>CM076575.1:1321130193-1321785196 GCA_034641835.2 Pinus albicaulis
ATGGAATAGCAAAGCAAATAAAGGATTGAACAACAATTCTGAAATAGAACAGCAAGTCTAAAATGGAACAGCAATTGAATAACTAAGTCCCGCAGGTTGTAACCAAACTTAATCTATTAACTCAAATGCATTCTTTGCAATCAAATAACATTCTTTCACTCTAAAAGCAATTCACACAAATCACACTAATGGAACAGCAATAACTATTAATGAATTATGGAACAGTACTGATAAATCAGAAACGCGCACAACACGAACGTTTAGTATAACAGCTCTGTAACAAAACAGTAAGAACATGCAATTAACTCTTGAAAGGATTAATAACTTGATGCGGAGTCAACACACGATTCTATCTGTAAAAAACCTCAATGATTCAATCTTTAACAAAGCATGTAATATGAACTTATAAAGCATATCAAATTACCAAATAACAATGATAAACAAACCACACAAAAGTCAAGTCGTAATGGTACAGAAGCAAGTGTCCTTCGGGGCCGGGCCCTTAGCCTCCAAGGATACACCGCTTTAAGTTAATCCAGACGCAGAGATGAAATAATCACCAAGCTTTTATTAATGCATCGGTCAAAAATACATTGAACCAGTTCTCAACGAGACTCAATAATCAAAGTTGATGTTTTACAGAAAATTACATAAAAGCGTATCCTATCTATCAAGCTAACAGTGTTGTCCCTTTATATAAAGGTGATGGCGGAGATGTCCAAGTAACATGATAAATAAAGCAGCGATCCCTCAGGATCGAAGATCCTGAGGGATTCGCCAAACTGTTAATTCTTCATCCTTTCCTTTCTTTGGCGCCGAGCTGGTGTCTTCTCCTTCTTTTCCGAGCCGATTTGCTGTAATCTATTTAGCCTTGTTTGCATTCGGTTCTCGTTCAGAGGGACAGCAGTTATCTCGACTTTGTCCTTTCCTTTGGAACGGAAATTCCTCGTTTTCTCCTTTTCCTGTACAGAAAATAACCATTATCAGTGGCTAAGTCTTGCATATCAATTCTCACATGTTTTGTTATGGTTCCTTATTACTTTCCAAATTCATGATACAAAAAGGTTCACAAATTCTATTAAAAAGCCACTGAAATAGTCATCAAAAGCATACCAAATTCAGGAAAAATTTCAAGTGGGTCGCTCCTGAGCCGAGTGGGTCGCTCATGTTCCAGCCTGATTTTGAGGTACTTCCCGGCATCCAAATTGAGCTCATGATAGCTCGTTGGAAAGCCCTGGATGTCTACTTTCCAACCCAACTAGAATATCGGAATTTGGAGCTCATTTGACCCTCCAAAACCGCATTCTCCCAGAGGTACTTCCTGCTGGTGCAAAAGGTGGCAGCAAGGTGGTTTTCATGGTGTTTTTGAGCTTTTTGACCATCCAGATTTTGATGAAATGCTAAGTTGACTTCAGAGGATGCATAATTAACCATGAAAAATCCAAAAATGTAAAAATTTCCTCCAGCAGGTGTCCCAAAAAAAAGTGAGCGCATGAGCGCGCGACCCACGTAACTGCAAAACCTGTTTTTTTACCCAAAAATTTGAAAATGACAAAATTTTCTCCGAATTTGCCCAAATTCGGAGCGGAGGTCCTCCATCATGTTTCCTGCCCAGTCAATGAAGCCTCGGCCAAAATCCGAAGTGGATTAGGCCTTTTCCACCGTCTAAGTGCCTTGCGCAACCTCCTCTTCATGATCTTCATTCTCGCTTTGCACACATGCATGCGAGCCCAGTAATGGCCTTTCATGTGGCGAAGCATGTCTTTGTCTCGATTGGCCTTCACCAAAAATTTCTCCAGATGGATATTCACACGCGTGAGTACAGTATCTCTGTCAGCTGGTGTCATGTCACCGGGTCTCTTTCGATTCCACTGTCTGTCCTCACGGATTTGGCGTACCTCATAAAATGTGAGCTCATCCTCAAGCTGTTTGTTGCGCTGCTCCAAATAGTTAATCACCCACTGAGCCTTCTACAATTGGTCTTTCAGCTGGTCATTCTCGGCCCTTTGCTCCTGGATGACTTCCCTCAGCTTCGAGCTAGGGGAGCTCGTATCAACATCAATGACTGTCAAATCCGTGTCCCGGCCTCCTGATGGGCCCTCATCATGCATGGGCCTCTTGCCCCTGTCTTGTACCTGTACCTGTACTGAAGTAGAAGGCGAGACCCCTTCCACCTCACGTGGAGATAATACTCGCCGTGTCGCTGCAAATAAGGCCCTGTGGCCTCGCTGATATGTCTGAACCAAAGGAGTGCTGATATGCTCAACCTCAAGTATGTCCGGCTGGTGTGAAGGCTCTCCTGCATCATGAACTGTCTCGAGAAGCGGCTGTGGCACTCTGAAAAAGTCTCTAGAAATGAAATCCTCCCAAGTGATGCCCTGCTCTGCCAACTGATGCGACACCATGATCTTGATCAAAGCGAAATGATATATACTCTGGTACCGCTGCACTGGGCTTGTCTTCTTCTGCACAAACATCACCATCCTCTCTATGTTGCGATATATGAAATACGGAATATTCATCATACGTACCCTTGTGAAGTGCATCAGCAAACGAATATGGTACGCGAAAAGACGAGCATACCTGCCCTCACAACTAAAATACTGAATGATGAGCTTCATCAGCGGTGCATACTCATCTCTCAAGAATCTGAATGGAAAAACTCTGCTCAAGTAGCCCATATATCCAGTTTTAATATATGGCTCATAGTGAAATTTCTCTAACTGTTGACCCTTGTTCCATTCCTCGCCCATGTTTGGTATACCAGTGGCTTGAGCAATAGTCAAGGGTGACACAATGAAATCAACACCAGCAAGACTTACCCGACCATCCCGTAAATGAAGAACAAACAGACGGGCCAATTCACGATGAGGCCGGGTTTGTGCAACCATCTCACAAAATCTGAAACATGACAAGTATCGAAAACAATCCATAGCTAATGGACATGCCTGCAACTGAGCCAAAGAAGTAGGCTCCTCTCTGCGATGATTACCACTTCTGTTATCTCTGTGAGGCCCCCGTGGCACATTGCCTTCAGTCACCGAATCACTGCCTGACCCTAGCTCATACTCTGACTCTGTCTCTGACATGGCTCTGACCAAGCTATTGGCACTATGTATACTGATATGAAAGCAGTGCAAACAAAGTTATGATGTGTGTTTCAACACCCAACAAATATTCCCACCGTCAAAACACCATAAGGAAACAAACAATGATAATATCTCTGTTTTAAGTGGATTGAAAAAGAGGCACAGTCTTTGTTTTAAATGCAAGTGAAACTTGACCAAAGGGAGCAGGCAACCTTCAGAATATTGAGCAAATCTTTGTCAAAGGGAGCACGACATCATATGAATGTGTTTGTCTATGAGCAATTACAACAAAGTTATAAGTGTCAATGGGCAGTGAAACAGAGTTATGAGAGTGTTTTTATCATTGGGCAGTGAGACACAATACACCATAGTCACCATGGAACGAAAGTCTTAAACATGGTAAAGTAATAGCAATGGTCACAATGGTATAATGGGTATGAGAATAATATGGTTTTGATAATATATGCAAGGCTGGATATATCACTGACATAAAATAGGAGACAAATTCATGCAACCATCCATATTCATTTTAAAACCCTGAAAACGATATTGCCATGACTGTGGGGTTTAAATCCTCCATTTGAAACGTTTGAAACCATCAATGATGCCACCAACGCATTTAAAAACATCAAGCAATTGCAAAAAACCTGTTTGAAGGCCGATGGGGGCGATCCCAAACAAGACTGGGCGCTCAAAACGAAATTTCGAACCTCTGTTGACGCGTGGGTCGCTCACCTCTACGTGGGTCGCTCTGCCCAGGTGGGTCGCTCACCTTGTAAGCTCACACTGCGAAAATAACCCAGGTGGGTCGCTCTGCCCAGGTGGGTCGCTCGAGCTCCAAGACCCTGTCAACGCAATTTTAAAACTTGAAATCGGCCATCCAACTCCAAATCTCGACTTGGGTGCTGTAGATTGGTGCAAATGAAATTGGTTTGGCTTTTATATATGCTGCAAATATCTTCCACAATCTGATTTGTTTCAAATCTAATTGAAAACCCATATTACAATGTTTTTGAAATTTCACATTTGGCTTTTTTAAATACAATCTTCTTTTGGCTTTTCTGAGCTCGATTTTGATGATTTTGCTGTCTTCTTGCAGGGATATGGCTATTCAGCTAAGGAAAAGACCAGAGGTCTGCTTTGACATTTTCTTCTTGGTGAAATAAGCACAATTTATTACAAAAATAATAATGAACAATTTCTAGTTCCAAAACAGAGTTTTGGACTAGAAATGTTTTTTTTTAAATGCTGATGATAATAAAACAAAAAATCACAATATGCGGAACCTTCCTCACCCTGCAGGCTTTATGACTGATATACAAATGACTCAAAAACCCTAGACACTAGGACCAAAGACACTGATTGACATTTTAATGACCATATATGAAACGACAATGACTTCGAGTGATTTTTTGAGGAAATTTTTAAAATAGCACTGCAGGTGTAAACATGAGGAAACATAAGACAACAGACCCCTTCGTCAGTCCATGGCATGCTCCTAGTGAAATGCAACGAAGTGGAACAAGCGAGACACCTAAGAATGAATATGCAAAAGACAAAATGATCACTGACGGAGGGCTGTAAGGGCCGACTCTAACATTGGCTCCAATGGGGATGGTGGCTCCATGGAGATGCCAAGAACGGCAGATCTCTGGGGGATTCAGACAGTGCCTCTCATCCATTGGGCGATGGAATCATTATTTCAACTGATAAAACAAACTTTGGACAATTTTATTGACTGCAGATTTGACTAACGACGGACTGCAATTTGACCAAAACTGACATGACCCAAACTAGAAGACTGATAAAACTTAACTTGACAATTTCAAACCAACCAACCTCTATCTCCAGAATTATAGCCTTCGCTCCGGGCCCCAGACTGAAAATGAGAGATCAGTGCACACTTGCAACGAAACAAAAGTAAAATGATATATACAATGACAATGAGATCAGCAGCAAGTACTCAGAAATAATAACGCTTCAGCAACCGACCATTGATCGGTCCTCCAGGACAATCATCTCCATTCATTTCTTTGAGAAGAAATGCATTCTGCCCCCGATACGCTGTAATCTTAAAAGGTCCCTTCCACAGATTTTCAAATTTGCCGTGCTTTCCCTTATCTTCATTCCGAGCATCCCATTTCAAAACTACCTCATCCAACTGAAACTTATCTGCTTTCGCCTTTCTGTCGTAGATCTTCTTTATGCGCTCCTGCAACTTGAAAGTATTTTGAAATACCTCCTCTCGTGTCTGCTGTAAATGTATCATCTGATTAATCCTCCGCTGCATAGGATCTTCTTCACTTCCAGCCTCCTGAAGCAATTTAACCACCGGGACAGCAAGTGAAGTAGGAAAAACTGTATCCGTCCCATACACCAACTCGAAAGGAGACATGCCAATAGAATTTTTCTGACTTACCCTATCAGCCCACAATGCATTCACTAACTTCTTGTGCCAGGCCTTTTTGTTGATTTCCAGCAATTTCTTAATGATATTCACCAAGGATTTATTTCAAGATTCCGCCAAACCATTTCCTTGCGGATGGTAGGCGGTCGAATGTCCCAAGGTAATATTGTACTTAAAGAAAAAATCAACCATCCTCTTAGACTTAAAGGCTGCTGCATTATCTGTGATTATTTTACTAGGACACCCAAAACGTGACAGAATATTGTTTTCAAGAAAAGAAATAATTACCGCATCAGTGGCCTGTCGAGTGGGAATCGCCTCAATCCACTTCGTGAAGTAGTCTGTAGCTGTCAAGATCCATCTATGTTGTCCGGAAGATGCTGGGTGGATTTCTCCGATAAAATCCAATCCCCACTGCTGGAATGGTGCATTAACTTCGATTGGTTTTAGAGGCAAAGGCTGTAGTTTCCGTTTCCCTTCGAATATTTGACACTCATGACAATTTTTAACAGCCTTGAACACATCAGAAAACAAAGAAGGCCAATAATACCCTGCCCTTAAGATCTTATTCGTCGTGGTCTTCCAAAACAAATGACCTCCACAGTCACCTTTGTGAAAATCCTCCAAAACTCTTTGAGCTTCCTCCTCTACCAAACAATTCAACAACATACCTCCAGGGTCCTTCCAATACAATGCAGAATTCAAAATGCAGAATTTAGCAGCTCTTAACTTCAATGTTCTACTCTTATTTCTAGGCATCCCGGGCGGTGTAGACAAATTCTGAAGCACGTATAAAATGTCAGCATACCAAGGAGAAGAAACAAAAATATCGGATACCTGAACGGACGCACTTTCCTCATCTTCATCAGACATGGCAGCAATCAGATTTATGTCTAGAGCATGCAGATTTGTTTCAGCCATGAGCTTGGCGAGTCCTTTTCCTTTGATCAGCTTGGTTGGTTTAATCTCCACATCGTATTCTAACAACGCAGCGATCCACTTACCTCTTCTTCCCTCTGGATCTCCTTGTACCAAAACATCCTTAACTGCTGCGTTAGGAACGTATGCTGTAATGTGGGAATGCAATATGTACACACGGAAATCCTTCAGGGCTTTTACAAGCGCAAGTGCTTGTTTCTCAATGATATTATACTTCAATGCTCCATCTCTTATTATCCGACTGAAGAAAGCAATGGGCTTCTCAACTCCGTCCCTTTTTTGCATCAAAACAGCTGCCAATGTGTGCTCAGAAGCAAAAGAAAATAAAATGAAGTCCTGTGTGTAATCTGGGCTGATTAAAATAGGGGCCGAGGAAAGAGCTATCTTTACCAAATTGAATGACTTTACCGCCTCTTCTGTCCACCTTACCTGACTGTCCTTTTTCAGCATGTTCGTGATTTCTCTAAGGTGTTCTGCAAGATTTGGAATGAAACGACGCAGAAAATTCATTTTACCATTAAATGACTGTATTTATTTCTTGTTCCGGGGCTGTTCAATCTGTTGTATGGCTTCAACATGTGCAGGATCAACTCGAATGCCATCTTTCGATATGATGTGGCCAAGGAGCTTTCCTTCATCCATGGCGAAAAGGCTCTTTTTCGGATTCAGCGAAATGCCATATTTTCTGCACTTCTGGAAAAAAAATTTCAAATGATATAAATGTTCCTCATCAGAATTGGAAAACACAGTTAGATCATCAAGGTAAACAACCAAAAACACATCTTTCTCGTTGGCAAAAGCCATGTCCATTGCACGCTGAAAGGTAGCGCCTGCATTCTTTAAACCGAACGACATCTTTGCATAATGAAATGTTCCCCAAGGAGTGGTGAACGCAGTCTTGTCACGATCATCTTCCTGCACTAAAATCTGATTATAACCTGAGTATCCGTCGAGTAGTGACATCCTTGATGCCCCAACTACTCGCTGCAATATATGATCCATTTTTGGCAGCGGATAATTGTCTTTTAATGATACCTTATTCAGATTTCTGAAGTCAATACATAAACGGATCTCACATGTCTTCTTTCTCACGGGCACCAAGTTTGATATCCAATCTGAAAATCGAATAGGCACAATGATTCCTGACTTATACAACCTATTTACCTCTTTTTCGATTGATGGTAGTAGCTTTGGATTGATCCTCCTCAACTTTTGACGAAAAGGCTTCTGATTTGGTTTGATGGGAATAGTATGCTGAATGATGTTGGTATCATATGTTTTAAGATCTGAATAATCCCACGCAAATGCATCAGAAAATGAAGACAACAATTTCACATATTCTGCTTTTACCTTTGGTGACAATGACTTTGACAATTTTACCATCTTGGGATTCTCAGCTATCCCAATATTTACCTCTTCGACACCTTTTTCTGTTGGCCTCAATGTCGGTTTGCGGGCTACATCATCTTGATCAAACAACTCCTCCAAAGGAATCAATCCCTTAGGAATGATATTATCTTTAAGTTGCAGCACATCCATTTGGTTTATTTGTATGTCATCACTACCATCATCAAATTCTGTATCTATGGAGGTATCTTTAAACTTACCCTTATTCTGCAGAAATTCACTAATCTCCTCAAAGACATGCCAACATCGCTGATTGTCTGGAACGGTGGGCCGGTGTTTCACATGTATTTCAAACTTGTTGCTGGAATTCATTGGAATCTTAAGATTTCTTGCTGCCTTAGCAAGTCCATCAGCAACACCATTTTGTATGCGGGGCACACATGTCAAAGTATGATCGGAAAATAACTTCAGAATGTCCAAAACTGCATTTCGGTAAGCCCTCATGCGAGGATGCTTAGCCTGAAACTCACCTTTAACTTGCTTTATCACTAATTCTGAATCACCATATACTGCAATCCTCTTCGCTTTCAGCTTCTTAAGAATCTTAAGGCTAGCAATAAGAGCCTCGTATTCCGCTTCATTATTAGAACAATCAAATGCAAGCTTGTAAGAACACACTCTCACATTGCTCGGAACTCTATCCGGAGCGGAAAATGGACTACGAATCCACACACCAATCCCAGCACCATCGCTGCCCACTGCGCCATCAAAATCCATGGTCCAAAGACCATCTTCATCGTCCTCTAAATGCTGAAACTGTACCGGCTCTGTTTTTCCTGTTTGCTGCCCATTGTCTTCAGCTGATTGCTCCATAACAACTTGTTTTTCTCTTCTTTCTTTTTGCAAAACTTCTCTAAAATTCTCATTGATTTCTGGTATGTCTTCTGCCTGAACTAATTGACTTTCTATATCATTAAAACTATCAGCAAGCAACACAAACGAATCTAAATCAGTATGTACATAATTCACAGGATGATTGATTGGTTTCTCTTTGCTAGTTATCATGTATTTCATCTTCTGCTCTCGATATAACTTTCTCATTTGACCGAAGACTGGAATTGTAGCATAAGAGAAATCTAACTGAAGTGTACCTTTCAACTTTGCCCCCCAAGATCTTGCAAGGAGCATCCCGAACCGTGGAGGAATGTCGGCAACCACCACATCCATCAACACATTCTTTGCTGGGATTTGATCTAAGCTTACCACCAAATCTTTGATGAGTCCTATACACTTTACCCGGCTGGAATCAAATGAATACAAATCATGATACTCTCTTGTAATGTCTAATCCCAACTTTTCCATGATCGCCTTTGGCATCAAATTGTGCGAAGCACCCGAATCGAGCATAGCATTGTGCAATATATATTCTTGCAACCTCAAACTGATGTAAAAAGGAGGAACATTACTGTCAGGAGACTCACCATTTAATGCAGGCCCAAAAATCAATTCCGGCTGATCATCCTCAACATTTACCGTGTCAATCATTGGATCAAAGTTCAGAATTTTGGAGACTTGACCACGGTAACTGCTGTTCTTCATGATTTCAGTCAAAGGAATAGATATTTTCAGTTTGGAAATTTCATTTTCCAAACTAAATGCTGAAACTTTCTCAACCTCTTTAACCGGAACTTCCTTCTTTTCAGCCTTGTCTTTCACTATGTTTGACTGATTTACCTTCTCAGATGATGATACTTTACTAGATGCGGGATCAATTGTTTCTTTTCCTCTTTTCTGTGGTATCGGTGAATCTGTCTTCGGTGCTGAAGCTTCTTTTCTTTTCTGAATGGGATTTATGGGCACATCTCGATTTCTCAATGAATATTGTTTCTGCTGGGCAGTCAATGCATTCATATATCCTCTTTGGTATTCATCTGACTCTTCCTCTAAATATGTATCATTTGTTAGGATAAAATCCTCATCTTTCTGAACAACTGAACTTTCTCCATATTCTTCATCCTCAGTGATATAGATAGGCAAATCATCGGGAGTGAAAAAATGATTTTGCTCACCTGAAACATCATCATCATCATCAGAATCATGACTCACAAAATTCTGCAAAAGAGGGGTCTTAATCTGCTGTTGGGCTGCTGGCTCTTGAGCTCTTTGTTCACGCTGCTTAATTCTGAATTGTGGCTGCTGCTGGCCACGGAAATTTGGATTTCGAAACTGTGTTTCTGATTTGTCGAGATTCATTCTCTTTAAAACCTTTTCCAACTCACGAGCCAAGTGCTGTTCTGATATAGATGTGGAACGCTCTTCCTTTATTGTCACTCTTTTCTCCGCTTTCAACCGTGCTCTTTTATCATTCAGATTTTCCTCAACACTAACAGCGACCTTCTGCATATCTTCTAAAGTAGGTGGATCTCTATCACGAAGGGAATAAGCCATCTCCGGATCAAAGCCATCCGGGAATTTAAGGAGAGCAGACTTTTTAGACGGTCTCAAGTCATCTGGAATAGCATTATACACTGTATTGAATCTAATGATATAATCCTGAACAGACTCACCAGGATTACGTTTGAGGTTTGTATATTCTAAAGTAATCTGCAGCAGATCCTTCTTCATCTCCCATCGATCTAAAAACTACCTCTGGAGTTCTGCCAATGTAGTGATGCTTCTTTGCGGCAAGGCTCTAAACCATTTTCTTACCTCTCCTCCAAAGGTTTGCACAAAAAGCCTCATACTCACATTCTCTTCATCAATCTCGAAACGATCAAAAAAATCTGCCATATTGTCTACATGCTGTTGTGCAGGAATACTCTGTGGAGTGCCATCAAATATTGGGATCTTGCTCTGATAATCTGCGGGCATATCATTCAACTGTTGTGGTAACACAAGAGGTGCAAAACGAGCAGCCATAGCTCTTGGTGGATTGATGACAATCTGCTGTCGAGGAGACACAGGAGGACTAGGAGCAGTAGGTCTGCGAGATGTATTCAGTGGAGACGGAGGAGAAATTACTATTGATTGCTGATCAGAAAGCTCAGGCTGAACCGGAATGGTAGGGATAAAGGGAGGCTCAGTAGGAATCCGTGAACTAGATGCAATTTCAGATGGTTCAAGAATTTGTGAAGCAGATTCAGTAAATTCAGGAGTGTTAGTATCCACAATAGAATTTTGCAACTGTCTATCCAGGTAATGTGAAAAAAATCTATATTGCAAATCTTCAGTAAACAATGGATCTGGAACTAATCTTGACAATTCAGTTTTGGAAAAATTTACAAACAAGGATGTTTCAAACCGTGCATCAAAAGGGATTTCATCAACATATATGATTTTGACAGGACAGGATGCAGATCGGGTAAGCAATCTGGAACTCCCAAAACTCAATTGGCTTTCTCTTTCAGAACTTTCTTGACTTCCTTGTTTTCTAAGGGTCCTCGGAATCAGATTTGGATTTTCAAATATTGTTGGTGGATCAGGGTCAGGATTTGCCCTAGTATTCCTTCTTGAAGCCAGTGTATTGATCTTCTCGGGATAAACTTCAAGGAACACAGTCAATTATTTTCAGCCTTTCGACTTCTAGACTCAATCATCCAAAAGGTCTAGAACGAATAAGTATACTGGGGTGATTTACAAATCGATTACTGCACACACAATCTTACCGGAGATCGACTGAAGCAGCGTTTATCTACTTCAGCTTATGCATAACAAAAGCGTTTCGAAAGCTACCTGGCGTGACTTCAGACTCCGTCTAAGACTCATGGAACAAACACATCAACAAGCAAACCATTGAGATCGTCCCCAGTATGGTCGCCACTATGTTAGCACTCAAATCTACCTCAGGCTGAAATGAAGTAAAACTCAAGGCTACATCAAACCACGCTCAGCCTCGTAGCTAGCCCTACGAGGACAGGAGAGGGCTCTCTCCGTCAATCTCGAGAAAATGAGCAATAGGATGCGAGATGACTTACAATAAGAACTCATTTTAGGCTAGTAAAGAGATAGGTATGTTTGATTTTTGGTTTTTTGGGTTTTTGCTGGAGTAATGGGAAAACAAATTTTGGGTCCGGGGATAAGGTCAGACCTTTGCAGAGTTCAAGCTGGGGCGAGGTAGGTGATGATCTTGATGCTTTTAATTGGATATATGGATAGATTAGACCGACGAGGAGCTGAAGAGGGCAAAGAAGAACTTGGATCCTCTCCAAACAACTGAAAACATATAGAACTAACTGAATTCAAAGGCCAAGCACTGTAAACAATGGATTCAACCTTATTTCACTCATTCAACTTAGTTCAGAAGCATAATGAAAGGATGGCATACATTAAACATGAAGAAACTTAAAGTAAACAAAGAAGAAACACCATCAAGAACAGAACACCACAAGGATCCCAACAAGTGCCGCAAAACCCCTGATCTTTCCTTAGCCAAAATATGAAAAATATGTACAATGATATCAAAAGTATCCCAAGAGTCCAACCTGTAGAATGCCTCAGAAATTACAATATATAGATCACTCTAACACCTTTCCCCACCTCTAGGGGTCGAATTCTCTCTTCAGGGATCAGTTTCAACCAATTCTAATCATGGAACTACAATCTAGGCAGCTAACAACTTGCCTCTAAAAGAGTGGAAACTGATCCATTACATGATTTTTTACCCTTTTGAGAGTGAATCTTCTAGAATAGATAAAAACAAGCCAAAGTCACATGTCCAACATGAATTTACATCATAAAAACCCAAAAATTCTATCCACAAGCAAAACTGGTCCATACTAGGCGAAAAACTGAGCTGGCAGCTGAAAATTCAGGAAAAATTTCAAGTGGGTCGCTCCTGAGCCGTGTGGGTCGCTCATGTTCCAGGCTGAATTTGAGGTACTTCCTGGCATCCAAATTGAGCTCATGATAGCTCGTTGGAAAGCCCTGGATGTCTAATTTCCAACCCAAGTGGAATTTCTGAATTTGGAGCTCATTTGACCCTCCAAAACCTCATTCTCCTAGAGGTACTCCCTGCTGGTGCAAAAGGTGGCAGCAAGGTGGTTTTCATGGTGTTTTTGAGCTGTTTGACCATCCAGATTTTGATGAAATGCTAAATTGACTTCAGAGGATGCATAATTAACCATGAAAAATCCAAAAATGTAAAAATCTCCTCCAGCAAGTGTCCCCAAAAAAAGTGAGCGCATGAGCGCGCGACCCACGTAACTGCAAAACCTGTTTTTTGACCCAAAAATTTGAAAATGACAAAATTTTCTCCGAATTCACCCAAATTCGGAGCGGAGGTCCTCCATCATGTATCTTGCTCAGTCAATGAAGCCTCGGCCAATATCCAGAGTGGATCAGGCCTTTTCCGCCGTCTAAGTGCCTTGCGCAATCTCCTCTTCATAATCTTCATTCTCGCTTTGCACACATGCATGCGAGCCCAATAATGGCCTTTCATGTGGCGAAGCATGTCTTTGTCTCGATTGGCCTTCGCCAACAACTTCTCCAGATGGATAGTCACACGCGTGAGTACAGTATCTCTTTCAGTCAGTGTCATGTCACCGGGTCTCTTTCGATTCCACTGTCTGTCCTCACGGATTTGGCGCACCTCATAAAATGTGAGCTCATCCTCAAGCTGTTTGTTGCGCTGCTCCAAATAGTTAATCACCCATTGAGCCTTCTGCAATTGATCTTTCAGCTGGTCATTCTCGGCCCTTTGCTCCTGGATGACTTCCCTCAGTTTCGAGCTGGGAGAGCTCGCATCAATATCAATGACTGTGAAATCTGTGTCCCGGCCTCCTGATGGGCCCTCATCATGCATGGGCCTCCTGCCCCTGTCCTGTACCTGTACCTGCACTGAAGAAGAAGGCGAGACCCCTTCCACCTCACGTGGAGATAATACTCGCCGTGTCGCTGCAAATAAGGCCCTGTGGCCTCGCTGATATGTCTGAACCAAAGGAGTGCTGATATGCTCAACCTCAAGCATGTCCGGCTGGTGTGAAGGCTCTCCTGCATCATGAACTGTCTCGAGAAGCGGCTGTGGCACTCTGAAAAAGTCTCTAGAAATGAAATCCTCCCAAGTGATGCCCTGCTCTGCCAATTGATGCGACACCATGATCTTGATCAAAGCGAAATGATATATACTCCGGTACTGCTGCACTGGGCTTGTCTTCTTCTGCACAAACATCACCATCCTCTCTATGTTGCGGTATATGAAATACGGAATATTCATCATACGTACCCTTGTGAAGTGCATCAGCAAACGAATATGGTACGCAAAAAGACGAGCATACCTGCCCTCACAACTAAAATACTGAATGATGAGCTTCATCAGCGGTGCATACTCATCTCTCAAGAATCTGAATGGAAAACCTCTGCTCAAGTAAGCCATATATCCAGTTTTAATGTATGGCTCATAGTGAAATTTCTCTAAATGCTGACGCTTGTTCCATTCCTCGCCCATGTTTGGTATGCCAGTGGCTTGAGCAATAGTCAAGGGTGACACAATGAAATCAACCCCGACAAGACTTACCCGGCCATCCCGTAAATGTAGAACAAACAGACGGGCCAATTCACGATGAGGTCGGGTTTGTGCAACCATCTCACAAAATCTGAAACATGACAAGTATCGAAAACAATCCATAGCTAATGGACATGCCTGCAACCGAGCCAAAGAAGTAGGCTCCTCTCTGCGATGATTACCACTTCTGTGATCTCTGTGAGACCCCCGTGGCACATTACCTTTAGTCACCGAATCACTGCCTGACCCTAGCTCATATTCTGACTCTGTCTCCGACATGGCTCTGACCAAGCTATTGGCACTATGTATACTGATATGAAAGCAGTGCAAAAAAAGTTATGATGTGTGTTTCAACACCCAACAAATATCCCCACCGTCAAAACACCATAAGGAAACAAACCATGATAATATCTCTGTTTTAAATGGATTGGAAAAGAGGCACAATCTCTGTTTTAAATGCAAGTGAAACTTTGACCAAAGGGAGCAGCAACCTTCAGAATTTTGAGCAAATCTTGTCAAAGGGAGCATGGCATCATATGAATGTGTTTGTCTATGAACAATTACAACAGAGTTATAAGTGTCAATGGGCAATGAAACAGAGTTATGAGAGTGTTTTTATCATTGGGCAGTGAGACACAATACACCATAGTCACCATGGAACGAAAGTCTTAAACATGGTAAAGTAATAGCAATGGCCACAATGATATAATGGGTATGAGAATAATAGGGTTTTGATAATATATGCAAGGCTGGGTATATCACTGCTATAAGATAGGATACAAACTCATGCAACCATCCATTATCATTTTAAAACCCTGAAAAACGATATTGCCATGACTGTGGGGTTTAAATCCTCCCTTTGAAGTGTTTGAAATCATCAATGATGCTACCAACGCATTTAAAAACATTGAGCAATTGTTAAAAACCTGTTCGAAGGCCGTTGAGGGCGATCCCAAACAAGACTGGGCGCTCAAAACGATTTTTCAGACCTCTGTTGACGTGTGGGTCGCTCGCCTCTGCGTGGGTCGCTCGGCCCAGGTGGGTTGCTCACCTTGTAATTTCTCACTGCAGAAATAACCCAAGTGGGTCGCTCTGCCCAGATGGGTCGCTCGCGCCCAGGTGGGTCGCTCGAGCTCCAAGACCCTGTCCACGATGTTTCAAAACGTGAATTCGGCCCTCCAATCTCCAAATCTCGACTTGGGTGCTGTAGATTGGTGCAAATGAAATTGGTTTGGCTTTTATATATGATGCAAATATCTTCCACAATCAGATTTGATTCAAATATAATTGATAACCCATATTACAATGTTTTTGTAATTTCACATTTGGCTTTTTAAATACAATCTTCTTTTGGCTTTTCTGAGCTCGATTTTGATGATTTTGTTGTCTTCTTGCAGGGATATGGCTATTTAGCTAAGGAAAAGACCAGAGGTCTGCTTTCACATTTTCTTCTTGGTGAAATAAGCACAATTTATTACAAAAATAATAATGAACAATTTCTAGTTCCAAAACAGAGTTTTGGACTAGAAATGTTTTTTTTTTTAAATGCTGATGATAATAAAACAAAAAATCACAATATGCGGAACCTTCCTCACCCTGCAGGCTTTATGACTGGTATACAAATGACTCAAAAACCATAGACACTAGGACCAAAGACACTGATTGACATTTTAATGACCATATATGAAACGACAATGACTTCGAGTGATTTTTTGAGGAAATTTTTAAAATAGCACTGCAGGTGTAAACATGAGGAAACATAAGAAAACAGACCCCTTCGTCAGTCCATGGCATGCTCCTAGCGAAATGCAACGAAGTGGAACAAGTGAGACACCTAAGAATGAATATGCAAAAGATGAAATGATCACTGACGGAGGGCTGTAAGGGCCGACACAATGATTGTGTAAGGAAAGGCAACACATGGTGTAAATTTTTGTCTAAATAAATTGGTTATATCATATTTGAGACTCTATAGTCCTCAAAAATAGATTTATTATTTGATAAATAAATTATTAAATTCATGTGAAATTAGGACTGAGGTTGTTTCCACTAGTCAATAATAAATTCAAACAATTTTTATTGGTTTTCCTCTCCTTATTTTTTCATACATAATGTTGAATAAACTGTTGGATCTATGCTTGTATTTCCCATTGGCTTTCAATTTGATAAGTATGTGTTAGGAAAGTATTTCTGGCTCCTCCTATGCTCATGCTATTCTTTTTTCTAAATTATTCATCAAGCTAAAGTGAATTATGATTGTTATAGGTCAATTTGGACACCATTCCCAATTACCTAGTTAAACTGGACATCGTCCCCATAACCAATGAAATAGGGTCTATCATCCCCTATAATTTCAGTTGCTACATGCCCTAACACAAAGAAAAAGAACAAATCATCCATGAATTCCATTGCAATGTTTCCAAGATTTGAAGTACATGTTATATCACCTGTGAGCTCACCAACGTAACCTCTCAAGGGACTAACTGCGTTGCATATGAAGTTACCTCCATTCAAGGGTTCTCTGCAAAGCAATTCTCGACATTCAAGGGTGCGTTGTTCAAATGGGAGAAAAATTCTCATTGTTATGGAATATCCACATGGCCAGTGCCTTCTAGAAGAGTCCATATGTGTCAAACTTTGAATCCATGTGTCCATCTAACACCTCTGAGCTTGGGAACATGTCTTTCCTATTATTAGAAAGTCATTAATTGAGAAACTACCCTGGCTGCTCTATAAATTGAGCACAGATCCTAGTGCTTGAGAAGGAAGAAATTTGGTAAATAAATGTTGTTGGTTTCTCAATTGAGTGTTTGATTAGAGTGATATGCTACTGGAGAGATGTTTATTGTGATGAGGCTGGGATGAATGAAGGAGCTGGTGACATCACATCAATCGCTGGTTGTAACCTCCCCCTTCTATCCATTAATAAAGATTGCTGCTCATTTTCCCACATATGTATTGTTTTATGTTTCTATCTTTCATATCATGGATTATTAGTTGATGTATATGTTTCATGTTTCATTGATTCAACTGATTAAGATAAATAGCCATCTGTATATTACAATCTCTTTGCTATTTAGTGTTTATACTTGCAGGAACTAGTCTGGTGATCAAAGTTGGATTGGAAGCTACATCAAGAGCGACAAAAGGAGAATAGGAAGCACTTGGATCCCAAGTAATTTTCTCCATTTTCTGTGTGTCTATTTACTCTTATGAAAAGTGTCTGCAAAGTCTTTGGTCTATTGTTCTAAATGCATAGCACCACATTTAGGGAATGTGTTTTATCCGTAATTCATAATTCTGCATAACAATGATGTCTGTGTTTGAAACTTATTGAACATGCTTGCTATTTGGCCCTTTTTGGAGTTACCTCCAAATATTATTCAACATTTTATTAATGTTATAAATTAATGGGAGAGATTGACTCCATGTATCAATTTTCTCTATCATAAATCAAGTTTGATCTTGACATGTTTAAATAGGTTGTCCTTGGGTGATAGACAAGGACTCTTTCCTTAGGAGATATTGAGGGTACCTCCCCTGGCTCAAGAATTAGTTCAAAGGCCTAGAGTGACATAGGAAGTTTCCTCCTACAAACTAAGGATTCACTGTACACTCTCGACCTAGTGGATTTTTTTATTTTATTTATTATTTATTTTTTCCACGAGGGAATTTAACATTGTCAATATATATAAAAGATGAGAGGGAATCATTTGGGGTTACACTAAAATTGTAAAAAATAGCCATCAAAATAATCCTTCGAGTCCATTATATATACAAAAACGTAATTTTAATATAATGGGCCATCAAATATTGATGAAGTGGGGGTGTTCATAAATTTTTAAGGGCATGGTCAAGGTGAAAAACATTTTGTGCAAACATGTTGGTCCAAAGAATAATTTTTTAAGGCCAATTAAAATTGGTCACCTTTGTCCCTTTGCGAACAATTTGGCATCCAAATGATACAAGGAAAGAAGAGGGTTATGTGCAACTGATTGGTCATGAAACTCATGACACATTTACTGAATAGATTTCTCTAGTAAAATATTTTCTATTAATGGATAATCATTGGATTTTAGTGTTGATATAAAGGTTTCTCACTAAGAAGGAAATGATTCCTAACACCAAATATTTGAACATGATGAAGACCTTAATCCCAAAGCTTGATGAATAAATATATTTAATTATTATCAATCACAATGGGAAAAAATTCTCAAACTATTTAGTTTAAGGGATATCCAATTTCAGTAAGAGGATTTCCAAAGCAGCCATATCAATGAATATTTCCAAGGAAATCATAATAGTGAAGAACATAATCTAATTATGATAGAAAAGAAAGGTAATTCCCTAAATATGAAGTTGGATATGAGGAAAAAAATTCACAAACATTAGAACATTTGAACTTGAAATTGATGGGGGCCTTGGTAATAGTGGTGACAATGAGAAGAGTCGGTTTGACCTTACAACTAAGTAGCGAATGAAGAGTTTAGATTTCGCCTTCATTAGAGAATCTGATTTTCCATGTGCTCTTACATTTGAGCCTAAATGTATGGAGGAGACATTCTATAATAAAAATAATATTTTTGAGATGGGTAAGACATTCATTGTTTTCCTCTATCTCCACTCATTTCCATTATGATTTCAACTCTGACCAATGATTTTGTAATTGTGTTTGTTCCTCAAGCAGTGTTTTCCCCTCTTGCGCACATATTATAATCGTTGCAAATGTTGTGCCTTATACTTTTACTTGTCAAACCCCAATGAAATCTACCATATTACCATTCTTATGCGTGCAGAAGTCTCATATCCTTATCTAACCACATACATGGTTCCACTGGCAATGCCATGTCGCATAGTGGGTCCACTTATCAAGTAGGTTAGGTAGATAAGCTTTTGTTTTTCTTAATTATTTTCTTTGATTTTATTCTCAACCTCTTAGCATTTGGTTTTATTCTTTACTCCCCAAAAAAGCTTCTATAATCCAAAAGCAAAGATTAAGAAGATGAATTTTTTTTATTCCATAGCCCATTGGATTAAGAAATTAATCTACTAACCCTTGAGGCTTGGTATTGGAACCTTACAAGGAGGAGCCATCTCGCAAAATGAATCAACCTTATCATATTGTTGAGCCAAAATAACTTATATGATTGATTATATTCGAAACTAAGCATTTCATTCATATTTTTCACATACTTAAAAGTTACTTCGCACCTAACCAAAATTATGTTAACCTTTTATCCTTTGCAAACATTTGTGAATGCCTAAAACCTTTTATTTTTATTCCTTTTTCAAACCTTGCTTTCATCCTGAGCAACACATTAGGCTCTCCTCCACCCATTCAAATTTCTTATTTGGCCTAATCTCAAGATCGAGTCTAATTCCAAAAATAGGCCCTCCACTAATTTGAAATCTTACCTTTGGATAATTTTAGGATTGCGCCCAATTCTTGAATTGGATACTCCATTTGTGTGAATTGTTTCCTTGGTTCCAAGATTATGCTTGATTTCTAAACCAAACCCTCCTTTTCTTTCATCCATTGTAGCAAATTGGGCCTAATTTCCAAATCGGACCCTTCTTCACCCATTAAAATGTATTAAAATGTATTTAGATTTAAATGCAAATGAAGTTTTGTATTCTAAAGAAATAGGTGTTCTTGTGAAGAGAAGACTCTTGACAATGAATGGTCTCTAAATTATCGTGGATATTCCACTAGATAGTTTGTCACAACATATATGATAAAAATAGATAGAAAATATAAAATCTATATTATGAGGGTTTTTTTTTATATTTTTATATTTATTAATTGCTGTTTTTTTCTTATGCGTGCAACACATTAAATTTCAAAAATAGCGAAAATTGAAATACGAACACACAATAATCACAAGGAACACCAAGATATGATCTAGGAAACCATTTTGAGAGAAAAACTAATTGGAAGGTGAGGTTGCTCTGCCCTCTTTTATCTGAATGGAAATGATGCAAATACAAAGGATAAAGAACTCTCTATTGAGTTACTTGAATGGAAATGATGCAAATACAAAGGATAAAGAACTCTCTATTGAGTTAATTGAAACATGTGGCCTGTGGGATGCTACGAATACAATCCCTCTATGCTCTACTCTATCTCTATCCAATCTCATCTACTTTGATATGTTATGGAAAAAAATGCACTAAAATGGAATGGAACTCCTTTTCCACATGTTGTAATATAAAATGACCTAACCAAAATTTCTTGACCCAAGACAACCTAGGATTCTTCATTTTCCATTTATTCTATCCTCACCCCTTAAACCAATTTCCCCTAAAGATTGTCTCTAGGTTAGAGCTCATTATTTCTACACTAAATCTTTTTCTAATTATCCAAATCCATCATTAAATTAAAACCAAGATTAGAAAAAATAATACAATAAACCAAAAACTTATAAAAAACAAGGTAATATATGCAATGTAGTATAGTCCATGCCTATACCTTTAATTAAATGATTAAAAGTTCCTGGAATGTGGAGAAAACTCCACACAATGAAAGCTCTCCGCACAAGTTTTCAATGATAGTTTAAATACTCATGAATATGTAACAACGAAGTGTTTAGCTAAAGTTGGAATAACGGATTCGTTCACCTGCAATTTGTTTTTAACAATATAATATATTTAATAGAATATGCTTGCATTAATCGTGGATATACAATATTAACTTGTATTACAATTACATTAATTGTGGATATACAATATTAATATAATATATTTAATAGAATATGCTTGCATTAATGGTGGATATACAATATTAACTTGTATTACAATAACATATATCTCTGCGCAAATTATTATGCTGATGCACTGAGATCATGAATCAAAGAAGTTGCTCATAAACAATATGTCCTCATAGTTTACGGAGTCTGCGCAAGCCTATATATCTCATGTACATGGATATGATTTTTGATCACATAGCATAGCCAAACATGTGATGGGATAGAATCATAAGAATGGAACAATGGAACTCGTCGACACCCACATTCAGTCCTGAAACTTACCGAGCATCAATAGATATCTGTCACAGATGTTGTTATTAGTTTTATGTGTGGGAAGCATATAATGGGTTAATGATCTCAATGAGTTTTATGTGTGGGAAGCACAATGGATCTCACCGCATAATGGGTTAATGATCTCAATATTTTGTCTGTGCTCATTCTTAGTCTTGCCGTAAGCTTCACACAATCGAAACTAAGCATGCGAGAACAAGATCCGCAAGGATATACAATATTTTTAGATGTTACCTTTACGTGCATTTCATTAACTAAAAAACACTGGACTGATTTATGGTGTTTGCTGGGTCTAATTATCTATGCATGGGAATTTTTGGCAACAATGACCGGATCTAGTGGCGTGGTTTGATTATGGCCGGTGTTAGTTAAAACATGTCCACATGATCTAATCAATACACACCATTTGTTTTAAGTTTTAACACCCTACTTTGCATTATTGTAGTGCCATTGGCTTAAAATTTTTCTGTTACTGTTGCAAGAAATTCCTCATACACACTGCTAAAGAAGTTCCCGTGCTCAGGAAATCTCATGTCATCAGTTCCATAAGTACGTTAACCGACAATGATATAGCCAAGATCTGGAACAACATGTTTCCCGTCTATCGTGATTCTAGTTTTGTACTGTATTTCAGTCAAGAACTTGATGTAGTGCTTCTCTGAAGGTTTTCCCACACCAAAATCTTAATTAAAATCAACGAAACCAAAATATTTCTTTCAAAATTATTTGACGAATTTCCTAAGTTGTATTTGCTAAAGCCATGGAAGGTTCACTCTTGGTTGATATTAAATATTTGTACATTTTGAATCTAGCTATAATGCTTCTTAACCAAATGAACTTGTTTTTCAATCAGGTTCAGAGTTATAAATATATATGCTTCCATTGACTGGGATATTAGTATATGATGTGAATAGGCATGCACCGACATAAGAAAAATTATTCATGTGATAATTAGTACACTTTCTCTTTGTATAAGGAGTATTGTTATAGGTCAATTTGGGCATCATCACCGTGACATGATAAAACTGGACATCATTCCCAGGACCAATGAAATAGGGTCTATCATCCCCTTACATTTCAGTTGCTATATGCCCTAAGAGAATAAAAAATCATTCACAACTTCTATTGTGAGATTTCCAAGGTTTGAAGTATATGTTATATCACTTATGAAATCACCAATGCTGCCTCTAAAGGGAATAACTGCATTGCATATGCAGCTTCTTCCATTCAAGGATGCACTGCAATGCAATTCCCCACATTCAAGAGCGTGTTGGTCACCTGAGAGCGAAATTCTCATTGTTCTGGGAATCTCCACATGGCCAGTGCCTTCTAGAAGAGTCCATATGTGTCAAAATTCGAATCCAAGTGTCCATCTAACACCTCTGAAATTGGGAACATGTCTTGCATATTATTATAAAGTCATTCATTGAGAAATTACCATCAGTGTCCATATAAATTGAGCACATATCCTAGTGCTAGGGAAGGAATAATTTTGGTAAATAAATGCTATTGGATTCTCATTTGAGAGAGTGAAAGTATTGATATGTTGTTGGTGTGATGTTGGATGTGATGAGGTTGGGATGAAGCTAGAGTTGGTGGCATCAAATCGATCATTGGTTGTAACCTCCCCCTTCTACTCTTTAATAAAGATTGTTATTCATTTTCCCATATATGTATCTGTTTATGTTTCTATTTATCATGCAATGGACTTTTGAATGATATGTATGTTTCAAATCTAGTTGATTTGAGTGATTAAGGTAAGTAGGCATCTGTATATTGAAATCGGTTTGCTGTTCTCTGTTTATACTTGCAGGAATCAATTTGGTGCTCTGAGCTGGATTGAAGGCTACAACAAAAGCGACAGAAGGAGAAGAAGAAGCGCTTAGATCACAAGTAGGTTCTTCTGTCATTATGTGTGTCTATTTATGCTAGAGAAAGTGATAACAAAGTCTTACATCTGTTGTTCTAAGTGCCTAACACCACACTTAGGGAATTTGATTTATCCGTAGATCACAATTTTGCATAACAAATATCAACACCATACCCCTTTCTCCAATTAATCATTTCCTTTCTCCGATGAATAATTTTGGACCACATTTTCTTGGTTTTCTTGATTTCAATAACTTTATTAACATTTCCTTGATCTAATAAGAGATATGTAAATAAATACCAAAGAAAAATCTAATTCATGATTTTCAAACTCCGCACAATGATAATAAAATAACTCTATGCACAGTAAAACACCAATGAAATTTATTGGTCATATGACTTAAAAAAACAATAATTCTTATCAACAGTTAACTAGAAAGAATGCACACACATTGACTCAGCATATTCATTTGATGTTTCATTCAATGTGTTGTGCAAAGTAACTTTGCAAAGTCTCTGCACAATGGATATCTCTATTGATTTTGTAGTGCAATTAGGTGTTGGTGAGGTAAATCCCCTCTGCGGACAGAGGCGATCCCACTATCCCTAGAGTGGGTCTAGCCACAAACGAGACAAGCTATAACATCGATTCCTAGTTAACGAATGGACGAAGACTCGATAGATGACTTACCAGAAGTCCTACGTTGTTGTGGTCGTCGGAAGAGTGGCTGCGTCTCGCTCCTGGTTTGACAGATCACAACCCTCTTACCTTCACGCTCAGATACCTGCACACTCACAAAAAACAACGACGATGTACACTATACTATTTCACATTCGTAACTATCAGTCAGTCAAAGAAGACTAAATCAATTGCATTAACTAAACATAACACAATGATGGAACCAATACCATAGTCAAGTATATTAATGAAAAAAAGGAAGAGTACAACCAAGCTTCGACGTTGCGGTCTCCTCTAATAGGGTTCTAGTGGAGCGCGTCTCACAAAGGCTCGTTGGGAATTAGGACGGGACTCTCTCTACAAAATTCTCCTTGGTTCTACCTTCTCTATAGCAATTACTCAGCTATAGTATCTCTTCTCCAAGTTCAGCTTCTTGGCTATATGTTAAGCTAGCTTTTGTAAAGGGAGAAGGTTTGTTTATATAGAGGAAGAGGGAGAGGTTAAGATCCCTATAATCATGGAGGGGAGTCCTATCTTCAAAGAGTGTTCCATGGGAGGTAAAAACCACTACCTAAAGGGAGAGATCCGTGGCTTATCAAGTTTAACCACTTCTAATGAGTCATCCCTGAGGTAGTTAGAAAGAAACTTCCACCTCTTTTTGTTAAAAAACATTCCTAAAACAACTGGTGCAGGAAATACATAGAGTCTGAGCGCCAAGTGGTGCGGGCTCTAGTGCAAATCTTCCCTATTGGCGTGAGGGGTGAACTGGCTACCTGTGCCAATGCTAAAACATAGGTTTTTGTGTGCTTTTTTAGGAAATGTTCAACAGAAGAAATGATGTCCTTATGCAGAAGGATGCAAAGAAGGTGTTTTCAGAGTATGAAATTGCTCACAAGTCATGGGAAAGACCCCCCAATATGCGAGGTGAGGGATTGCAGGGACGGTGAAAATACGCTGTGTAACAGATGCCCCCTAAAGCATGAGGTCTGAGAGAGAGGGAGGGGTGAAATGCTTTATGAGAACGCATTCGACCTAAACACTATTGTCAGAAGACCTACAAGTACAAGTACAACTAATACTTCTGATACATGACATGTGGCACGGGCACAACCATCCATAATAGAGTACATAAATAGTAAGATCCGAGGTATGGACACAACCATCTAGCAATAGGGATCAACAAATAGACTCAGGTATGGTCGCATCCATCCAATCAGAAGAGCCAAATAAGTCATAGTAATCCACAACGAACCCGCAGCATGGATTTCATCAGACAAAAACCCAGGGTCTTGCGCTCCATCTCGACCTGAAAAAAGTATAAATTCGAGTGTACGAATATGTGAGATGAAGTCGAACATGCAAGAAAATCGTCTGATTACCGGCTAATGATGAAAGTCGTTAACAGACGCGAGAGAAACCACCAATAATGACAATGGATCTTAAGGTACGAAAGGTACAATCCACGGAATGTGAACAGTGATCTAACGTCGAACACTCGCAGAGTCAGTCGATCGAAGGCCAATGATGTGGACCTTATGTCAAATGCGAAGAACCTGCCATTGAGGCATGCAAGCTCTAAGGTACCTGAAGGGAGTTTCTAGATCAAATTCCTAGATAATGAGCTGGAGTCGACAGGAAGTGACCTAATCGATGGTGGGCCATAATGTTTCCCACATCATCGATACAAGATAGAGGAATGTGATGCTTGTGAATCAATACCAATAGAGAACCAGAGGGAGCTTGAAAACTTCAGAGGCAAACTTCTCTTGAACATATCAATGGCACAACACTGGATTTGGAAGTATTTGACATCAAGGGATCTGAGGTCATGGTGATGTGGCAAAGAGAAGATGAGCGGTCAAAAGGGATTACCCAAACCCATGGAGGCAAACAAATAACGAGATGAGATGTCCCCAACCTGACACGAATGCAGACAAGTGCCATGTTCAAGAGCAACATATAGCCAACACGACTACAATCTGGTTCCATTTTCCCCCACCATTTCTGGTGAGTACCCCAATTATTTTTGACAAACAAGCTTGAAGGGGATAGCATATGCTTGCGATGTAAGTTTGTCCTTCGGACAAATCCAACCTAGTACATTTTACGAGCCCTAGGAAGGAGGAACTCGAGTAATGTCATAATAACAGAGTTCGATGTCATCAGTTTTAACGAGTTTGACAAAGGAAGAGCTCGACATATTTTCATATTTAGAGAGTTTGAAAAGAAAGCAGAAAAGAAAACTCCAGCAAGGCCCTTTTCGTAGGTAGTCTCACAGATCCAAAAAGGTAGAAAAATGTGTCTAAGAGAACCTCTTAGTTGCGATAGGCTAAGGTATTCCTTTTTCATAATTAATCTATCCCAGCCCAAAAAAAGGGTAAACGTATACTAGGTAGATATCGTTTCGCAGCCAATTTAACGAGTTCAAAACGATAAGCATCTCGGCAATCTTTTCAGTTTTAGAGAGTCAGAAAAGAGCTGAAAGGTGACTCTATTAGTGAATTTTTCGTGTTTTTACCGAGTCTGAAAAAGTATAAATATAACTCGTTCTTCGTCATAACCATGTGAAAACCTGTCGCTACACAAAAAGACGTGTGTAAAACATATTTCTCGACAATAATATGATAAAATAATAGAAAAATATGTTTTAAAACCTAATTTAATATTTTGAAAAGTTATAAAAGACCATAAGTGGTAAAAATTATCTACTTTTCACATTTACCTCTTTGTGGAGCAACAGTGGTCCATTTACCTTGCGATCTTGTGGTGACAATTGCGAGCGATCCAGTGAACCGATCTTGATTTCGTCAGTTTCAGGTAAGAGCCGACACCATTTGACTATCTTTTAAGCTAATTTTTATCACCTTTAATTGTCATTTTGAATCTATTAAGGGAAGATTTGTTAAAAATAAGGCATTGTGGTTGGCGCGGGTTTCGGGCATGGACCCGTGCCAATCAACCCTTTTTTACATAGGGATCGAAACAGTCTCGCCAACCGCGCAACCCAAAATCCGCCTAAATTTAAAGAAAAAGCGACCATTTACTTGCAAATTTTGATGCCTAAGGAGACTTACAATGCTCATATGAAAAATGTGTGCATGTACCAAGAAGAAAAGATGGTAATTGAGTGGAAAGAAAGAGAACACAGTGAGGAGGATGAACTAGCCATGGAGAATGAACAATCCATGAACGCCCTCAGAAACTGTGGGCTAAAGAAATTCTTCCTGACACCATGCCTCCGGGCTCAGCCCGAATTGCTTCAATATCTGATAAGCATTTGGGACGAGGATCAAGAAAAGTTTTTGCTTCGGGATCAGGAACTTGAACTCGAAGTCTCTGATGTGTATTTCATCAATGGATTGTTGCGTAGGGGTGCAGTCCCTATCTTGACCAGTACCCGTCCTTCTGAGGAAAGTATGGGAATGGTAATTGATAGGGTGTGCCGAGGGGCATGAAAAGGAATAGGGAGTGGCAAAGTTGACATCCAAACCGTTCCTGATCTGGCACTAAGAGTAGCGCTGCATACTATCACGCAAGTTGCAGGATCGCAAGCACCGCATGAGGCCACAAAGATCCAACTACTTCTTGCCTCAGAGTGCATGAACCCGACTCTCTTCAACTGGACCGATGCCGTGACTATCAACATCAAGCACCAACTCACTAAGTGCAAGAAGACCAAACTAAAGCAGTTTGGGTATGGATCGATTTTGGTATCGTTCTTCTTGGAATGATTACCTATATTGCAGCATCAGAAGGTTATTGTCCCGATGCCACCACCCAGAGAGCCACGGATGGCCCGATGGGCTGCACTGATGCCTAGAGCAGGGGGTGACCAACAGATGTCTTGGAGGCCAAAGTTTTTTGATTGGCTTTGACGACAACTGATTTTCGTGGAGGACTGGCCCTATGTTAGCATAGATTTCATCGGTGATCCATACCTCCCGCTCCCGGAGGGAGAGGATTGGGATGAAGAGCTAGGTGAGACTCATTTTTATTTTCATGAGTTTATGATTTTTTGGTATATATGCATGTTCTGACAGTTACTCTTATATGTATGTAGATGTTGGCCCAGAGCGTCTTGCAGGTATGTCGCCGATAGCGAGGCGAAATACTTATGATTTCGATCCTCATGGTGAGGGAAGTGATGAGGAGATAGTACAGAACTTGGAGGGGATCACCCATGGGATTCCAAAATATGCTCATTTTGATGATGTTCCTCGAGCCTATCAGAGGCACACTGTAGGGGTGCCGAGTCATATCCACCGCTTGCTGAGGTGGTTGGTATGGGCGGTGACGTGCTATCATGAGCACCACAGTGATTAGGCACTTAGGCTTTTATTTCCACACATTTTGAGAGACATGTTGTCTCGCGATGTAACCGAAACATACATATATATTTTTTGGGTTTTTATGATGCAAACGTTGCAAAAAATCGATATATATATATATATATATATATATATATATATATATATATATATATATATATATATATATATATATTATACATGGGTCTATTTACATATGATGATGTTTTACAAATTGCGCAAATGTCTATCTAGCACAATGTTAGCTATTGCATAAGTTAATGTATTCATTCGTCTTGGTATATGTTGATATGTAATGAAATCAAAATGTCTTTCAAGTAAACAAATACACAAATACAATTTCAAAATGCATGGGTTTCGAACCGAATAATGACCGTTAAGTTGAAGAACAACAAGCTGCGAATCCAAATTCACCAGCAACGTGCGTATGCTGAGGTTAACTGCCTTGGTTAAAAGTTCCAAAAGAACACTATATTCAGTGACATTTTTGTCGTTGGTCCTAGACAAATACCTTGTAGGTTAATCAACTCACCAACAGGATTATAGGCTGCTGAAGACAAGTTCCTGGTACTGCAGGAAGCACCATCCGCAAAACCAACATAAGGGGAAATAGACATCTGCATAACAAACAAGACCCAATAAGCAGAAAAATTCTCACAAAGCTCATCGAACCAAAGCATGCAAAAAAATTAAAAAATCACCTATGTACAAAAATCATGCATGAATGACTAAAGCATAATACTTTTTGAGGTACAACCCATTTTTGGGTTGTGCTAAGGGATAACCTTCATAATTGATAAGCTCATAAGCCCCATTTTGTAACACATGTTTGATGATGTAGGGCCCATGCCACATGGGTTGGAATTTACCTGCCCCCAGCTTGTCATGAGCTTGGTTGTATAGGAGAACGAGATCGCCTTCGATAAAAGAACGAGGGGAAACTATTTGGTCAAAATGAGCTTTGACTCACTTCTTTTGTGCTTCGATGACCAAGGCAGCTAAGTGACGAGTTTCATCCAATCTCTCTAAGTAGAGGAGAAACTCTTCTTTAGGCGAAGTATTAGGCAGTAATTCCACAACTTGTTTGAGTGAAGGGATTTCACATTCAATCGGAAGAGTAGCTTCCAGATCGTACACCAAATGAAATGGGGTAAATCCGGTCGCACTCTTAATCGACGTTCGGTAAGCCTAAAGATTTGAAAACAACATGAGATGCCAATTTGATTTATGGATCCCAATTCTTCGTTGAAGCATTGTAACAAGAAATTTGTTGACGACTTCAACTTGGCCATTTGCTTGAGGGTAATAAGGCATTAAGCTGTTGTGACGCAAACCCAACTTAGATGTCAACTCCCCCATCATATAGTCCCAAAAATGAGAACCATGATCAATAACGATGGCTTGAGGAACACCAAACCGAGTAATAATGTGATTGAATATGAATTACGCTGATTTCTTACCGTCCATAGCCAGTGTAGGCATTGCTTTGGCCCATTTTGTAAAATAATCGACGGTGACGATGATATAGACATGCCCCCCCGCCGAACAAGGGTTACATGTCATAAAATAGATGCCTCATTTGGAAAAAGGACCAACGGTAATGACAGGGTGTAAAGAAATAGGTGGCGCACACATCTTGCATTGATATATCTGGCACGCATAACATTTGCGTATTGCGACAATGCAATTTTTAAAAATAGACGGCCATAAATAGCTAGCACGAAGGATATTATGTGCGATGGCATAACTAGACATGTGAACACCACAGGCGCCACTGTGGCAGTCATTTAAAACTTTCTCAGCTTCCTCGAGGGTCAGACATCGGCGGAGTACAGAATCGACTCCAACACGATAGAGGGTATCTCCAATAATACGATAAGGTTGCAACTGATGCTGAATGCAGCGTCGGGCATCTTTCGTTAACTTAGACCTAAAAGTAGAAGTTTGGAGATACACGATGATATCACCGTACCACTGATCGAGGGTGCTAATAAAGAAAAGAGTTTCGTCTATAATATGATCCTCGGAATGAGAAGGAGCAGAGTCGACAGGGAGAGAACAAATCAAATCAGCAAAAATAAGTGATTTCTTTGATTTGGCTGTAGTAAACTCCAAATCAAACTATTGGAGGATAACTATCCACTTCTAGTGTTTTCCCCCCAGCAACTGCCGAGACAGAATATAGGTCATGGGGTTACAATTAGAAATCACGGTCGCCATGCGTAAAAGGATATAATGACGGAAACACTGGATGGCCTGGACCACAGCCAACGCTAACTTCTTGACATGCGCGTAACGCATTTTAGGGTCGAGAAGGTTCCGAGACAAGTAATAAATGACATGTTTGTTATCATCATCATCATCTTGAACTAAGACCATGGCAAGCGTACTGAAGGCGACAGCTATATAGAGGGTGAAATCATGATGATAATTTAGAGGACATAATAGAGGAGAGTTGACAAGAAATGTCTTAAGCATATCAAAATATTGCTGAGTAATATCATCCCAACAGAAAGGGACGTCCAACTTTAAAAGTTGTGTGAATCCCTTGGCTACTTCGACATAGTTTGGGATAAAACGACGTAAGAAATTTTCTTTCCCTTGGAGAATCTGGAGCTGGTGTAACAAGAATGGAGAGGGGAGATTAACAATAGCCTCAACCTTAAGTGGATCAAGGCGAATTCCATCTTTAGATATGATAAACCCTAAAATTCTACCAGAATCGACGCAGAAGACACATTTATGCAGATGGAGCCGGATGTTATAGCGTCTACAATGAAGAAAGATCTGGCGGAGATGGTCCGGGTGGTCTTTTCGTGCAACTGAATGAGCCAGAAGGTCATCCGGATATGGTTGAACAATATGATGAATATCGTGAAAGGCATAAGACATCGCACGCTGGAACGTAGCCCCAACATTCTTCAAGCCGAAAGGGATTTTTTTATACGTAAATGTTCCCTAGGGACAGATAAAAGCGGTCTTGTGTTGATCGAATGGGAGAATGTTGATCTCATTATAGCCAGAAAAATCGTCCATAAGGGAAAAAATCTCACTCCCCGTGTTGTTCCTTGAGAAACAATTCCTTGCTGTGTAAAGGAATCCGTGCTCAAGACATTAAAGATTATGTCACAAACAAAAGTATATCTGTCTCTGTTTTATAAACCTTCAAACATTAATAATATAATCTTCAAATATTAAACCCATGCAATGTTCTGCAATGCCATATTCTCCTTATGCTGAAATGAATGGATGGAAGAAACAAGAAAGAAAGGATTTCAATTTGATATGCTACTTGAAACAGAATCTATCATTGTAAAAATCCTGAAGAAATGAGTAATGACAACGTTAAAATAGAGGAGCGCCCATTAAGTTTTATTTAACTCTTAAATTAACATGTATCTAGAGACCCGCAGCTCAAATTACTCTATTTTATTCACAGACATGGAAAACATAATGAAAACTGAGAAACTATTCAGCATAGACAGAATGAAGGAAACTTGCAAATTTTTTTCATTGATTCAGTATTCTTAAGTACAAAATTTAGCTTCAAGGTTCCAAACTCGGAACCTTCCTCTTTCTTGAAATTGTCTTTTTATACAGTATCACAAGATAGTTTCCAGTAATGAAACTAATTATAACTGCTCCAAATAACTCTAACTGATTAAACTACTAGTTGTTATGAAGGCACATGCCTCGGAAAATCCTATTATATTTACATAATTTTGAAAAATAACATAATGAGAATTTTAAAACTTCTAATCTATGAGAACATCTGGTCCTAAAGCAGCTGCTGAATCAACGAATTCTTTTGATTGAGCCGTTGGGATCTCTTTAGCTGTATCCATGGAGAACATTTTGCACTTTTTCCAAAGTTCACCATGAGTGGTGGAAGCATTCTTGTAACTAAGATATTCCAATCTAAACGCAACAGCCTGATTGTGAGTAAGTCTTTCTGTGAAGAGTGTTTTTACCATCCATAGCAAGTTGAAATGCCTCTGCAAAAAGTTAAACACTGTTTCCCCCTTTAGAACTTGTGTCTTTTCATGCCTGCTATCTGCCCTGCTTTTTGCTAGTGTTAGTGCATCTTCATAAAACTTCCACGTCAAAATATTTCCCTTTTCTGTCCAGCATGAGGGTAAACCTGTTCTGATCAATTTATCAAATGTTATATCAAACTTCTTTACCACCTCTTTTATTCCCAATAACCTTATCTCTGCTACTTGTCGAAGATTATTCTTAATTATCATCTTATTAACTTCTTCGGCATAAGAATATCTGTCTTGTATTTCCATATCTTCTAACTCTTCATCTGATTTGGATTTGACAAAATTTATAAACTTTCTAGCCCAATTTACTCTTTTAATGACCGTTTTCTTTTAAGATAATATCTCTTCTTCATGCTCTGAGATGAGGTGTATTTCCTTATCAATTATATTTAGGGAATCCCAATTGGACTTCATTTCAGAGGTTATTTCGCCCCAGATGATATATTTAGCTCGTAAAAGTGAGATATTACCCTTTAAATTTTCCTTGAGATCTTTAATTTCATCCTCAGCCTTTTGTAATTTCTGTTTGTTCTCATTCGCTTTATCTTCCCATGCTCGCATGATCTTGGTAGCTATTTCCAGCTCTGATTGAGCCTGCTTACGATCTCGTTCTGATAACTTTAATTCGGTGCTGAGCTGAACAACATGTGCTTGAGGATCAGAATCAACATCACCTGTAGGCAAAACAAAAGTGCAAGTGTGATTTTCAATATGGTTCTGTAATGAAATAGCAGTCTTCTTCACTTTGGACAACTCTTCATCTTTCCGCAACAGCTGCAGACGTAGCTCTTCTTTTTCTTTCTCCACTTCAGCTACTTCTGCGGCTATTGAATGCTCTGTAGCTCGTAATTTTAGCTTTTTCCTCAATGAGGATATTTCCATTTCTGCACTTTTCATGAACTTTTGAACTGCAGCGTTATCATTGGGATCTACACCTATTTTCATAATGATCTTCTTCAATTCTTCATTTTGAGTCGACAAAGCCCTTGAATTAGCCTTCTCCATATTTATTTGTTTAATAACTTTTGCAAGCATATTCTCAGCCTTAATTGTTGTGGCATTAGTCTTGGTTAAATCATTTACCATTAACTACCCCGTCTGCATATGAAGATTCATTTCGTCCCACAATGGGATCTTTTTAACATCCATAATTATGCTTACCTCATTAGAACTGCTCGAAGATCCAAGGGACATCCTGGTTGGATGTGTCAGAGCCATCCTAAATTGATCCTTTTCAAGGTCCATTACAGTCAATAACCTGTTCTGATCAGCAGCTACGTGATGCTCTGCCTGAGCTTCTACATTAGATTTTATCCTCTGATTTCTTTCTTCAATCTGTGTAAATATTTGTTTGAATGAAGGCATCTTCTCTGAATACAGTTCATGTCCTCTAGGAGAAGAAGGGACATTTTTTTCTTCATTGATATGAAAGGTAAAACCAGGCGAGTTGGAAGAATGATCCTCAGCCAATTTGGTTCTCTTTTCTTCCCTGGGCTCTTCATCATCCACTTCAATAACATCTTCCCTACCTCTTTTGTTTTCCTTTTCGGTAATAACGAGCGTTTGAATGTTCATTTTTGATGCGTTTATTTCGTCTGGGTTTGCTAGCTTCTCCTGATCAGGTCTGCTTACATGAGAAAACGCAGAATATCCATTCTCAGTTCTTCTCTGAGAAATTACTCCATGCGGATCATAAGACCACTTTTCTCTTAGTAGCAACTGTGTCTCTTCCAACATTTTAGAAACTTCATCAAAAGCTTGCCTTGTATTGACCACGAAAGGTCCTACGCTCATAGGCAAATTAAACATAAAACCTTTCTTCTTGGGAAGAAAGTGTACCTGATCCACATTAAGGCTCTGTCTTATGAATTCCAAGGCGAAAAGCCGCATGGGTACAAAAGTTGGGAGCCTGTAGGGCTCGATGCTAGTTCCATACAACCTTTTCTCTGAATAATCTTCAAACACAAACCAATCTCCGAATCTGCAACTTGGTCCTAGCTGTAGAAACTCCCGGGATTTTGGTAAAAAACATGGAGGAGGGGCTCCATTCAAAATTCTATAAGCAATAGGCATATAATTACTAGCAAACTCAAATAGCCCTGCTTCATTTCCTTCTTTTCTAGTCATATCAGTCCAAAATAACACAGATTGCTTTTGCTTATTGACATCAAATATATTCAATACCAAACTCATAAATTCTTCGACATTCTGATATAAAAATAGATAAACAATCAATGATGGGAATCTAAAGAAACCTGTAAGAGGAAAAGCCATCAACTAAGAATTTACAATCTCCTGCCAGAAATATGGAATGTCGAGAATAACTCCTGGCTTCATCATGAGCGCGTACATTCCCAAGACTGATTTATCAACTGTCTGGTCACTGTCTTTACCCAAAATCTCCGCAATGCAACTTAGAATTGGTCTATACTTAGCATTGAACGCTTCCAAACTAAATTCATCTCCTTCTAACCGAGCTTCTTCTGAATTTGATCTCAAGTATGACATACCCAGATGAAATTCTTCATTTGAAAGGTCTTCAAAGTAGCGAGCCAATGAATCTTTAGAAAACTGCAATGGTGACTCATTTTCGGGAAAACACAACGCTTGTTGAATTAATTGTGTCGATACCTGTAGAATGTTTTCTCCCTACGAGTTCATTATGAAACACTTTCCAGGATACATTGAAGAGACCAGCCATGAGATGAATTCGGGAAAAAAGTGGGCTTTCGGGATACAGGCTAACAAGAAACCAGAATTCTTCATAGCGGAAAATACTGTGGATTTCTCAGCGTTTAGGGTGACTTGGTGATGCAAAAAGGAATGGCTGACAGAGGACAAGGTGTCTTGGACGTCTTTTTTGCTGTCCAGGAGGGAATTGAGGTTTTAAATACCATATAGGGAGACTCGCTTTGCCATGGATGACAGAGGATAGAAATAATTCGTGGGGTAGCAGACAATGCAAAGGTGGAAAGAACACGGTTCAAAGGTAAAAACAATCACGAATAGATGAAAACGGGATAAAATAACCCTTTTAACAGCTACGAAAATCTGTAATGAATGCTAACATGACGTGAAAAATCCGTTAGGACAGTTGTCTTCCACCTCACCTGATGACATCACCGCAGGGGTTCCTGAAGTACGGCGGTGAACTTCGACTGGCACCCCCCGCAGTGATTCTTAGCCGTCGATCACGGCTCACCCGCGATCTGACCAGTCAACTGTGGGGGTGCTGAATTGTATAATGTACGAGCACTTCATACCCCCACATTTGATCACTCTGAAAGGTTCTTCGACGATCACTACTTCCGCTCGGGAAGTTTCTCGAACTTTATGCTTGAAATCAAATCATATATTCAACTTAGTTACATCAAGATTTTAAAATTGCATTGAACTTGCGAAAATACTTCTTTTTCATGATATAGTATAACAACCTTATACTATAGCATATGCTTTTCTAATTTTTTTGTATTTTTGATATTCAAAATAAAAATTGAAAAAGGATATGCAATGATCCACAACACCCCGCACAATCGTCAATGATATGATCGATGAAAGGGGTGGGATAGTTATATTTAGGACATGCCCGATTAATATCATGATAGTCAACACAAACACGAATTACTCCCTACTTCTTATCCACAGGAACAATGTTAGAAACCCACTCTATCAGAGGAATCACATAAATGAAACCCTCTTTAAGAAGTTTTTCAACTTTAGCTTTTATGGCGGCAACTTTCCGAGGATGCACTGGACACAGACGCTGGAGAACAGGCTTCACACCTGGGTAGGTGGGAATCTCATGCACCACAATACTAGGATCAATTCCAAGTATCTCTTCGTAAGACTAGGCGAAAACATCACAGAATTCACGAAAGAGGCTAGTATACACTTGGACTTCCTCGGAAGAGCAAGTGACTCCCACATGGATGTTCTCGACAATTCCCAGTTTGATAGAAATGTCGATAGGCATCGTCTGAGTGATGTTACCCAAGTTACCTTTAGTGAAGACTTCATGAGTCAAGATAGGCGTTTGAAGTGGCAGAGAAGGAACTTGAGATGCAAAATTCTCAAGACAGTTAGACATTGCCCCGAGGCCAGGCATAAATGAGGAACAATGATGCCCATCACTCCACGGTGGATCTTCGAGAGACATGGTTTCCATTATAGCCTCATCGGATGGAAACAATTCTTTCAAAGGATCAGGTGAATCTGCATCGCCGAGCCAGGGGGATTGAGAATAAACGTCGAGAGCCATGCTCAAAGGAGCAGCTTCAGAAGGGGGAGAATCAGATGCAGCTGTAATCTCACAATAATTGATTTCAATTGGACTAAGCGACATTGAATCCCCAAATGAATCAACCTTTTTAGGTGAAGGGACGATCAATGGGTCATTTGACCGAGAGATCATATTAACTTGAACGATATTTGGTGGTGGAAAGGGAAAGATACCCATGAGAGCAGGATCTTTGAAAAGACCCGACCCTACACTGTTGGGGGGAGAAGGAATATGATCCATGTATGGAACGTTGTTCTCGGAAGACGAGGTAAAGAACGACAACTGATCGACAGTAATGATTTTTCCCTCGTGTGGAAACTTTAAAAGACAAAAGAGGGTGGACGGAACACAAAACACAGCATGAGTCCAACTGCGACCGAGTAGAAGATTGTAATTCAGTTTAGCGTCAACGACTTCTACTTCAAAATTAACCATATTTCCTTGCAACGTGATTGGTAGGCTAGCGAGAACACCCAAGGGTTTCGATTCCATTCAATCAAATGCCTCAAGGGAATTGGGTGACAAAGTGAGAGTTGGAGAGCCAATAGCTTTCCAGCAAGTAGATGACATGACACAAGTGGATGCACCTTCATCTACAATGGCTCTATGGATGTTGAGACCGTTAATGCCGACTAGTATGACAAGCGCAATCTGGTGCGGAAGTCGGGGGACAAAATTTTCTAAGTTGAAAGAGAGAAGGCTAGAATCAGCAGGATCAATCTCGCTGATCGTAGATAATAATGCCTTCCATCGAGACAGACAACTTTGGAGCACTTCCAATGTGGACATCGCAGATGGTGCTTGTGCTAAATCCTCAACAATACTGTAATGCTGAGCAACACGGGCGTTAGGATTATAAGAATATTTCCTGAGAACACCTTTAGAAGGTGGCTGCAGAACTGTTTCAACATTGGGCATTTCAATCTCAAGAGGACCGGAGGCAGGTGGGGGAGGAGGACCATTAGTGATCTCTTTCCCGACTGCCTATCGTGATCCAGCATAATATTTTGATTAAGTAGCAATGGAAACGGGTGCAAAACCATTCATCATGAACAATTGAGAGCCAAATGGTGTAGATGGTGCAGATTGATCGACCATCTGAGTTTGTTGAGATGGGAATGGTTCTTTAAGGACTGCCAGAGTTCCTTTAGCACCTTTGATCAGTTGACTAACCTCAGATCGTCTAGGAAAATCCTTAGTGTAGTGTTCCTCATCACAAATCAAATAGGGATACTTCGGCTTTCGCTGTGAACCATCATCAGCACAAGGTTTAGACGTTTCTGGTTTTGGGGCATCGAATTTGGCCTTGCCTTTGCCCTTCTTTCTCCCCTTGGAATTATTGTCTAAAGGATTAGCTTGAATTACATTAACCTCCGAGGTTTTACCAGAATCTAAGGTAGGCTGAGGAGCAGAAGCATTGGAAGAATTTGATTTCTGCTTCCCATTGGAAGACTTGCGTGAATTCTAAGACACGAAACTAATAACTCCGTCGAATGATGGGGTAGCCGGTGCTTTAGAGGTCCCAGGTCATGGAGCCTCAGTCAAGATGTCATACAATATGCCCGATTGAGAGTAAACTAAATCAAGGTATTGGGCACGAGCAATGGCTTGTTCCTCGGTTACACATGCCCCCATGGCGATGTCTTTCGCAATCTGATTGATAAAAGAGGTAGTGAACCAATGAGTAAGAAGCTGATCAGGAATTTCGAACTTGATCAGGTGACGACACCATCTCCATTCATGAATGTGGTCCGAGATATGGGTAGCCCGGTCCTGTTTCAAGGATGTTAGGAGATGTGTCCCGGCTTCATAATGAACCGACAATTGGAAATGAGTAAGGAATGCCATAGCGAGAGTATTGAAATCTTGAAAGATACCACGAGGTAGTTCGATATACCACTTAGCAACAGCTCCGGTAAGAGTGCATTGGAAAAGACAGAGTCAAACAGAGTCATCCACCCAAGAATTGGAAGGACACCATAAATGGTATGTCATGACGTGTGCCTGGGGGTCTTCTCCAGATTTTCCCTCAAACTTGGGACAATCACCAGGAACCTTCGTAGGAACCGGAGGCTAATATGGATTATGAATAATTGGATCATTTGTCAATTTTGACACATCCAGTAACTCCAACATGGCGAGAAAAGGTAATTGAGGGTTAAAAGGCATAGCAGGTCCTCGATAAGGACCCGTACCCATACTCCATCCTAGTTGAGTATAACTCTGCCCCCATTGGTTCTGTCCCGGAGGATTTTGACCATAAGGGGTGTAAGCTAGATAATTTGGTTGATATGGAGGCTGAGGATCAGGATACGAGGGTTGAAAACCAAGATACTGATTCTGAGTATACGAGGGTCCCGATTGAGCAGCATAAGGATTTGCTGCAGAATATAAGTATGGCATGGCAGTTGAGGGTAGTAAGCAGAAATTTGAGGCACGTTGTATACCGGTCGATATTGACCTTGAAGGTAATAACCACCTTGGGGTCGAATGGGCTGCTGATAAGTAGGGCCCTATTGAGCTGGATAAGTCAAGCGCACAAGTTGATTCGACTGTGGCATAGAATAGAGTGGCGGCTAAGCAGGGAGAATTGCTTGTGTAGGTTGTCCCGGCTGAATAGGTTGACCTGACTGATGAGGGCCACTAGGTTGCCCCTGCTGAGCAGGTTGGCTTGATGGCTGCGGTGGGCCAGGTTGTGCCTGATAACCAGGTTGACCTGGGGTAGGACCATAAGATGGCCCTTCCTATGCAACATTCAGACCAATTGGAAAATATGGCTGTTGTGATTGCACCAAAGGTTGAGATGGATGGATTTTCCCCCCAGGACCATATAAAGGTCCAGGTGGATATATCGGTTGCCCAGCTAGTCCCTGAGGTTGTCTTGGTTGGACCACAGACTGAGCTTGTAAAGGTTGACCTTGAGGATTGTAAGGCTGCCCTTGCGGGCTGTAAAATAATCCCTGCTAGACCGAAGGTTGTCCTTGTAAGGTTTTCCCTTGTGGGTCATATGCATACCCTTGCTGGGCTGAAGGTTGTCCCTAAAAGGGTTTTCCTTGTGGGCCGAAAGCATACCCTTGCTGAACCGAAGGTTGTCCATAAAAGGGTTGTCCTTGTTGGTTAGAAGGTTGCCCAAGCAAGGTAGGTATAAAATCGTTAATGAACTGATAAGCCTCAGGAGCAGGAAAATAGATAGGGTTGTCATGCTCATCATATTGGAACGGAAGTGAATAAATCGGGGTACCATCCTCGCCATAATGAGAAGAATAAGGACGATTAGGATCTTGAGGGGATTGATTAGTATGGGAGATCTGCTGCTGAACAACCAGCTGATACTCCTCAAAAGAAAGGCCGTCAAGGATTTCCATGGAAATTGAAGTCTCTACCAAAACCAAAACTCCTGACGACTAAGCAGTGACGATTGGTGCCGATGTAGCCACACAGACAATAGGCCTAGTGGGGACAGATGTGATAAAAGGTGTCGACGAGATAGGTGTCATCGGCGACATCCCTAATGATGGGAGAAACGACCCCCTTGATGGAGTTGATGTTTCCATAGAGAAAATAATGGCTATAATCTGACACAAAGACCTATATCCAGCTGGAAGCGACACCGATGGTGAAGATTGAGCAGGCTCTTGATGGATGTCTTCTGGGAAAAGTTGGTATTCTTCATCAGAAACTGGAATGCCCTCACTGCCATTAGGACCAGACGAGTCCATGTCTGAATCCACCATGAGATCTTGTAAAAGACTACGGGGCATAGGAGGTATGATAGCAACCAAAAATGGTGATCCCGATGTGAGAGGGGGAAAATGTTCCCCGACCCCAAACCCAAACCAAGCATTTGAAAGAGGCTAATGGAACTCAACCGGTTCTCCAAAGGGGTACTCTAACGGGATGATAGGCTGCTGAAGCTCGGCAGTCCTAAAGGTTTGAGAAGTTTCAGATGAATCATCTGAGAAAGGAATACCAGTAGACGAAACCGATGGTTCCGCCACTGTGACTGTAGCACACCAGAAAAGGGAAAAATATCTGAAAAGAAGACTCTTGGATCAAAACCAAGGAAAACAAAGACAGGCCAAGTAATCAAAATTTAATGGGCGTGTAATCGTAGGTAGTTTATTTTACCACATTGAAACCAAAAATTTGATGTTTCATGTTTTAAGAGTCAAGAAACAATCAAAGATGACTCTAGTCTCTTTTATTTTTAAGCGAGCGTGAAAGGACAAGTGATCGATGATATTTTCAAATTTATGGAGTCAATAAAGATAAAAAATGACTGCTCAGGTAGTTTAGGTAAAAGGGTGTACCAGGTTCCCGTGAACTGTGATATAAACCTTGGTAATAAAATGAAAGAAGAATTAACCAAGGACTTGACGTACGTGTAGGTAGTATCCCCGAATGTTGTGTTCGGTGTATCATGGTTACAAGGCGGTGGAATCGGCTTCCTACGGATAAAAGGATTACAACCTAGAGGGGTCTCCCTTTATATACTCGACGGTATGGGGAGCACAAGTCCGTACTAGTGCTGTCTGAAGCCAGATGGCAAGCGATGGCTGCTAGGTTTAAAGATGCCGAAACACGTCTCTAACTTAGACCAATAAATGTTTCGTTAGGTTTCAATGTTGCCTTAGGTTAATTGAATAAATTTTAAGTTGATCTTGCATTTATGTTTCAATTCCAAGGTCCTACTGAATGTTGAATCTCACGAATCCCTAAATGCAAGCTACATGCCATAAATTACCATTTCGTTCGATGAAAAGCTATCTAGGAGAAAGTTTAAGAGTTTTCAAGAGATAGAAAATAATGAGAACACACAGAAGCATCCACTACAATATCTGATGCAAGCTAATGTAAATGAGAAATATTTCCTAGAATGTCCAATGCTAGTTATACGAAAGATTTTCAATTCCACAATGCAAACAAGAATGCAAGAACAATTTTTTTCTTGATTTTTCAATATAATAGGGAAAACAATGCACTAAATGACATGAAAAACAAACCAACACACTAGTTTGAGAATTTCAATGCGAGAGTCGAAGCGAAACAATTCAATCAACTCAGAAGCAAACAAAACAAAACTCGGACCAATGTTGCAATCTCTCAAATCGAAGATAGATGTCGAAACAGACCCATACAAGTAATGTAATCTATGCTTGGAGTGACAAGAAGCACAACTGAATGAAAGAGGCAAGACTCATTTCACCAAATTCAATCACTCAACCAGATCAAGGGAGTTGAATGCAATCAAGCAAGGAATGAAGTTGACCATGAAACAAAAGACCAAAAATCCTACAGGAGGCTCAACATACCAAAGCACTAGAAAACCCTAAGCTTATGATGCTGACAAGAGATGGACAAACAACTGAAGGAAGGAGGCTATTCATAATCATAGACAATCCCTAAACACTCAAAACATATCAATAAATCACCTAGAAGAACAAGGACTGACCAAAATCTCCAAAATCAAGCAAACCCTAACACCTACAGGAATTGGCGTGAATGTTTGGCTGTAATCAGCGCCAAACAGGGGATGGCATGGGTGCTGAACTAGCAAGAAGCACCAGTGGGCACGACTGTCAGACCGGAAACCACGCCAATCAAGTCAACCCTAATAGAGGGATTTTTTTTGAAAACAGAGGTTAGATCTAATCCTCTGGGGCTAAACAAGGGTCTTAGACTCAGCAAAAATAACAAAAAAAGAAAGCTAAGCAAGAAACGACCAAGAAGAAGACCTAATGGATGAAAGACAAACTCACACTGATCCCTAATGGAGTTGCCAGTTTGTTGGTGAGGTAAATCCCATCTATGGACAAAGGTGATCCCACTAGCCCTACAATGGGTCTAGCCACAAACGAGACAAGCTATAACATCGATTCCTAGTTAACGAATGGACGAAGACTCAATAGATTACTTACCGGAAGTCCTACGCTGTTGTGGTCATCATAAGAGTGGCTGCCTCTCGCTCCTAGTTTGACAGATGACGATCCGCTCGCCTTCACGCTCGGATACCTGCACACACACAAGAAAAAACAACGATTTACAACATACTATTTCACATTTGTAACTATCAGTTAGTCGAAGAAGACTAATTCAATTGCATTAAATAAACATAACACAATGATGTAACCAATACCATAGTCGAGTATATTAATGAAAGAAAGGAAGAGTACAACCAAGCTTCAACGTTGCGGTCTCCTCCAATAGGGTTCTAGCAGAGCACGTCTCACAAAGGCTCATCGAGAATCCAGATGGGACTCTCTCTATGAAATTTTCCTTGGTTCTACCTTCTCTATAGAAATTACTTAGCTATAGTATCTCTTCTCCAATTTTAGCTTCTTGGCTATATGTTCGACTAGCTTTTGTAAAGGGAGAAGGCCTGTTTATATAGAGGAAAAGGGAGAGGTTAGGATCCCTATAATCATGGAGGGGAGTCCTATCTTCAAAGAGTGTTCCATGGGAGGTAAAAACCACTACCTAAAGGGAGAGATCCGTGGCTTATCAAGTTTAACCACTTCTAATGAGTCATCCCTGAGGTAGTTAGAAAGAAACTTCCACCTATTTTTGTTAAAAAATATTCCTAAAATAGCTAGCGTGGGAAATACACAGAGATAGAGCGTCAAGTGGTGTGGGCTCTAGTGCAAATATTCCCTATTGGCGCGAGGGGTGAACTGGCTACCCGCGCCAATGCCAAAACATACGTTTTTGTTTGCTTTTTGAGGAAATGTTCAACAGGAGAAATGATGTCCTTATGCAGAAGGATTCAAAGAAGGTGTTTGCAGAGTATGACATTGCTCACAAGTCACGGGAAAGACCCCCCTATATGCAAGGTGAGGGATTGTAGGGAAGGTGACAAAATGTTGTGTAACATTAGGGTTAGCACAATATTTCTGAAATTATGATAATTAGTTTTGAAGTAGATATTGTTTTAACTTGTTCCAATATATTATTTAACAATTATACTTTAGAAATTCAACAATAAATAACAATAGAATAATAGAGATCACAATGCACAAAGAGAGACAAGATTTACCCTAGGAAAAACCATTATGGGAAAAAACCCAAAAACCTTTTCAATAGAGAAATTATTCTTATTCAATGAGAGACACAACTAGACCTATGCTCAAAATTGGTCTTCTCCTCCAATTCAAGTCACCTAAATTGATCTTGCACTTCCATAATTTAGGCCCTTCTGAAATACTAGTTGCCCTAGAATTTCGGCCCTGCAGCAGTTGCCCCAGTAACCCATAAATTTTTTCCTACCTATAACAATTTTCCCAGAAACTGCGAATCACATAGAGATATTCCTTCACATGTGTGAGTTTCTAGAGAGAAATAGGAGAGAGATAATTTGACCTTCTTCTTCGTATTTCTTGTCCTTTGCTCACTTGCCCAGAAATATCTTGAGAGAGGAATGCGAATTTCCGAAAGGAGGAGCTTGAGTTGCCTTTATATAGTAATATTTTTGGGGTGAATGGACGCGTTTCTAACGAGGGAAAAATTGACTTGGAGGGAAGCCTACTTGCCACTTTTGGAGCCAAAAATTTTGTTTCAAAAATTCAAATTTACATCTTTTAAAAGTCGCCATGGGTATTTGACTCAAAATAAATTTTCCTTTGACTCAAGAATTTATAAATATGCTTTACAATGATAAATATCAATACATAAAGTGACCAAAAATACATAATGAATATCTAACATAGTTACAAATTCAACACTGCCATAAATAGGGAGGTATTTATAATCATTGTCATAGATGTTCTTAAATTGAACAAATTTATCTAAAGAAAATGTTATCCATTATTATCAACATCATCATCAATCATCAAAATCTACCAGTGTCCATATTCGGGGTGGTACCAAACCCATGGAAATATCATGAAAATATCAAGACTCACTCTTCTAGAGTGATAATTCCTCGAATCCCATGGCCACCATCTAGGCCAAAAATTTTGAGACCCTCAACTAGCAAGCACTCCTTCACCCTTCTTGGTGAGAACTCTGGGCCAACACCTCACTCAACCCCTTCTTGGTCAATGATCAGGTCTAAATGTTGAACTAGACCTCACGCCACCCTACCTAGTGTGTGATAAGGCTCCAAGACCTCACTCCACCCTTTTGGTGTGTGATTAGGGTCCATATATTGAAGGAACTCACTCCACCATGCCTAGTGTGTGATCAAGGTACAAGACCTCACTCCACCATTTTTGGTGTGTGATCAGAATCCTCCTCCAAGAGAAACTCACTCAACACTTCATGTTGATCCTTCTGGTTCTCTTGGACTAATTCTCCCTTTCAGGAGAATTCCCATCCATGCTACAAACAAATAATTACTTTCTCTAAATGAGAAGGGTGATCTCCATGAGCCCCATATTTTCTCTAAAGTATGCGAACTTGTCCCTCAGAAACAACTTCATTAGAACATCAATTGTCTGCTCATTAGTAGAGATGTACTCGAGCCTTATTTATCTCCTCTACAAGGTGTCACAAATGTAGTGGTACCCGATCTCAAGATGCTTCGACTTGTCATGGAACATGGGATTATCTGAAAAATTCACACAAATTTGATTATCGCAGTGCATCACTGTTGCTTCCAATGCTTGGATTAACAATCCTGTAATTTTTTTTGAATCCATACGCTTTGGTACAAGCCTCATTGGCTACGATGTACTCTACTTCAGCAGTGTTGAGTGTAATTTACCTTTGCTTCCTATTCATCCATGTTTATCATAACATATCCCATACTAAAGCATACTCCTAAGATACTCTTCCTATCTTCAACACTTGCTTCCCAATCAATTTATGTATATCCATGAAGCTGTACATCCTTTTTCACAACATACCTCAAGCGATAGTTCATTGTACCACAAAATATCTCAATATGTGCTTTGCTGCAGTCCAATGCTCATGTCTTGGTTCTACTTGGAACTGGCTCAAGGTTTTCATAGAAAAGCATATGTTCATACCGGTTTAACTAAATACATCAACATGCAATTAGTCGCTATTACATAGATATATCTACCAATATGTAGTCATAGCCTCTTAACTTCTTCAAGTTAGCCACTATGGGAGTTGCCATGGATTTTCAATCCATCATACTAAATCTATGAAGGATCTCTAACACATACTTTCTTCGAGCAAGGAAGACATCACTAGGTTTCTACCATATTACTAATCCCAAGTAATAATACTTCAACCCAATTTCCTTCATACCGAATTCAGAAACCAAATGATTCTTGCACTAAATGATAAGAGGCTCGACACCTCTCAGAAACAAGTCATGAACATATAATAGTAAGATCGCAAGTGAATTCCTCACAACCTTAAAGTAAAGGTTTGGATCATCTTCGCTATTGCTAAATCAAAATCTCTTCATATAGTTGTCTATATGAGAATACTGATCAGCTCTTGGAGCTTGCTTGAGTTCATACAAGGCCTCATTTAATATGAAAAGATGAGACTCCTTTCTATGTACCTAAAATCATTGAGTTTTCTATATGCACACCTCTTCCTCAATCACACCATTTAAGAAAAAAATCTTCAAATAAATCTGGTGCAAATTCCATCCCAATACAACAACAAGATAAATGATAGATATAATGGAGGTGTACCTACCAATTGGATCAAAAATATCATCACATTATTCTCCCTCTTTTTGGGAGAATCCTATAGCCATGAACCATGCCTTGTATTTGTCAATATTACCATATGAAACATGCTTTATCTTGTAGATCCACTTGGAAGTCACCACTGAATTCCCTTCAGGTCTTGGCACAATCTCCCAGATTTTTTTCTTCATGATTGATTGGTATTCCTAATTCATCACTTTCTTCCACACTTTCTAGCTAGCTACTTATTCATATGTGGAAGGTTATTCATCAATGAGTTTTTTCATGAAGGATGCATAGCTGAAGAACCTCTTAGGTTTCTTCACCTCTCTAGATGTGCCATCAAGAGCTGCATGTACTTCTGCCACTTATAATGTGGATCTAATCCATGTTTGTCTCTTTTTGATCTCTAGAACTATGACTGATTATGCTAAATCTTGAGGCCCTTCTAGCCTTTTGGAAAATTCTATAGAACTTCAGTTCTCCTCTCTTGAGGCCTCTTACTTTACTTCATCCAAGGAATCTATAGAGACATCCTTAGACCTCCAATATTCCAATTTCTCATCAGAGATGATATCTTGGCTAACCTCCATTCGTCCTTGTTTTGGAATGTAAATTCTATGTGTTTTTGAAGATTCACTATATCCAAAAAACACACCTTTATTTCCTAAAGGCTCAAGATTTTTCCTCTTATCCTTAGGAACATGAATATATACATGACAACCAAATATTCTCATGTGCCCAAATTTTGACTTTTTTTTGGAGAAGGTTTCTTCAAGAGTCATACCTTACAAAACTATATGAGGACTTCAATTTTGAATGTACATAACTGTGAGTGATGCTTCACCCCATAAGAACAATGGCAAGTCCAAATCATGCATCATGGCCTTGATAGATTCTTCAATGGACATGTTATTTTGTTCTACTACACCATTATGTTGTGGATTATAGGGGTTTTTTGGTAATACCACCCCCAATTTTTTCTCCAAAATATAGGGACCCTCCATTTTGTATTTTGGAAAACTCCCTTATTTAATGGAATTTTGGTGGTTGATGATTCTTCTGATCTTTGTTTGGATTTATAACTTTTGATTACTCAAGATTTGGTCATTTTTTGGCATATCCTTCATTATGATCATTGCAATTGTGACTTTGCTTGCTTGATTGTTACTCTCTCTTTACTAATTTCACAGTCCCTACGTCTTGTTCATGAAGACACCCTCCTGATGGTCACAAGAAGGTGATGTGGCACCTTCACTTGCCACATCACCTCACATTTTGTGTTATGTTTTTCTTGTTAGCATCTCCTCCACATCACTTGATCTGAAATTAAAAACTTGAAGGTTTCTTAAAAAAATTTGAAAGCAAGCTTATGTCTTGTGGGAAATGGATCAAGTTGCAAAAGCATATAAACTTAGTGTTTTTAGTTAAGTTTAAAAAAATAAAACAGTGAAAAATAGAGAATGAAAAACATCACACAAACAACAATTTGATGATGACGTTCACCCCTCTTGGGCTACGTCTCTGGGTCCAGCTTCCAATGTTGGCCCTTTATATTATATGGTCAAAATATAAATTACATCAACATAAAATGCTCAAATTGAAAAAATAAAGTTGCAATTGTGTCCATAACACCGAAAAACCCATGTATAGGCTCTTATTGGGCTCAAAAAGATTGAAAATGACCAAGTTAGTTATATTTCTCCATTTTTCTGCTATTTGTCCTGCAAAATGAGCAAAACTAGTAACCAAGCAACAAATCCTTTATTTTGCATGCTGTCAAGCGACAAATTAACATGGGAACATTGGAAATCCTGCCGAAAAAGGTGCAAATTGTCGCCAGTTTAAATGTTCTAATGAGGCCTGAGCATCGACTCCTTAGCTCTCGAGTCTTTGCAAAATGGCACCATGTGATTGAGGGTGGGGCATAAGCACGGGTTTTGGATTATCTCCCTGCCACCTCTACTAGTCTCCACTAATGGTATTAGAGTGTTAATCGTGTCTCGAGGCCATGGCTAATTGCCCGAATTGTCCACCTTCGCCCTAGGGTCGTGTGTTGTTGCATGTGACTAGGGCTGGGGCCACATGCCCCACCCCTCCACCCAACACCGAATCAAAGTTAATTTAAATATAAATTTGTGACATAGTTATAATGAGAACTTTGTTTGGTTTGTTGGTTCAACGACAAATTTGTAACTGATAGGTCATGGGTTTGATCCTAGCGGGGTCGACCGATCAACCCATAAAAAATTTGGCACAGTTCATGAGGGCCACATGGCACCTCATGATTGGGCTACACAAAAACACCACCACCAATGAAACAACACCATTTTTCCTGGTACACCCATGCCACATGTCAACATGTGATTGGCCCACCTTTTTGCTGTATAACCATGCCACATGTCAGCATGTGATTGGCCCACCTGTCTGCCATACAACCCCGTCACATGTTGAAGTTAATGCCACATCACCTGTATGACCTGTCCAGTCAAAAACCCAGTCAACCCTGCATGTTGAACTTTTCGTTGTTTCCAAAAAAATTTAGAACATGATAAATTTCACATACAATGTTGGATTGAGACAATTCAAGAAACGTTAGAATTAGAATGAAAAGCACTACGATTTGGTATTGGGTTCAAGTGATTTTAAGAACTTTTATTTTGAGAATAAATTTTTATCCCCTGGATCATTCCTCCCCACTGAAAGCTTTTGGACCACCAAATGTCTATTTTTACTCAAAAAGTAAGTGAGGATATAACTCCCTCACATTCCCGATCTTAATCCACCTTTCTTTAATTGGATTGGTACCTTTGAGCCCCACTGGAATATACTCCACATTGTCCCTGCGTGAAGTCCTGATTCTCCTGTCAAGAATTGTATCTTCTTACAACTCATCTAAATATTCAAGAGAAAAATATTCAATAGATGGAATATGAACATTCTATTCATGATCATCAATCTTTTGAGGCTCATACAATCTCAAGTTTTCCACATTCACAACATAATAAATTTTCATATAAGGTGGAAAATATAATTGAAAATTATTGTTACCAATCTTCTCCAAAATCTTGAAAGGACCATATCTGATTGCCTTGAGATTTTTACCCTCACCTTGATGTCTTTCCTTGCTGATATACAACCAAAATTTATCTCCCACTTGGAAATCATGATCAACTCGATGCTTTTCATGCCTTGCTTTGTTCTTTGATTTGATTTTCTCATGCTGAGCTTGTACTCTTTGATGCACTAGATGAATTTGTTCAATGAAATTATTGGCCTTTTCCACATCACTATGTCCATCTATTGAAATATCTTTAACAAAGATGAAATTCAAAGGCAAATTTGGAAAATAACCCAAACAAGATTCAAATGGATATACTTGCATAGATGAATGCTTGGCACAATTGTAGGCATGTTGGATATAATGAAAATACTCATCCCAAAGTTTAGGATTCTTACCACAATATGCACAAAGAAGATGTACAACTTTATGTTTACCACTTCTTTCTGACCATCGGTTTGTGAATGAAATAGTGTGCTCTTATTCAACTTGGTGTCCATGAGTTCCCATAAACTTGACCAAAACTTCCCTACAAATAGAGAATCTCCATAAGAAATAATAAAAGTGGGCAACCCAAATTGAACCCATACATTTTGGAAGAACATCTTTGTGGCATGTTCAACTATAACTTATTTCTTACATGGCATCAACACCCATATTTTCTTAAATGATCCACAACAACATAAAGATAATCATGAAATTTATTTGAAATTGGTATTCCTCCTACAAAATCCATATAAATACTTTCCCAATGAAGAGAAGGAATAGGAAGTGGAGTGTACAAACCCAATTTCCTATTGCTAGGATTGATAGTAGCACACATTGAACATCCTATTACATACCTTGAAACACTTTAATTCATGTGAGGCCAATAACAATACCTATGAATTTGTGCAACTATTTTGCCTACAAAAAATTGACCAACAATAAGAGAAATGCGGGCTTCCCTTGTGACATTGAATATTTCACCATGTGGAACACATAACTTTCAAAGATGATACAACAACTTGTTTTGAACATGATAATTCAACTCTTGCAGTGATGGAAAATTAAATTTTACATTTTCTTGTCACTTGCAATTTGGAATTTTAACATACCAAACCCAAAGGGTAATATTTAGGATGAGGTGTAGTTTCTAAGTTTAATTTATTGACAATATCTTCAGAAATAAGGTTAACTTTGGATCCACTATCAAACAAAGTATAAAATTTGGTATGTTTTGTAATGACCCTAATATGGGAAATATAAATTCTTTCATTATCATTTTGAGACTGAATAAGCTTACTAGAAGAACTAGTATTTGCAATAGAATATTTACCTTTCATTCCCATGGCTGTGATTTTGGTTTCACAACCTGAATTATATCCTAGATGTTGTTGAGTTGTTGAAGTAGTATTTTTTCCCCCTTGTTTTTAAACTTATTTTTTCTAATATCTGGATGTAGTTTCCAACAGTGGTATTCATCATGGCCTTCTTTTGAACAATATTTACAGGTAAGTTTCTCTCCCTCTTTCTTCACTGTAGCATTATTTTTTTCTTTTCCTTTAAACTTCCCATTTACTTTGTCTCTAGATTTGGATGGCTTCTTGCTAGTGATACCTTGAGGAAACTTCTTCCCTCTTGCTTCTAAATGAGTTTCCTATACACATACTTCATCTAGATTGGTGGGATTAAACATAAGAATTGTATGCCTCAAATAACTATGTAATATGCCTAAGTAATTAAGGAAAGTGTCTTGGGAAGACAAATATACACCCAAGATTAAATAAATTCTTCTAAATTCTTGTGTGTAAATTTAAAAAAATTTACCTTTAGCTTGTCTAAAATTTTTCCAATCCATAATTTCTTTTTGCATGTAATCTAATGGATAAAATTTCCTTCTTAATATAGCGACAAAATAATTTCAAGAATAGATAATTTTACCGCTTTTATTCGAGTCTTCTTGAGTGATGGCCTCCCACTAGATGAGAGTTTCAATTTACAAACAAACATAACTGAGTTGGACCTTGGTAACATCATCCTTAATCCTTTGAATCCTGCAATAAACTTCGATTTGATGAACCTAGTTATCCAACTTTTCAAAATTTACTTCCCCATTGTACATAGGAAATTCAAACTTGACATCAAGGTTTAAAAAAGGAGACTTAGCATGTCCTCTTGGAGATCTAGGAGGAGTATGTGAAGGAGATTAAGAAGGACAAGAGGATGGAGGATATGGTGGAGGTGAAGGAGGATGTAGTGGAGGGAATAAATTCTTGCTCCTATCACCACCATTACCTTTTGGATGGGTTGAAATCTCTCCTTGCAACCTTGTTTTTATCTCTTCATACATCACTTTTACCATATCCAACATATCATAGAAATCCTTTTTGAAATCTCTCTCATCCTCATACATCATCTCATGTCATTCTTTATGTACCATGATTGGTGGAGTTCATGACCTCCTTGAACTAGTTTGAGGATTTGGTTATTCAAGCACTCCTTCTCCTCTCTTCAACATTGACCTTGCTAACATTCAAAAACACTTGAAAACACTTGAAAACATAGTCAAACCTTCAAAAACATTTGGCTATGATACCAAACTGATTTAAAATTAAAAACTTGAAGGTTTCTTGAAATATTTTGCAAGCAAGCTTATGTCTTGTGGGTAATGGATCTGATGTAGGAGCATCTAGATTTAGCCAACAATGTGATTGTGTGTTCACATGTTGTGGCTAACAAGAGGTGGAAAAACATTGATTATTAATATTTTATTTAGTTTTAAATGACAGGAGTCAGTCTTTTTTGATTTGCTAAATTAATTAGGAATACAATAGCAAATTGGTTTCTCTGTGTGAGGAGATTAAACCAAATAGATTAGATCATGAGGATAGGATAACATTTGTTTGTTAGAGTGGTTTAAACATAAAGCTATTAATAGGAAAGAAGAACTAATTTTAGGTAGATATATATATATATATATAGGTTTGAGAGGGAGGTGTGGAATAGGTGTGAGAGAAGTGTGCGAGAGGTGTGATAGAGGAGTGGACAGAGAGGAGAAGAAAATGTAAAATCCAGCCATCCAAGGGCTTGGCTCTGTGTATTTTCATTTCTGATTTAATTCTAAGTGGTTTGTTTTTAATTTGGCTATTTGTTTTAAAATGTATATTTTTATTTCTTTGTTGAATTGGATATCGCATTGATCACACAGTAGAAGGCCAATCGAACGTGCAAGCAGTAGCGAGGATCATTAGATCTTGCAGAAATCAACGGTGGGAAATCACATTGCAACCTATGAAGACTTCACACATCGTAGGTTTTAGTATTTGTGGTTAAGACTTTTCAAGATAAGTTATTTAAGTTACGATGTGAATTAGATCGACAAAGACACAGTGTGGACCATTGGATCCAACAAAGACCAATTTCAAAGATCAAATCACACCAAGAGCGATTTTGCAAATCGTAAATTTTAGAATTTAGTGTTAAGGCCGTTGCATGGTAAGTTGTTTCGTATGCGATGCGATGCAATCACAGATCACATGGAATAAAGGTTAACCACTAAGTTAAATATTAAATTATGCGAAGTGAGAAATCGTGAAATCGCAAGTTTGTTAAATTGTTAAAAGTGCGAAGCTGCGGGGAAAGGTAAATCGTATAAGTTGCGAAGTGTGATTCACTTCTTATTGGTTTATACAGTTGTGGAATCCTCTAGGAAGAAGTTCTGCGTGTATTTTGATTATATTGCAGCTTGTCTGCATTAGGATAAAGTTGCAAAAACACATAAAATTAGAGTTTTTATTTAAGTTTACAGAAATAAAACAGAGAAAAATAGACCATGAACAACATCACACAAATAACAATTTGATGGCGGAGTTCTCCCTTCCTGTGCTACATCTCTGGGTCCAACTTATAATGTTGGCCCTTTGTATTATATTCTTGAAATGTAAATTACATCAACATACACATATCAAATCATAAAAATAATGTTTCCATTATGTCTAGAACACTCAAAAACCCCTGTCTAGGCTCTTCTTGGGCTCAAAAAGACAGAAAAATGACCAAGTTATTCCTCTTTCTCCACTTCTTTGTTATCTATCTTGCAAAATAACCAAAGATGATAACTAAGAAAATAATCCTTTCTTTTGGCAAGGCATCGAGTGATAAATTGGTGCGGGAACGATGGAAATCCCACTGAAAAAGGTGCAAATTGTCGCCAATTTAAATGTTCCAATGGACCATGGAATTTATCTATAATTTATGACATAATTAAATTGTAAATTATATACAGAATAATATCATGGTTTAAATTATTGCAGTATGATATAGTGTAGTCATCCTTATAACTTTGAGTCATATTTCTCTACGGCATGTACTTTGTGTATATGAAATTTGTACTCTTTTGAGTTAATGTAATAATTTGTGTGTGTTAATACATCTTCTAGTTATTGTACAATATAAGATCTTTCTTTCTTTCCACATGTATTTATCTATGCTTTCTGTGTACACAATTTTACAATTTACAACCTATCCTCAAATTTAAACCTGATACTGGGGTTTATACATTTTGAGTGTTGGTTTATTAACTTATACTTGGCTATGTAACCATACATATTAACTATATTTACTATATTTGTTGTCGGTTAAATACATCAGATTGTCTAAATGAATTTTATACAAAATTAAATCATGCATAAAATTAACTTTCTTACACACTTCCATATATTATAATGAAATCATAATCCAATACAAATAGATAAATTCAAACTTTCTGTAACACTAAATTCATACACAAAATTGAATTACTTGTGCATACCAATTTTGGTAAGACTATTTGCCACCCAACCTTGAGCTTTCTCTCCACAACTCCCCTCGAGCAGAGACCAATTCCTCCAAAGTGTAGACAACCTCTTGTCTACCCTGGAATGGATTATTTAAGCTTGCTTTGCCTTCATCATGTTTCCATAACTGCGTCCAGTTAATTAGGATGTTGTTTTCCCTTTTGCCCAGGCTTTCCTTTTATTTTTTCCACAAAATTACTTTAAAACTAGCATTTTCGTCTTTCTAGTTTTATTCCACCTCTTCTCAGTAACTTTCCAATTTATTGAGGTGTCTTTTAGATTTTTTTATCTCCAATCTAATATTTTAAATTTAATTGATTTTCTTCAAGGATTTTTGAAGAATCTGGGAAAGTCTTTGGAATCTTATCTATCTTCATGGATTTGAAATCCTGGTCTCCATTTATACTCTAGTCTTTGCACAATAATTTAAATTCCACATTTATTAGATTTAAAAAATAAAATTTGTCCACAATAATTGTTTTCCTTTAGGTCCACTCAACCTTTAGGATTGTTAGATTGTCTAATAAAAACAACAAAATAGGGATATCACATAATTCCCATCTAAAACAAAACACTGTCCTCAATGTTACAAAATATCAACTCACTTTGCAAACAATGATGGATATCTTTCCTTCATTTCTTTGTCTTGCTCCCAAGTAGTTTCTTCAGGTGAAAAGTGCCTCCACTACACCTTCACCCTATATATTGTCTTATTCCTTAGCTCGATTTCTTCTCGTGCCAGTATATGAAGGGGCTCTGGAAGAAATTCCCCTTCTAGTTCCACCTATATCACATTCCAATTAATTACATGAGTAGGATCATGTGCATACTTTTTCAATAAGGAAACATGAAAAACATTGTGAACCATAATGTGACTAGGTAGAGCCAATTTATAATCTACTGGCCCCACTCTTTCTATAACTTCAAATGGTCCATAGTAGCGTGGTGCTAATTTAGCACAACTACCCATTTATAAAGTACTCTTTTTGGGCTTAATCCTCAGGTAAACATGGTCTCCCACTTTGAATTCTCTACGAATTCTCTTTTTGTCTACATAGCTCTTTTTTCTATCTTGAGTTGTTTTAATGTTTTTCTAAATTCTCTTCACAGTTATTTCCATTTCTTGCAATGAATCCGGTCCAAGAATTAACTTATCCTATGGTTGACTCCAACTAAGTGGTGTGTGGCACTTTATGCCATACAATGCTTTAAAATGACTCATCTTTATTGAGGCCTGATAACTATTATTATATGCAAATTCGGCTAGATGTAGAAAATCTTCCCATCTTGTAGGTCTATCCATAACATACATGCGTAACATGTCTTCTAGAATCTGGCTTGTCCTTTCAGTTTGTCCATTTGTTTGGGGATGATATGCGGTACTAAAGTTCAATTTGGTACCCATTCCTCCAAAAAGAGTCTTCCAAAAAGTTGAAGTAAACTTTGCATCTCTGTCTGATATAATCATTTTAGGAATACCATATAACTTTACAATCTCTTTCATAAATACATTAGCTACTTGAGTTGTACCAAAAGTAGATTGTGCTGGTATAAAGTGTGCAACTTTAGTCAATGTGTCAACAACAACCATTATAGAATCATGTTGATATTTAGTTCTAGGAAATACAGTAAGAAAATATATGGAAACTACTTCCCATTTCCATTCTGGGATAGGTAAAGGATTCAACAATCCTACTGGATTTTGATGGTCTAATTTTACCTGTTGACATTCTAAACATCTAGCTAGGTAATCACCTGCATATTTCTTCATGCCAGGGCAAAACATATTCTTTATTAATGCTGAAATCAATTTTTGATAACTAGGATGCCTTGCATAGGGTCGTTTATGATACCCATCTAAAATTTCATTTTTTAATGAGCTCACATTTGGAATATACAATCTGTTTATATAATAAATAAGCCATTTCTGACTTTGAGTATATTCCAGTATTTCAGTGGATCTTGACTCACCACTTCTTGTATCAATCCTTCTATGTCAAATTTCACACTACTTCTAGTACTATTCAAAATCTGATGAGCATTCCTACTCAAAGAATATGCAATCTTATTTTCCTTTCCTTTAATATGTTTGATTTCCATGTCAAACTCACTAAGGAAAAACAACCATCTAGCTTGTCTAGCATTTAAATCAGGTTGTGTGAAAAATTATTTCAAGCCTATGTGATCTGTCATCAGTACAAACTTCTTTCCTAACAAATAGTGTCTCCACATCCTCAAATCATGTATTACAACAGTTAAATCTAAGTCATATACAATGTAATTGTGTTCATGTTTCTTTAATTTTCTTGATTCATAGGCTATGAATGAGTTTTCTTGTAATAATACCCCTCCTAATCCTTCTGCACATGCATCTGCACACACTACAAATTATTTGTTTAGATCAACACTCTTCAAAATAGGAGTAGTTGTTAGTTTTAGTTTTAACCGTTCAAAACTATGTTGACATTTTGTTTTCCACTCAAACTTCACTCACTTTTTCTGTAGAGATGTAATAGGATATGATAAAGATGAAAATCCTTCTACAAATCTCTTGTAGTGTCCAGCGATACCCATGAATGATCTTATGGTTGGAACATCAATATGTAAAATTCACATTTGCTAAGTTTGGAATATAACTTATGTTGTCTAAGTGTTTTTAAGACAATTCTGAGATGTTATTTATGTTCTGCTTCATTTTTGGAATATACCAGAATGTCATAAATGAACACTAAAACAAAACTACAAGGAAAATACGCTCTAGCGGATGTTTTTGAGGAACCCCTTATAAAAATACCCTAGAGATGTGTTTCTAACAGAGGTTACTAGAGGAGGTTGGCGGTTGGAGGTTTTGCAGATGTTTTTCGTTCGGTGCTCTTATCAACCTAAACTGCACCGGTGCGTTCAACAAGAGAAAGCATCGGTGCGCACAAAACATTGGCACACCAGATACCATGCGCTCCGTACAAACCCACCCAGTGTGTCTTATTAATGTAGCGCACTGGTTCTTTACAAATATTCTGCACCAATGTGTCCTAAAACCGCGCGCCAAAACAAAAACCACCTAGTGCGATCTTAAGAAACTGCACTGGTGAGCCTATAAAACCCCACGCACTGGAACATTTAGAATAGCAACAATGCAGTGCATTTTGAAAAAAAACATTAATTCAAAATACATATTATAATGTTTCGAAAAAAAGAGTCTTATAAGGTATAAGATAGTAAAGTTCTATTCTTTATAAAAACCCATCTTAAAAAGTTTACATATTGATGAAATAACACATGTACCATTTCACATGTACTAATTCCATTAAACATATTTTAAAAGAATTTGAGTGTCAAGAATGCAAAAAAAAAAAAAAAAAAACATTTTTTGGACTATTTTGCATTTTATTAAAAGGTTTTTGAGATTTTTTGTGGTGTTTATGGGTTCATGGGACAGTAGACAGTACCGACCCTGCCGTATTGGTATTTCAGTTGAACTTTTTGTAGCAGCGATATGACCGAATCTTGTAGCTATGCATTTAAAAAAGAACCCATATATTTTGAGAATATGATTGAAAACTATTGTCATATACTTGAGCAATGTTCCATTTCTTCACCATATTAGCACAAAATAGAAAGAATAATTTATTTCACCATAATAACACACAAATTTCAAAAAAGAAAACACTCCATTCTATGTTTCGAGGCATTTTATGCAAATGATAGGAATTTATATGGAGTTTTATCCATATTCTGCAATTTAATGAGGGTTGGAGGGAGCTTACAATCATGTATCTATTAGTAACTATACCCTTCGGTAGAACCAAAGAAAATTCAGGAATATTCCTCAGTGAAGTAGACTAGCCATAATCAATTCCTTCAAGACCTCAACATGAGAAATATATATGCATGTCAGAGGATCCTGTTGGCACCTTTTCTTGTTGCAGATTGTGGAAAGGTTCAAGTTTCTTCTTTTGAAAGAAGAAAAGGTGTAATTTTGAAAATAAATGGCCCAAATATTTTCACAGCAAAATGTACATTTCCAACATGTCTAAAAGCTAAAATATCTCCAACTTCAATAGATTGCTCAGAAACAAAACTTTCCCAACCATTTGTGAAAATTTCCCACGTCTTAGCATAGCACAGGTTCACATGCCACAATTTCCCACTTGGGCCTTGTAGTATTGCATCTTCACACGCCCCACATTGCATTCTCTCCACATAATCAGTGGGGGCGTCCTCAATCAACAAAATACATTAGAAGAATAGTTATTTCCATCAAGAATTTATCCAATTCTAATTCTCAATTCTAATTCCAATTCTGAAGAATAAACAAAATTTTAATTCTAATTGCATATTTCCATCAAGAATAAATAAAATTCTAATTCTCAATTTCTATGGTTACAGTTCACTAAATTTTGGTGTACACACCTAAAAGTAATTTCGGTGCCTTAACCACAAATTGGTGCTACTGTACATATAACCACATCGGTGCATTTTAGTTATTGCGCACCAATTCCGTGTTACCTATGGATGCACTGGTGCTATGCTATTAAGTGATTCACTAGTGACGAATAACCTCAAATAAAAAAGCACAACTCTATTTTATTTAAGTGAAAAAAATGGTAAATTGAAAAATGGGTGGCAAAATATTTTCGAAACTCTAATTTCATAAAACAATTCTTTAAATACTAAACACTTTTCATTATTTCTCTATTTTTGCAAAACTTTTCAGCGAGAGATTTGCAGGAGACATACCTAGAGCAAGAGAGCATGAGAGCACTGTGGAGCAACGAAATATGTTCGAACATAAGTATTCAGACAATCAGAATTCAAACCTCCGGTGATTGAAACCATGAAGTATAGAATTTCAAATGATCTCATTATTAAATTTGATTATTTTTTTTTACTTTTTTCTGCAGTTTTTTTATGAAAGAAAAAATTTCATTTATTTTTCATTTAAAAAAAATAAAATCCATTTTTATCCTAAAGCCTTCATTCTTTTTGTTTCTTCCCTTTCTTCTCCCTGTTTCTGTGATTTCAGAATTAGGGATTTTCATTTTAGATTCAAACCCTATAGCATAGAACTTCAAACAATCTTGTGGTTATATTTGATTATTTTTTAACTTTTTTCTACAGTTTTTTTACGAAGTAAGAAAAAAATTTCAATTTGTTTTTCATTTAAGAAACAAAAATAAAAAATAAAAATCCATTTTTACCCTAAAACCTTCATTCTTTTTTTTTCTACCCTTTCTTCTCCCTGTTTCTGTGATTTTAGAATTAGGGCTTTTCATTTTAGATTGACATCCAACCCATGGGACGACTTGCATAGTCGGATCCCAATCCATGTCGGCCCTTGCGTGAATTTTTGATTTTTTTTTTTGTTTAATCGGCGCGCCATGCATAACCTAGCACACCGGTGCGCTGTATTATTCTAGTGCACGCGAAAGTACTGTGTAATAAAAAATTTAAAAACATTTTTTTAATCGCGCACTATTTCAATATGGTATCACTTAATGTAATGTTTACAAAAATGTTTTATTGTGTTAATCGGTGCACCATGTAACATATAACGCACCGCACAGGGTCTCCTAGTGGATAGAAAGCACCTTATGGTGGTCCCTTGTTTGCGCAGGGCGTTTAAGCTACAAAAACTATCACTAGATGATTTTTATTATTTTCTCTGTGTTAATCGGTGCAATGGTTAAAATGTAATGAATTAGTGCTCCTTGTTGACATAGAGAACCGTACGGTCTATTATACTGTTTGTGCTATGTGGTTATAAGACACCCACGCATTGACATCGGTGCGTACACCATGAATGACACACTGGTTTCTTGAGATTTTTTTTTTTATCTGAAAAGTTGACAATTTATTTATAAATTTATTAATGAATGATATGGTACAGGTTTCAGATTGATAAATAAATGACTGACAAGAGATCAAGTAACAAAAATAATGATAACACATCAAGAAAAGAAAAAAGGCAAGTTCTTTGTAAATTATTTACAAAAAATATTATTTTTGAAGTATATGTAAGTTTAACTAATATGTATTGTTTACTGTGTATCATGCAGAGCCACAAAATGATGAAGCTTGATAAGATTATTTTTGATCTAGGACCATAAGAGCATAAAATCTTGATGGAAAAATTGCAAAAGGATGAATGAGGCGAATGAAAAAATACTATCAATCCAATATGAGTATCTTTTTTTAATTTTCATTAATAATATACTTAAAATTATTAGATAACATGTGTCAAACAATATCTTAATTCACATCTGTTTAATGTTCTACAGGGACCAACAACTCAGAAAAGGAATGTTGTTCACAAAAAAGAAAAAAAATAGAACATGCAAATGAAAATGAATTGCTCCTTAGCTCATATGGAGTGGTGCTGGAGGTTAACGAAAGGGGGGAAATTTTTTACAAAAGTTTGAGAGATATAGTGGAACGAATGTATAGACGTTCTTTCCACTTACAATACAAAAATAAATCCAATGATTCCAAGAACCAAATTTTATCTAAACTACAGGAAGAGTTTCCAGAGAATTGGTCAATGAGGGATGTTAGATTTTTAATAGCAAAAGCGTACAAAAAAAAGGAATGAAAAAGTAATATTCCTTTAAATGTTTGTCTAGAATTATTTATAAATATCACTTTTGTTATATTTAATTTTCATATATCAATATAAAAATTAAATAGTTTATTTTCATGTTACATTTTTAGGAAGATTATGAAAATCTCAAAAGATGAATGAGCTAATATCAAAAATATGCCAGTAGGATTGTCTAGAAAGGTGTACAAGGAGATGGTCAAAGAAATGAAAAAAATTGCATCGCAGGAGGAGCCATCTCAACAACAATGTGCTTCAAATGTAATATGTAATCATTGAATTTCTTGATCATTAGGTACAATAAATAAACAAACTAGCATTAAATATTAATTTTCAAGTATTTTCTTGTAGAAAAGAAAAGAAAATGGAACCCATTCAACACATAAAACATGACGAAAATGAAGAAAAGGGTTGATATCTAAGTTTGTGAGTAATTATTACTTCCTTATAACAACTTAACTAGATTTCATTTTTATTTTTTTAAATTTTTTTTACAAAAATCATCATTGAATGTCTTCAAACAGGTGCTAACATACAAAGAAGAACCATCAGACGAATTGATTGAAATTGGGTTAAATATGGGTTGTGAGTATATTTTGGCATATCAGAAATTAATTGTGGAATTTGTAAGCATATATCGATCTTGTTTTACTTAGTTCCGTCTATAATTAATAAAACAAAAAAATATTTAATATTAAATATATGATTTGTTATGGGGTATAAAAGTTGTAGGAAATAAAGATGGAACTGCGCCAATAGATGAAATCTTGAAATATGGCATGGTACATGGTTTTGAAAGAATGTGTATAGTTTATGAGTCAATTGTTTCTATGGTACGTCATTTATTTTCGATTTACATTGATGTATCACTAGAAAAGTTGGCCCAATTTCCGACGGCAAATTCGTCGCTATTCCGACACATAGTCGTCGCAAGAGCGAAAGTTAGAGGATGGAAAAAATGTGGTTCGCCATAACGTCGCAATTCCGATGCCTTGACAAAGTGTCGCAATACCGAAACTTTTTCCGTCGCTTGCAAAAAAGTGTCGCTCTTCCTACATTTCCCAAACCATCGCTCTTCCGACGTTTGTAAAGTGTCGCAATTCCGACGAAAGTGGTCCGACGTTTTGAACGTCTCTTTTTTGACGTCTTTATACAATCGCTCGTCTGACGTTTCCAAATTGTCGCAATTCCAACGCTGTACAAAAGTGTCACAAGACCGATGCATTGCAAAAGTGTCGCAAGATTGACGCTTTCTAGAAGCATCGCAATACTGACGCTTTCCAAAAGCGTCGCAATACCGACGCCAGGAAGAACTGTCGCAATTTCGATGAAATTTGGTCCGACGTTTTGAACGTCGCTCTTCCGATGTCTTTATACTGTTGCTCTTTCGAAGTCTCTAAACTGTCGCAATTTCGATGTCGTACAAAAGTGTTGCAAGATCGACGCTTTCCAGAAGCGTCACAATACCGATGATTTCCAAATGTGTCACAATACCGACGCCAGGAAGAACTGTTGCAATATTGACGGACGTAACAAGATCGAAGAAAATGGAAATCGTTCAAAATGTCGGAAGAGCGACGCTTACAAAGCGTTGGTATACCAATGACGGGTTCAATTTTAAAAAAAAAATGAAATTTTAAAACAGGACAGTAAATCTCGATCCAATATTTGTTATGAATTATGGGCATTCCAATTGTTATGAACATAATTTGACAATGAAATATTAATACCTCCGTTGAACCTTAGTTAGGACAACAATAGTCGACGTATATACGCGTGGGGCCCAGCGCTAGCGGCCTTTCCACATCCAACGGTGGATAATACGTCACTCTGGCATTGATGATCCAATGATCCAACTGGATATCGCGCGAGTTAGTTGCACGATCGTTAACTCGCGATGAGAGTGGGTTATCAAAACCGCTCAAGGCCACGTGTCGGCCTATGACATTGATCGCATCCAAATGGGGAATACTGCTTATCATACAAAGGCGGTGCGATATGCCGAAAACCCGTCTTTACTGTGCGGTCCTCAAGGTTCCGACTACTCTTACTCCAGGTTCCGTCTGCTTACCAATGCCTTACTGCCATTGAAGTCTGCCTTGTTTTTCATCCTTCGCACGACCATACCAAACGAACTCGGGCACGACCATTTCAAGGAGACACGACACATTACATATGCCACGGTTTATGTCTTATGGTTCTGACAAGGTTAGTATCGATTCTGCAAATCGATACACCGATCCTTGGTTCATTCAATCACCTACACATTCACAACACTCATTACGAGGTTTTACCTAGCTCACGAAGGTTCGAGCACCGCATCTCCTTGCTCTACCACAGGCGCATGGGAATGTCATTAACCTAATTCACCCTTTGTTCACACAACTGATTATAGAGAAATTCCCCAACTGTTTGACACAGTTATCTGTGGAATTCACCAATGCTCATAAGTCTTGAGTCATTAGCTCGTGTTCCACCAAGAACTCAACCAGTCTATATGCACATAACCTCATCACAGGGTTTCTTAATTACCACGGGATTTCAATTATCTTTCACCAGGATGCATACATATATTCACACACAGAAAACTTACTCAATCAACGCACATATAATACTAACAGATTCCTTGTATAAATGAAATTTCTTACAGTTTCCTGGTCCTTGGCTAGATCTTCGATACAATGCCCTCCTCTTCCCTATGCAGCTCTATGCATTTCTCTTTGCAGGTATTCTGTGCAGGGCTATCGACTCTGTCATGGAGGTTTATTTTTATATAAATTACAATGAATCGATTCGAATTTCTTGATGACTCACAAACCCTTCAAATTCCTAACTTTGAGACTAACGACGCTTTGACAGACAAAGATAGACTCCTAGAATTAGCTTAACTTCTGAAACTGAATATCTCTTCAGGTTCCCATTAATCATTCGGGTAGTTACATTTTCTCTACAAACTAACTAAATTAGCTCAACTATGGATAATTTCATAGGGAAATAAAACATGAGACCCCACTTTACATTTATTTATGTACAAAATTTGTCTTGGGCCTAATGCCCCTGCATCAGATAACATAGTGAGGGGCTAAATTTACAGAGCTTCCATGCATCTGTAACATCTTCAGAGCATTTTCATGTGGTTTAGCTACCCTTTTCACTCAAATTGATAGTAGATTAAAGATGACAGATGTTTTCAGCGTAACAAGATCCATTTCAGGTTTCATTGGAAACATTATTTAGAAAACACAGTTTGTGTAATCAATCTTCATACCGAAGTAGCATATATTCATTTTCACAATGACCTAATGTCATCATGTACTCAACAAGTCAATTGTTGCAGTGTCATACAACCTCAAGCCTCAAACATCTTTACAAGTGAGCATTTCAGGTCCGATTTAGAACAAACCTGTTAGAGATTTTACTAAAATCAAGTTACATTCTAATGCTCATTTAATATATAGATTAGGATTCCGAATCTATGATGTTACTATTGTTGCTAGTATTTTTATTTTACTTTTTCCATACCCAACTCCACTAATAGTAACAAAAATGTTGAATCCTGATTAGTCTCCATCCATGGGATTTTAATGGCCCTCAGATGTGAGATTCACATGCCAAATTGAATCATTTCATAGAATTACTCCACTGCATATTACTACCTTTCAACTATGGCTGAGTATCAATTTTACCAATTTGTCCAACACTTGAATATAATCCTAATTACATCAAATTTCAAAATTTGAGTCTAACCCTAAGTGTATAAAATTCTACAAAACCCACTTACGCAATACAGTCTAGGAGGGGTTAACATGTCTATGAAATATTTAAACATTGTTGAGGGCTAAGAATAGTTGGAATTTTCCAACTAACCAAACTCACTTTTGACCACTTTTAGTAACTTTAGCCTGTAGATGCTCTCATAAAAAGAAATTAGGTGGTCCAATAAAAGGAAGGGGTCTGGTTGCGTGTTTCATTCCATTTTTTTTGTCAGCTAAAAGCTTTCCAAGAAGAATAAATCTACTGAAGCATGAAACTGATTTTGTTGCTGCCCCAACTACCACTGATATACATCACAATGTGTCATAGTTTACTGTAAGCCTCTATTGAGAGTGGGCAGCACTAAATCCAAGTAATTCCCCTCATCCCTTAAAAGACACCTCTAAATATAACTAGAAATTTCAAATAGTTAGTAAAGGAAAAGTACAAAGATATAACATATTTGTGTTGAGCCAAAAACCTGTGCATTCACAAAAAAACTGGGATGGATAAAACTTAAAAACAATTATGGAATTTGAAAAAAAATCGTCTTATGCATACAAAATGAAAGAAGCATTGGAATACTACTATGTTTACAAATTTAAGAACAGGCAGAGTGAGTCTCTGGGCAACACAGTTTCATGTGGAGACCCTAGATCCTTGTACCCACAATCTCTAGTGACTTATAAAATGATTTCCAAAACAATGCCTTTGCTATGCATGTAAGAACAACACCTGTATAATGAGGGAGATGTAATATTGTTTAAGAAGCAGATTTATACAAAGTGGTCCAAGATTGTGTATTTATGGAAGATACAACTGATTTTGGCATGAAACATGTATTCAAGATTTCAATGTGCCTTATTTCAGATCCCATTGATGATTTACTATGAAACCTAAAATTTCAAAACAAACACATTGAAATCACAGGATCTCCATCACGAATATCATAAATATTAACTGTCTTTTGGGCACCGGCAGTAGATACCATAAGAGGCCCACATGGCATGTACCACCAATGTTGATTCTTTGGCACAACATTTGCAAAGCCAAAATTTCTCCCCGAGACATCCCTCTTTGCCAAAACTGGAGAGATGGTACTGGACGTTGAAGTGAAGGCCTCTGATTCAATATGGAATGTCATAATTTCTTTATTATAAAGTCCCATGAATAGAAACTTGAGTCCAATGTACAACCTGCAGATGCTGCCACAACATATTTACCAGAGCGACCATCTGAACCAACTGCTCTGATCAACCAGCAATCAACCCACATGTTTGGGGTAAGCCCATATGGAGCTTTATATTTAGCCTTATCCTGGAGATTGGAAAAAAAAAACACTAAATATTATTCATACATCAACTGCCCTTTATGTTAAGGGAAAATTTAAAGAGTGCATAAATATTCTTGAAATCCCAATCATAGTTTCTAGAAAATTTCAACAGTTTTTGAAATGAACTACATCCTATTTAAACTACAAATATTTATGCAAATCATTTTTTTAAATAGAAATTGGTGAATTTTATTTCAAATATAGAAATTTAAACCATGAAAATAATCTAACCCCTAGGATTTTCCCTATTTCTAATAGAAAATCCCAAAATGTATAAATTATAACACCCATAAACCCCAAAATTAAGTACAATAATTAAAACCTCCACACCTCTAAATTTGCTATATTGTGAAAAGAGCAGCATCCATCATCATGGGAAAGCAAAACCGATTCTCCTTCTGATACAAACCAGCCTGCAGTAGATGTCTTATAGCTGAGTTGATTCAATCGATCACAGGAAACCTCTTCAGTTTCTTCAATATTGCCAAAATGCTCTGGCTTGTTTTCCTGATCATCATCAAAGTCCATATTTTCATCACATTGAATTATTTGGGGTTCATTACGATCAGGTCTAGTGCCTATTGTAGAGCTCCAGACATCCAATCCAATATTGGAACTGCCATACCCGTTCCCATTAGAGATTTTAAATCCTGCTTCTGGCTTTAATTCGGTAAGTTCAAGAGCACTAGAACTGGATTCATTTGATTTAGACTTGGTATAGTTGTCCTCTGATTTGTATTCCGATACAACACTATACTTGTGCTTCAACGCAGACAAAAATTCTGCAGCAATGGGATCTTCATCTATGGGGCTTATGGATCTGCCATAAAAAACATCCCGAATATCTGATTCATTTTCATTCAACTGATCATGCAAATCCACCCTCGTCTTCAGCACAACAAGCTGAATTGAAGGCCGATTTTTCAGCAATTTATGGTGGGGGTAAAGCCTGTCTTCTAGATTTCCCTATTTCTAATAGAAAATCCCAAAATGTATAAATTATAACACCCATAAACCCCAAAATTAAGTGCAATAATTAAAACCTCCACACCTTTGAATTTGCTATATCGTGAAAAGAGAAGCATCCATCATCATGGGAAAGAAAAATCGATTCTCCTTCTGATACAAACCAGCTTGCAGTAGATGTCTTATGGCTGAGTTGATTCAATCGATCACAGGAAACTTCTTCAGTTTCTTCAATATTTCCAAAATGCTCTGGCTTTTTTTCCTGATCATCATCAAAGTCCATATTTTCATCACATTGAATTAGTTGGGGTTCATTATGATCAGGTCCAATGCCTATTGCAGAGCTCCGGACATCCAATCCAATATTGGAACTGCCATACCCATTCCCATTAGAGATTGTAAATCCTGCTTCTGGCTTTAATTTGGTAAGTTCAAGAGCACTAGAACTGGATTCAGTTGATTTAGACTTGGTATGGTTGTCCTCTGATTTGTATTCTGATACAACACTATACTTGTGCTTCAACGCAGACAGAAATTCTGCAGCAATGGGATCTTCATCTATGGGGCTTATGGATCTGCCCTCAAAAACATCCCGAATATATGATTCATTTTCATTCAACTGATCATGCAAATCCACCCTCGTCTTCAGCACAACAAGCTGAACTGAAGGCTGGTTTTTCAGAAATTTATGGTGGGGGTAAAGCCTGTCTTCCAGATTTCCCTATTTCTAATAGAAAATCCAAAAATGTATAAATTATAACACCCATAAACCCCAAAATTCAGTACAATAATTAAAACCTCCACACCTCTGAATTTGATATATCTTGAAAAGAGCAACATCCATCATCATGGGAAAGCAAAATCGATTCTCCTTCTGATACAAATCAGCCTGCAGTAGATGTCTTATGGCTGAGTTGATTCAATCGATCACAGGAAACCTCTTCAGTTTCTTCAATATTTCCAAAATGCTCTGGCTTGTTTTCTTGATCATCATCAAAGTCCATATTTTCATCACATTGAATTAGTTGGGGTTCATTACAATCAGGTCCAGTGCGTATGGCAGAGCTCCGGACATCCAATCCAATATTGGAACTGCCATACTCATTCCCATTAGAGATTGTAAATCCTGATTCTGGCTTTAATTTGGTAAGTTCAAGAGCACTAGAACTGGATTCAGTTGATTTAGACTTGGTATAGTTGTCCTATGATTTGTATTCCAATACAACACTATACTTGTGCTTCAACGCAGACAAAAATTCTGCAACAATGGGATCTTCATCTATGGGGCTTATGGATCTGCCCTAAAAAACATCCCGAATATTTGATTCATTTTCATTCAACTGATCATGCAAATCCACCCTCGTCTTCAGCACAGCAAGCTGAATTTAAGGCTAGTTTTTCAGCAATTTATGGTGGGGGTAAAGCCTGTCTTCCAGATCTTGACTATTTAAGCGTTTAATTGGTTTTTTCAGAGACCTGACCATAGAATCAAATGAATCCTATGAATACTGTGAAATAATAAACAATAGTAAGGCCATTATTTATTTTTTTGAAATAATAAACACCATGCAACAAACCCACATAATTAGTAAATTATTTAAAGACAATAATTCCTACATATTAAAATATAAAGTTATAACATACCAGCTCATACTCGAACATAAGATCTGTATCAATATTCTTCTTCTGTATCTTCTTGATCTTCATCCAACTGATCGACATCTATATCAACATCTGATTCAGAAACGGTGTTGAAATGATCGACCATGTCATCATCATCATCAATTATGTCATTTGCAATAATATCCTCATCGACATCATCATCAATAATTGTTGCCTCATCTCCTATGCCTGGTTCATCTTCTAAGATATCTTCTTCGTCTTTCAATGCATCTTCCTACTAATCTACCACTGGATCATCTTATTCTTGATCAATATCATCTTCTTCCTCTATAGTATACTCTACTGGCCTTCCTCTTGGATCATATCTAATAGCAAATGACCATTCATTCTCACCTGGAACCTCTGAGTAAAATACTTGTTCGTGTTGGAACACCTAATCCTACATGGGTAGGTGTGGAATGCGAAAAGTCACAATGGAGTCCAAGTGACCTTGGAATATGAAACCAAGAGTCACACCATTGTACTATAAATGTACATCTTTGTATAATGGAAAATAAGAAAGCCTTACGCTTATCCTTCATTGTGTGTTGAGTCTCTTGTGTGTGTGTGCATTCTCCTCATACACCATGTGTGTGCTTTAACATGGTGTTTAACATGGTATCGGAGCATGGTGTTTAACATGTGCCGACCACAATGCTTGCATGGATGAAGATCAAAACAGTGATCTTTCATATGGCCAACTCGATCACAGTGTTGGCATTTCTCAATCTGTTGTTGTTGTGGAACAAGATCTGGAACATCTGTAGGTGGACTGTCATATAGGAATCCGGCACTCTGAAATATAATGGGCTTGGTGTAGTCTGGAATATGAAAGGACACATCCTTGTCATATCCAAGACCAGTTCGGTGCTTGTTGTGGACAAGCTCTTCCCAAGGTCTGATGATGGGCTTGAGAAGTGCAGGTTGAGTGGCTGCATCTGCATGTACATGTGCTCTAGTACAAGGAACTGAATGTGAATCATCTGCAATTTTATCTTCTTTCTTATGATGAGAGTCCTTCACAATATTCTGAACAGAAACAGGTTCATAATGGTGACTCTTTTGCTGAAGTTCGTCTTGTTGGAGCTGAGATTCCAACTGCAAAAACTCAATCTTTTCATGTGCATCTAGCAAACAACTGTGAACTTTACAAAGAGCATCCTTGCTCATTTTTACCATATCATGAACATTTGAATGAATGAGGTTATTCAACAACACTAATACCTCATTTATTTTGGCCATTTCAACAACTTAGGCTCAAAAATGAAAGGGTGTCGGCTTCAACCGAAAATGCACCTGTTTACAATGTGATTCAACAAAAAATACAAATGACTCAAAGTACAAAATGTGCTCCTCAAATGATGGAGGGCAATCAACAATGACTTACATCAACAACTCAAATTCAGTGATTCCAACTATGAATGAAGAGGAAAATTCCACTCAAAATACAATGTCAATATCTCTGCAAAAATAATTTGTAAATGTGCAGCTGAAAACACTATGCAAGGAGTCTTTAAGGCAGCTGAATTTTCCTTCAAAGAGTTGTTTTCAATGATGCCAAACTTGTCTTCAAATGTCAATTTCTTCAAAAAATCACCCTTATGTCAATGCCACAAATCAAAATGTAAAATCTGCAATTTTCTTGTCATTTCATCATTTTCTCATTATCCCATTTCTTCTTCCTTTCTGATTTCTTCTTCCTCTCTCTCTCCTCTCTCTCTGTTGTTTTTTTTTTTTTTTAATTAATTAAAAAATGGGAATAAGTTAAAAAGGGAAAAGGAAATATTAAGATGGGATGGAAAACTATATGGTGGGGGGGGGGGGGGTTTAATTAATGGAGGGGAATAAATTAAAAAAGGAGGGGGGATTATTAAAAGGAGTGGGAGAGTGGGGAGAATTTTTATTTTTATTTTTTATAAGATTAATTAAAATGGAAGGAATTTAAAAAGAAATGGGATTAATTAAAAGAAAGAGGATTAGTTGAAAATGGGAAGGGGAATTTAAAAAAGGGTGGAGAGAATTTATTATATGGAAAGGTATTATATGGATAGTAGAGGTCGAATTTTAAAATGGGGGAGGGATTATTATATTGTAATGGGGGGTGAATTAATTATAAGTGGAGTTAATTTAGTGGGAGGGAATTTTAAAAAAATTAAAAGAGGAACGTAATTAAAAGGAGGGGATTTATTAATGGGGGAGGGGGGTAAGAATTAAAAAATTAAAGAATGAAAGATGGGTCATAATACCATCACAAGTAGTAGACCTCCCTTCTTTTAGGTTGAAGGTCTCCCTTTTTATATGAGGGACAATTCCTCTAGCAGAAGCCTTCAGCTTCTTGCCAGTTTTGGAAGAGTTCCGGGAACTGCAACATGTATTGCATTCCACTGTTTGTGGTCATCCTAAAACCACCTCTTTTTTCCAACATTTCATAGAGTTGATTCAGCCCAAGTGCTGCCATGCATACTTTGCAGATTTGTATTACAACTCTTTTCTTGGACTCACACATACCCCTTCGGATTAAGGGGGGATGTTGGAACACCTAATCCTACATGGGTAGGTGTGGAATTTGAAAAGTCACAATGGAGTCCAAGTGACCTTGGAATATGAAACCAAGAGTCACACCATTGTACTATAAATGTACATATTTGTATAATGGAAAATAAGAAGCCTCACGCTTATCCTTCATTGTGTGTTGAGTCTCTTGTGTGTGTGTGCATTCTCCTCATACACCATGCACTGTGTGCTTTAACATGGTGTTTAACAGTTCACATTGGCTTGGAAAAACATAGCGATCTTTTCCTGCTTCAAACTGCAATGTTTTAACCATTGGAAATCCATTGTCATGTTGAATAAGTGTTCTATCATCATCACATACATTCATTAGTAGCCTATACCATTTGACGTCGAACAAAACTATTTTGAAGGAATTAAAGTCACACTCAACTATATCATCTAAGAACCCATAATATCTATTTTCAGATTCTCGAGGATGCCTGTCACTCCTGGAGGAAACATTAGTGACCTGGAGTACTACAGTTATCCCACTATCAGAAGTTTTCATGTTATCATCCAATTGTTTAACGCGGAATTTACGACCATTGCACCACATAGCCTTGTGGTGTTTCAACTGTAATATGACAAACATGAAAAAGATGCATTCTCAATTAATAATTAATCATATAATTTACACAGCATGAAAATTAACTGAAAAATCAAACTTTTTGTCACATTATAAATATAGTATAAAATAATTAATGAATAAAATAGGTGAATTAATTGCTTACCTTTCTATCTTTAAAACCATATGCTAAATCAATTTCCCTGTCCGTAACGTTTCCATCTCCACTACGATACGCTTCTCTAATCAATTCAGACAATAGTTGCCATGATAACCTACCATCATTACGTGCTTTACATGTTTCAATTCATTCACTCATCCACTCAAGATTGTTTGCAATGTATAAAAGTAGTGCCTCATAATCTTGAGCACCTGAATAAAAAATAATAATTCACCAATATTAATAAATATTACTTATAACCATGGTAAATTATATTAATTAATAAAATATGAAAGAATAAGACCTAAATGAATATAATTATCATATACATGATGTAAAAAAATGAAACATTATATGTATTATACATAATAAATCTTTTACCTCTCACTTTCTTCATTCTACATATTCCCAACAGGTGCTCCACCTCAAATTTTTTGATGGAGTTCACATCCCAAATGAAATCCACCGCCTTCATGGCTGGCGCAGCTAATATAGGAAGATAATGACTAATATACACCATGGATTGATATACCACATATCCCTCCACCATAGAACCCTCAGGTCGTGCTCTTTGTCTAACCAAATCCTTCAAGGGTTTCAGGTGCCTCTCGACCATCCACATTGACCTTGTGTGTCTTGGTCCACACATTTCAGTCTCCTCAACTTGGTGTATCAAGTAGTGTTCTTGTGCATTGAAAAATGTTGGAGGTAGATACTTTTGTATTTCACACATTAGCCGAGGAATTTCTCTCTTCCAATACTTTATTTCATCTTTATGGATTTCTTTCAATGAAAACCATCTGCAAATCATTACGCAAGGTTATTTCAATGAAACACAATATATATTTCATTACAAGTAAATGAATACATCATTTCATCAAGTATGAAAAGAAATCGTAGCAATTAGATTTTGCGTATAAATCAAAACTACTTACCTCATGTATTTACTAAGACCATATATAACTTGTTTGACATTGTTGTCGAAGTCGTTTGGGAGAGATACAGGTAGAACATACTATAAAAATAAAAAATGAATCGTTATTGGTTTCAAAATTAAACAGAAAAAAGGAAAATTTAAAATATGTATTCAAGCAATAACATACAAAAACGTATACCAAAAAAATTACCTTAACAAAGGTATGCCAATCATGTGTTTTCACCCCACTGAAGTCACCTTTCTTCGTTAAGATATTATTTATGTTTGAAGCAAAACCTGTTGGAAATTTAATTCTTATAACGACCTCTTTTACATAATTGCTTTGTTGTTATGTTAATAACCATGGAATATTATTATAATTTCGACCTCCATTGTTATTTGATCTGTTGATCACACTTTTCATTGCATGATTCGATTTCTCAATGTCAGAACAAATTTTGTTAATTTTATCTCTATCATGTGCACCATCTATGGTTCGCCATAACATTTCTGTCACATTCTTCTCGACATGCATTGTATCAAAAAAATGAGCTATTTTTAGGTTCTCATAGTAGGGCAACCTCACGAATTGAGAAGGATAACATTTCATTCCAGGTGGAAGTACAATATTAGTACCTTCACCACGACGATGACCTTGATATCAAAGAATAAAATAAATTAGAACAATATTAATTATAAAATACAATAAAATAAATTCATTAGTTAAAACAAAAATTCCAAACATTGCATAAACAAATAATATATATATATATATACACAAATTACGTACCAGTTTCTTGATGATTATTAATTCCGTTATATTCCAACATCCACAACTGAGGTGTCATTCTTCGTGGTTTTAATCCAGTTTCTTATTTATCATTGAAAAGATGTTTTCACTAGTACGATACTTATGGTTCCTAAGGAGGAAGTGCCTAAACTGATCAAACACCATCTTTATTAAGTCTGGCGAATGACGATACTTCATCTTAGGGCCACAAACTGGACATGCAAATCTACCCTTTGTTTGAAGACCTGCAATAGATGGATCAATAACAATTAATATACTATGAGATCATTTTTAAAACATGAAATATGGTATATCTAATTTAGATAATTATGTATTATATTAAAGTGCAACGAAATATTACATACCACAAACATGTGTTAGTCCTGGGGCATCATGAATTTTCCATACAAGCATTCCACAACATTGAAATCTCTTCTGCTTGATTGGTTTAGTGATGTCATACATAGTGATGGCATGCCATAACTGTATTAGCTCATCGATAAGAGGCTCAATATAGACATTCATATCTTTGACCTGGTACTTACCTAATTGTTCAAAATTACGGTACATAATAATTACTACCATGATATATGTATATATAAGTAAGTAAATAAATAAAATATATATTTATGCAAATAACGAGAGAAATGAAAATGTTACATTCAAAGAAATAATGTATCAAATACCTGGAATAATCATAGTCAACATTATGTGCTCCCTCTTTATTGACATCCAAGGAGGAATGTTATTGTTGATAACGAAAATAGGCCACACTGAGTAAGTAGATCTAAGCTCTCTGAATGGATTAACACCATCAGCTACCAATGAAAGCCTGATGTTACGAGGTTTATTTTTAAAATCTACATATTTTTCCTCGATTTCTCTAAATGCAGAACCATCCGTAGGCATTCGAAGAACACCATCTCCACTTCTATTCTTTGAATGGTAATACATAAACTGTGCTATGCTGTTACACCTGAACATTCGCTGCAAATGTGGAATTATGGGAATATGACGAAGAACCTTTTGAGACACCTTTTTGGTTAGTTGATCTGTTCGATATCTACTGATACCACATTTCAGAAATTCTGTTTTCAACCCATGTTCTCCGTAATATATAATATGATATTTAGGACATGCATCTATAGTGTTATATTCCATTCCAAAGTGTTTCATAATAGCACGTAGATCTCGATATGTTTGAGGTAAAGTATTTGGCGATGGTAACAAATATTCACCCAACAATCTACAACATAAACAAAAACTAGTGTCTTGTAAAGATTATTAATCATATATATATATATATATATATATATATATATATCATAGTTATTAAAACCGGAACCGGTGACCGGATAGGTGGAGCTAATGAATCGGGTTTCCAACCGGAACCGGTCTAACCGGTAGTGGTCAGATCTCAATGAACCGGTTTTAAAAAAATACATTAAATAATTATTTTTTAATAAAAAAGAAAACTATTTTTAAGATTTGCAACCATGATTCCAAGCCAATAGAGACAAAATATGAAAATTTTTCTCATTTATATACCATGCAAAGGTGAATATATCAAAATGGCACCAAATGCAATACATATCATCAAAAAATACATAAGCAAACTTGTTGAAGTAATGTATCAGGTTTCTCTTATATTATTCACTGTGTTTTATTGCTGAGTTAATATTATAGTATACAATCTGTCCCTGCTCAGATCTGTTGGCAATTCATTGTATCAGCCTTAAAGACAATTCTGGGTTCAGTATATATATATATATATATCAGACCAACATTTTGAAGATCTTGTATTCTTCATTATCTATGTTTGCTTGGCAATAAATTTCTAGAAAAACATCTACAAACACTTAGAGGTATTGACTTGGTTTATGAAACCCACTATTAGTGCTATTTGTAACAAGTTGAGAGAGCATTACAACTTCAAAAGTCTGCTCACAATGTGTTTGACAAAATTTATCACTGAAAATATTCATTAAAACCCAGAAAACTCAGTGGCCAGTTTAGTGCATTTCCAAGTGGGAATTTTCTAGTGGTCAATTTATTATTTCCAGTCACATTTTCATTAGGTTGTATGTTGTTGTCCCTTAAGTGGCGTCAGACCATTTGCATCAGTCTTGATGCCATGATCAAATTTCTTGTATGCTGTGTGAAAGGTTTTGTATTTATGCTGCTGCTATGTGTAAGCAGAGAGATAGGGTCTGACAGTTCCTAGCTGAGTGTGCAATAAGGTTGCTGCTGATTGTTTTGAGAACAGAAATTGTCATCAAGTACACTTGATGAGTTGCATGCTGCTAGCGATTTTATGCTAGCCAGCCTTGTATTTATCAGTCATCATGTGTATTGTTGCTGCTATAAGGTGTTGAGTATGAGTTATTAGACAAGTTTGTTGCTAGTATAATAGAGGAATTTGCAGCTCATGGAGGAGACACTAAGGAATTTGCAACTCATGGAGGAGCACCTAACCGGTCGGTTAAGTACGGAACCGGTTGGTTAGGTCCGGTTAACCGGCCAAAACAAGTGAGAATAGGCTATTGAACAGGTTGCAAGGCCGGTTCCAACCGGCAGCCCTCCTGACCGGCTGGTTTGACCGGTTACTGGTTCAAACCGACCGGTTTTGATATATATATATATATATGATTTATTATTTTACACATTTATCACAACTAAAAAAAGGCAAAATAATTAACATTTACATATATGTGATCATATATACATATTGCATACCTTAGGAGTTGTGTCATACATCTGTTCGACAAATTATTCATAACCTTTAAGTTCACCAGCAACAATGTAGCAGAGAGAAGAGTTGCATTTGAGTGTTCAAAAGTCGTTCACTTGACCTTTCAATCAGAGGTACATCATAAATACCGTCACTGCTATCTCCACCATCATCATCTGACTCACCATACAAGTCTTGGAGCATTTGATTTGTCCCATCATTAATGTGAACTTTCTCATTACTATCATCATGATCTACCTCCATGGGATCATTAAAATTACCTTCATCATTCGCTTCATGTTCTTCACCTTGTACAACATCATTTCCAATACTAATATTTGCTACAATATTCTCTTGTACTGGTGCAACATCATCTAATCTACTACTATTTTGTTGTGGAAGCTGGTTGATCATCTGCAAAAAGTTGGGGGGCAACTGTGCCTTTATGAAAATTACAAACATTAATAATTAAACATTAGTGCACATATAAAAAATATTAAAATAATATAAAATTTTACGATATAATCAAAATGAAGATAGATAATGAAGATAGATAATTAATTACCATGGGACGATAGTCATTCGATCCACCATCAATGTGCCCATATTTCCTACAATGTATTGTCGCTGTTACTATTAAAACTCTAACATTATTTCTCATACAACATTTTTTACAAGGGCAATAAACTCTACCATCACCCCTTTCACCCTTTTGAATTTTTTTTCCACCTCCAATGTTTTCTTCCATTGATGCAAATTATCTTATAAAGAAAATAATAAATCTCTCTCAATGGTGTAGAAAATACAAGACTTGTTGAACTCAATGGGAGCTCAATATATAAGCAAAAAGAAAATAAAATTGGGCATTTTACAAATTGTGAGATTTTTACAAAATGTGGGCTTTTTACAAAATTGTGGGCTTTTTACAAATTGTGGGCATTTTACAAAATTGTGGGCTTTTTACAAGTTGTGGGATTTTTTTGTTCTTAATGCATTTTCTATAGAATACTAAAGAGATTTGTCCAAAATTTGAGATGCAAACTGTAGTCTCTACTAAGTTTGAAAAATTGGAGGTTTATAAAAGATAAACTACGAACATAATTGTACCACTATGATAAGAAGCTTTCAGAAGCATTCCTTCTGCTTCAAAAATGTGGAACTACCTTAAGAATGCTTATGGTTGATATAAATATTAGAGCATGGAAGTTAAATGTAGTAGTTATGCTAAAATACTGAATAACAACTTGAGAGTGCTCTTCAGATACTGTACGAATGCACCAAATTAAAGTTGTACCATTACTAAAGATAAATGGCCAAAAATAGTCAATTTTGATATCGTGAAGTTATGTCTTTCTCAGTAGCAAACTGGGGATAGGATGGAAAATATGAGAGAACTAAGTTCCAAGGACTAGAAAAACAAGGCCAACATAATTCTGCCTTAAATCAGAGACAAAACAAAGCTGCCCAAAAAAGTGTTTGAGAGCACCCATTGAAGCTCCTATATATAGCAGAGTCAACATTTTCCTATTGAACAAGTTTGTATAGTTAAAGCCACAGCAAGATCAGATAGCCACGATCCTAAATGAGAACCAGAGCCAAAGCTAAGACAGATCCACGTTTAGCAGAACAAGACAGCCATAGCAAAGGATTTGACCACAGAACCAGATCATGAGAGATAGAAAAATTCTTGCTTCCACTGTGGAAATGTAGAAAATGTACAAGGTCTTTGCTTCCAGCAGATTTCATTGTGACAGTAATTGCTATGGTGTTGTAAGCGCTCATTGATAAAATCTTAAAGCCATTTTGTAACTCTTTTAACCTGGAGAGGGTTTTTTGTGGTTATAAATCCTCATGTTCAAATTCAATTGTGGATTGGTTGTGTTTGATATTATGTTTTTACTGTCCGCAGTTGAATTTTCACACAAAAAATTATCTGTCTAAATCGAAGCAATTTTGCGATGTTTCTTTTGCTTCCTATTGTGAAGTATTTCGCTCAGAACTCTACTCGTTGTAACAGAGGTCTTGGGCATAGAACAGGGGACTTGGGTTTTTTGGAATCAAACTTCAGGTTAAGATGCTCATCTGAAGAATGACACAGTGCGCCTTAGCATGGAGTTGGGAGTACCAATTTGAAGTGCAGGTAGGGAATTTTACAATAGACCAGTTAGATTTCTGGACCCTAATACAAAAGTTTCTTCTTCTTTCAAAACATGTTTCTCATTTTCTGTAACCAATGTGGGTCCTGTTCTTGTTTCAATTGGGGATGGATTAGCATTTGTTATTTCTCCAGATGATCACACTCTGGGTATTCCTGGAGGCTATTTGGGGGTGATGAGTCCAATAGGTCTCAAGGAACTGTTGCCCTCGCCGAGGAATACTATTGTAGTGGAATTTGATACTATTTTGGATGTTCAATTCCACGATCCTAATGGAAACCAGTACCTATTCACAAAAGAGGGTGCCATAGTCATGCATGTGTGCAGAGAGGGTGAATTGCAGGAATTGGAACAGGAGGTGTTGTTGTTGTTGCATTGGCCACTAGATTGTTTGTCTGGTTCTGTTACAAGTGCAGAGTATTGAAAAGGACAGAAAAATTTAGTTCAAATATTGTGAAATTGCCTCGAAAATTCACCTACAAAGAGCTCAGCAATGCTACGAAAGACATTTTTTGAATGTGATTGATAATCGATAATTGCAAGCAAGGGTAATCCCCTTGTGAAACCCAAATTTCTGAGTATTTCTAAAACTTGATGACGGATTCATTGTAATGAACAAGCGCCTAGGTCCATATTACGTCCAAATCTACCAAGCACCAAGATCTATAAAAAAAATCCACAGTATATGTGAACTAAGAAGAAGAGGCAGAAAATTTATTCTGCTTACCTGTTCGAATATTCGTTGGGGTTTACCACGACAAAAATTTGACAGAGCCCATGTAGCATTTCTTATCATTGAAATTATGGCAGTATCATTCAACTGGGAAAGCACCTGCCTCAGAGCTCCATGACTGAGGGAAAGATCCCTAAATGTTGCAGAGTCTCCAACAATATTTCCCAAAGCCCAAACAGCCTTACACGAACACCAATTGAACTCAAATTTGGGTACTGGTTTTAAAAATCAAATTCCAAAATTACAGACATATAAAGATAGTTGGGAAGAATAATTTTATGCCTCTAAAATAAACGTGCTACCTGTTCTCGAACATTATCATTCCCAGAGGTAAGAGTTTCCACAAATATAGGCAGTGCCCCGTAATCAATCACAACCTTTGTATTCTCAGAGGCTCCAAAAAAACCCAAATAGGGTCAACCCTACTATAGGAGGAAGGGCCTGATGTAAGGACTTACCATTTTGCAAGAGTTGAGGGCGAATGTTGTTCTGCAAGAGCTGAGGGCGAATGCGTGCGTGATATCAGATGTCAATGTAGTTTTAAAAAAAATCATTTTTATGTAGCGCGCATTTGATTTTTTCATTTCAAATCATTTTTATTTACATTTGATTTTTTCATTTCTAATACAAGTGACAAACAAATTTCTACAAGAGGTTGAAATTTTTACTAGAATAGCCTTGAAAGACTAATTAAAATGGCTTAAAATGCAAGTGGAACTTCAAAATAAATGTAATTGAAGGTTCTCTCGACTAAATTTTTGCAAAAGTGCTTACATTATTTAAGTTATCTAGGATTATTTTTTGTGTTACACAATAAAAATTAAATAATGAAATAGTTGGGTAGTCTTATTGTTTCAAATTAGGACACAATTTTCAAATGGTGATGAAGTTTCATGTGATGATTAACTGACAATATTCTCCTTTCCTATCCTTGAAAAACTATATAAGGTTCCCTGTTGCCACATGAAACCCTAACTCATGTAGCAGCATAGGACCAGTCCTCCATTTTTCCCGTCATAAGGCATTTTCCACGTATTTGATGGCTAGAATTTGCGGATTCCCGTTTTCCGTGAGGTGATAGGAAGGATAGAAGACTTAATTTTGACGTTTGAATTTTTTTCAAAAACGTTCTTACGCCCTTTAATTTCCACTTACCAATAATTTTGCAACACTAGTCCTCTTCGCAATTGCAAGGATGTACTCAAAAAGTAAGGAAAGTTACTTTTTTGGCTCACCCAAAATAAAAAAATTTAATAAAGGAATTACCACTTATCATTATTGATATTTTAAAATTAGAATAAATATAGTTTTCCCCTTCCTATTACAGAAAGTTCACAAATTCTTTCTTTTACATAAAACACCAAATAAAGAATAAAGCCTGTTGCCCTGCAAACTTCCAAGGTTGTAATTAGTGAAGCAGTGAAAAAGTATGGCTATAGCACTAAAAAATTAGAATGCCAATCTGCCCCAACATGAAGTAGTGTTAATATAGCTGGTGGTTTGGCTTGATGGTCAAACAGTGGATTACACAAGCACAAAATAAAAGCTTTAGGCATCTAGTTCCTTATGTTAGTCATCAGTATTTTTCACTTGTTGGTGATGACTAGTTGTAACAGCCAAGTTTTCTAGCAGCTGATCTAAAAAATTGTCAAATTTTCCCGCTGGAAAACACCCATAAACATTTTTTTCCCTCCTACCTTTTCAATCCACCCATGATGAGATGAAACCTCATTATCAAGTCCTATCTAGCCTCAGCCATACTAGCTTGTCCATCAGCTCCAAAGAAAACAATCCAAAATCTGTCCAAAGAGGTCTCCCCTAAGTTAGGAAGTGGCGCTTTAGGCATTTCTCCCTTGGAAAGCTATCCTAAAGCCAAAGAACCTCCATCCGCTACAAACAAGTCATAACAGACCCTCCCATTCCATAAGTAAAGTTGGTTTCAACCCTAGGCCGCACCACTAATAAACCTTAAGGTCTCAGCTATACATGTACCATAGGTCAAATTGATTTTAGGTGGTTTTACAGTGTTTTTATGGATCTTTCAAGAACAGAAACATACCAGCATTCCCAGAAGAGAGTATTTGTTTCCACAAGAGAAGACAACTGCTTCTCATGTTATTTTGAGCCCGGAATGTAGCTACAGGGCATAGAGTTGTTTCATTAAGCTCCTGCGATCACAGTCCAAGGTTAGTAAATTATGAATGACAAGAAGCACTTTGCAAATACTAGCCAAACTTATTATGATGCCTAAAGAAGCACAAAGACATTTGAATAGCAGGTTTACATATCTCAGAGAAATGGTCATCTTAACTATTATCAATTTTTCATTCTTCATTGGCTCAAGCATGACAAGACAATGAAAGGAAAAATAACACTGTTAACAGCTGATGATATGGCATGACTGAAAAACCTCCTTCTTCTATAAGCAAAAGGTTTTTTAAGACTGAATAAACTCCTTCATTTTATAAGTAGAGGGTTAAGAGCGCCTCCTTCATCTATAAGCAGAGGGCCAGTAGATCAAGTTTGATTCTAAGAATTTGCACAGACTAAAGGACATTTTTTGGCATACAGTGAGACAGCAACTAAGAGTTTCTGAAATAAAATGATGATTAAAGGCAGAGGCAAAGCAGTGTGCTTTAAAATTGTTTACAGAAGTTCCTCTATTATTTATTTACAATGTGAAATAATGGGTTCATCATCAATGAAAGAATATTTGTAAGCTAATGGCCAAAGGAGCCATAAGGGTCTTGGTCCCAAACTGACCTTTGCCATCATGTACAAGGGAAACCACTAAGAGTGATGATTGCTTTTCAAAAGGTACTTTTCTTCCTATTCAAAAATAATTTTCTTTCAAAGACTACTCATCATAGTGGACAGAAGGCGATTTGAGTTTAGTTTTCCCAAAAAGGCATTGCAACTAAACACACAAGCTCACCAATATGTAAGAAGGATTATGGCATGAGTTTTAAGATTCTGGAACAACATTTAAAGCCAATGATGCAGGCCACTATTACAAATGAAGGCATTCTCCTTATGAAAATAGGTCAAAGGTACCTTGCTGTTGCAGTTTGAGTAGAGAAAAAGTTTTTAGAAGAAATTCCCTCTTGATGGAAAGATGTTAGTAAAGCTCAGGTGAATACAACTAGGCCTCACTCACAGTCAGAGAGAAACATCAGTTGGAGAAGACATCTACAGTCCCTATATGGATTTGAGCCAGCTTCCTTCTAAACAAGTAGATATAATCATAAGGAATAGAAAGTTTCAATCATGTTTTAAAGAGATAGGTCATCTCCTTGCAAAATGACAAAAGATGTTTCACAAATCATTGGTCCTCACTGAGCGATGATTAGCCTTCAAAGTGGTTTGCTCACGGTAAAAGAAAAGATCACAAGCAAAGACCTCCAAAAACAGTCACCCACAGTTTTTCAAAAAAGGCCTGGTCGAGTTTGGTTTTGTTTTATGTTGAAAAAACATGAATGATAAGATTGGGGTTCCTTTTTTGTTTGCAAAAAAAACCTTCTTTTCAAAAAATGGACTTACAAAACAAACCCTCACAAAAGTAATCATGAAGAGGTATTAACTTGTTCACGTTCATGAGGAGGATAAAGGGACCATTGCAAGACCTTTTAAAATTCTCAAAACACAAGGCAAACTCCCCTTTGTTGTTCACCAGGTCGAGGAAGGATTTTTTGAGCGAAATTCACAAAGTTTTCGGGCTTAAAGACCACGCGACCCGCCTGTAGAGTTGCATGGCGCGTTCAGGCGAGGTTTTTCCAAAGGGTTGCACTATTGTGCGGCTCGCCTGTAGGCGCCGGTCACGACCGCCCATCGATGACTCGACAACCTTCTATTGCACGACGCCTTCCCTGTTGAACATGTCGCGCATGTTTTAAACGCTCAAAGCACCTCCAAAAGGTCTCGAAGTTTCTCAAACCCCTCAAACAACGGCTGCCATCGATTTTAAAGGTATTTTATATGCCTCCTTGGTATATTCAAAATTTATAAAAGGGTAATCAATGCTGCATTTTTCAAAGACTAAATGATGGTGAAAAATTGAAACTCTGGATGTAAATCAAGGTGTGTTGGGGATTAAAAGGTTTTAAGGCTATTGTTACAGTTGGTTGAAAGAAAAGTGGTCATGCTTGTTTCAAAGAAACTGAAGCTACCCTCGAAACTGAGATAAAACCATAAACTCTGGTAGCTATATGCATTGGAGAAAACAATGCTTAGGAGGGTTGATCTTTTTGTTTAAAAACTCCGGGCTTGCAGCGGCAATGATTGCCTAACACTGACATAATAAAAATGGTGGGTTCTTATTGATGTCTAAAGACCTAAAAAACTGCCCTCAAAACAAGTTGAAGGGTAGAGGCAGTGTTAAAAGGGAGGAAAAGCACAGTTTTTGAAAAGTGAAACAGTGTGCCTAACTTCAACAGCAGTGATCATTGTATAAATGCTTTGCTATTTCAAAATTCCTCTCTGTCGGGTAAAAAAGCAAAAAACCACTGTTTCCTCCTTTGTTCTATAAAGCAGACTTTAGTGAGTAAAGTAGTTGAATAAGTTTGGAGGTGTTTTTTTTTACCCATGTGTGAGAAATAGTGAGTACAAAGAAGGTGTTTTGATTGAGAGGAGTATTTTGCCTCTGTCTAAATACTAGACTGCCTTGCTTACACCAAGACACCAAGAGCTCTGTGGCCTTACCCAAACACAGAAATCACCTGGCTATGTATACCTTTTATTTGACTATGAGCTTGTTATTAAAATTTTTTGTTGACTGGCATACCAAGGGAGAAAAACAACGTTTTAGAAGGAGCAGAGAGTTTTGTGTCAAAAAGTCATTTCACATAGCATTTGAAGAAATCTGCCTTGGTCAAATAGTGACTAACCAAGAAGACAGAGTTGTGTTTGAGAGAGAATTTCAAAAAACCATTTGAGGCAGTTGGGTTTTGCAGAGAGCACCCAGAACAAGATGCATCCTAGGCAGGATAGTAGGAGTGGATTGCATAAGAGATTTTAGCCCACTTCCACTGAAGAAGTAAATGCCCATCCATCAGTCTTGTTCAATTTCCAAGAGGTTGGGTGCTTAGATTTTTGTCAAAGGGTGCAAGAGGTGAATAGTTTTTCTCCTTTGACACACCTTTGTGATTTGAGGTTTCAAGACAAGCATTTCCAGTTGGCAGGCCTTGACTTCAAATTCTCTCCAAGGTCCATCTCCAAGGCCACTAAAATCCCCTATATTGGTGAGAAATGGTTTAAACAAAGCCATTTAGACTCAGAAGATTACAAGACGTTTCTAAAGCCTGAACACAGAGATTCATGTCCTTCTATCTTCCCTTTCTCATATCTTTTAGTCAGCTACGCCCCCCTCATGAAGATCATCATGAAATACTTCATTTGGGAGGGAATATTTCTCCCGAATCTATGCTTATCACATTCGACTGCTCATGCATTTCACAAGGACCAAGCTGCTAAATATTCCTTTCTTCTTACACAAGAGCACTGAGAAAATGGCCTCCACTGTTCAGAAGAAGCCTCCTTCACAGCAAATAGCCTGTCTCTTCCATCACCCTCTCATAGAAATCATCATTCTTAATCAACTTGAAAATAGAGAGGTCTCATGGGATACTTTCATCACTCATCCGGATTTCTCCACTGTCCCTCGAGTCCATACATCCCCTACACCTCCTACTCATCATCCTTCACCTTCCTCTAGCAGACCCATTCCTAAAAAACTCAAGTTTACCACAGAGAAAGCAGAAGAGCCTGAACAGGGAGAAGAGCATGGCCATGATGATGAGGAAGATGATGAAGGGCAGCAGCATGAAGAACATCAGATTGATGATGAAGGGCAGCAACATGAAGAACAATAGACTCATGATGAGGGTGAGCAAACCTTTGATGATACACAACAGACTTGTGATGAGGGTGAAACATAGTAGCAAGGGCAGCCAAAAGATACCGAACAGGGGCAACATGATAGTGCTAAACAGGAGCAGCATGAAAGTGATGAACAGGGGCAGTCAAAAGATGACACACAATAGATACATCATGATCAACAGGGGCAGCCAAAAGAGGCTGAGAAGGAGCAACATGATAGTGCTGAACAAGAGCAGCATGAAAGTGATGAGCAAGGGTAGCCAAAAGATGATACACAACAACTTCCTCAAGAACAACAGCCTCTTCAAGAGGAACAACAAACTCAAAAAGAAGAGAGGCAAGGTGACAAGGGTAAAGGGGCCATGCCCTCTTCTCCGAAAATGGCCAAGCCCCGGACAACAAAGAAAAGAGTGCCTAGAGTTGTCACTCCAAATGTGACAAGGGCCCTCCGAAGCAAAGGAAAATTGCCCAAGAAGCCCATGATTGATTTGTCCAGGAGGAAGAGCACTAGAAAATCCACCCAAAGCAAGGGGAAGGAAAAAGAAGAAGGCAGTCAAGAACAGGAGAGTGCATTCGACATCATCCAAATCCAAAGCGATGATAGTGATAATGAGGCCTGGATTCTATAAAACCTCTTAATCCATAGAGAAAGCCAAATTTAGGCCTTGAAGGATGATATTCATAGAGCTAGGAATTTCAATCAATTTTTGCAAATACAAAATAAGAAAATGAGTGTCCATATGGCTGTTTATGAGACACGGGTGACTAAATACAAGAAGGAGGCCTCCAAAGCCCAAGTGAGGTTGGAAGAACTCATGGGCGAGTTCGATGAAAGTGAAGGCAATGATCAGCCTAGGCGAAAGAGGTCAAGAACCATGGGGCTTAAAAAGGCCCTTGAGAAGAAAAAAGAAGAGGAAAATGCCCTTCTCCAGTCTACCCCTCTCACTGCATTGTTTGAACAAGAGATAGAGAACAATAGGGAGGCATGGTTTGAGAGAGTCAATGAACACTTGGAGAAGAAATTGGAGAAGGAAAATATGGATTTAGACCTTAAAAGGATAATGATGGGGCATTATAAAAAGTTAAATTAGTTTTCCCGACGCAAGTTGAAGGCTGCTCAAGAAAAGCTCAAGGAGGCTAAAGGGAAGCGTCCGACACAAAAATTGAGGAAAGACACCTCAGGACTTCAGATTTTGGCCTCTGCTTCACAACATGTTGCGAGAACCCTTTAGGCTCTTGCTCACCAATTTTGGGCAATCTTCGACATATTTTGGTTTTTTGTCATTTTTGGGTTTTTGGCCAAAACTCATGGGCTTCGCCATTTCAGATTGGGGGATCATAAAAGGGTGAGAATGGTATCATTGGATGCCATAATTTCAGGAGCACATACTCAGTGATTTTCAAGACATTTGAAGATCATTTTCTCCCCCAAAATGGCGAAAAATGCTCGCTTTTTCTACACTCTGCCCGGTCTATCAGCAAGCCCTATTTTCTGGTTTTTTACACACAGGCCTAGTTTTGGAGGAATTACAGGCATCATATTGGGAAAATTATAGTTTTTATAGAAATTAGACACTCAGAGCTTTCCAAAGAGCTATCATGAGCCTCGTTTCTACATCGGGAAGGCTGCCAAAAGTTGTCGGCAAGTCAAGGGACCTTTTGCTGATGTATTTTTGAGTATTTTTGTAAAAATTGAACCTTTAAAAACTGCTTTTTCCTCATGTGCATTTAGCTATTTTTGCACATGAGCAGTTATGAAAAGTCAATTTATTTCCCTCTTTTATCATTTTTTAGATATTTTATGAGATATTTTGTGCCTTGGGCTTTGCAAAGCCTCTAGGACAAGATAAGATATTTTGGATAGGCCAATGAGATTGCAAATTGAACTAAGAGGTTTTCCTCACTTGGGCCTATATATTCCAAATGCTTTCATTGTAAACAAGATTGAACTTGATGAATAGAAGCAATATATGGTCATATAAGCTTTGGAAGAAATACTTGTCTCATGCTTTTGGATAGTCTCTTGGATGTTCTTGGATGATAAAAGATGATTGTTGTTGGATTCCATGACTTGGTAGAATGGTATAGTGTCTCTCTCTTTGTTTTGTTTCCTAGTTTTCATTCATAAATCTATGCTCTTGCTTGCTATAGGACAATAGAGAAAAAATTTGGGACATGCCCTTGGAGGCACCTCAAATTTCCTGTTTCTTCATAGCTTCCATATTTTCTTCATTCTTAGTCATATTAAAGAATTCTTGATTGCTCTTTAATAACTTAAGGATATTGTTGCTTGTTTCATTCATGGTTTTATGCATGCTAATTATGATTTACGGTATGCCCTGCTTACTCATGGCTAGCCATAGCTCCATCCACGAAATTTCTCTTTGACTGATTAGATTGTCATTTGTTTGAACCAAGGAGGTCTTGTTTTGATCTTGCCCTTTGTTTAAGACTATGCAATCTTGTTTTCAAAGTGCCCAATAACTTGAAGTACTGTGTTTAGGCATTCTGACATAGTGATTTGAGTTGTTTGTCTGTCTTAAGTGTATTTCCCCAAATTCTTATAGCCATTTCCCAAAGTTAGAGAGTTATATATCTCTATGTATGGCTTGAATGTTTATTTCTATGTATTGATTAGCTTATAGTTACATTTCTCATGATTAATGGTTTTCCCTACCATGTGTGTGTCAGCTATTAAAGTAGTTATGCTTGGAATCCTTTTTTATTCACAAATTTGATGTCCATCTTACTCCATTTTAGTAGTAACATCAGGAAAAATTTTCAGAACAAAAGCATTAGAAGACTTACATATCATAAACCTTTTCGAAACTTAGGAGCAGGGAAACTTAATGTTCTTGCCATACCTCAAGGATTTACCATCGCATAACTCTACCACTGCAAATGAAACCTTGACTGTAGCCATAACAGTTAAAAATCCAGAAAAAATGCCTGATAAACTTCTTATGAGAGGAGATGATGACTGCAGTCCAAATACTCCTAAATTACTTGAACTGGCTAACATCCTGGCACTCCACCAAAGACTGAGAACTGTTAGAATTGGTAATCTCATTAAAAATACTACCTCATATAGAGAAAACAGTGAGAAACACTATGCCACTGCCATCAATCCAAGAAACAACTTCGACAAAAGAAAAATACAAAAATCTGAACCAAACAGTAATAATCAAAGATAAAATAGTTGGTCATAGGATCTGTTTTGATTTTAGAAACACTAATGTACATCCCTATAACATAAATTTTATCCTTCCTGCCCAAGACCATGATATGTCGATGATAAGTGCTTTTAATCATATGCCTTTGCAAGATGATGTTTCAGGTTATAGCCAAATGATTCCCTTACAAATTAGACAGCTCAAAGATTTTTTCCAGTATGCTGGAAGAAGTTCCAATTTCAGACTCAGAATTGCAAAACCACCGGATATAAAAAATATGCTCCTAAAAGCCATGTTTCGAGTCCTGAATTTCTGGATTTTAACATACCTTGATGATGTCATTATTTTTTTCAAAAATGACAAAGAATATATGCATTATTTAAAGAATATGTACAATAAAGGAAGGAGTAGAAATCAGAGGTATAAAGAGGTACAACGGGAAGATACGGGTTCGTTAAGAGATTCTTGCATGAATCCTTATGTCATGCTAGAAAGAGAAATTTTTCCAAATTTCTCTTTTCAGGAGTTGAGTGGACCAAGAGTGGTAGGAGATCCTTATGAGGATAGGATGCTTAAGTTTCACCATTTCCAATATTTCTGAGTTTAAAACATTTTCAATCATTGTATATACCATTGTTTGAAAAGTAGATAAAAAGCAGAAAAGTCAAAAACGATAGAAAAGCAGAAAAGTCAAAAACAATAGAAAAGTAGAAAAGAGGGCGGTTTGAAGGTAGAAAAAGGCCCCATGTTCAAAAAATAGTCATTCAGAAAGCGTGCAAGCCTAAATGCCACTATTAGTGCTCAAATGTATTGTTCAGTTATCTAGCCTAAACATAGCTAAACATGTTTTAAATTTATTTGCTGATAAGTTAGTGAGTGGAAAATATTGTCAACATTGTGTAAACTTGACTTATCAAAGAGAGTAGATTAGGAAAAGATACTGGTTCCACATGCTCAAAACAGAACCAAAGAGGGAAGCAGGGATGAAAAATAAATTGTGCATCTTAGCCCCATTTTTCCTAGTTTCCATTTTATGCAAAATTATATTTGTGTGCAACATGTCTTTCATGCCGCAAGTACATGACAAATCAGACTGTCTAACCCTGATTTGATCATTTTAAATTTCATTTTTTAGATTAGAGAACAAAATCCTGTCAAACAGCTTAACCTTGAAATTTGATCTAGAATAGGTAGAGTAATGAAGGAGTTCATCAGCTTAATCTGAACTCCCGGCAGATATAAGTATAGAACTAGATAGGTTCATTTTTCAAAAATATATATTGTCAAAAGGGTTGCTAGTCCAAATGCACCCAAAGGAAGAAAAAATGTCAGGAAAGATAGTGGGGTAGGTAGAAATATTATTGATGCTAATCATGTTATCAATTTTCAGAAGTAGCATCAAGGAAGAGTCAAATTTGCACCAATGGATAAGGCGCTGGTCTCCATGAGCCAAAGATCTGAGATTCTGGACACCTCCTGAAAAGGAGCTTCCCTCCCCAAATGGAGCCACTGTTAGTCATCAGTATTTTTCACTTGTTGGTGATGACTAGTTGTAACAACCAAGTTTTCTTGCAGCTGATCTAAAAAATTGTCAAATTTGCTCGCTGGAAAACACCCATAAACATTTTTTTCCCTCCTACCTTTTCAATCCACCCATGACGAGATGAAACCTCATTATCAAGTCCTATCTAGCCTCAGCCATACGAGCTTGTCCATCAGCTCCAAAGAAAACAATCCAAATCTGTCCAAAGAGGTCTCCCCTAAGTTAGGAAGTGACGCTTTAGGCATTTCTCCCTTGGCAAACTATCCTAAAGCCAAAGAACCTCCATCTGCTACAAACAAGTCATAACAGACCCTCCAATTCCGCAAGTAAAGTTGGTTTCAACCCTAGGTCATGCCACTAATAAACCCTCAAGTCTCAGCTATACATGTACCATAGGTCAAATTGATTTTAGGCAGTTTTACAGTGTTTTCATGGATCTTTCAAGAACAGAAACATACCAGCATTCCCATAAGAGATTATTTGTTTCCACATGAGAGGAAAACTGCTTCTCATGTGATTTTGAGCCTGGAATGAAACTACAGGGTAGAGGGTTGTTTCATTAAGCTCATGCGATCACAGTCAAAGGTTAGTAAATTATGAATGACAAGAAGCACTTTTCAAATACTAGCCAAACTGATTATGATGCCTAAAGAAGCACAGAGACATTTGAAAAGCAGGTTTACATATCTTAGAGAAATGGTCATCTTAACTATTATCAATTTTTCATTCTTCATTGGCTTAAGCATGACAAGACAATGAAAGGGAAAATAACATTGTTAACAGCTGATGAGATGGCATGACTGAAAAACCTCCTTCTTCTATAAGAAGAGGGTTTTTGAAGATTGAAGAACCTCCTTCATTTTATAATTAGAGGGTTAAGAGCACCTCCTTCATCTATAAGCAGAGGGCCAGTAGATCAAGTTTGATTCTAAGAATTTGTAGAGACTAAAGGACATCTTTTGGCATACAGTGAGACAGAAAATAAGAGTTTCTGAAATAAAATGATGATGAAAGGTAGAGGAAAAGCAGTGGGCTTTAAAATTGTTTACAGAAGTTCCTTTGTTATTTAGTTACAATGTGAAATAATGGGTTCATCATCAATGAAAGAATATTATTAAGCTGATGGACAAATGAGCCAAAAGGGTCTTGGTCCCAAACTGACCTCTACCATCATGTACAAGGGAAAGTACTAAGAGTGATGATTTCTTTTCAAAAGGTACTTTTCTTCCTATTCAAAAAGAATTTTATTTTAAAAAATACTCATCATAGTGGACAAAAGGTGATTTGAGTTTAGTTTTCCCAAAAAGGCATTGCGGCTAAACACACAAGCTCACCAATATGTAAGAAGGATTATGGCATGAGTTTCAAGATTCTGGAACAACATTCAAAGCCAATGATGCAGACCACTGTTACAAATGAAGGAATTCTCCTTATGAAAATAGGTCAAACATACCTTGCTGTTGCAGTTTGAGTAGAGAAAAAGTTTTCAGAAGAAATGCCCTCTTGATGGAAAGATGTTAGTAAAGCTTAGGTGACTACAACTAGGCCTCACTCACAGTCCGAGAGAAACATCAGTTGGAGAATACATCTACAGTCCCTATATGGATTTGAGCCAGTTTCCTTCTAAACAAGCAGATATAATAATAAGGAACAAAAACTGTCAATCAAGTTTTAAAGAGATAGGTCATCTCCTTGCAAAATGACAAATGATGTTTCACAAATCTTTGGTCCTCACTCAGCGATGATTAGCCTTCAAAGTGGTATGCTCACGGTAAAAGAAAATATCACAAGCAAAGACCTCCAAAAACAGTCACCCACAGTTTTTCAAAAAGGGCCCGGTCGAGTTTGGTTTTGTTTTATGTTGAAAAAACACAAATGATAAGATTGGGGTTCCTTTTTTAGTTCGAAACCAACACCTTCTTTTAAAAAAAGGGACTTACAAAACAAACTCTCACAAAATTAATCACGAAGAGGTATTAACTTGTTCATGTTCATGAGGAGGATAAAGGGACCGTTGCAAGCCCTTTTAAAATTCTCAAAACACAAGGCAAACTCGCCTTTGCTGTTCACTAGGTCGAGGAAGGAGTTTTTGAGTGAAATTCACAGAGTTTTCAGGCTTGAATACCACGTGGCACGACTGTAGAGTTGTGCGAATGTTCAGGCGAGGTTTTTCCAAAGGGTTGCACTGTTGCGCGGTGCGTGACATGCCTATAGGCGCCGGTCACGACCGCCCTTCGATGACCCAACAACCTTCTATTGCGCGGTGCCTTCCTTGTTGAATGTGCCGCGCACATTTTAAATGCTCAAAGAACCTCCAACAAGTCTTGAAGTTACTCAAACCCCTCAAACAACGGTTGCCATCGATTTTAAAGGTATTTTATGTGCCTCCTTGGTATATTCAAAATTTCTAAAAAGGTAATCAATGCTGCGTTTTTCAAAGACTAAATGATGGTGAAAAATTGAAACTCTGGATGTAAATCAAGGTGTGTTGGGGATTAAAAGTTTTTAAGGCTATTGTTACAGTTGGTTGAAAGAAAGGTGGTCATGCTTGTTTCAAAGAAACTGAAGCTACCCTCGAAACTGAGATAAAACCATAAACTCTGGCAGTCAAAAGATGACACACAATAGCTACATCATGATGAACAGGGGCAACCAAAAGAGACTGAGTAGGAGCAACATGATAGTGTTGAACAGGAGCAACATGAAAGTGATGAGAAAGGGTAGCCAAAAGATGATACACATCAGCCTCCTCAAGAACAACAGCCTCTTCAAGAGGAACAATAAACTCAAAAAGAAGAGAGGCAAGGTGAAAAGGGTAAAGGGGCCATGCCCTCTTCTCCGAAAATGGCCAAGCCCCGGACAACAAAGAAAATATTGCCTAGAGTTGTCACTCCAAATGTGACAAGGGCCCTCCGAAGCAAAGGAAAATTTCCCAAGAAGCCCATGATTGATTTTCCTAGGAGGAAGAGCACTAGAAAAGCCACCCAAAGCAAGGGGAAGGGCAAAGAAGAAGGCAGTCATGAACAAGAGAGTGCATTCGACATCATCCAAATCCAAAGCGATGATAGTGATAATGAGGCCCGGATTCTATAAAACCTTTTAATGCATAGAGAAAGCCAAATTGATGTCTTGAAGAATGATCTTCATAGAGCTAGGAATTTAAATCAATTTTTGCAAATCCAAAATAAGAAAATGAGTGTCCATATGGCTGTTTATGAGACACGAGCGACCAAATACAAGAAGGAGGCCTCCAAAGCCCAAGTGAGGTTGGAAGAAATCATGGGCGATTTCGATGAAAGTGAAGGCAAAGATCAGCCTAGGAGAAAGAGGTCAAGAACCATGGGGCTTAAAAAGGCCCTTGAGAAGAAAAAAGAAGAGGAAAATGCCCTTCTCCAATCTACCCCTCTCACTGCATTGTTCAAACAAGAGATAGAGAACAATAGGGAGGCATGGCTTGAGCGAGTCAATGACCACTTAGAGAAGAAATTGGAGAAGGAAAACAGGGATTTAGACCTTCAAAGGAGAATGACGGGGCATTCTAAAAAGTTAAATCAATTTTCCCGGTGCAAGTTGAAGGCTGCTCAAGAAAAGCTCAAGGAGGCTAAAGGGAAGCGCTCGACACAGAAATTGAGGAAAGACACCTCAGGACTTCAAATTTTGGCCTCTGCTTCACAACATGTTGCTAAGAACCCTTGAGGGTCATGCTCACCAATCTTGGGTGATTTTCGACATATTTTGGTTTTTTGTCATTTTTGGGTTTTGGCCAAAACTCATGGGCTTCGCCATTTCAGATTGGGGGATCATAAAAGGGTGAGAATGGTATCATTGGATGCCATAATTTCAGGAGCACATATTCAGCGATTTTCAGGACATTTGAAGATCATTTTCTCCCCCGAAATGGTGAAAAATGCTCGGTTTTTCTACACTCTGCCCGGTCTATTAGCAAGCCTTATTTTTTGGTTTTTTACACACAGGCCGGTTTTTGGAGGACTTCCAGGCATCAGATTGGGAAAATTATATTTTTTCCAGAAATTAGACACTCAGATATTTCCAACGAGCTATCATGAGCCTCATTTTGACATCGGGATGGCAGCCAAAAGTTTCCGGCAAGTCAGGGGACCTTTTGCTGATGTATTTTTTGAGTATTTTTGTAAAAATCGAACCTTTAAACACTGCTTTTTCCTCATGTGCGTTTAGCTATTTTTGCACATGAGAAGTTATGAAAAGTCAATTTATTTCCTTCTTTTAGCATTTTTTAGATATTTTATGAGATATTTTGTGCCTTGGGCTTTGCAAAGCCTCAAGGAAAAGATAAGATATTTTGGATAGGCCAATGAGATTGCAAATTGAACTAAGAGGTTTTCCTCACTTGGGCCTATATATTCCAAACACTTTTATTGTAAAAAAGGCTGAACTTGATGAATAGAAACAATATATGGTGATATAAGCTTTGGATAAATACCTGTATCATGCTTTTGGATAGTTTCTTGGATGTTCCTGGATGATGAAAGATGATTGTTGTTGGATTCCATGGCTTGGTAGAATGGTATAGTGTCTCTCTCTTTGTTTTGTTTCCTAGTTTTCATTCATAAATCCATGCTCTTGCTTGCTATAGGATAATAGAGAACAAATTTGAGACATGCCCTTGGAGGCACCTCAAATTTCCTGTTTCTTCATAGCTTCCATGTTTTCTTCATTCTTAGTGATATTAAATAATTCTTGATTGCTCTTTAATAAATTAAGGATATTGTTGCTTGTTTCATTCATGGTTTTATGCATGCGAAGTATGATTTATGGTATGCCTTGCTTACTCATGGTTAGCCACAGCTCCATCCATGAAATTTCTCTTTGACTGATTAGATTGTCATTTGTTTGAACCAAGGAGGTCTTGTTCTGATCTTGCCCTTTGTCTAAGACTATGCAGTCTTGTTTTCAAAGTGCCCAATAACTTGAAGTACTGTGTTTAGGTGTTCCGGCATAGTGATTTGACTTTTTTGTCTATCTTAAGTGTATTTCCCCAAAGTCTGATAGCCATTTCCCAAATTTAGAGAGTTATATATCTCTGTGTATGGCTTGAATGTTTATTTCTATGTATTGATTACCTTATAGTTACATTTCTCATGATTAATGGTTTTCCCTACCATGTTTGTGTCAGCTATTAAAGTAGTTATGCTTGGAATCCTTTGTTATTAAAAAACTTTATGTCCATCTTACTCCATTTTGCCCAAAGATCCATTTTACCTCGAATCAAATCGGCCCTTCAACAGCCTTGTATCACCATCTGATAGCTTTCTTGACCTCTTCGACCCCATAGCCCAGTTGATCGGACATCTTTTTACCTATCTTATATCTTTGATCAGTTTCATCCCTCAAAACCTAAAAACCAAAACCAAAAAACCTACTTCATAACTAGCCTAAAATTAGAACACAATAAGCAAACACACAGATATCCCTTACACAAATAGAGAGAGCTCTCTCTGAGTCCAGGAAGGCTAGGTCCTTGGGCTCCAAAGATTTGTTTGATGTTACACTGTCATTTGGCTTGCCAATCAGCCAAATCACAGGACCCTAACATAATGGCAATCACGGTGGGACTTTGAGTCAAAACATTCTAGGTATCCCTTAGGAACTCTCAAAATATCAATCAAACTTATAAGAGTAGAATCTAGCTCTTTCACCATCTTAGCAAAATGATGATTCAGTTGTAGGAAACTCTTCCAAACCTCACAGGCAAGTAGTCCATAAAACCGTTTAGAGTAAACTCTTTTTGTTCTCGCCACCCTAGCAAAGTGATGAAACAAGTTTAGAATACTTTAATAAACTATAGGTTGCACTTAATAACTTAGAAAAACCCAAAAACATTCCCAGATTGGCTTTTCCCTAGTTACTGGTGGTGGACCATAGCTATGTCTTTAAAAAAACAACCAAGTTTCACCTGGCAACTCCATTAGCCTCTAGTAGGCCTAAAAACTCCATAAAAGACCAAAAAATTCATAAACCATACCTTTCTGCTAACTCATCCTTCCAAAAACTTAAAATTAGGGTTGAAAATCTATAAATCAGTGACAAAATAAGTATAACTTCGCGATTCAGAAAACCTCACCTGAACATAGGAGATAAGCAGAAGCCTTCCTGCCAAGAGAACCATTATCTTGTCCATATAGCCTAGAAAATTGTTCAAACCAAGTGAATCACTCTTCTTTGCAAGTTTCCATCTCAAAGTTTGTTGTAAAACTTTTTCCCCAAGTGTTGGTGGTGGACCATAGTTCTCATAAGAAATCCACCTAGAGACTCCACTAGTCTATTCTTTTTGTTTTTACCATCCTTCACATTAGCAAAACCCTAGAGAGGCCATCCATCCAAAACAGGCACAGATACCATCCTCTCTAAACTCTAGACCCGAAATCTGGCTTCACAAAGAATCAACACCAGATCTCATCCCGACCCAAATCCCCCTGTCATAGTAGATGACCCAGAGAATATTTTGTGGCAAGCGTCCAAAACTAGCAATTTAGCTACCGATAGGTCCATCCGTAAAGCAAGAACAGTACCTGAACATCTCACTACCTTGCAAGATTCCTCCTTTGAATTAAAATTAGCAAAAACCATTTTTACAAGCAAGTCACAAAGTAAGATAGAATTTGACGATCTTGAGCCCCTAGATCTGCGACAGAGTCCTAGTAGAGAAGCCTCACCTACTACACCTCCCGACTTTCACCTTCTCCATCACTTTGGCTCCTACCATCCCAGATCTGCTCAAAACCAGTTCACTAGTCCAAGTACATCCGCCACACCTATCCAAACCACTACTTTTCAAACCACCTCAGCTCATCCCACAAGCCCTCATTTTTTACATCATCCATTAGCTCCCGTCATGGCAGCTTGGTATGCACCCTTGGTGTTGCCACAGCCTTTGGCTCGCTTACAAAAGGACTATCAAGCTAAAATCCCACACTTTACCAGAGATGAGACTACCACAGCTTAACAACATGTAGATAGGATTAGTGATGCCTTTGAATACATGGAAATAGAAGACGAGACCATTAGAATGAGGATGTTGGCCCAAAGCCTAGGCGGAGAACCCAAAAAATGGTTTAAGAGCTTAACTCCAAACGACATCCGAAATCTCCCAGAACTTTACCAAACCTTCATAAACAAGTGAAAAATCCGAAATAACCCTATTCAAATCCTGTCAGAATATAACAATCTAAAACGGGGAAATGGGGAAAGTGTTTAGGGATACTGCACTAGGTTCAACAGTGTGTATAACGCTCTCCCGCCTCACTTCAAACCCCCACTTGGTTCAGCCTTGGAAAAGCTCCCCGAGGGTTTTTACCCAGACATGAATTATCAGCTAAGAGACAAAGACCACCTTAGAGGAAATGAAAAAAGTAGCCATAAGGGCAGAAGCCAACTTAGCAGAAAAAAGAGCTAGGACTAGATCAGAAAAGAAAGTCACCTACCGGGATGAAATCTCCACTTTAGATCCTCCCTTGGATCCTATAATAGATGAATTAGTCAAGTCCATGGCCAAAATGTGGGAAAAGATAAGTGAGAATACCCCTCTTAGGGACAACCAGCCAAACCCTCCAAACAGAAACCAGAACCAGAATTTTAGGAGGGAACAGCCTTAAAACAAACCAAGAGAAAATGACCAACAAATTAGGCCACCATTTAATGAAAATTATGTGGAAGAATATGATAGGGATACAAAACCCATTGATGAAAATCATTTGAACCTCATAGGGTCTGACAGTGAGAGTGAGGTGTACCTCATAGAAGAAGAACAAGCATTCTTCTCTCTGAATCAGGATGAAACCAACTATGAAGATCCAGAGGATCCTGCCATAGATTTTCAGAATGCCATAGTAGAAGCTCACATGAAATATTATCTTAGAAGCAGAAAAAATCAAGACAACTCCAAGAAAGGTAGCTTAGACACAGCTAAAAATCCTGATACCATCCTTAAGAAAGTTGTGAACAGCAACAAAATCATGGTTGGGAAAAATGACCAAAGAAAAGATAGAGTTACCCAAACTAGTCTTGACTCAGATGCTCCTAGTACTTCCACAAAGATTGCCGAGGTGGTTGTGGCAAAAAAAATCCCGAAACAGAGCTACCAAACTCAGAACATAGAGAAAGTCATGGCTGAAAAAGCTGAAGCAAACCTGTCTAAACTACAGCTACCTTTTAGTTTTGAGGGTGAAATCGCCAAAATCAAGATCACCATGCCTCTTACTGAGCTCATCACCCAAGGCTCTTAGAAATACCAAGTGTTAAAGGTCCTAAATATAGGGAATGATGCGAACACCCTTAATCTAGCTGATGACACTCCTAAAGTGTTTTTTGGTCTGAAAATAGAAGAAAAATTCCAAGAAGGAACCACTCTTCCCTTTTACATCAGTTTGAATATCCATGACCAAATCCTTCACAATGACATGCTAGAATCTGGAGCCTCGCATAATCTCATGCCGAAGGTTATAATGGAAAGATTAGGCCTATAAATCACAAGACCATACAAAGACTTATATTCATTTGATTCAAGTAGAGTCAAATGCCTAGGTTTGATCAAAGACCTTTGTTTCAACTTGGCCTAGATACCTGTGAAACATCTAATCATGGACATAGTGGTATCATACATCCCTCCCAAGTACGAAATGCTTCTATCCAGATCGTGGGGAGCCAAGCTCCAAGGAAATATTCAACTGGATATGTCCTATGCCACTATTCCTGTGTTTGACCAAACAAGAATACTCTATCGAGAATCACACATGAAATACATGATCAGTAGCCAAGAGAGGCCAGATAACACCCAATGTATTCCTTGCATTCTGACCTAAACTCTTGTATTCTACACACTGATGGAGACATTTAAGAACAATCAGAAAAAATTGAAACAAACTTAGACCCACCACATCAGTTGCCCCTAGTTCTTTATGCTGAACTAGACACTCAAAACTACCATGATCACGAGCAGTTGTGTCTTGAGGAAAGCAAGTGTGTTTCTTTTGAAACAGAGATAGAGCAAGAAGAACACACCATTATGTACTATCAAGAAAATCACTTAAACCTTAGTCAAACATCAGCAGCAACATCATGAAACTTTTTTAGAATAAAGGCATTAGAAGACTTACATATCATAAACCTTTTCAGAACTTAGAAGCACGGAAGCTTAATGTTCTTGCCATACCTCAAGGATTTACCATCGCATAACTCTACCGCTGCAAATGAAACCTTGACTGTAGCCATAACAGTTCAAAATCCAGAAAAAATGCCTGATAAACTTCTTATGAGAGGAGATGATGACTGCAGTGAAAATACACCTAAATTACTTGAACTGGCTAACACCCCGGCACTCCACCAAAGACTGAGAACTGCTAGAATTGGTAATATCATTAAAAATACTACCTCATACAGAGAAAACAGTGACAAACACTATGCCACTACCATTATTCCAAGAAATAACTTCGACAAAAGAAAAATACAAAAATATGAATTAAACAGTAATAATCAAAGATAAAATAGCTGGTCATAGGTTCTGTTTTGATTTTAGAAACACTAATGCACATCCCTATAACATAAATTTTATCCTTCCTGCCCAAGACCATGATATGTCGATGATAAGTACTTTTAATCATATGCCTTTGCAAGATGATGTTTCAGGTTATAGCCAAATGATTCCCTTACAAAGTAGACAACTCAAATATTTTTTCCAGTATGCTGGAAGAATTTCCAATTTCAGACTCAGAATTGCACAACCACCGGATGTAAAAAATATGCTCCTGAAAGCCATGTTTCCAGTCCTGAATTTCTGCATTTTAACATACCTTGATGATGTCATTATTTATTTCAAAAATGACAAAGAATATATGCATTACTTAAAGAAGATATACAGTAAAGGAAGTAGCGGAAATCAGAGGTATAAAGAGGTACAACGGGAAGATACGAGTTCATTAAGAGATTCTTGCATGAATCCTTATGTCATGCTAGAAAGAGAAATTTTTCCAAATTTCTCTTTTCAGGAGTTGAGTGGACCAAGAGTGGTAGGAGATCCTTATGAGGATAAGATGCTTAAGTTTCACCATTTCCAAGATTTCTGAGTTTAAAACATTTTCAATCATTGTATATACCATTGTTTGAAAAGTAGATAGAAAGCAGAAAAGTAAAAAACAATAGAAAAGTAGAAAAGAGGGTGGTTTGAAGGTAGAAAAAGGCCCCATGTTCAAAAAATAGTCATTCAGAAAGCGCGCAAGCCTAAATGCCACTACCAGTGCTCAAATGTCTTGTTCAGTTATCTAGCCTAATCATAGCTGAACATGTTTTAAATTTATTTGCTGATAAGTTAGTGAGTGGAAAAGATGGTCAACATTGTGTAAGCTTGACTTATCAAAGAGAGGAGATTAGGAAAAGATACAGGTTCCACATGCTCAAAACATAACCAAAGAGGGAAGCGGGGATGAAAAAGAAATTGTGCATCCTAGCCCCGTTTTTCCTAGTTTCCATTTTATGCAAAATAATATTTGTGTGCAGCTTGTCTTTCATGCTGCAAGTACATGACAAATCTGACTGTCTAACCCTGATTTGATCATTTTAAATTTCATTTTTTAGATTAGAGAACAAAATCCTGTCAAACAGCTTAACCTTGACAGTTGATCTAGCATAGGTAGAGTAATGAAGGATTTCATCAGCTTAATCTGAACTCCCGACAGATATAAGTATAGAACTAGATATGTTCATTTTTCAAAAATATATATTGTCAAAAGGGTTGCTAGTCCAAATTCACCCAAAGGAAGAAAAAATGTTAGGAAAGATAGTGGGGTAGGTAGAAATGTTATTGATGCTAATCATGCTGTCAATTTTTAGAAGTAGCATCAAGGAAGAGTGAGATTTGCGCCAATGGATAAGGCACTGGTCTTCATGAGCCAAAGATCTGAGGTTCTGGACACCTCCTTAAAAGGAGCTACCCTCCCCAAATGGAGCCACTGTTAGTCATCAATATTTTTCACTTGTTGGTGATGACTAGTTGTAACAGCCAAGTTTTCTAGCAGCTGATCTAAAAAATTGTCAAATTTTCTCGCTGGAAAACACCCATTGTTGTGGAGGTAAATCCCCTCTGTGGACAGAGGCGATCCCTACTAGCCCAGACCGGGTCTAGCAACAATCGTTCATGCTATAGTGCAGGTTCCTAATTGTAAATAAACCAACTAGCGATGAATGCTTACCTGGAATCCAACACTGTTACTTATAGAAGAGGTAGTGCTCCCGTTCCTTAGCTCTGGCAGATCACGATCCCCACGATCTCCATGATAGGACACCTGCACACGCGAGAAACAAAACAAACACAAGTGTAAAATCCAGTAGATGCAACTATATGTCAGTCAGAAAGGACATAACTCATCATCATAAACACCAACAAGAGTGGAACCATAACCAATAGTCGTTTATTATTAATCAATCAAAGAAGAATACAACCATAGTTCTGACGCTGAATTCTCCTTCGGTGGGTCGCCAGCAGAACACGTCTCGAAAGCCTGTTAAGGATGGGACAAACCTCTCTCTTCGGATCTTGACAATAGTTTCCTTGATTAGATTTGGCCTTAAGGGAATGAATCAAGGCTCTTGCAACATTAGGCTCTTGGGAACTTGTGAACTTGAAGACTAGCTTGCAATGGAGATGGGTAAGCTTTTATAGATGGAGGAAGGGGAGTTGGGATCCCTATAATCATGGGATTGGCCCTATCCTCAAAGAAGCTTCCATGAGAGGTGGAAAACCACTTTCTCTACATGGAGATCCGGAGCCAAACCTCCCAACTCAAGATAGATACTAGTTCATGAATTGGTTAGGATGAAACTTCCGCCATTTATTTTTAAAAAACACTCCTTAAATTGGATGGCGCGAGTGCGACTTTGGGATAGAGTGCCAATTTGCGTGGCCTCTTTGAAGGATTTTCCCCATTGGCGCGGGTTCTAAACTGTCTGCCCATGCCAATGAAAAAAGGGCCATTTTTAGGGTTTTTCACAAGGAGTTGTCTTCAGGGCAATGAGAGTACATGTTTAGGGGAATGCCATGAAAGTGTTTTCAAGTTATGTCACTGCTCAGAGGTCACGGAATAAGCCCTCCAATTGTGCAAGATGGGGAATTGCAGGGATGGTGACAAATTACTGTGTAACAGATGCCCCCTAAAGCATGAGCCCTGAGAGAGAGAGGGGTGAAATGCTTTACGAGAACGTGTCCAACTGAAAACACCGCCGTCGGAAAACCTGCGTAGAGAAATACAACTGATATCTCAAATACATGATATATGTGGTATGGGCATAGCCATCCATAACAGAGTATACAATAATCCAGATCAAAGGCATGAACGCAGCCATCCAGTGAGGATCGATAAATAGACTCAGGTATGGTCGTAGCCATCCAATCAGTGAGTCATGTAACTAATCATGATAATCCACAAAATCGCAGCCTGGATCATAACAAACAGGAATCCAGGGTCTTGCGCTCCATCTCGACCCGAACAAATTACAAGTTCAAGCATGCGAATATGTGAGCTGAAGTCGAACATGCAAGAACATCGCCTGATTACCAGCTAGTGCTGAAAGCTATTAATAGACGCGAGAGGTACCACCATTAATGCCAATGGTCCTCAAGGTACTACAGGTACAATCTACGGCATGTGAACAATGAGCTGACGTCGAATAGCCACAGAATCACTCGATCAGAGGCCAATGATGAGAACCTCACGTCGAACACGAAGAACCTGCCATTGAGGCATGCAGGCTCCAAGGTACCAGAAGGGAGTCTCTAGATCAGCTTCCTGGATAATGAGCTGAATTCGACAGGAAGCGACCTCGATCGAAGGTGGGCCATGGTGTTTCCCACATCATCAACACGAGACAGAGAAACATAATGTCTTTGTGAATCAAGATTTAGATGAGAATCAGAGGAAGCTTGAAATCTGCAGAGGTCAACTTCTCTTGAACATATTGGCGGCACGACAGTGGATTTGGCAGTATTTGACATCAAAAGATCAGAGGTCATGATGATGAAGCAAAGAGTAGATGAGAGGTCAAAAGGGATCACCCAAACCCACAGAGGTAAGTGGAAAACGAGATGAGATGTCCCCAACCCAACACGAATGCAGACAAGTGCCATGTTCAAGAGCGACATACTGCCGAAACGACATTGATGCTGGTTCTATTTTCCCCACCATTTCTGGCGAGTACCTCTTTATTTTTACACAAGCTTGAAGAGGATACCATATGCTTGTCATATAAGTCCATCCTTCGGATGAATCCATCCTAGTACATTTAACGAGCCCTAGAAAGGAGAAACTCGAATAAAGTCATGATTGACAATTTCCGATGTCATTTAGTTTTAACGAGTCTGAAAAAGGGAGAACTAAGCATCTTTTAATGTTTAAAGAGTTTGAAAAGATAGCATAAAATTAAACGCCAACAGTCCCTTTTCGTAAATAGTTCCTCAGATCCGAAAAGGTAGAAAACTATTTCTGAGGAAACCTCCTAGTCGCAATAGGCTAGGGTATTCCTTTTTCATAAATAATCTATCCCAGCCTGAAAAAGGGGTAAACGTATACTGGGTAGATGTCGTTTCGTGTCCACTTTAACGAGATCGAAACGACAAGGAACTCAACAATCTTTTCATTTTTAGAGAGTCAGAAAAGAGCTTAAAGTTGACTCCTCCTGGAGGAACAAGTGGTATAAAGGGCAGCAACTGGTTCCGGTAATGGTGGAACTGCTCAGAACAAGTGAAGTTCAAGAGGATGGCTAATGAGACCACTCATCACAGCGGTTCCTCAGGAACGGGTAAAAAAACCAAGTGAAGGCATATTATCGGCCAAGCAAATAATGACGATGGAGTGAGAAAACTAAGGTTCATCTGGCAAAAGCAGGCTGATAATATGGAAATCACAAGATGTAAAATGGGGATGGTTTCATTTTTACACAAGCTTGAAACAAAGATAAACTATGCTTGAAAAAGTAAGCATGCCCTCAGCATGGTGACTCAATTCGAGGTACATGCCCCCCAAGCTTCAGTCCATATGAAAGGAAGATGGAGTGAAGGTTCAAGTTACGAGATCTAAGAAAGACTCAACTGGGATTTTACGAGATCTTATCAAAGACTCGAATTGAACAGGAACGTGTTTCATTATTTTAACGAGGTTGACACATTAAAGAAATATCGTTAGGACACCTTTGTTTTATTTTTTAAGGAGCTTGACACAAGACAAGGAACTTTGCTCCGACAAGCTTGTTTCATTTTTTAAAGGGTTTGACACAAGAAAAGGAACTATGCTCCGACAACCTTGTTTCATTTTTTAAGGTGCTTGACACAAGACAAGGAACTATGCTCCGACAACCTTGTTTCATTTTTTAAGGAGCTTGACACAAGACAAGGAACTCTGCTTCGACCAGTTTGTTTCATTTTTTAAGGAGCTTGACACAAGGAAACGAACACTGATCTGACCAGCTTGTTTCATTTTTAAAGGAGCTTGACACAAGGAAACGAACTCTGCTCCGACAGACCTTGTTTCATGGTTTAAGGAGCTTGACACAAAAAAATGAAATATGCTCTGACAACATCATCATAATGAACAAGAATTCATCGCTTCCAAGAGTTCCACTCTCGATGGAAGGAAAACTTCCTGGAAGTCAGGACCCAATTCCCCCAGCACCTGATGCACGACGGCATCATCATTGAGCACAGGCACGGGGCAGGTAGCCACATAGTTAACCTGCGGTGGGGAAAATACAATGGGTGGATAAAAACCAGGAAGGGATGATGGCGAGCCAGTTTCCACATCGGGACCAAAGAATGAAAGCTGATCAATGGTCACGATCCGTCCTTCATGTGGAAAACAGACCACACAAAAAAGGGAGGAGACAAGTGCTCCCATGGCATAGGTGTAATCACACCCCAAGAGTAGATTGAAATCCAAGGGGCCTGGAACAACCATCACATCCATATGGACGGTTTTACCTCCCAAGGTAACAAGTAACCTTGGAAGGATCCCTAATGGTTGACTAGTTCTTCTATTAAATGCCAACAGATTCTACGTAACAGGTGCAAGCGGTGGTGAACCGAAATATTGCCAAGTAGTTGAGGATAGAACACTAACAGATGCACCTTCATCTATAATGGTACTGGGTACAACCAGACCAAAAGCCTGTACTGTGATCTCGAAAGGCACATAAGACGGAAGGCGATATCTTGCTAATCGACTCCAATCAAAGGAAGAGACCAAAATACATGGAGGGGCTACCATCGAATCGAGATGGTCTTCCCTAGTGTTACGGAAGAAGGAGCATCCTCCACGACCTCCATCTTGAAGGTGGGAGGGATATCCTCCGGTACCTCCATCACGGGAGGCGGAGGAGCAGCTTCTTGAGGCGTAGGGGCAGGAGAATCCTTCTCCAACTTCGAAGAATCTGAAGAAACAAGAAGAACCTGAGGGATGTGGGATCCAATCTTGACAGAAAATACCTGGTACATCGTAGACGGGGCTAGCTCAAATGATCCCACGACCAATGGTTGGTCGGGGATGGATTCCTGAATTTGAATTTCCGAGGGAGCAGGATCGACCAAGGATAACTCTTGACCAATCGTGGAATCAGCTAGTGGAGGGCTCAAATAAAGTTGTTTGTAACTAGCCGGGAGGCACGGTGTAGAAACAGTTGAGTTGTCCAAAACTCTCTTGGCTTCATCCATATATGGACAAAGGTGAATGGCATGGTGCCCTTCACACAACTTACAGGGATTGGTAATCTTACCCTATTTCTTAGGAGTTTTACCAGCACCAGTGGAAGATGTGCCCCCAACCTAACTCCTAGAAGCCAAAGGAAACGGCGGGTGACTGTTGGACCATACTTCGAGCACCTTGGGAATGCCAGGGAAATCTCGAAGAAGATGGTCACCCGTGCACAACATGCAAGGGTATTTGACTTTCTGTGGAGAGTTGGGAGGTTTATCAAGAGGAGATGATTCAGAAGCAGTAGTTGTAGCCTTAGCCTCTCCTTTATCTGACTTCTTATTCTTTGTCTTCTTCTTCTTCTTCTTAGCCACCTGGTTACTCGAATCCAAACTTTCACCAGGCGAAGTAGAAGAGGAAGACGCAGAAATAGGCGAAGAAGGGGAGAGGTCCACCTTGGAATCAACATGATGATGTTCAGGTGGAGGAACTGATTGACCAGTAGCCGAGACATTCGGAACCACAGAGGTTGAAAACAACCAAACAGGCAACCCAACAGTTAACCCAGGAAGGGACAACGTTGCCATATAAGGAGCGCCAACATTTCCAAAAGGAGGAAAAGGACTAGGATTCCCATCGGAGGGGATTCCTTGGTTGGTGAACTCCGGAAAAGTTGCCATCAACAACTCAAAACCGTACACAGGCTAAAAACCAAGGCACACAATCAAACGGCCAACAAGCAAACTCTAAAAGGGCATGTGATCACAGGTGATTTATTTTACCACATTGAAACTTAGAAACTCTACCATTTCATGTTTTAAGAGTCGAGAAACGGATGAAAGGTGACTCTATCTCTTTCAGTTTTGAAGAAAGTGTGAAAGGACAAGCGCTTGATGATCTTTTCAAATTTAAGGAGTCAGAAAAGATCAAAATGACTACTCAGGAATGCTAGGCAAAGGGTGTACCAAATAACCGTGAACTGCAATATACACCTTGGTTTCAAAATGAAAAAGAAATCAACCAAGGACTTAACGTACGTGCAGGAAATATCTCTGAATTTTGTGTTCGGTGTATCACGGGTATAAGGCGGCAGACTCGGCTTCCTATGGATAAACGATAGAAACCTAGTGGGGTCTCCCTTTATATACTCGACAGTACGGGGAGCACAAGTCCGTACTAGTGCTGTCTAAAGCCAAGAGGCGAACGACAACTACTAGGTTTAAAGATGCCAGAACACGTCTCTAGCCTAGACCACTAAATGTTGCGTTAATGTTTCAATGCTGCCTTAGTGTAAATTGAGTAAATTTTAATGTTTATCTTCAATTACATTTCAGTTTTCAGGCCCTACCATATGTCATCTGACAATCTCCTATATGCAGATATATGAGAAAAGAAATATTTTCAATTCGATGAATGCTATCTAGTTAAGGGAAGAGCTTCAAACAATGATGCAACAAACAACAACACTGAAAACGAAATATTTCCAAACTAGATGACTTTCACTATCCAAAAGTAATTTCAAACATTCAACGATGCAAATAATGCAATGTAATCTATGAAAAATCCTCTTTTTCGAAAAATATGCAATTGTAATCTATGCACAATTTCCTTTTTCTTTTCAAATGATAAGATTACACTCAATGAATTTTTCAATGAAATGAGAATCTACTTAATGCATGCTTTTAATAAAAGAGAATGCAATCAAAGCGATTTCTAGTTTTCGATCATTAAACAATGTAATCTAAGTTTAATGATGGATCTCAAAAAATACTTTTCAATGCAATGTGATCTAATGCATTTTAACAAAAGCAAACTTTGAGATGAAAACTAAATAAACACAAATCTTATTAATGAAGGATGAATGCAAAAGAGATGTAAACAAACACTAAGAATGCAATTGTTGTTTCAAACACTTTGTCACGAAATCCTTCAAAAGGCGACAAGACATATGAGGTCAAACACAAAGAGGACTTCTAAATCAAGAGATCAAAACAAGGCATTCATTCCATTTTACATCAAGAAATCATGGAGAGAATACATTTCAAACAATGAGCAATGTAATCTATGCTCATATAGAGAAAAGAACAGAAGGGAAAGACACACTGGTGAAGGATTCAAGGAAAAAGTCTCAATTTTTACACACCCTGAAATTGGCTCGACTTTGTCATTGACAACTAGCGCCAACTAGCGCGACTTGCTCACTGAAAACTAGCGCCAATGCCCAATTGGCGCGGGTTGCTAACTGACAACAAGTGCCAGCGCCTGAAAATGAAAAAACAAAGAATTTCTCCCAACCAAGACCAGACTCACCACTTCAAGCAGGATCTAAAACAAACCCAGAAGCAAAGTACTGACCAAAAGAAACTTTCGAACAAGGGTAAACCCTAGCACCTACAGAAGATGGCGTCACTGTCTGGCTGTAATCCGCGCCAAACAGGGGATGGCGCGAGTGATGAACTGGCAACCCGCGCCAATTGGTGCGACTGTCAGGGCTAAACTTGTGCCAATCAAGCCAACTATGAAAAGGTGAAAATTCAGAAAAGCAGAGGTCAGAAATGATCCTCTGGGGCTAAACCAAAAGCCAAAACACAAAAAGAGCCAGCCAAAAGAGTCGATCAAGCAAGCAGAATCGAGAAACAACCGAAAAGACAAGACAATACTCCAAGTGTTCAGTTCATAAACTAAACCGTAGATTGACTGAAGCAGATTTGATCTACTTCGCTAATGCAGAGCAATAGCATTTTGAAGGCTATCTGGCCAACTTTAGGCTTCGTCTATAGCTTATAAAACGAACAACAACAAGCTAACGATCCCCAGTAGAGTCGCCAATTTGTTGTGGAGGTAAATCCCCTCTGCGGACAGAGGCGATCCCTACTAGCCCAGACCGGGTCTAGCAACAATCGTTCATGCTATAGTGCAAGTTCCTAATTGTAAATAAACCAACTAGCGATGAAGGCTTACCTGGAATCCAACGTTGTTGCTTGTAGAAGAGGTAGCGCTCCCGTTCCTTCGCTCTGGCAGATCACGATCCCCACGATCTCTATGATAGGAAACCTGCACATGCGAGAAACAAAACAAACGCAAGCGTAAAATCTAGTAGATGCAACTATATGTCAGTCAGAGAGGACATAACTCATCATCATAAACACCAACAAGAGTGGAACCATAACCAATAGTCGTTTATTATTAATCAATCAAAGAAGAATACAACCATAGTTCTGATGCTGAATTATCCTTCGGCGGGTCACCAGCAGAACACGTCTCGAAAGCCTGTCAAGGATGGGACAAACCTCTCTCTTCGGATCTTGACAATAGTCTCCTTGCTTAGATTTGGCCTTAAGGGAATGAATCAAGGCTCTTGGGAACTTGAAGACTAGCTTGCAATGGAGATGGGCAAGCTTTTATAGATGGAGGAAGGGGAGTTGGGATCCCTATAATCATGGGATTGGCCCTATCCTCAAGTAAGCTTCCATGAGAGGTGGCAAACCACTTCCTCTACATGGAGATCCGGAGCCAAACCTCCCAACTCAAGATAGATACCAGTTCATGAATTGGTTAGGATGAAACTTCCGCCATTTATTTTTTAAAAACACTCCTTAAATTGGCTGGCGCGAGTGCGACTCTGGGATAGAGCGCCAATTGGCGCGGCCTCTTTGAAGGATTTTCCCCATTGGCGCGGGTTCTAAACTTTCTACTCACGCTAATGCAAAAAGGGCCATTTTTAGGGTTTTTCACAAGGAGTTGTCTTCAGGGAATTGAGAGTACATGTTTAGGGGAATTCCAAGAAAGTGTTTTCAAGTTATGTCACTGCTCACAGGTCACGGAATAAGCCCTCCAATTGTGCGAGATGGGGAATTGCAGGGACGGTGATAAATTACTGTGTAACACCCATAAACATTTTTTTCCTTCCTACCTTTTCAATCCGCCCATGATGAGATGAAACCTCATTATCAAGTCCTATCTAGCCTCAGCCATACTAGCTTGTCCATCATCTCCAAAGAAAACAATCCAAATCTATCCAAAGAGGTCTCCCCTAAGTTAGGAAGTGGCGCTTTAGGAATTTCTCCCTTGGCAAACTATCCTAAAGCCAAAGAACCTCCATCTGCTACAAACAAGTCATAACAGACCCTCTCATTCCGCAAGTAACGTTGGTTTCAACCCCAGGTCACGCCACTAATAAACCCTCAAGTCTGAGCTATACATGTACCATAGGTCAAATTGATTTTAGGTGGTTTTACAATGTTTTCATGGATCTTTCAAGAACAAAAACATACTAGCATTCCCATAAGAGAGTATTTGTTTCCACATGAGAATACAACTGCTTCTCATGTGATTTTGAGCCTGGAATGCAGCTACAGGGTAGAGAGTTGTTTCATTAAGCTCCTGCGATCACAGCCAAAGGTTAGTAAATTATGAATGACAAGAAGCACTTTGCAAATACTAGCCAAACTGCATATGATGCCTAAAGAAGCACAAAGACATTTGAAAAGCAGGTTTACATATCTCAGAGAAATGGTCATCTTAACTATTATAAATTTTTCATTCTTCATTGGCTCAAGCATGACAAGACAGTGAAAGGAAAAATAACACTGTTAACAGCTGATGAGATGGCATGACTGAAAAACCTCCTTCTTCTATAAGCAGAGGGTTTTTGAAGACTGAAGAACCTCCTTCATTTTATAAGTAGAGGGTTAAGAGCGTCTCCTTCATCTATAAGCATAGGGCCAGTAGATCAAGTTTGATTCTAATAATTTTCTCAAACTAAAGGACATTTTTTGGCATACAGTGAGACAACAACTAAGATTTTCTGAAATAAAATTATGATTAAAGGCAGAGGCAAAGCAGTGGCCTTTAAAATTGTTTACAGAAGTTCCTCTGTTATTTAGTTACAATGTGAAATAATGGGTTCATCATCAATGAAAGAATATTATTAAGCTGATGGAAAAAGGAGCCAAAAGGGTCTTGGTCCCAAACTGACCTCTGCCATCATGTACAAGGGAAACCACTAAGAGTGATGATTTCTTTTCAAAAGGTACTTTTCTTCCTATTCAAAAATAATTTTCTTTCAAAAACTACTCATCATAGTGGACAAAAGGCGATTTGAGTTTAGTTTTCCCAAAAAGGCATTGCAACTAAACACACAAGCTCACCAATATGTAAGAAGGATTATGGCATGAGTTTCAAGATTCTGGAACAACATTCAAAGCCAATGATGCATGCCACTATTACAAATGAAGGCATTCTCCTTATGAAAATAGGTCAAAGGTACCTTGTTGTTGCAGTTTGAGTAGAGAAAAAGTTTTCAGAAGAAATTCCCTCTTGATGGACAGATGTTAGTAAAGCTCAGGTGAATACAACTAGGCCTCACTCGCAGTCAGAGAGAAACATCAGTTGGAGAATACATCTACAGTCCCTATATGGATTTGAGCCAGTTTCCTTCTAAAGAAGCAGATATAATCATAAGGAACAGAAACTGTCAATCAAGTTTTAAAGAGATAGGTCATCTCCTTACAAAATGACAAATGATGTTTCACAAATCATTGGTCCTTATTGAGCGATGATTAGCCTTCAAAGTGGTTTTCTCACGGTAAAAGAAAAGATCACAAGCAAAGACCTCCAAAAACAGTCACCCACAGTTTTTCAAAAAAGGCCCGGTCGAGTTTGGTTTTGTTTTATGTTGAGAAAAAACGAATGATAAGATTGGGGTTCCTTTTTAGTTCGCAACCAACACCTTCTTTTCAAAAAAGGGACTTACGAAACAAACCCTCACAAAATTAATCACGAAGAGGTATTAACTTGTTCACGTTCATGAGAAGGATAAAGGGACCATTGCAAGCCCTTTTAAAATTCTCAAAACACAAGGCAAACTCCCCTTTGTTGTTCACCAGGTCGAGGAAGGAGTTTTTGAGCGAAATTCACAGAGTTTTTGGGCTTGAAGACCGTGCAGCGCGACTGTAGAATTGCGCGACACATTAAGGCGAGGTTTTTCCAAAGGGTTGCACTATTGTGCGGCGCGCGTATAGGCGCTGGTGACATCCGCCCATTGATGACCCGACAACCTTCTATTGTGCGGCGCCTTCCTTGTTGAACGTGCCATGCACGTTTTAAATGCTCAAAGCACCTCCAACAAGTCTCGAAGTTGCTCAAACCCCTCAAACAACGGCTGCCATCGATTTGAAAGGTATTTTATGTGCCTCCTTGGTATATTCAAAATTTCTAAAAGGGTAATCAATGCTGCGTTTTTCAAAGACTAAATGATGGTTTAAAAATGAAACTCTGGATGTAAATCAAGGTGTATTGGGGATTAAAATTTGTTAAGGCTATTGTTACAGTTGGTTGAAAGAAAGGTGGTCATGCTTGTTTCAAAGAAACTGAAGCTACCCTCGAAATTGAGATAAAACCATAAACTCTGGCAGCTATATGCATTGGTGAAAACAATGCTTAGGAGGGTTGATATTTTTGTTTAAAAACTTCGGGCTTGCAGTGGCAATGATTTCCCAACAATGACATAGTAAAAATGGTGGGTTCTGATTGATGTCTAAAGACCTAAACAACTGCCCTAAAAACAAGTTGAAGGGTGGAGGCAGTGTTTAAAGGGAGGAAAAGCACAGTGTTTGAAAAGTGAAAGAGTGTGCCTAAATTCAACTGCAGTGATCATTGTATAAATGCTTTTTTATTTCAAAAGTCCTCTCTGTGGGGTAAAAAAGCAAAAAACCACTGTTTCCTCCTTTGTTCTATAAAGCAGATTTTAGTGAGTAAAGCAGTTGAATCATTTTGGAGGTGTTGTTGTTTACCCATGTGTGAGAAATAGTGAGTACAAAGAAGGTGTTTTGATTGAGAGGAGTATTTTGCCTCTGTCTAAATACTAGATTGCCTTGCTTACACCAAGATACCAAGAGCTCTGTGACCTTACCCAAACACAGAAATCACTTGACTGTGTATACCTTTTATTTGACTGTGAGCTTGTTATTAAAACTGTTTGTTGACTGGCATACCAAGGGAGAAAAAAAAACGTTTTAGAAGGAGCAGAGATTTTTGTGTTAAAAAGTCATTTCACATAGCATTTGAAGAAATCTGCCTTGGTTAAAAAGTGACTAACCAAGAAGACAGAGTTGTGTTTGAGAGAGAGAAAAAAAAATTGAGGCAGTTGGGTTTTTTAGAGAGCATCCAGAACAAGATGCCTCCAAGGTAGTACAGTAGGAGTGGATTGCATAAGATATTTGAGCCTACTTCCACTAAAGAAGTGAATGCCCATCCATCAGTCTTGTTCAATTTCCATGAGGTCGGGTGCTTAGATTTTTGTCAAAGGGTGCAAGAGGTGAAGAGTTTTTCTCCTTTGACACACCTTTGCGCTTTGAGGTTTCAAGACAAGCATTTCCAGTTGGCAGGCATTGACTTCAAATTCTCTCCAAGGTCCATCTCCAAGGCCACTAAAATCCCCTATATTGGTGAGAAATGGTTTAAACAAAGCCACTTAGACTCAGAATATTACAAGCCCTTTCTAAAGCCTGAACACAGAGATTCATGTCCCTCTATCTTCCCTTTCTCATATATTTCAGTCAGCTACGCCCCCCTCATGAAGATCATCATCAAATACTTCACTTGTGAGAGAAGATTTCTCCTGAATCTATGCTTATCACATTCGACTGCTCATGCATTTCACAAGGAAAAAGCTACTAAATCTTCCTTTCTTCTTACACAAGAGCATTGAGAAAATGGCCTCCACTTTTCAGAAGAAGCCTCATTCACAGCAAATAGCCTGTCTCTTCCATCACTCTCTCATCAAAATCATCATTCTTCGTTAGCTTGAAAATAGAGAGGTCTCGTGGGATACTTTCATCACTCATCCAGATTTCTCCAATGTCCCTCCAGTCCATACATCCCCTACACCTCCTACTCATCATCCTTCACCTTCCTCTAGCAGACCCATTCCTAAAAAACTCAAGTTTACCACAGAGCAAGTAGAAGAGCCTAAAGAGGGAGAAGAGCATGACCATGATGATGAGGAAGATGATGAAGGGCAGCAACATGAAGAACAGTAGACTGATGATGAAGGACAACAGCATGAAGAGCAACAGACTGATGATGAAGGGCAGCAGCATGAAGAAAAGCAGACTCATGGTGATGGTGAGCATACCTTTGATGATACATAGCAGACTTATGATGAGTGTGAAACAGAGCATTAAGGGCAACCAAAAGAGACCGAACAGGGGCAGCATGATAGTGCTGAACAGGAGCAACATGAAAGTGATGAATAGGGGCAGTCAAAATATGACACACAACATCTACATCATGATGAACAGGGGATGCCAAAAGAGACTGAGCAGGAGCATCATGATAGTGTTGAACAGGAGCAACATGAAAGTGATGAGAAAGGGCAGCCAAAAGATGATACACAATAGCCTCCTCAAGAACAACAGACTCTTCAAGAGGAACATCAAACTCAAAAAGAAGAGAGGCAAGGTGACAAGGGTAAAGGGGCCATGCCCTCTTCTCCAAAAATGGCCAAGCCCCAGAAAGAAAAGAAAAGAGTGCCTAGAGTTGTCACTCCAAATGCGACAAGGGCCCTCTGAAGCAAAGGAAAATTTCACAAGAAGTCCATGATTGATTTGCCCAGGAGGAAGAGCACTAGAAAAGCCAGCCAAACCAAGGGGAAGGGCAAAGAAGAAGGAAGTCATGAACATGAGAGTGCATTCGACATCATTCAAATCCAAAGTGATGATAGTGATAATGAGGCCCAAATTCGATAAAACCTCTTAATCCATAGAGAAAGCCAAATTGATGCCTTGAAGGATGATCTTCATAGAGCTAAGAATTTCAATCAATTTTTGCAAATCCAAAATAAGAAAATGAGTGTCCATATGGCTGTTTATGAGACACGAGTGACCAAATACAAGAAGGAGGCCTCCAAAGCCCAAGTGAGGTTGGAAGAACTCATGGGCGAGTTCGATGAAAGTGAAGGAAAAGATCATCCTAGGCGAAAGAGGTCAAGAACCATGGGGCTTAAAAGGGCCCTTGAGAAGCTAAAAGAAGAGGAAAATGCCCTTCTCCAATCTACCCCTCTCACTGCATTGTTCGAACAAGAGATAGAGAACAATAGGGAGGCATGGCTTGAGAGAGTCAATGACCACTTGGAGAAGAAATTGGAGAAGGCAAATAGGGATTTAGACCTTCAAAGGAGAATGACAGGGCATTATAAAAAGTTAAATCAGTTTTCCCGATGCAAATTGAAGGCTGCTCAAGAAAAGCTTAAGGAGGCTAAAGGGAAGCGCTCGGGACAGAAATTGAGGAAAGAAACCTCAGGACTTTAGATTTTGGCCTCTGCTTCACAACATGTTGCTGAGAACCCTTAAGGATCATGCTCACCAATTTTGGGCGATTTTCGACATATTTTGGTTTTTTGTCATTTTTGGGTTTTTGGCCAAAACTCATGGGCTTCGCCATTTCAGATTGGGGGGTCATAAAAGGGTGATAATGGTATCATTGGATGCCATAATTTCAGGAGCACATACTCAGAAATTTTTAGGACATTTGAAGATCATTTTCTCCCCCGAAATGGCGAAAAATGCTCGTTTTTTCTACACTCTGCCCGGTCTATCAGCAATCCTTTTTTTTTTGTTTTTTACACACAGGCCTATTTTTGGAGAACTTATAGGCATCATATTGGAAAAATTATTGTTTTTCCAGAAATTAGACACTTAGAGCTTTCCAACTAGCTATCATGAGCCTCGTTTCGACATCGAGAAGGCTTCCAAAAGTTGCCAGCAAGTCAGGGGACCTTTTGCTGATGTATTTTTTGAGTATTTTTGTAAAAATTGAACCTTTAAAAACTGCTTTTTCCTCATGTGCGTTTAGCTATTTTTGCACATGAGAAGTTATGAAAAGCCAATTTATTTCCCTCTTTTAGCATTTTTTAGACATTTTATGAGATATTTTGTGCCTTGGGCTTTGCAAAGCCTCAAGGACAAGATAAGATATTTTGGATAGGCCAATGAGATTGCAAATTGAACTAAGAGGTTTTCCTCACTTGGGCCTATATATTCCAAATGATTTCATTGTAAACAAGGCTGAACTTGATGAATAGAAGCAATATATGGTCATATAAGCTTTGGAAGAAATACTTGTCTCATGCTTTTGGATAGTTTCTTGGATGTTCTTGGATGATGAAAGAGGATTGTTGTTGGATTCCATGACTTGGTAGAATGGTATAGTGTCTCTCTTTCTGTTTTGTTTCCTAGTTTTCGTTCATAAATCCATGTTTTTGCTTGCTATAAGACAGTAGAGAACAAATTTGATACATGCCCTTGGAGGCACCTCAAATTTCTTGTTTCTTTATAGTTTCCATGTTTTCTTCATTCTTAGTCATATTAAAGAATTCTTGATTGCTCTTTAATAACTGAAGAATATTGTTTGCTTGTTTTATTTGTGGTTGTATGCATGCTAAGTATGATTGAAGTTATGCCCTGCTTACTCATGACTAGTCATAGCTCCACCTATGAAACTTCTCTTTGATTGATTAGATTGTCATTTGCTGAACCAAGGAGGTCTTGTTCTCATCTTGCCCTTTTATGCCAGACTATGCAATGTTGTGAGGAGAAGTGCCCAATAACTTAATCTTGTGTTTGAGCATTCCGGCATAGTGATTTGAGTTGTTTTTGTCTTAATTAATATTTCCCCAAAGTGTGATAGCCATTTCCCAAAGTTAAGTTATATATGCTCCATGCTTGAATGTTTATTTATATGTATTGATTAGCTTATAGTTACATTTCTCATGATTAATGGTTTTCCCTACCATGTTTATGTCAGCTATTAAACTAGTTATGCTTGAAATCCTTTGTTATTCACAAACTTGATGTCCATTTTACTCCATTTTTCCCAAAGATCCATTTTACCTCAAATCAAATTGGCGCTTCAATAGCCTTGTATCACCATATGATAGCTTTCTTGACCTCTTCGACCCCATAGCCCAGTTGATCTGGCATCTTTTTACCTATCTTATATCTTTGATCAGTTTCATCCCTCACAACCTAAAAACCAAAACCAAAAAACCTACTTCATAACTAGCCTAAAATTAGAACACAATAAGCAAACACACAGATATCCCTTACATAGATAGAGAGAGCCCTCTCTGAGTCGAGGAAGGCTAGGTCCTTGGGCTCCAAATATTGGTTTGATGTTACACTATCATTTTGCTTGCCAATCAGCCAAATCACGGGACCCTAACATAATGGCAATCATGGTGGGACTAACTGAGTACATAACAGTCTAGAAAACTCTTGTAGATTCATTAGTCTTCAAAACTTAAACAGGCAAGTAGGCCATAGACCATTTAGATTAAAATCTTTTTGTTATCACCACCCTAGCGAAGTGATGAAACAGGTTTAGAATACTTTAAACCATAGGCTGCACATAAAAACTCAGAAAAACCCCAAAACATTCCCAGATTGGCTTTTCCCTAGTTACTGGTGGTGGACCATAGCTACGTCTTTACAAAAACAACCAAGTTCCACCTGGTGACTCCACTAGCCTCTAGTAAGCCTAAAAACTCCATAAAAGACCAAAAAATTCATAAACCATTCCTTTCTGCTAACTCATCCTTCCAAAAACTTAAGCTTAGGGTAGAAGCTCTGGAATCAGTGACAAACTAAGTATAACTTAGTGATTCAGAAAACCTCACCTAAAAACATAGGAGATAAGCAGAAGTATTCTTTCCAAGAGAACCATTAGCTTGTCCATACAGCCTAGCAAACTGTTGAAACCAAGTGAATCACTCTTGTTTGCAAGTTTCCATCTCAAAGTTTGTTATAAAAATTTTTCCCAAAGCATCTTTGATAGTGTTGGTGGTGGACCATAGTTCTCATAAAAATCCACCTGGCGACTCCACTAGTCCATTTTTTTGTTTTTGACCATTCTTCACATTAGTAAAACCTTAGAGAGGCCATTCATCCGAAACAGGCACAAATACCATCCTCTCTAAACTCTAGACCCGAAATCTGGCTTCACGAAGAATCAACACCAGATCTCATCCAGACCCAAATCCCCCTATCATAGTAGATGACCCAAAGAAGATTCTGTGGCAAGCTTCCGAAACTGGCAATTTAGCTACCGATAGGTCCATCCATAAAGCAAGATCAGTGCCTGAACATCTCACTGCCTTGCAGGATTCCCTCTTTGACTTAAAATCAACAAAAATCCTTTTTAGAAGCAAGTCACAAAGTAAGATAGACTTTGACGATCTTGAGCCCCTAGATCTGCCATAGAGTCTTAGTAGAGAAGCCTCACCTACCACACCTCTCGACTTTCAGCTTCTCCATCACTTTGGCTCCTACCGTCCCAGATCTGCTCAAAATTAGATCACTAGTCCAAGTACATCAGCCACACCTATCCAAACCACTACTGTTCAAACCACCTCAGCTCATCCCGCAAGCCCTCATTTTGTACATCACCCATTAGCTCCCGTCATGGCAGCTTGGTATGCACCCTTGGTGTTGCCACAGCCTTTGGCTCCCTTACAAAATAACTATCAAGCCAAAATCCCACACTTTACTGGAGATGAGACTGCCACAGCTCAACAGCATGTAGATAGGATTAGCGATGCCTTTGAATACATGGAAATATAAGACGAGACCATCAGAATGAGGATGTTCGCCCAAAGCCTGGGCGGAGAACCCAAAAAATGGTTTAAGATCTTAATTCCAAACAACATCCACAATCTCCCAGAACTCTACCAAATCTTCATAACCAAGTGGGAAATCCGAAAGAACCCCATTCAAATCCTGTCAGAGTATAACAATCTAAAATGGGAAAATGGGGAAAGTGTCTCGGGATACTGCACAAGGTTCAACAGTGTGTATAACGCCCTCCCACCTCACTTCAAACCCCCACTTGGTTTAGCCTTGACAAATTTCCCCGAGGGTGACTTATCAACTAAGAGACAAGGACCCCCTTACCTTAGAGGAAATGCAAAAAGTAGCCATAAGGGCAGGAGCCAACTTAGTAGAAAAAAGAGCTAGGACTAGATCAGAAAGGAAAGTCACCTACCGGGATGAGGTCTCCACTTCAGCTCCTCCCTTAGATCCTAGAATAGATGACTTAGTCAGGTCCATGGCCAAAATGTGTGAAAAGATAAGTGAGAAGACCCCTCTTAGGGACAACCAGCCAAACCCTCCAAATAGAAACCGGAACCAAAATTTTAGGAGGGAACAGCCTCAAAACAAACCAAGGGAAAATGACCAACAAATTAGGCCACCATTTAATGAAAATTATGTGGAAGAAGATGATAGGGATACAAAACCCATTGATGAAAATCATTTGAATCTCATAGGGTCTGATAATATGAGTGAGGTGTACCTCACAGAAGAAGAACAAGCATTCTTCTCTCCAAATAAGGATGAAACCAACTATGAAGATCCCGAGGATCCTGCCATAGATTTTCAAAATTCCATAATAGAAGCTCACAGGCAGTATGATCTTAGAAGCAGAAAAAACCAAGACAACTCCAAGAAAGACAACTCAGACACTGCTAAAACCCCCGATACCATCCTTAAAAAAGCAGTGGACAACAACAAAATCATGGTCAGGAAAAATGACCAAAATAAAGATAAAGTTATCCAAACAAGTCTTGGCTCAGATGCTCCTAGTACTTCCACAAAGATTCCCAAGGTGGCCGTGGCAAAAAAAATCCCGAAGCAGAGCCAGCAAACTCAGAAAATAGAGAAAGTCATGGCTGAAAAATATGAAGCAAACATGTCTAAACTACAACTACCTTTTAGTTTTGAGGGTGAAATCGCCAAAATAAAGATCACCATGCCTCTTACCGAGCTCATCACCCAAAACTCTTACAAGTCCCAAGTGTTAAAGGTCCTGAATATAGGAAATGATGCCAACACCCTTAATCTAGCTGATGACACTCCTGAAGTGTTGTTTGGTCCGAAAATAGAAGGAAAATTCCAAGAAGGAACCACCCTTTCCTTTTACATCAGTCTAAATATCCATGACCAAATCCTTCACAATGCCATGCTATTTCACTGGGCTACAGGAGCCTCGCATAATCTCATGCCGAAGGTTGTAATGGAAAGACTAGGCCTAGAAATCACAAGACCATAAAAAGACTTGTATTCATTTGATTCAAGTAGAGTCAAATGCCTAGGTTTGATCAAAGACCTTTGTTTCAGCTTGGCCCAGATACCTGCAAAACATATAATCATGGACATAGTGGTAATATAATCATGGACATAGTGGACATATAATCATGACTTATCAAAGAGAGTAGATTAGGAAAGAATATTTCGTTACCTTATCAAAGCCATAACGAAGAGGAAGCGGGAAAGCGGGGATGAAAACCAAAGTGTGCATCTTAGCCCTGTTTTCCCTAGTTTCCATTTTATGCAAAATAGTATTTGTGTGCAGCTTGTCTTTCATGCCGCAAATACATGACAAATCAGACTTTCTAACCCTGATTTGATCATCATTTCAATTTCATGTTTTATATTAGAGAACAAAATCCTGTCAAATAGCTTAACCTTGACAGTTGATCTAGCATAGGTAGAGTAATGAAGGAGTTCATTCGCTTAATCTCAACTCATGAGATATAAGTACAGAACTAGATAGTTTCATTTTCCAATATATATTGTCAAAGGGTTGCTAGTCCAAATGCACCCAAGGAAGAAAAAATGTTAGGAAAGATAGTGGGGTAAGTAGAAATATTATTGATGCTAATCATGCTGTCACTTTTCAGAAGTAGCATCAAAGAAGGGTGAAATTTTGCACCAATGGGTAAGGCACTGGTCTTCATAAGCCAAAGATCTGAATTCTGGACACCTCCTGACGAGGAGCTGCCCTCCCCAAATGGAGCCACTGTTAGTCATCGGTATTTTTCACTTACTTGGTGGTATTAGTTATGTGACAGAATTTTCTACTTGGTGATCTAAAAAAAATTATCAAGTTGCTGGTGGAAAACACCCATAAAATTTTTTTCCCTCTTACTTTTCGGTTTTCCCATGACGAGATGAAACCTCATTATCAAGCCCCATCTAGCCTCAACCATACTAGTTTTCCCATCAGCTCCAAAGAAACAATCCAAATTTGTCTGAAAAAAGTTTCCCCTAGGTTAGGCAGTGGCGCTTTAGGCATTTCTCCCTTGGCAAACTATCCTAAAGCCAAAGAACCTCCATCTGCTACAAACAAGTCATAACAGACCCTCCCATTCCACAAGTAAAGTTGGTTTCAACCCTAGGTCGCGCCACTAATAAACCCTCAAGTCTCAACTATACATGTACCATAGATCAAATTGATTTTAGGTGGTTTTACAGTGTTTTCATGGATCTTTCAAGAACAAAAACATACCAACATTCCCATAAGAGAATATTTGTTTCCACATGAGAATACAACTGCTTCTGATGTGATTTTGAGCCTGGAATGCAGCTACAAGGCAGAGAGTTGTTTCATTAAGCTCCTGTGATCACAGTCAAAGGTTAGTAAATTATGAATGACAAGAAGCACTTTGCAAATACTAGCCAAACTACTTATGATGCCTAAAGAAGCACAGAGACATTTGAAAAGTAGGTTTACATATCTCAGAGAAATGGTCATCTTAACTATTATCAATTTGTCATTCTTCATTGGCTCAAGCATGACAAGACAGTGAGATGAAAAATAACACCATTAATAGCTGATGAGATGGCATGACTGAAAAACCTCCTTCTTCTGTAAGCAGAGGGTTTTTGAAGACTGAATAACCTACTTCATTTTATAATTAGAGGTCTAAGAGCGCCTCCTTCATCTATAAGCAGAGGGCCAGTAGATAAAGTTTGATTCTAAGAATTTGCACAAACTAAAGGACATTTTTTGGCATACAGTTAGACAGCAACTAAGAGTTTTTGAAATAAAATGATGATTAAAGGCAGAGGCAAAGCAGTGGGCTTTAAAATTGTTTACATAAGTTCCTCTGTTATTTAGTTACAATGTGAAATAATGGGTTCATCATCAATGAAAGAATATTATTAAGCTGATGGCTAAAGGAGCCAAAAGGGTCTTGGTCCCAAACTGACCTCTGCCATCATGTACAAGGGAAACCACTAAGAGTGATGATTGCTTTTCAAAAGGTACTTTTCTTCCTATTCAAAAATAATTTTCTTTCGAAAAATACTTATCATAGTGGACAAAAGGCGATTTGAGTTTAGTTTTCCAAAAAATGCATTGCAACTAAACACACAAGCTCACCAATTTCTAAGAAGGATTATGGCATGAGTTTCAAGATTCTGGAACAAAATTCAAAGCCAATGATGCAGGCCACTGTTACAAATGAAGGCATTCTCCTTATGAAAATAGGTCAAAGGTACCTTGTTGTTGCAGTTTGAATAGAGAAAAAGTTTTCAGAAGAAATGCCCTCTTGATGGACAGATGTTAGTAAAGCTCAGGTGAATACAGCTAGGCCTCACTCACAGTTAGAGAGAAACATGAGTTGGAGAATACATCTACATTCCCTATATGGATTTGAGTCAGTTTCCTTCTAAAAAAGCAGATATAATCATAAGGAACAGAAAATGTCAATCATGTTTTAAATAGATAGGTCATCTCCTTGCAAAATGACAAATGATGTTTCACAAATCATTGGTCCTCACCGAGCGATGATTAGCCTTCAAAGTGATTTTCTCATGGTAAAAGAAAATATCACAAGCAAAGACCTCCAAAAATAGTCACCCACAGTTTTTCAAAAAAGGCCCGGTCGAGTTTGGTTTTGTTTTATGTTGAAAAAACACAAATGATAAGATTGGGGTTCCTTTTTAGTTTGCAACCAACACCTTCTTTTCAAAAAAGGGACTTACAAAAAAAACCCTCACAAAATTAATCACGAAGAGGTATTAACTTGTTCACGTTCATGAGGAGGATAAAGGGGCCGTTGCAAGCCCTTTTAAAATTCTCAAAACACAAGGAAAACTCCCCTTTGCTTTTCACCAGGTCGAGGAAGGAGTTTTTGAGCGAAATTCACAGAGATTTCGGGCTTGAAGACCGCGCGGCGCAACTTTAGAGTTGTGCAGCACGTTCAGGCAAGGTTTTTCCAAAGGGTTGCACTGTTGCGCAGCGCGCCTGTAGGCGCCGGTCATGACCACCCATCGATGACCCGACAACCTTCTATTGCGCGGCGCCTTCCCTGTTGAACGTGTCGCGCATGTTTTAAACACTAAAATCACCTCGAACAAGTCTCGAAGTTACTCAAACCCCTCAAAAAACGGCTGCCATCGATTTTAAAGGTATTTTATGTGCCTCCTTGGTATATTCAAAATTTCTAAAAAGGTAATCAAGGATGCGTTTTTCAAAGACTAAATGATGGTGAAAAAATGAAACTCTGGATGTAAATCAAGGTGTGTTGGGGATTAAAAGTTTTTAAGGCTATTTTTACAGTTGGTTGAAAGAAAGGTGGTCATGCTTGTTTCAAAGAAACTGAAGCTTCCCTCGAAACTGAGATAAAACCATAAACTCGGGCAGCTATATGCATTGGTGAAAACAGTGCTTAGGAGGGTTGATCTTTTTGTTTAAAAACTTCGGGCTTGCAGTGGCAATGATTGCCTAACACTGACGTAGTAAAATGATACATTTCTTAGCTTGATGTGATCGACTGCTTCTTATAAATAGGCGTTGAAAGGTGGAGGCGATGTTTAAAGGGAGAAAAGCACGGTGTTTGAAAAAGGAAGCTTGGTGTGCTAAACTTAAATGGGTATGATGTGTATAAATCGCTGCTATTTCAAAAGTCCTCTTTGTGGGGTAAAAAGGAAAAAACCATTGTTTCCTCCTTTGTTCCATAAAGTAGACTTTAGTGAGTAAAGAAGTTAAATCAATTTGGAGGTGTTGTTGTTTACCTATGTATGAGAAATAGTGAGTACAAAGAAGGTGTTTTGATTGAGAGGGGTATTTTGCCTCTGTCTAAATACTAGGCTTCCTTGCTTACACCAAGACACCAAGAGCTCTGTGACCTTACCCAAACACATCCAGAAGAATATGCCTCCCAGGTAGGATAGTAGGAGTGGATTGCATAAGATATTTGAGCCTACTTCCACTAAAGAAGTGAATGCCCATCCATCAGTCTTGTTCAATTTCCATGAGGCCGGGTGCTTAGATTTTTGTCAAAGGGTGCAAGAGGTGAAGAGTTTTTCTCCTTTGACACACCTTTGCGCTTTGAGGTTTCAAGACAAGAATTTCCAGTTGGCAGGCCTTGACTTCAAATTCTCTCCAAGGTCCATCTCCAAGGCCACTAAAATCCCCTATATTGGTGAGAAATGGTTTAAACAAAGCCACTTAGACTCAGAATATTACAAGCCCTTTCTAAAGCCTAAACACAGAGATTCATGTCCTTCTATCTTCCCTTTCTCATATATTTCAGTCAGCTACGCCCCCCTCATGAAGATCATCATCAAATACTTCACTTGTGAGAGAAGATTTCTCCCGAATCTATGCTTATCACATTCGACTGCTCATGCATTTCACAAGGACCAAGCTGCTAAATCTTCCTTTCTTCTTACACAAGAGCATTGAGAAAATGACCTCCACTTTTAAGAAGAAGCCTCATTCACAACAAATAGTCCGTCTCTTCCATCACTCTCTCATCAAAATCATCATTCTTCATCAGCTTGAAAATAGAGAGGTCTCGTGGGATACTTTCATCACTCATCTAGATTTCTCCAATGTCCCTCCAGTCCATACATCCCCTACACCTCCTACTCATCATCCTTCACCTTCCTCTAGCAGACCCATTCCTAAAAAACTCAAGTTTACCACAGAGCAAGCAGAAGAGCCTAAAGAGGGAGAAGAGCATGACCATGATGATGAAGAAGATGATGAAGGGAAGCAGCATGAAGAACAGTAGACTGATGATGAAGGATAGCAACATGAAGAGCAACAGACTGATGATGAAGGGCAGCAACATGAAGAAAAGTAGACTTATGGTGACGGTGAGCAGACCTTTGATGTTACATAGCAGACTTATGATGAGTGTGAAACAGAGCAGTAAGGGCAACCAAAAGAGACCGAACAGGGGCAGCATGATAGTGCTGAACATGAGCAGCATGAAAGTGATGAATAGGGGCAATCAAAATATGACACACAACATCTACATCATGATGAACAGGGGCAGCCAAAAGAGACTGAGTAGGAGCAGCATGATAGTGCTGAACAGGAGCAGCATGAAAGTGATGAGAAATGGCAGCCAAAAGATGATACACAACAGCCTCCTCAAGAACAACAGCCTCTTCAAGAGGAACAACAAACTCAAAAAGAAGAGAGGCAAGGTGACAAGGGTAAAGGTGCCATGCCCTCTTCTCTGAAAATGGCCAAGCCCCAGACAAAAAAGAAAAGAGTGCCTAGAGTTGTCACTCCAAATGTGACAAGGGCCCTCCGAAGCAAAGGAAAATTTCCCAAGAAGCCCATGATTGATTTGCCCAAGAGGAAGAGCACTAGAAAATCCATCCAAAGCAAGGGGAAGGGCAAAGAAGAAGGCAGTCATGAACATGAGAGTTCATTCGACATCATCCAAATCCAAAGTGATGATAGTGATAATGAGGCCTGGATTCGATAAAACCTCTTAATCCATAGAGAAAGCCAAATTGATGCCTAGAAGGATGATCTTCATAGAGCTAGGAATTTCAATCAATTTTTGCAAATCCAAAATAAGCAAATGAGTGTCCATATGGCTGTTTATGAGACACGGGCGACCAAATACAAGAAGAAAGCCTCCAAAGCCCAAGTGAGGTTCAAAGAACTCATGGGCGAGTTCGATTAAAGTGAAGGCAAAGATCAGCCTAGGCTAAAGAGTTCAAGAACCATGGGGCTTAAAAAGGCCCTTGAGAAGCAAAAAGAAGAGGAAAATGCCCTTCTCCAATCTACCCCTCTCACTGCATTGCTCGAACAAGAGATAGAGAACAATAGGGAGGCATGGCTTGAGAGAGTCAATGACCACTTGGAGAAGAAATTGGAGAAGGCAAACAGGGATTTAGACCTTCAAAGGAGAATGACGGGGCATTATAAAAAGTTAAATCAGTTTTCCCGGCGCAAGTTGAAGGCTACTCAAGAAAAGCTTAAGGAGGCTAAAGGGAAGCGCCCGACATAGAAATTGAGGAAAGACACCTCAAGACTTCAGATTTTTGCCTCTGCTTCACAACATGTTGCTGACAACCTTTGAGGGTCATGCTCACCAATTTTGGGCGATCTTCGACATATTTTGGTTTTTTGTCATTTTTGAGTTTTTGGCCAAAACTCATGGGCTTCGCCATTTCAGATTGGGGGATCATAAAAGGGTGGGAATGGTATCATTGGATGCCATAATTTTAGGAGCACAAGCTCAACAATTTTCAGGATATTTGAAGATCATTTTCTCCCCCGAAATGGCGAAAAATGCTCACTTTTTCTACACTCTGCCTGGTCTATCAGCAAGGCTTATTTTTTTGTTTTTTACACACAAGCTTGGTTTTGGAGGACTTCTAGGCATCAGATTGGGAAAATTATAATTGTTCTAGAAAGTAGACACTTAGAGCTTTCCAACAAGCTATCATGACCCTCAGTTTGAAATTGGAAAGGCTGCCAAAAGATGTCGACAAGTTATGGGACCTTTTGCTGATGTATTTTTTGAGTATTTTTGTAAAAATTGAGCCTTTAAAAACTGCTTTTTCCTCATGTGTGTTTAGCTATTTTTGCACATGAGAAGTTATTAAAAGTCAATTTATTTCCCTCTTTTAGCATTTTTTAGATATTTTATGAGATATTTTGTGCCTTGGGCTTTGCAAAGCCTCAAGGACAAGATAAGATATTTTGGATAGGCCAACGAGATTGCAAATTGAACTAAGAGGTTTTCCTCACTTGGGCCTATATATTCCAAATGATTTCATTGTAAACAAGGCTGAAATTGATGAATAGAAGAAATATATGGTCATATAAAATTTGGAAGAAATACTTGTCTCATGCTTTTGGATAGTCTCTTGGATGTTCTTGGATGATGAAAGATGATTGTTGTTGGATTCCATGACTTGGTAGAATGGTATAGTGTCTCTCTCTTTGTTTTGTTTCCTAGTTTTCATTCATAAATCCATGCTTTTTATTGCTATAGGACAGTAGAGAACAAATTTGAGACATGCCCTTGCAGGCACCTCAAATTTCCTGTTTCTTCATAGCTTCCATGTTTTCTTCATTCCTAGTCATATTAAAGAATTCTTGATTGCTCTTTAATAAATTAAGGATATTGTTGCTTATTTCATTCATGGTTTTATGCATACTAAGTATGATTTAAGGTATGCCCTACTTACTCATGGCTAGCCATAGCTCCATTCATGAAATTTCTCTTTGACTGATTAGATTTTCATTTGTTTGAACCAAGGAGGTCTTGTTCTGATCTTGCCCTTTGTCTAAGACTATGCAATCTTGTTTTCAAAGTGCCCAATAACTTGAAGTACTGTGTTTAGGCGTTCCGACATAGTGATTTGAGTTGTTTGTCTATCTTAAGTGTATTTCCCCAAAGTCTGATAACCATTTCCCAAAGTTAGAGAGTTATATATCTCTATGTATGGCTTGAATGTTTATTTCTATGTATTGATTACCTTATAGTTACATTTCTCATGATTAATGGTTTGCCCTACCGTGTTTGTGTCAGATATTAAAGTAGTTATGCTTAGAATCCTTTGTTATTCACAAACTTGATGTCCATCTTACTCCATTTTGCCCAAAGATCCATTTTACCTGGAATCAAATTGGCCCTTCAACAACCTTGTATCGCCATCTGATAGCTTGCTTGACCTCTTCGACCCCATAGCCCATTTGATCTGACATATTTTTACCTATCATATATATTTTATCAGTTTCATCCCTCACAACCTAAAAACCAAAACCAAAAAACCTACTTCATAACTAGCCTGAAATTAGAACACAATAAGCAAACACACAAATATCCCTTACACAAATAGAGAGAGCCCTCTCTGAGTCCAGGAAGGCTAGTTCCTTGGGCTCCAAAGATTGGTTTGATGTTACACTATCATTTGGCTTTCCAATCAACCAAATCATAGGACCCTAACATAATGGCGATCACGGTGGGACTTTGAGTCAAAACATCCTAGGTATCCCTTAGGAACTCTCAAAATCTCAGTCAAACTTAGAAGAGTAGAATCTAGCTCTTTTACCATCTTAGAAAAATGATGATTCAGTTGTAGGAAACTCTTCCAAACCTCACAGGCAAGCAGTCCATAAAACCATTTAGAGTAAAATATTTTTGTTCTCGCCACCCTAGCAAAGTGATGAAACAAGTTTAGAATACTTTAATAAACCATAGGATGCACTTAAAAACTCAGAAAAACCCCAAAAAATTCCAAGATTGGCTTTTCCCTAGTTACTGGTGGTGGACCATAGCTACGTCTTTACAAAAACAACCAAGTTTCACCTGGCGACTCCACTAGCCTCCAGTAGGCCTAAAAACTCCATAAAAGACCCAAAAATTCATAAACCATACCTTTCTGCTAACTCATCCTTCCAAAAACTTAAACTTAGGGTCGAAACTCTGTAAATCAGTGACAAAATAAGTATAACTTAGCGATTCATAAAACCTCACCTGAACATAGGAGACAAGCAGAAGCCTTCTTGCCAAGAGAACCATTAGCTTGTCCATATAGCCTAGCAAACTGTTCAAACCAAGTGAATCACTCTTCTTTGCAAGTTTCCATATCAAATTTTGCCATAAAACGTTTTCCCAAGCATCTTTGATAGTGTTGGTGGTGGACCATAGTTCTCATAATAAATCTACCTGGCGACTCCACTACTCCATCCTTTTTGTTTTGACCATCCTTCACATTAGTAAAACCCTAGAGAGGCCATCCATCCGAAACATGCACAAATACCATCCTCTCTAAACTCTAGACCCGAAATCTGGCTTCATGAAGAATCAACACCAGATCTTATCCTGACCCAAATCCCCCTATCATAGTAGATGACCCAGAGAAGATTTTGTGGCAAGATTCTAAAACTGGAAATTTAGCTACTGATAGGTCCATCCGTAAAGCAAGATGAGTACCTGAACATCTCACTGCCTTGCAAGATTCCTCCTTTGACTTAAAATTAGCAAAAACCATTTTTAGAAGCAAGTCACAAAGTAAGATAGACTTTGACGATCTTGAGCCCCTAGATCTGCGACAGAGTCCTAGTAGAGAAGCCTCACCTACTACACCTCCTGACTTTCAGCTTCTCCATCACTTTGGCTCCTACCATCCTAGATCTGCTCAAAACCAGTTCACTAGTCCAAGTACATCCAGCACACTTATCCAAACCACTACTGTTCAAACCACCTTAGCTCATCCCACAAGCCCTCATTTTGTACATCATCCATTAGCTCCCATCATGGTAGCTTCGTATGCACCCTTGGTGTTGCTACAGCCTTTGGCTCCATTACAAAATGACTATCAAGCCAAAATCCCACACTTTACCGGAGATGAAAATACCACAGCTCAACAACATGTAGATAGGATTAGCGATGCCTTTGAATACATGGAAATAGAAGACGAGACCATCAGAATGAGGATGTTCGCCCAAAGCCTGGGAAGAGAACCCAAAAAATGGTTTAAGAGCTTAACTCCAAACAACATCCACAATATCCCAAAACTTTACAAAACCTTCATAAACAAGTGGGAAATCTGAAAGAACCCTATTCAAATCGTGTCAGAATATAACAATCTAAAATGGGAAAATGGGGAAAGTGTCTAAGGATACTGCACTAGGTTCAAACAGTGTGTATAACGCTCTCCCGCCTCACTTCAAACCCCACTTGGTTCAGCCTTGGAAAATTTCCCTGAGGGTTTTTACCCAGACATGACTTATCAGCTAAGAGACAAAGACCCCCTTACCTTAGAGGAAATGCAAAAAGTAGCCATAAGGGCAGAAGCCAACTTAGCAGAAAAAAGAGGTAGGACTAGATCAGAAAGGAAAGTCACCTACCGAGATGAAATATCCACATTAGCTCCTCCCTTAGATCCTATAATAGATGACTTAGTCAGGTCCATGGCCAAAATGAGGGAAAGGATAAGTGAGAAGACCCCTCTTAGGGACAACCAGCCAAACCCTCCAAACAGAAACCAGAACCAAAATTTTAGGAGGGAACAACCTCAAAACAAACCAAGAGAAAATGACCAATAAATTAGGCCACCATTTAATGAAAATTATGTGGAAGAAGATGATAGGGATACAGAACCCATTGATGAAAATCATTTGAAGCTCATAGCGTCTGACAGTGAGAGTGAGGTGTACCTCACAGAAGATGAACAAGCATTCTTCTTTCCGAATCAGGATGAAACCAACTATGAAGATCGAGAGGATCCTGCCATAGATTTTCAGAATGCCATAGTAGAATCTCATAGGAAATATGATCTTAGAAGCAGAAAAAACCAAGACAACTCCAAGAAAGGTAGCTCAGACACTGCTAAAACCCCTGATACCATCCTTAAGAAAGCAGTGAACAACAACAAAATCATGGTCGGGAAAAATGACCAAAACAAAGATAGAGTTACCCAAACTAGTCTTGACTCAGATGCTCCTAGTACTTCCACAAAGATTGCCAAGGTGGCTGTGGCAAAAAAAATCCCGAAACATAGCCAGCAAACTCAGAACATAGAGAAATTCATGGCTAAAAAAGTCGAAGCAAACATGTCTAAACTACAGCTACCTTTTAGTTTTGAGGGTGAAATCACCAAAATCAAGATCACCATGCCTCTTACCGAGCTCATCACCCAAGGCTCTTACAAATCCCAAGTGTTAAAGGTCCTAAATATAGGAAATGATGCGAACACCCTTAATATAGCTGATAACACTCCTAAAGTGTTGTTTGGTCCGAAAATAGAAGGAAAATTCCAAGAAGGAACCACTCTTCCCTTTTACATCAATCTGAATATCCATGAACAAATCCTTCACAATGCCATGCTAGACTTCAGAGCCTCACATAATCTCATTCCGAAGGTTGTAATGGAAAGATTAGGCCTAGAAATCACAAGACCATACAAAGACTTATATTCATTTGATTCAAGTAGAGTCAAATGCCTAGGTTTGATCAAAGACCTTTGTTTCAGCTTGGCCCAGATACTTGCGAAACATCTAATCATGGACATAGTGGTAGCAGAAATCCCTCCCAAATACAGAATGCTTCTATCCAGATCATGGGGAGCCAAGCTCCAAGGAAATATTCAATTGGATATGTCCTATGCCAATATTCCTGTGTTTGACCAAACAAGAATACTCTATCGAGAGTCACACATGAAATACATGATCAGTAGCCAAGAGAGGCCAGATAACACCCCAATGTATTCCTTGCATTCTGACCTGAAGTATTTTATTCTACACACTGATGGGGACATTGAAGAACAGTCAGAAGAAATTGAAACAAACTTAGACCCACCACATCAGCTGCCTCTAGTTCTCTATGATTAACTAGACACTCAAAAATACCATGATCATGAGCAGCTGTGTCTTGAGGAAAGCAAGTGTGTTCTTTTTGAAACAGAGATAGAGCAAGAAGCACACACCATTATGTACTATCAAGCAAATCACTTAAAACCTAGTCAAACATTAGCAGTAACATCAGGAAACTTTTTCAGAACAAAGGCATTAGAAGACTTACATATCATAAACATTTTCGGAACTCAGGAGCAGGGAAGCTTAATGTTCTTGCCATACCTCAAGGATTTACCATCGCATAACTCTACCACTGCAAATGAAACCTTGACTGTAGCCATAACAGTTCAAAATCCAAAAAAAATTCCTAATAAAATTCTTATGAGAGGAGATGATGAATGCAGTCCAAATACACCTGAATTACTTGAATTGACTAACATCCTGGAACTCCACCAAAGACTGAGAACTGGTAGAATTGGTAATCTCATTAAAAATACTACCTCATACAGAGAAAACAGTGAGAAACACTATTCCACTGCCATCACTCCAAGAAACAACTTCGACAAAAGAAAAATAAAAAAATATGAACCAAACAGTAATAATCAAAGATGAAATAGCTGGTCATAGGATCTGTTTTGATTTTAGAAACACTAATGCACATCCCTATAACAGAAATTTTATCCTTCCTGCCCAAGACCATGATATGCCAATGATAAGTGCTTTTAATCATATGCCTTTGCAAGATGATGTTTCAGGTTATAACCAAATGATTCCCTTACAAAGTAGACAGCTCAAATATTTTTTCCAGTATGCTGGAAGAAGTTCCAATTTCAGACTCAGAATTGCAAAACCACCAGATATAAAAAATATGCTCCTCAAAGCCATGTTTCGAGTCCTAAATTTCTGCATTTTAACATACCTTGATGATGTCATTTTTTATTTCAAAAATGACAAAGAATATATGTATTACTTAAAGAAGATGTACAGTAAAGGAAGGAGCAGAAATCAGAGGTATAAAGAGGTACAACGAGAAGATACGGGTTCATTCAGAGATTCTTGCATGAATTCTTATGTCATGCTAGAAAGAGAAAATTTTCCAATTTTTTCTTTTCAGGAGTTGAGTGGAACAAGAGTGGTAGGAGATCCTTATGAGGATAAGATGCTTAAGTTTCGCCATTTCCAAGATTTTTGAGTTTAAAACATTTTCAATCATTGTATATACCATTGTTTGAAAAGTAGATAAAAAGCAGAAAAGTAAAAAACAATAGAAAAGTAGAAAAGTCAAAAACCATAGAAAAGTAGAAAAGAGGGTGGTTTGAAGGTAGAAAAAGGCCCCATGTTCAAAAAATAGTCATTCAGAAAGCGCGCAAGCCTAAATTCCACTACTAGTGCTCAAATGTCTTTTTCAGTTATCTAGCCTAATCATAGCTGAACATGTTTTAAATTTATTTGCTGATAAGTTAGTGAGTGGAAAAGATGGTCAACATTGTGTAAGCTTGACTTATCAAAGAGACTAGATTAGGAAAAGATACTGGTTCCACATGCTCAAAACATAACCAAAGAGGGAAGCGAGGATGAAAAAAAAATTGTGCATCCTAGCACCGTTTTTCCTAGTTTCCATTTTATGCAAAATAATATTTGTGTGCAGCTTGTATTTCATGCCGCAAGTACATGAAAAATCAGGCTGTCTAACCCTGATTTGATCATTTTAAATTTCATGTTTTAGATTAGAGAACAAAATTCTGTCAAATAGCTTAACCTTGACAGTTGATCTAGCATAGGTAGAGTAATGAAGGAGTTCATCAGCTTAATCTGAACTCCCGACAGATATAAGTATAGAACTAGATAGGTTCATTTTCAAAAATATATATTTTCAAAAGGGTTTCTAGTCCAAATGCACCCAAAGGAAGAAATTTTTTTAGGAAAGATAGTGGGGTAGGTAGAAATATTATTGATGCTAATCATGTTGTCAATTTTCAGAAGTAGCATCAAGGAAGAGTGAAATTTGTGCCAATGGATAAGGTAGTCGTCTTCATGAGCCAAAGATCTGAGATTCTGGACACCTCCTGAAAAGGAGCTGCCCTCCCCAAATGGAGCCACTGTTAGTCATCAGTATTTTTCAATTGTTGGTGATGACTAGTTGTAACAGCCAATTTTTCTAGCAGCTGATCTAAAAAATTGTCAAATTTTCCCGCTGGAAAACACCCATAAACATTTTTTGCCCTTCTAACTTTTCAATCCGCCCATGATGAGATGAAACCTCATTATCAAGTCCTATCTAGCCTTAGCCATACTAGCTTTTCCATCAGCTCCAAAGAAAACAATCCAAATCTGTCCAAAGAGGTCTCCCCTAAGTTAGGAAGTGGCGCTTTAGGCATTTCTCCCTTGGCAAACTATCCTAAAGCCAACGAACCTCCATCTACTACAAACAAGTCATAACAGACCCTCTCATTCCGCAAGTAAAGTTGGTTTCAACCCTAGGTTGCGCCACTAATAAACCCTCAAGTCTGAGCTATACATGTACCATAGGTCAAATTGATTTTAGGTGGTTTTACAGTGTTTTCCTGGATCTTTCAAGAACAAAAACATACTAGCATTCCCATAAGACAGTATTTGTTTCCACATGAGAAGACAACTGCTTCTCATGTGATTTTGAGCCTGGAATGCAGCTACAGGGCAGAGAGTTGTTTCATTAAGCTCCTGCGATCACAGTCAAAGGTTGGTAAATTATGAATGACAAGAAGCACTTTGCAAATACTAGCCAAACTGCTTATGATGTCTAAAGAAGTAGAGAGACATTTGAAAATAAGGTTTACATATCTTAGAGAAATGGTCATCTTAACTATTATCAATTTGTCATTCTTCATTGGCTCAAGCATGACAAGACAGTGAAAGGAAAAATAACACTGTTAACAGCTGATGAGATGGCATGACTGAAAAACCTGCTTCTTCTATAAGCAGAGGGTTTTTGAAGACTGAAGAACCACCTTCATTTTATAAGTATAGGGTTAGGAGCACCTCCTTCATCTATAAGCAGAGGGCCAGTAGATCAAGTTTGATTCTAAGAATTTGCACAGACTAAAGGACATTTTTTGGCATACAGTGAGACAACAACTAAGAGGTTTTGAAATAAAATGATGATTAAAGGCAGAGGCAAAGCAGTGGGCTTTAAAATTGTTTACAAAAGTTCCTCTGTTATTTAGTTACAATGTGAAATAATGGGTTCATCATCAATGAAAGAATATTATTAAGCTGATGGAAAAAGGAGCCAAAAGGGTCTTGGTCCCAAACTGACCTCTGCCATCATGTACAAGGGAAACCACTAAGAGTGATGATTGATTTTCAAAAGGTACTTTTCTTCCCATTCAAGAAGAATTTTCTTTCAAAAAATACTCATCATAGTGGACAGAAGGTGATTTGAGTTTAGTTTTCCCAAAAAAGCATTGCAACTAAACACACAAGCTCACCAATATGTAAGAAGGATTATGGCATGAGTTTCAAGATTCTGGAACAACATTCAAAGCCAATGATGCAGGCCACTGTTACAAATGAAGGAATTCTCCTTATGAATATAGGTCAAAGGTACCTTGCTGTTGCAGTTTTAGTAGAGAAAACGTTTTAAGAAGAAATGCCCTCTTGATGGACAGATGTTAGTAAAGCTCAGGTGAATACAACTAGGCCTCACTCACAGTCAGAGAGAAACATCAGTTGGAGAATACATCTACAGTCCCTATATGGATTTGAGCCAGTTTCCTTCTAAACAAGCAGATATAATCATAAGGAACATAAACTGTCAATCAAATTTTAAAGAGATAGGTCATCTCCTTGCAAAATGACAAATGATGTTTCACAAATAATTGGTCCTCACCAAGCAATGATTAGCCTTCAAAGTGGTTTACTCATGGTAAAAGAAAATATCACAAGCAAAGACCTCCAAAAATAGTCACCCACAGTTTTTCAAAAAAGGCCCTGTCGAGTTTGGTTTTGTTTTATTTTGAAAAAACATGAATGATAACATTAGGGTTCCTTTTTAGTTCACAACCAACACCTTCTTTTCAAAAAAGGGACTTACAAAACAAACCATCACAAAAGTAATCACGAAGAGGTATTAACTTGTTCACGTTCATGAGGAGGATAAAGGGACCGTTGCAAGCCCTTTTAAAATTCTCAAAACACAAGGCAAACTCCCCTTTGTTGTTCACCAGGTCGAGGAAGGAGTTTTTGAGCGAAATTCACAGAGTTTTCGGGCTTGAAGACCACGCGGCGCGACTGTAGAGTTGCGCAACACGTTCAGGAAAGGTTTTTCCAAAGGGTTTCATTGTTGCGTGGTCCGCCTGTAGGCGCCAGTCACGACCGCCCATCGATGACCCGACAACCTTCTATTGCGCGGCGCCTTCCCTGTTCAACTTGCTGCACACGTTTTAAACGCTCAAAGCACCTCCAACAAGTCTCGAAGTTGCTCAAACCCCTCAAACAACGACTGCCATCTAATTTAAAGGTATTTTATGTGCCTCCTTGCTATATTCAAAATTTCTAAAAAGGTAATCAATGCTGCGTTTTTCAAAGACTAAATGATGGTGAAAAAATGAAACTCTGGATGTAAATCAAGGTGTGTTGGGGATTAAAATTTTTTAAGGCTATTGTTACAGTTGGTTGAAAGAAAGGTGGTCATGTTTGTTTCAAAGAAACTGAAGCTACCCTCGAAATTGAGATAAAACCGTAAACTCTGGCAGCTATATGCATTGGTGAAAACGGTGCTTAGGAGGGTTGATATTTTTGTTTAAAAAATCTGGGCTTGCAGTGGCAATGATTGCCTAACATTGACATAGTAAAAATGGTGGGTTCTTATTGATGTCTAAAGACCTAACAAACTGCCCTCAAAATAAGTTGAAAGGTGGAGGCAGTGTTTAAAGGGAGGCAAAGCACAGTGTTTGAAAAGGGAAATAGTGTGCCTAACTTCAACAATAGTGATCATTGTATAAATGCTTTGCTATTTCAAAAGTCCTCTCTGTGGGGTAAAAAAGAAAAAAACCACTATTTTTTCCTTTGTTCTATAAAGCAGACTTTAGTGAGTAAAGCAGTTGAATCATTTTGGAGGTGTTGTTGTTTACCCATGTGTGAGAAATAGTGAGTACAAAGAAGGTGTTTTGATTGAGAGGAGTATTTTGCCTCTGTCTAAATACTAAACTGCCTTGCTTACACCAACACACCAAGAGCTCTGTGACCTTACCCAAACACAGAAATCACTTGACTGTGTATACCTTCTATTTGACTGTGAGCTTGTTATTAAAACTGTTTGTTGACTGGCATACCAAGGGAGAAAAACAGTGTTTTAGAAGGAGCATAGATTTTTGTGTTAAAAAGTCATTTCACATAGCATTCGAAGAAATCTGCCTTGGTAAAAAATTGACTAACCAAGAAGACAGAGTTGTGTTTGAGAGAGCATTTCAAAAAACCATTTGAGGCAGTTGGGTTTTGCAGAGAGCATCCAGAACAATATGCCTCCCAGGTAGGATAGTAGGAGTGGATTGCATAAGAGATTTGAGCCTACTTCCACTAAAGAAGTGAATGCCCATCCATCAGTCTTGTTCAATTTCCATGAGGTCGGGTGCTTAGATTTTTGTCAAAGGGTGCAAGAGGTGAAGAGTTTTTCTCCTTTGACACACCTTTGCGCTTTGAGGTTTCAAGACAAGCATTTCCAGTTGGCAGGCCTTGACTTCAAATTCTCTCCAAGGTCCATCTCCAAGGCCACTAAAATCCCCTATATTGGTGAGAAATGGTTTAAACAAAGCCACTTAGACTCAGAAGATTACAAGCCCTTTATAAAGCCTGAACGCAGAGATTCATGTTCTTCTATCTTCCCTTTCTCATATCTTTTAGTCAGCTACGCCCCCCTCATGAAGATCATCATCAAATAATTCACTTGTGAGGGAATATTTCTCCCAAATCTATGCTTATCACATTCGACTGCTCATGCATTTCACAAGGACCAGATGCTAAATCTTCTTTTATTCTTACATAAGAGCATTGAGAAAATGGACTCCATTGTTCAGAAGAAGCCTCCTTCACAGCAAATAGCTTGTCTCTTCCATCACTCTCTCATCAAAATCATCATTCTTCATCAGCTTGAAAAGAGAGAGGTCTCGTGGGATACTTTCATCACTCATCCGGATTTCTCCACTGTACCTCCAGTTCATACATCCTCTACACCTCCTACTCATCATCCTTCACCTTCCTCTAGTAGACCCATTCCTAAAAAACTCAAGTTTACCACAGAGAAAGTAGAAGAGCCTTAAGAGGGAGAAGAGCATGACCATGATGATGAGGAAGATGATGAAGGGCAACAGCATGAAGAACAACATACTAATGATGAAGGGAAGCAACATGAAGAGAAATAGATTGATGATGAAGGGTAGCAGCATAAAGAAAAGTAGACTCATGATGATGGTGAGCAGACCTTTGATGATACATAGTAGAGTTATGATGAGGATGAAACAGAGCAGCAAGGGCAGCCAAAAGAGACCGAATAGGGGTAGCATGATAGTGTTGAATAGGAGCAGCATGAAAGTAATGAACAGGAGCAGTCAAAAGATGACACACAATAGCTACATCATGATGAATAGGGGCAGCCAAAAGAGACTGAGCAGGAGCAGCATGATAGTGCTGAACAGGAGCAGTATGAAAGTGATGAGAAAGGGCAGCCAAAAGATGATACACAACAGCCTTCTCAAGAAAAGCAACCTCTTCAAGAGGAACAACAAAATAAAAAAGAAGAGAGGCAAGGTGACAAGGGTAAAGGGGCCATGCCCTCTTCTCCGAAAATGGCCAAGCCCCGGACAAAAAGAAAAGAGTGCCTAGAGTTGTCACTCCAAATGTGACAAGAGCCCTCTGAAGCAAAGAAAAATTTCCCAAGAAGCCCATGATTGATTTGCCCAGGAGGAAGAGCACTAGAAAAGCCACCCAAAGCAAGGGGAAAGGCAAAGAAGAAGGTAGTCATGAATAGGAGAGTGCATTCAACATCATCCAAATCCAAAGCAATGATAGTGATAATGAGGCCCAGATTGTATAAAACCTCTTAATCCATAGATAAAGCCAAATTGATGCCTTGAAGGATGATCTTCATAGAGCTAGGAATTTCAATCAATTTTTGAAAATCCAAAATAAGAAAATGTGTGTTCATATGGCTGTCTATGAGATACGGGCGACCAAATACAAGAAAGAGGCCTCCAAAGCCCAAGTGAGGTTGGAAGAACTCATGGGCAAGTTCGATGAAAGTGAAGGAAAAGATCAGCCTAGGCGAAATAGGTCAAGAACCATGGGGTTTAAAAAGGCCCTTGAGAAGCAAAAAGAAGAGGAAAATGCCCTTCTCCAATCTACCCCTCTCATTGCATTGTTCGAACAAGAGATAGAGAACAATAGGGAGGCATGGCTTGAGAGAGTCAATGACCACTTGGAGAAGAAATTGGAGAAGGAAAATAGGGATTTAGACCTTCAAAGGAGAGTGGCGGGGCATTATAAAAAGTTAAATTAGTTTGCCCGGCGCAAGTTGAAGGCTACTCAAGAAAAGCTCAAGGAGGCTAAAGGGAAGTGCCCGGCACAGAAATTGAGGAAAGACACCTCAGGACTTCATATTTTGGCCTCTGCTTCACAACATGTTGTTGAGAACCCTTGAAGGTCATGCTCACCAATTTTGGGCGATTTTTGACATATTTTGGTTTTTTGTCATTTTTGGGTTTTTGGCCAAAACTCATGGGCTTCGCCATTTCAGATTGGGGGATCATAAAAGGGTGAGAATGGTATCATTGGATGCCATAATTTCAGGAACACATACTTAGCTATTTTCAGGACATTTGAAGATCATTTTCTCCCCCGAAATGACGAAACATTCTCGCTTTTTCTACACTCTGCCCGGTCTATCAGCAAGCCTTATTTTTTGGTTTTTTACACACAGGCCTATTTTTGAAGGACTTTCGGGCATCATATTGGGAAAATTCTAGTTTTTCTAGAAATTAGACACTCATATCTTTCCAACGAGCTATCATGAACCTCGTTTCGACATCGGGAAGGCTGCCAAAAGTTGCCGGCAAGTTAGGGGACCTTTTGCTGATGTATTTTTCGAGTATTTTTGTAAAAATTGAACCTTTAAAAACTGCTTTTTCCTCATGTGCGTTTAGCTATTTTTGCACATGATAAGTTATGAAAAGTTAATTTATTTCCCTCTTTTAGAATTTTTTAGATATTTTATGAGATATTTTGTGCCTTGGGCTTTGCAAAGCCTCAAGGATAAGATAAGATATTTTGGATAGGCCAATGAGATGGCAAATTGAACTAAGAGGTTTTCCTCATTTGGGCCTATATATTCTAAATGCTTTCATTGTAAACAAGGCTAAACTTGATGAATAGAAGCAATATATGGTCATATAAGCTTTGGAAGAAATACTTGTCTCATGCTTTTGGATAGTCTCTTGGATGTTCTTGGATGATGAAAGATGACTGTTGTTGGATTCCATGACTTGGTAGAATGGTATAGTGTCCCTATATTTGTTTTGTTTCCTAGTTTTCATTCATAAATCCATCCTCTTGCTTTCTATAGGACAGTAGAGAACAAATTTGAGACATGCCCTTGGAGGCACCTCAAATTTCCTGTTTCTTCATAGCTTCCATGTTTTCTTCATTCCTAGTCATATTAAAGAATTATTGATTGCTCTTTAATAAATTAAGGATATTGTTGGTTGTTTCATTCATGGTTTTATGCATGCTAAGTATGATTTACGGTATGCCCTGCTTATTCATGGCTAGCCATAGCTCCATCCATGAAATTTCTCTTTGACTGATTAGATTGTCATTTGTTTGAACCAAGGAGGTCTTGTTTTGATCTTTCCCTTTGTCTAAGACTATGCAATCTTGTTTTCAAAGTGCCCAATAACTTGGAGTATTGTGTTTAGGCGTTCCAACATAGTGATTTGAGTTGTTTGTCTATCTTAAGTCTATTTCTCCAAAGTCTGATAGCCATTTCCCAAAGTTAGAGAGTTATATATCTCTATGTATGGCTTGAATGTTTATTTCTATGTATTGATTAGCTTATAGTTACATTTCTCATGATTAATGGTTTTCCCTACCATGTTTGTGTCAGCTATTAAACTATTTATGCTTGGAATCCTTTGTTATTCACAAACTTGATTTCCATCTTACTCCATTTTGCCCAAAGATCCATTTTACCTCGACTCAAATAGGCCCTTCAATAGCCTTGTATCACCATCTGATAGCTTGCTTGACCTCTTTGACCCCATAGCCCAGTTTATCTGACATATTTTTACCTATCTTATATCTTTGATCAGTTTCATCCCTCACAACCTAAAAACCAAAACCAAACAACTTACTTCATAACTAGCCTAAAATCAGAACACAATAAGCAAACACAAAAATATCCCTTACACAAATAGAGAGAGCCCTCTCTGAGTCTAGGAAGGCTAGGTCCTTGGGCTCCAAAGATTGGTTTGATGTTACACTGTCATTTGTCTTGCTAATCAGCCAAATCATGGGACCCTAACATAATGGCGATCACGGTGGGACTTTGAGTCAAAACATCCTAGGTATCCCTTAGGAACTCTCAAAATCTCAGTCAAACTTAGAAGAGTAGAATCTAGCTCTTTCACCATCTTAGCAAAATGATGATTCTTCCAAACCTCACAGGAAAGCAGTCCATAAAACCATTTAGAGTAAACTCTTTTTGTTCTCGCCACCCTAGAAAGGTGATGAAACAGGTTTATAATACTTTAATAAACCATATGCTGCACTTAAAAACTCATAAAAACCCCAAAACATTCCCAGATTGGCTTTTCCCTAGTTACTGGTGGTGGACCATAGCTACGTCTTTACAAAAACAACCAAGTTTCACTTGGCGACTCCACTAGCCTCCAGTAGGCCTAAAAACTCCATAGAATAAAAAAAATTCATAAACCATACCTTTCTGCTAACTCATCCTTCCAAAAACTTAAACTTAGGGTGGAAACTCTGTAAATCAATGACAAACTAAGTATAACTTAGCGATTCAGAAAACCTCACCTGAAAATAGGAGATAAGCAGAAGCCTTCTTGCCAAGAGAGCCATTATCTTGTCCATATAGCCTAGCAAACTGTTCAAACCAAGTGAATCACTCTTCTTTGCAAGTTTCCATCTCAAAGTTTGCCATAAAACTTTTTCCCAAGCATCTTTGATAGTGTTGGTGGTGGACCATAGTTCTCATAAGAAATCCACCTGGTGACTCCACTAGTCCATCCTTTTTGTTTTGACCATCCTTCACATTAGTAAAACCCTAAAGAGGCCATCCATCTGAAACAGGCACAAATACCATCCTCTCTAAATTCTAGACCTGAAATCTGGCTTCACGAAGAATCAACACCAGATCTCATCCCGACCCAAATCCCCCTATCATAGTAGATGACCCAGAGAAAATTCTGTGGCAAGCTTTTGAAACTGGCAATTTAGCTATCGATAGGTCCATCCGTAAAGCAAGATCAGTACCTGAACATCTCACTGCCTTGCAAGACTCCTCCTTTGACTTAAAATCAACATAAACCCTTTTTATAAGCAAGTCACAAAGTAAGATAGACTTTGACGATCTTGAGTCCCTAGATCTACGACAGAGTCCTAGTAGAGAAGCCTCACCTACTACACCTCCCGACTTTCAGCTTCTCCATCACTTTGGCTCCTACCATCCCAGATCTGCTCAAAACCAGTTCACTAGTTCAAGTACATCCGCCACACCTATCCAAACCACTAATATTCAAACCACCTCATCTCAACCCGCAAGCCCTCATTTTGTACATCATCCATTAACTCCTGTCATGGCAGCTTGGTATGCACCCTTGGTCTTGCTGCAGCCTTTAGCTCCCTTACAAATTGACTATCAAGCTAAAATCCCACACTTTATCGGAGATGAGACTACCACAGCTCAATAACATGTAGATAGGATTAGTGATACCTTTGAATACATGGAAATAGAAGACGAGACCATCAGAATGAGGATGTTCACCCAAAGCCTGGGCGGAGAACCCAAAAAATGGTTTAAGAGCTTAACTCCAAACAGCATCCACAATCTCCCAGAACTTTACCAAAAATTCATAAACAAGTGGGAAATCTGAAAAAACCCTATTCCAGGAAAACATTTAAATATGTCAATCTCGGGGAAAATGAGAGGCCAATGTTAACGTCTTTGCCACTAGGTTCAAACAGTGTGTATAACGCTCTCCCGCCTCACTTCAAACCCCACTTGGTTAATGGCAAAGTTCGCCGAGGAGGTTTTACCAGGCAGGCTTATTAGCCCAAAGTAAGAACCCCTTGTCACAGAGGAAATGAAAAAATTAGCCATAAGGGCAGAAGCCAACTTAGCATAAAAAAGAGCTAGGACACTCCAAAAGTGTTGTTTGGTCAGAAAATAGAAGGAAAATTCCAAGAAGGAACCACTCTTCCCTTTTACATCAGTCTGAATATCCATGACCAAATCCTTCACAATGCCATGCTAGACTCCGGAGCCTCGCATAATCTCATGCCGAAGGTTGTAATGGAAAGATTAGGCCTAGAAATCACAAGACCATACAAAGAATTATATTCATTTGATTCAAGTAGAGTCAAATGCCTAGGTTTTATCAAATACCTTTGTTTCAGCTTGGCCCAGATACCTGCGAAACATCTAATCATGGACATAGTGGTAGCAGACATCCCTCCCAAGTACGGAATGCTTCTATCCAGATCGTGGGGAGCCAAGCTCCAAGGAAATATTCAACTGGATATTTCCTACACCACTATTCCTGTGTTTGACCAAACAAGAATACTCTATCGAGAGTCACACATGAAATACATGATCAGTAGCCAAGAGAGGCCAGATAACACCCCAATGTATTGCTTGCATTCCGACCTGAACTCTTTTATTCTACACACTGATGGGGACATTGAAGAACAGTCAGAAGAAATTGAAACAAACTTAGACCAACCACATCAGCTGCCCCTAGTTCTCTATGATGAACTAGACACTCAAAACAACCATGATCATGAGTAGATGTGTCTTGAGGAAAGAAAGTGTGTTCCTTTTGAAACAGAGATAGAGCAAGAAGCACACACCATTATGTACTATCAAGAAAATCACTTAAACCTTAGTCAAACATCAACAGTAACATCAGGAAACTTTTTCAGAACAAAGGCATTAGAAGAATTACATATCATAAACCTTTTCGGAACTCAGGAGCAGGGATGCTTAATGTTCTTGCCATACCTCAAGGATTTACCATCGCATAACTCTACCACTGCAAATGAAACTGTGAATATAGCCATAACAGTTCAAAATCCAGAAAAAAATTCCTGATAAACTTCTTATGAGAGGAGATGATGACTGCAGTCCAAATACACATGAATTACTTGAACTGGCTAACATCCTGGCACTCCACCAAAGACTGAGAACTGGTAGAATTGGTAATCTCATTAAAAATACTACCTCATACAGAGAAAACAGTGAGAAACACTATGCCATTGCCATCACTCCAAGAAACAACTTCGACAAAAGAAAAATACAAAAATCTGAACCAAACAGTAATAATCAAAGATAAAATAGTTGGTCATAGGATCTGTTTTGATTTTAGAAACACTAATGCACATCCCTATAATAGAAATTTTATCCTTCCTGCCCAAGACCATGATATGTCGATGATAAGTGCTTTTAATCATATGCCTTTGCAAGATGATGTTTCAGGTTATAGCCAAATGATTCCCTTACAAAGTAGACAGCTCAAAGATTTTTTCCAGTATGCTGGAAGAAGTTCCAATTTCAGACTCAGAATTGCAAAACCACCGGATATAAAAAATATGCTCCTCAAAGCCATGTTTCAAGTCTTGAATTTCTGCATTTTAACATACCTTGATGATGTCATTATTTATTTCAAAAATGACAAAGAATATATGCATTAATTAAAGAATATGTACAGTAAAGGAAGGAGCGAAAATCATAGGTATAAAGAGGTATAACGGGAAGATATGGGTTCATTAAGAGATTCTTGCATGAATCCTTATGTCATGCTAGAAAGCGAAAATTTTCCAAATTTCTTTTTTCAGGAGTTGAGTGGACCAAGAGTGGTAGGAGATCCTTATGAGGATAAGATGCTTAAGTTTCGCCATTTCCAAGATTTTTGAGTTTAAAACATTTTCAATCATTGTATATACCATTGTTTGAAAAGTAGATAAAAAGCAGAAAAGTCAAAAACAATAGAAAAGTAGAAAAGTAAAAAACAATAGAAAAGTAGAAAAGAGGGCGGTTTGAAGGTAGAAAAAGGCCCCATGTTCAAAAAATAGTCATTTAGAAAGCACGCAAGCCTAAATGCCACTACTAGTGCTCAAATGTCTTGTTCATTTATCTAGCCTAATCATAGCTGAACATGTTTTAAATTTATTTGCTGATAAGTTAGTGAGTGGAGAAGATGGTCAACATTGTGTAAGCTTGACTTATCAAAGAGAGTAGATGAGGAAAAGATATTGGTTCCACATGCTCAAAACATAACCAAAGAGGGAAGCGAGGATGAAAAACAAATTGTGCATCCTAGCCCCGTTTTTCCTAGTTTCCATTTTATGCAAAATAATATTTGTGTGCAGCTTGTCTTTCATGCCACAAGTACATGAAAAATCAGACTGTCTAACCCTGATTTGATCATTTTAAATTTCATGTTTTAGATTAGAGAACAAAATCCTGTCAAACAGCTTAACCTTGATAGTTGATCTAGCATAGGTAGAGTAATGAAGGAGTTCATTAGCTTAATCTAAACTCCCGGCAGATATAAGTATAGAGCTATATAGGTTCATTTTTCAAAAATATATATTTTTGAAAGGGTTGCTAGTCCAAATGCACCCAAAAGAAGAAAAAATGTTAGGAAAGATAGTGGGGTAGGTAGAAATATTATTGATGCTAATCATGTTGTCAATTTTCAGAAGTAGCATCAAGGAAGAGTGAAATTTGCGCCAATGGATATGGCACTGGTCTTCATGAGCCAAAGATATGAGATTCTGGACACCTCCTGAAAAGGAGCTTCCCTCCCCAAATGGAGCCACTGTTAGTCATCAGTATTTTTCAATTGTTGGTGACGACTAGTTGTAACAGCCAAGTTTTCTAGCAGCTGATCTAAAAAATTGTCAAATTTGCCCATTGGAAAACACCCATAAACCTTTTTTGCCCTCCTACCTTTTCAATCCGCCCATGACGAGATGAAACCTCATTATCAAGTCCTATCTAGCCTTAGCCATACTAGCTTGTCCATCAGCTCCAAAGAAAACAATCCAAATCTGTCCAAAGAGGTCTCCCCTAAGTTAGGAAGTGGCGCTTTAGGCATTTCTCCCTTGGCAAACTATCCTAAAGCCAAAGAACCTCCATCTTCTACAAACAAGTCATAACAGACCCTCCCATTCCGAAAGTAAAGTTGGTTTCAACCCTAGGTCGCGCCACTAATAAACCCTCAAGTCTCAGCTATACATGTACCATAGGTCAAATTGATTTTAGGTGGTTTTACAGTGTTTTCATGGATCTTTCAAGAACAGAAACATACCAGCATTCCCATAATACAGTATTTGTTTCCACATGAGAAGACAACTGCTTCTCATGTGATTTTGAGCCTGGAATGCAGCTACAGGGCAGAGAGTTGTTTCATTAAGCTCCTGCGATCACAGTCAAACGTTAGTAAATTATGAATGACAAGAAGCACTTTGCAAATATTAGCCAAACTGCTTATGATGCCTAAAGAAGCAGAGAGACATTTTAAAAGCAAGTTTACATATCTCAGAGAAATGGTCATATTAACTATTATCAATTTTTCATTCTTCATTGGCTCAAGCATGACAAGACAGTGAAAGGAAAAATAACACTGTTAACAGCTGATGAGATGGCATGATTGAAAAACCTCCTTCTTCTATAAGCAGAGGGTTTTTGAAGACTGAAGAACCTCCTTCATTTTATAAGTAGAGGGTTAAGAGCACCTCCTTCATCTATAAGCAGAGGGCTTGTAGATCAAGTTTAATTCTAAGACTTTGCACAGACTAAAGGACATTTTTTGGCATATAGTGAGACAACAACTAAGAGTTTATGAAATAAAATGATGATTAAAGGAGGCAAAGCAGTGGGCTTTAAAATTGTTTACAGAAGTTCCTTTGTTATTTAGTTACAATGTGAAATAATGGGTTCATCATCAATGAAATAATATTATTAAGCTGATGGAAAAAGGAGCCAAAAGGGTCTTGGTCCCAAACTGAAATCTACCATCATGTACAAGGGAAACCACTAAGAGTGATGAATTCTTTTCAAAAGGTACTTTTCTTCCTATTCAAAAATAATTTTCTTTCAAAAAATACTCATCATAGTGGACAGAAGACGATTTGAGTTTAGTTTTCCCAAAAAGGCATTGCAACTAAACACACAAGCTCACCAATATGTAAGAAGGATTATGGAATGAGTTTCAAGATTTTGGACCAACATTAAAAGCCAATGATGTAGGCCACTGTTACAAATGAAGGCATTCTCCTTATGAAAATAGGTCAAAGGTACCTTGCTGTTGCAGTTTGAGTAGAGAAAAAGTTTTCAGAAGAAATGCCCTCTTGATGGAAAGATGTTAGTAAAGCTCAGGTGAATACAACTAGGCCTCACTCACAGTCAGAGAGAAACATCAGTTGGAGAATACATCTACAGTCCCTATATGAATTTGAGCCAGTTTCCTTCTAAACAAGCAGATATAATCATAAGGAACAAAAACTATCAATCAAGTTTTAAAGAGATAGGTCATCTCCTTGCAAAATGACAAATGATGTTTCACAAATAATTGGTCCTCACCGAGTGATGATTAGCCTTCAAAGTGGTTTGCTCACTGTAAAAGAAAATATCACAAGCAAAGACCTCCAAAAACAGTCACCCACAGTTTTTCAAAAAAGGCCCGGTCGAGTTTGATTTTGTTTTATGTTGAAAAAACATGAATGATAAGATTTGGGTTCCTTTTTAGTTCGAAACCAACACCTTCTTTTCAAAAAAGGGACTTACAAAACAAACCCACACAAAATTAATCACGAAGAGGTATTAACTTGTTCACGTTCATGAGGAGGATAAAGGGACCGTTGCAAGCCCTTTCAAAATTCTCAAAACACAAGGCAAACTCCCCTTTGTTGTTCACCAGGTCGAGGAAGGCGTTTTTGAGTGAAATTCACAGAGTTTTCGGGCTTGAAGACCGTGTGGCGCGACTGTAGAGTTGCGCGGCACATTCAGGCAAGGTTTTTCCAAAGGGTTGCACTGTTGCACGGCGCGCGGCGTGCCTGTAGGCGCCGGTCACGATCACCCATCGATGACCCGACAACCTTATATTGCACGACGCCTTCCCTGTTGAACGTGTCGCGCATGTTTTAAACGCTCAAAGCGCCTCCAACAAGTCTCGAAGTTGCTCAAACCCCCCAAACAATGGGTTTTCAAAGACTAAATGATGGTGAAAAAATGAAACTCTGGATGTAAATCAAGGTGTGTTGGGGATTAAAAGTTTTTAAGGCTATTGTTACAATTGATTGAAAGAAAGGTGGTCATGCTTGTTTCAAATAAACTGAAGCTACCCTCGAAACTGAGATAAAACCATAAACTCTGGCAGCTATATGCATTGGTGAAAACAGTGCTTAGGAGGGTTGATATTTTTGTTTAAAAACTCCGGGCTTGCAGTGGCAATGATTGCCTAACACTTACATAGTAAAAATGGTGGGTTCTTATTGATGTCTAAAGACCTAACAAACTGCCCTCAAAACAAGTTGAAAGGTGGAGGCAGTGTTTAAAGGGAGGAAAAGAACAGTGTTTGAAAAGTGAAACAGTGTGCCTAACTTCAACAACAGTGATCATTGTATAAATGCTTTGCTATTTCAAAAGTCCTCTCTGTGGGGTAAAAAAAAAAAAAACCATTGTTTCCTCCTTTGTTCTATAAAGCAAATGAGTGTCCATATGGCTGTTTATGAGACACGGGCGACCAAATACAAGAAGGAGGCCTCCAAATTCCAAGTGAGGTTGGAAGAACTCATGGGAGAGTTCGATGAAAGTGAAGGCAAAGATCAGACTAGGCGAAAGATTTCAAGAACCATGGGGCTTAAAAAGGCCCTTGAGAAGCAAAAGGAAGAGGAAAATGCCCTTCTCCAATCTACCCCTCTCACTGCATTGTTCGAACAAGAGATAGAGAACAATAGGGAGGCATGGCTTGAGAGAGTCAATGACCGCTTGGAGAAGAAATTGGAGAAGGAAAACAGGGATTTAGACCTTCAAAGGAGAATGACGGGGCATTATAAAAAGTTAAATCAGTTTGCCCGACGCAAGTTGAAGGCTGCTCAAGAAAAGCTCAAGGAGGCTAAAGGGAAGCGCCCGACACAGAAATTGAGGAAAGACACCTCAGGACTTCAGATTTTGGCCTCTTCTTCACAACATGTTGTTGAGAACCCTTGAGGGTCATGCTCACCAATTTTGGGCGATTTTCGACATATTTTGGTTTTTTGTCATTTTTGGGTTTTTGGCCAAAACTCATGGGCTTCGCCATTTCAGATTGGGGGATCATCAAAGGGTGAGAATGGTATCATTGGATGCCATAATTTTAGGAGCACATCCTTAGTCATTTTCAAGACATTTTAAGATTATTTTCTCCCCAAAAATGGCGAAAAATGCTCGCTTTTTCTACACTCTGCCCGGTCTATCAGCAAACCTTATTTTTTGGTTTTCTACACACAAGCCTATTTTTGGAGGAATTCCAGGCATCATATTGGGAAAATTCTAGTTCTTCTAGAAAGTAGACACTCAGATATTTCCAACAAGCTATCATGAGCCTCATTTCGACATTGGGAAGGCTGCCAAAAGTTGCCGGCAAGTCAGGGGACCTTTTGCTGATGTATTTTTTGAGTATTTTTGTAAAATTGAACCTTTAAAAACTGCTTTTTCCTCATGTGCGTATAGCTATTTTTGCACATGAGAATTTATGAAAAGTCAATTTATTTCCCTCTTTTAGCATTTTTTAGATATTTTATGAGATATTTTGTGCCTTGGGCTTTGCAAAGCCTCAAGGACAAGATAATATATTTTGGATAGGCCAATGAGATTGCAAATTGAACTAAGAGGTTTTCCTCACTTGGGCCTATATATTTCAAATGATTTCATTGTAAACAAGGCTGAAATTGATGAATAGAAGCAATATATGGTCATATAAGCTTTGGAAGAAATACTTGTCTCATGCTTTTGGATAGTCTCTTGGATGTTCTTGGATGATGAAAGATGATTGTTGTTGGATTCCATGACTTGGTAGAATGGTATAGTGTCTCTCTCTTTGTTTTGTTTCCTAATTTTCATTCATAAATCCATGCTCTTGCTTGCTATAGGACAATAGAGAACAAATTTTAGACATGCCCTTGGAGGCGCCTCAAATTTCCTGTTTCTTCATAGCTTCCATGTTTTCTTCATTCTTAGTCATATTAAAGAAATCTTGATTACTCTTTAATAACTTAAGCATATTGTTTCTTGTTTCATTCATGGTTTTATGCATGCTAAGTATGATTTACGATATGCCCTGCTTACTCATGGCTAGCCATAGCTCCATCCATGAAATTTCTCTTTGACTAATTAGATTGTCATTTGTTTGAACCAAGGAGGTCTTGTTCTGATCTTGCCCTTTGTCTAAGACTATGCAATCTTGTTTTCAAAGTGCCCAATAACTTGAAGTATTGTGTTTAGGCATTCCCACATAGTGATTTGAGTTGTTTGTATGTCTTAAGTGTATTTCCCCAAATTCTGATAGCCATTTCCCAAAGTTAGAGAGTTATATATCTCTATGTAAGGCTTGAATGTTTATTTCTATGTATTGATTAGCTTATAGTTACATTTCTCATGATTAATGGTTTTCCCCACCATGTTTGTGTCAGCTATTAAACTAGTTATACTTGGAATCCTTTTTTATTCACAAACTTGATGTCCATCTTACTCCGTTTTTCCCAAAGATCCATTTTACCTCGAATCAAATCGGCCCTTCAACAACCTTGTATCACCACCTAATAGCTTGCTTGAACTCTTTGACCCCATAGCCCAGTTGATCTGACATCTTTTTACCTATCTTATACCTTTGATCAGTTTCATCCCTCACAACCTAAAAACCAAAACCAAAAAAATGACTTCATAACTAGCCTAAAATCATAACACAATAAGCAAACAGACAGATATCCCTTACACAAATAGAGAGAACCCTCTCTGATTCCAGGAAGGCTAGGTCCTTGGGCTCCAAAGATTGGTTTGATGTTACACTGTCATTTGGCTTGCCAATCAGCGAAATCATGGGACCCTAACACCTTACACTTGCACTCTCAAGGCATTCAGACTTAGGCCGAGCTCAAGATTGGCTTCGAGGAAACTAGATTGGCTCATTAACCTGCCATATTTTAATTTCATAAGGTATGTTCGAAGTTTGAACTGCTAGGGTAATTTATTGTTGTGAAATCATAGTTCTAAATTATCTCTTATTCTGTGAGCAATGTAATATATTAATTGTAAGCATATTCATTAAAAAAATTCAAACTGATTTTAACATGAATGATGACAATTTATATATTAATTGGTTTTTAAGAGTATTTGTATTATGTAGGAGCACTGGAAAGAAAAATGAAAACTTCATTTTCTATTTTCTTTATTTTATTGGGTTGAACTCGATAAAATTGAATATGAATAGTGAGTTAATTGTAAGATCAATGGGCCAAGGCCATACATCAACATTGACCACAGTGGGGAAGTATAAAAGCATGGATATTCATGCAAGTATAGTTATTAATGTAAGATCAAAGTTATCTCTTAGCTTCACTAAAGAAATAGAAGGCAAAGATCTAGCATCAACTGAAACTCACGTGAAAAAGTAGATGAAAAATGTACAATCATCCAATGGAGAGGTAATCTATAATTATCCAGTAAGACTCTTGGCTATGCCTTGAGACAAAAATAATTCTCAATATTTTTGAATAATCATCCATTGGAATTTAGTAGGAAAACCATAGTAAATCATTGTCCAATGGCCATGCAAAAATATATAAAAAATAATATTTGTTGGTTGTTTTTCAATAGGTGGACCATGATGGGACCACTGAGAAGGTGGGGGTGTTTTTTTAATCATGGAAGTGAGGTTTAGTAGATTGATATTCAAGTTACCTTTCCGTATAAATTTTCTCGATCAAGTTATTCATTCATTGAACTTTGATTCATTCCTACTGTTTTGATACACAATCCAATCCAGTTGAGTCTTGAGTCTTCATTGAGAATGGTATTCATAGGTTGTCAAGAAAGAGGTTATCATGCACATGCACTCTTCTTTTCTTGGTATATTTGTAACTATGTTCAGCCTGAGTTCTATATTTTTAAATTATCATAATAGTTTGTGATTATTAGGTTTTTATTTTGTCTTTTAATAATTTTAATTTAATTATTATTAATCATTAAATTATATATATATATATATATATATATATATATATATATATAATTTAATAAGTTTAATAATTCTATTGAAAGTTTAATAACTATATATATATATATATATATATAGTTATTAAACTTTCAATAGAATTATTAAACTTTCAATGGTACTTCAACTTTCATACATGAGAAAATAGATACTGACAAATGGTACATCATGGCCTGATTAATTTCGCTCAGCAATTTCAAATGGTATAACATTTAGTCAACAGTAATCATTAATTTCTGCACACAAAGACTAATTTCTCTAGAAGCCTGAGATTTCTTTGGCTGTTTATTCTTATAACTATATAGACATACTTAATAGAGAGATTGAGGACAAAAAAAAATCTAGTTCTTAGTCTCCACTACTCAACATGATTTTGTGAGAAATAATACACAGATTGATTTATTTGAGTGCCTTAGCATTCTTTGGCTCATTATTTTAATCACAACAACAATAAAAAATTCACTGAGGATCTGTTCTTAGTCCGATTATGCAATTTTTATAAGACAGATTATGCAATATTAATAATAAACATAAATCTATTGCAATTTAGGGAAAGCTCGTTCATGTTTTTTTCTTTATATTGGAAGGTTACTTTCTTTTTGAAGTAATTTTTAGTAGATCATAGCATATATTGAGGAAATATTAGTTTGACAAGAATCAGTTATTTCTCTTGAAACTTTAGGTATTAAAAGTCCATGACACGGATATATCACACTCCAAAATCCAAAGAAAATGGAAGAGCGTTCAATTTTTTTAATCAAAATTTTATTGGTGAAGGGTTAATTTATTACGAGAACGTCATTAATGAAGTGAAAAATTTTAAACGTAACGTTTATTGACTAGAAAAATAATGACCAAAACGTCAAAAAAAATTGTGTGACGAGTAAAGAGAAATCCAAATTCCAACCCTGCCTGCCACCTGTTGGTGAGTGGAGGTTATTCACTTTTCATTTACAGTTTACCAGGTTACTCATGTTACCAATATTTTCACATGGCTCACTTTTAGGTGACTACTTATTGTACTTCTTATTTATAAAGAACCATTGGTAGATAATTGTATTATTTGAAATCTATAACAAATCCAGGCAACAAAATTACAACAAATAGAAAATTATGCAAAAATTCACTAGGACAGTAATGTGTGGATACCCTATCATTTCTTAGATCCTCATAACTTACCAACACCTACTATATTGGTATACGCATAATATGGAATTTACCTGAAGTATTTCATATGTATCTAGAAGTAAATAAGCTGTATGACAATTGTTATGGCAAATATAAGATGTGTATTATAGTTTATATTTCAATTTTTCTTGAGTAGCATGCATGTGCGGTTCATATAGTGACTACAATTACCAAATATATTTCAGTGAAGATGTGAAGATGATCTCTCATTAGGTCCTAATTACTTAAAGCATCATTAATTAGCTTTCTAAATGAATAAAATATGTTAACAAATTAGTAAAAACTAGGAAAACAATCATGCTTTAAAAAAATATGGCACAATGAGTCACACTCTGAGATTTATTTAATTACTCATCAAGTGTCGCTACAACATATATATGATCACCATTACCATATAAATGGGACATGTGACCATCATTTTGGTTTCACCAATGACATTCCACATCATGAGCATTGTTTAGGGTTGATTGTGTTGATTTTTTTAAACAAATCATTTATACATTTTATGGAAATTATAGACACAATTTATAATCACATTACAAGATCATGATGTATGGATATTCCTTATCATTTCTTAGATACTCACAACTTACCAACACCTAATAGATTGATATACACATCATATGGAATTTACCCCTAGAATTCCACATGTATCTTAAAACAAATTAGTTGTATGGCAATTGTTGATGTAGGGGCATTAGGCTCAAAACAACCTTTGTCCATAAATAAATGTAAAGGGGGGTCTCATGTTTTATTTCCCCATGTATTTATTCATAATTGAGTTATTTTTAGTTAATTAGAGAAGAAAATGTAACTACCCGAATGATTAATGGGCACATGAAGAGATAGTCAGTTTCAGAAGTTAAGCTAATTTTAGGAGTCCGTCTTTGTCTGTCAGAGGGTTAGTCTAAGAGTTAGAGATATGAAGATTTTTGAGCGTTAGAGGAGTTGAGTAGATTCAGGGTTTGTATAAAAATAAGCCTTATAGGCATAATAAGGCAGACCCACATAGAGAACCGCATAGGCTGCGTAGGACTATCATAGAGACAGAGTAGAGGAGAAGGGCCAAGTAATTCGAAGATCTGGTTGAGCCAAAGTTGTAAGTACTTCACTACATAAATGTAGAATTATTTCAATGGTATTGTGAATTTGTCGAGTTCATTATGGTGTGAATGGTTTCTGTGTCCCGATAATCAACTGTATAGTAGTCTGGAATACATACTCGATAATTTTGGTTTAATGGGGTCCTGTATGTTGAAAGAGGAACCGAGTCCTTTCCTGAATTACTAGCCTTTGTGCGAGAGGTTCTATCCTTTCCCGAACCCATTGGATATTAGTTTAACTCGGTGCAAGAATTTCCGGATGAATAAAGTTGTGTGATAACCCGTGTTAAGTGCCATGACAGTGGACGGTGTGGCATTGGACAGTGGTATGGAAATGTTGTGGTCGAGACCCATGTAATACAGTGGGAAATGCCATGGTAGAGAGGGTCGACAGGTCCAAATTATGGATCTCCCCACAGTGTAATAGAGAATTGTGCTCGAGCCTTCGATTCAAGGTTCGATCGGTGCTACCACGTACATAGAACCGGCGTGTGAAGGAACCTCATGGAGAGTGAGTCCTTAATTGAAGAAAAAAAAACTAGTACAGGAAGATGCGAGTCAAAGGAGCGGAGGAGGAGTACAATAAAAGAAAGCTCGACAGAACCTGGAAGATAAGAGGTGGAACCGTGACCGAAGTACACAGTAAAACCACCATTTGGAAAATCGGCGATATCACGCAAGTTTGGAGGTGGTAAGAATAATTGGTGAAAAGGTTGCGACATATGTCTCCGTGAGACACGTGGCCGAGGGCAGAATTATAAAACCGTTCTCATCGCAGATTAACCCTTGGGCGTGTTCGTTACACGAGATTTCGTTGTGTTCATTGGATCCTCCAAACCGGCGTGATGCTCCATCGACCGTCAGATTGAGAGGTAAATTACTGTGGAGCCAAGAATGGTTTATGTATGAACGTTGAATTATAGACCAAAGTTGAGATTTGTTACGATCTTTGACGATTGGCAGAGATTATAATAAGGAGGACTATATAATTATGTGAATGGTCGTGCGTTTGGTTGAAACCAAGTGACGTAGTTCGAATTGAAAAGGTCGACATACATTAAACATCACGGTTGAAATACGAGAGGGTCGAGCAGTTGATACATTCGAATATCAATTCGAATATGTAAAATGAGTGAGCCCAAGGTTTTGGGGTTTAATTCCTAAGTGGCTTGTATTTATTGGGGTATATATTAATGAGAGTAGGCTAGTCATTATATTCAGGGTGTGTAAAGAGCGGTTTAATGTTGATAGGTATGATGGGGATTAGACCATAAAACGTGGGGAATTATAGTATGGTTTAGAACCATCAAGTGAGGAAGTTCCGCATGCGAGAAGGCATGGCATAGGCCTTGTTAGCAACCTATAATATAGGAGTCATAATTTTGACTTGACTATTGGTAATTTTGTAAATTTGTACATACCTTGCCTTCTGCAAGTTATATTCACATATTTTGTAAAAAAAAAAAAATCTAAAGAAAAATCGAAAAGAGGGTAAAAATGTCCTAAAAGAACAATCAAAGGACTTAGAAAAAATAAGATACCCCAAAGAAAAAATGAATAAAAAATGAAAGTGAGCAAGCATAAATGCCACTACTTTTTACTTTTTGACTATGGCAGAGTGTCAATAAATGCCATTAGTCCATGATGAGTTAAACAGTTCAATCTTAACTTGTCATTGTTTCAATTTCCTTTGTTATAGATAGAGAATAATGAGTTGTTAGACAATTTAATCCTAAAAATTCAGTAGTTAGGTAGAGAAATAAAGTGAATCCAACAGTTTAATCTGGATTCATGGATGAAATAAGTGTAGAATTAGATAGTTTTACTTGCTTTTAGAAAGAATAAATGCTGTGAAGGTTGCTAGCTTAAATGCACCTACTACAAAGAAAGAAAAAAATGTTAGCATGGTAAGATGGGTAGGTAGAAGAAGGTGAAAAGTCTCAATGTAAATATCATTCATCATGGGCTGCAAAATAACTAACTTCCCCTTCCCATAGTCATGAAACATTCTAGACTATCAGTCAGAACGACTTAAGGCATTTCCTTGACTTTTGTTGGGACCGGACCCAAGGCTCTATGACTGATAAGTTGAAAGTGTGAAATGTTTATATTAATCCCTAAATCACATCATTTACCATTCATGCACTCATTTCCCCTGAAAAATCCTAAGTAAAACTTCATTTTTACTTAAAGATACTCTAATCCTCATTTGATTAACTTCCTACATCATTTCAAAGCATAAAGCCCTCAAAATCACATTTTATCCTAAGCCTTAGTGATGAAGTTATTATAATGCAAATTTGCTTTTTAATCTTCACTTTCTTAGTTATATTTATGTGTTTTTGAATATACATTGTCCCCTTGTCATATTAACTCTAACTTATGTATTAACTCCCTACAATTGACCTTTTCCTATTATATAACTCCTTTTATAAATAAATCCCAAAAACCCACTTATTATAACTTAAGCCAAATTATTTTATTTCCACATGCTTAAATAAAACCCCCCTTACAACCCCTTTGGCTAAAATTTTATCCGTATATTTAATCCCTCCCCTATGGTAATTAAGTTTTCTTGATTTAATTTACCATATAAATAAAAATGACCCTTTCCCTTGTATATTTACCGCCCCAAGTCCCTTAACCTAAGGTTAGAACCTTAACCTTACCTTTTCCCCGCGTACATTACGCCTAAATCCTAGACCCTAACCACAGTTCAAAGCCTTGGTAATCCTTCCGAACACTTGATTTTCCAATAAGAATAAGTCATTTTTGTATATATGACTAAACCAAACCTTCTCCCGTCGGATTCATTTTTAACCATCCGATCCCTAGAATCCATTTGATCCTACGGTAATACACTTGCGCGAAAGTTTTTAATACATTTATCTCTACCCATCACGTTAAATTCCAACCGTCCGATCTATCCTTCATCTCCCAAGATCAATGACCCAAATTGAACCCGATAATTTACCTTTTCCCCGCACCTTTCCTTTTGATCGTGTCTGTTCGCTCGTTGAATACAGATCTGACGGCGCTAATAAATTTTCACACTCATAAAGTAATCTTTTGATGTTTTGGCAAAGTTGCATGAAATGGGTGGTTTTTCCAAACCACCCCACGCTTACGTGTCGCCACCACGTTGTATCGTGTTCGAAAAGCTAATTTTCGCTTACCACCATTTACCCTCGCGAATACCACTAGCGGTATCCCCTAAACCTCACCCATTTAACCCGAGTTTAATGTCATTTAACTATGGTTATACCATTGTTTAATACATTAAAATTATATTTTTCATTCAAATTTTCACCTTTTCGCTTTAAACCTGTAAAAACATTGCAGAACCGTTTTTCCTCAAAATCACGTCGTTTGAACCTTGAGAAACTTTGCAGAGCCATTTTCAACCTACCAGTACCATTTTTCGATGCCCATTGCCCTGAATTTCCATTACAAAGTACTACATTTTCCTCTGTGAAGCCATTTTCAAAAAATTGAAGACTGAGCATCTCTGCAACGTCTTCAACCGAATTCTGCTGGTTCTCCAGGTACTTTTCTTCGAACTTGCCCTCTGATATTTCAAAATTCCTATCGATTTCAAATAATCACCAAATTTACTGCAAAAAAGTGTCCATTTTTCAAGGGAAACTCTATCAAAATTTCCCTGGAATCCCTAATTTCCCTTTCTCGCAGTTTTTTCCATACCCTAGTCCATTTTGCTATTGAAATCGATTTTAAATACACGTTCTGAGCTTTAAATTCCTTTCATTTCCTAAAAACCCTGCTCACAAACCCCATTTTCAATAGAAATTCGCTAAGAAACCCCTATTTCTCGTAAAGGAACTTAGAAAACCATTTAAGCTTGCTTCGTTCATATTAAAAATGACCAAGAAATAGGTAACCCCCAAGAATGGAGGCCCAAAATCTCAAAAGAAGTCTTCTGCAAAGATTCCTCAGCCTATGTCCTTCAAAATCGACAAACCAACTCCTGTGCTCACAGCTGATTCTACAGAAGTGGGCAGACCAGTCTAGCCTCCAGTCATTTCTCCAGAGAACAGCCCTTTAGTTGATCTGGACTATAGAATACTAGACCCTTATGTAGAATTTAACCTGCTTGATGTCTATAATTGGTGCTATGGCAAATCAGTGGAAAAGGGTGACAAAGATATTCCAATTTGGGAATCCAATCTGCCTAGATATATTGTCCCTCTCACTCATTATGTTCCTGACTTTATCAGATTATGCTAAGCCTATTATATGCCAAAACAAAGATGTATTGTAAACAAAGAAAAAGAGATCATGTTTTACATCACTGAAGAGTCGATAAATTCCATGTTGCAAATGAATCATGACTCCAAATCTGCTTCCCTATCAATAGAAGATTTAGCCCAACTATATCTTGACTTGGATTTCAATACTAGATTCAAAATATACCAGAATTTTTGTCCAAATCAAGTTGATATTCCTAAGTTAAATCCTCCTTTCGACACCTTCGATTTCCCATATGAGACTAGACAGATTGTCTCAATGCTCTCCTTCATACTAGGATACACTAGTGATGAGTTCACTAATGTGGCTATCCTAGGTTTTCTGTCAACTCTAAGCCCTGGTCAATCACCATCCATTCAGTTCAATTTTGCTAGATTTATTGCTGAAAGTATGCATTATTAGTTATCCAGATTATCAGAAGGAGTTTTCAGATACTCCTCTTATCTACTCCACCTCTTCCTATATTATCAAACAGATAAGTTTCCAATTGAATGTCAGAAAGTGGATGCAGAAGGAAAAGTTCTATCAGTAGTATTTTGGTCATCTATTCTAAGGAAATGGAACAGAGAGTATAGTTTTACAAATTTCAATGACTCATTTATAGCCCCTGCTATGTATCTCTTGGAAAAAGAGGAGATCCCTAGGATCAATGATGAGACAAGAAGAATTCTGCAGTTATCAGAGAGCTAAAAAACTAGAGATTGGTATTTATATAAAAATCATACAGAAATCAGAGTGTATGGCTCATCCCTGGCCCCATATAAGTTACCCAGATTTGTTACTACAAGAATATTTGCTTTAGAATATCTGAGACAACTATTGAATGTAGATGAAATCAACTTCATAGTTTCCAGGAAAAAGACCCAATTTAAGCTAAAAAATCAAATTGGGCCATTCATTGTGAATAATAGAGAAGCTGCCAATGAGATAAATGTCAAACTTAAAGAGTATAAGTTCCCATGTAGTTTTACATGGAATTATGACCCACAAGGTATTTTGAGTACAACAAGGGTAAAATGTAAGTTTCCTGTTTACTTGCATGATCCTAAGCCCCGTATTGAAAGATATGTAAATAAAATTGAATGGGAGCCAAACACCCTATCTGATGATGATTCACAGGCAGTATAGGTAATACAGGTAGACAATGGCAAATGCAAACAGATTGAACAGACACAGGTGGCTTCTACAAGCAAAGATACTGATAATGTACATAAAAGAGACAGAGAAGGAGATAGTTTCATAGCTTAGACTATTGAGGACAAAAAATTCAGAATTCCTTATAGTAAAAGAACAAAGTCAACAGAAGAAGAAAAGGATAAGGCTGTAAATTTTGAAACAGATGATGAAGCAACAAGAATAGTCACTGAAACATTAAACGAGCTTCAAAATGTAAAAATTGGAACACAACAAAAAGATACAGTCATGAAGGAAAACCAGGCTACTGTCGATTTGCCTCCTTCTTCTCAGGAAACTGACAATACAGAGTCAGCGATTCAGATTAGATTCAGATAGATTAAAGAGAATAATGAAGAGATCAAGAATCAAGCTTATTCTAGATTTATTAAGGAAAAGCCTGGAAACAAAGACAGGCTTCTTTCAGCATTTGATTATTCATCCAATAAATTGGTAATGTCATTCTTGAAGCCTACAGTGGCTGAGCCAAAATCAGTAGTAGATTATTCCAAAATAGATTTTGAAGTGGATGCAGATGCCATTCATGAATTAGATCAAATTGAATTTCATAGGAGAAATACTGAAATGCTATATTCCAAAATTGTCAGTAAAACTATGAAATAAATTAGGCTTGAGAAAATAGTGCTCAACCTCCAAAATCAAATGAAGTTGGACAAAGCTTCACTGTATGCTAATAATTTAAGAATAAAAGCACTAGAAGATATAGTGATTGAAGTAGGGGGTGACCCAACCAACATTGAAGGGGAAAAAGTCTTAATTAAACAGAAAAATGAGGATATAGCTGCACTTAGAAAACAGTTGAAGTTTCCTCAGATTGAAAACTTTCAAGCAAAAGAAATTCTACAACAAAAAACAGAGATTGATGAATTAAAGCAGCTTGTACATCAAATGATAGGTCAGATAAAAACAATGGAAATTCAAACAGAAGCTTTAATGAAAGAGAATGAAGAACTAAGAAAATCACAACCAATGGTCATTCCTACAATGATCCCCACTGTAAACATTGCTATACCATATACTTTGGCAGAAAACTTGGCACCGAAAGGAGTACTGGAAACTGCAGTGCTAATTACTTCTCAGGAAATCTCTGCCTCTTCTTCTTCATCCTCACAGAGGAGCACACTACAAGACCAAGCAGTAGTGATCAAAGCCATGGAGGAAATATCTATTAAAGATAAAGAGATTCTTAGTTTGAAAGGCATTATTAAAAATTTAGAAAATTCCAAAAATGATGCCTTGATTACTTCTAAAGGACATGAGCAAAGGGCCGTTCGACTACAAGAACAGGTAAAGATTCTGCAAGCACAAGTAAATCTTACAGATAAAGTGGCCTGTATAAAAAATCATTTATGGACCAAAATTATTGTAGGCATTCATTCTCAATGGCCTTCAATTCGGATAATTTATGAACAGAGGGAGTTACTTCAAGTTGCTAGTGCAGATATTGACAAGACTAAGAGGGAAATTGACAATAAACCAGCCCAAGAAATCCAAATCATAGATTTTTTAAACAGTAAAAACAGGGAAGAGTTGCAAGAATTGAAAATTATTGATAGAACAGAAACCATTCTTCAAATCAAAAAGGTCCTGAACAAAAGAAACATAATGAGTAATCTAGAGGACTGGTGTAAAGACATGAATGTATCCATCTCAAGATTTTTAGCCAAATACAAAACATTGTCAGAAGTAGGTTTGCTTGATATTCACGCATTGAGTGACAATTTAATGCCTCAGAAAGATTATGATCTAAAAATAAAAAATCATGCAAAAGAGCAAGCCAGACAACCACTGCCTCAAGGATCACCAACAGGCAAAATACTTCTTCAGTATTTTGAAAATCTGTTCTTTTTAGATAATGAGATCAGGCATATGTTCACTATCAAGCCTAACTTTGCCAAGTATACAGAGGCAGATGAAAGTTACAGAAAATTGAAGACTATGAAGATCCCCTCTACAGAAAAGTGGCAAGAATTCACCTATCTGTTGTGAATTTAATGGATAAAAAACAAGAAATTCACTTGGAAATTAATTTTTTACTGTTACCTAAAATGGTAAAAATACAGGGTTAAAGTGTATCAGTAGGTGAAAGAGTATCAGTGAAAATAAAGTTACTGTTGGTTATTTTTTAATTACCACAGCAAAACAGCTCAAATCAGATGAATAAAGAGTATCAGCATTGAAAGTTAGAGGAAAGGAAAGTTCTTCAACCACTTTCCATGATAAGATGCACCTAATGCCAGCAATACACATAGCACAACAACAATCAGTTCAAATTAGAATAATCAGTTCTATTTTTTCTTGTAAAAAGGTAATAGCTTGCAAACCAGGGATAATTTTAGGGGCGAATTTTAGCCCAAAGGCGAATTTTAAGGGATTTTAAATTTTATTAGGGCGATTTTTTATATAAAACCCAATTTTTATAGTTTAATAAAGTTAGCCCAAAAAATATTTTAAAAATAATTAATTAGTTAATATTAGCCCACCAAAAAAAGGGCGCACAAAACTCAAAGCATGAAATTTGCCCCCAATTTTCCAGTTTTCCATGGCATTCGCCCCATTTTTTCAACCAATTTTCCAGATTTCCATGGCATTCGCCCCATTTTTCAGTGGTTTGGAGAGGTGGCTGGGCTCTGTGCACACCGAATCACCGATATTCTAAGTTCTTGCAGTCATAGGAACCCCATCATGGTCTGTTAGGGCCTGACCGATTCTCTCTGGTCTGTCACTCTCTGGTCCGGACTCCGTTAGGGCCTCCCATAGTTCGTATATAACAGAGAATCAAGATACACTTCGAGGAAATGTTGTTGTGGGAGATAACACTCGCCACAGCCTACTTGCTCGGTTTCTCTAGATTTGAAACAGGAACAGCGGCTACGGGCTTTCAAAAAGATGTTGTAAGCTTATCTCCTGCATCTGGGGACTCTGTTTCTGATGCTGGGTATCGAAATTTCACAATATTGGGCGGGCCTTTACATAAAACTCTTTCACTAATCAGGTATACCAGTGTATGTATCGGTATAAATCATTCTCTTCTTCTAGCCCTTTCGGGTTTTCTTTCGTCAACCGGACTCCATTTTGAATAAACCAAAGGTTTGCCTACAAATTCTACCAATTTCCATCATTCATGTGAGTCTCTGTTACATTATATGTTTTTGTTTGTGATATGTAAAGCCCATGGATGTATAATATATCTCCACACCTTTTTGCACCCATTAATGGGTTTTGGGATTGTCTAGACAATGGAACACTCAGCTGACTTTTGTATAACACAGGCATTGAATACTGTTGAGAAAAATTCTTGGAAATAAGTAGGAATATTTATCTTATTGGGTGACCTTGCATTCTCGATTTTATTTTCTTTTATGATTGAATTTGTTTTTTTTTTTTGCCATCTCAGTTGGGGTTTAATTAGTGCTTTTTAATTGGTGTTGCTCTGTTTTCACATTGGATTGACACCTCTAGATTTCACCCTATGACGAAATTATTGAGGATATACATCTTTTTTGTGTATGGTGATGCATATGTTTTCTGTGGATGTTTTTCAAGAATGGATGCTGGAACATTCCTTTCATGTAGAAGGTGCAAATGAAAAAAGAAAGCGCATGAGAAATCAAAGACAGCAAGGAGGACCACGTATATAGTCAATACTTGTAAACAATGCAGTCACACAAGTAGCTGTGATGTTTGTGCAAGAATTGATGGAAGAATGTCACATAAGTGTGGTAGCTGCCAGAGAAGCTGCAGCAGATACAGGTCAGACAGTTCATATACTAGTAATTACAAGGAAGAAAAGCTGTCTGGAATGAAGAGTAAGAGAAGTGAGAGCCCATATTCTAAAAGTAGTAGCTTAGAATCAGGTTATGGTTCAGATGGCCCCTTTTGGATGAACTCTAAGTTCATGTTCAGGTGCCCTCTCTCCATTGTGGAGAAAACAGAAGAACAAATATGTAAGGAAAATTTAACAAGCAGTTCTCTTAGGTACATTCATACGAGCAGCACTAGGGTACACAAACACATATACTGTCACCACTGTCCAATAGATAGGAAGTCCTGCCATGGACTGCATTGTTGTCATACTAACAATGAGAATTTCTCAAGTGATTCTGATGACTCTAGAAAGGGACATGAATTCAGTTTTTGCAGACATAGGAACACGTCCCATGGCCCCGGTCATGTCGATTCCCATGAAATATGCCATTCAAAGCAACCAGAGGACATCATATATTGTAGCTCAAGTTCAATGGGAGTTAAAGAAGGGTTAACCTAAAAAACGAGAAGTTTTATGAATGGTGTTTGTGTTACATCTGAAGATCATAATGTGGAAGGCTCAAATGTTGGTTGTTTTCAACACACACAGATGCCTTTTGGACGTGAGAAAGGCTCTTTAACTATCACCAGAGAGAAAAATGGAGCAATAGTACAATGCACCACTGGAAATGAGAAAACTGCTACCATGATCACTAAACAGTGGAGCCATTTGGAAATGCAACCATCACAATGTAATAATAAACAATCTAGCATTCAAATTCACAAGTTTTCCCTTAAAAAAAATCAGATAAGGTAGAGTAGTCACACCTTCATTCCATAATTTATTCTCCATGGGGTACTACAAATCAGAAGTAGTAAATTGTGTTGCATAGGTGGGGAACTTGGTACAGTTCATCATTCACAACTTTCTACATGTATTTTTCTATCCTTTATATTTGTTTTGCTTGAATTAATTATTTGTTACCCTAATTTTGATATCATCAATTCTCTTTTATTTCTAGTATGTTTACTATGCAATCCAATATGTAAATTTTTCCCCATGGAATGGAAAACTAATGCAAGCCCACTCCCGTAAAAAGTAAATGAGACATTGGAAGATGATTCTTCATATTAGCAGCAAAGTATAGGAAAAGCATTCTTTTTCCTATAATGCCTACAAACTCTGTATCAGAGCAGGGGAATTTGACTCAAAATAAACTAACATACTTGGCCTGGAGATTATCTTTAATGATCCAAGCATCCCAGGTGATTAAATTTCAATTCTTCCTAGACAAGAAGGTGTTAACAATCTGCCAGAATGTATATGCAGTAGCAAGGCGTACTTCAGAACAACAATCAATTTTCATGACTAGTGTACAAAACCATGCAAATATACAATGCTATGTGACTATGAGAATCAACACAATGTCATATTAGATACCATGCCAATTAATGTTTTTTAAGAAACAAAACTTGTATATATAATTTACTAACTAGGATAATGTAGTCGGATAGTATGAGATCTTTTGAGGATGCCCCTATCAAGGTGGCTTGTATAAGGTTTTATTGAAGTGCACATGTTGTTCAATCCTCAACATACAACAGTGAAATCTTATTACCATGATCATTTAGGTATGTTAGGACTAATACAACATTGATGAAATTATCTATAACCTAGACTGGGCATTGGGAGCTTGAGAGAAACATAATACTTGTATGTTATTTTGCCTACAAACTCTGTACCAGAGTCGGGGAATTTGACTCAAAATAAACTAACATACTTGGCTTGGAGATTATCTTTAATGATCCAAGCATCCCAGGTGATTAAATTTAAATTCTTCCTAGACAAGAAGGTGTTAACAATCTGCCAGAATGTTTATGCAGTAGCAAGGCGTACTTCAGAACAACAATCAATTTTCATGACTAGTGTACAAAACCATGCAAATATACAATGCTATGTGACTATGAGAATCAACACAATTTCATATTAGATACCATGCTAATTAATGTTTTTTAAGAAACAAAACTTGTATATATCATTTACTAACTAGGATAATGTAGTCGGATAATATGAGATCTTTTGAGGATGCCCCTATCAAGGTGGCTTGTATAAGGTTTTATTGAAGTGCACATGTTGTTCAATCCTCAACATACAACAGTGAAATCTTATTACCATGATCATTTAGGTATGTTAGGACTAATACAACATTGATGAAATTATCTGTAACCTAGACTAGGCATTGGGAGCTTGAGAGAAACATAATACTTGTATGCTATTTTGCCTACAAACTCTGTACCAGAGCAGGGGAATTTGACTCAAAATAAACTAACATACTTGGCCTGGAGATTATCTTTAATGATCCAAGCATCCCAGGTGATTAAATTTCAATTCTTCCTAGACAAGAAGGTGTTAACAATCTGCCAGAATGTTTATGCAGTAGCAAGGCATACTTCAGAACAACAATCAATTTTCATAACTAGTGTACAAAACCATGCAAATATACAATGCTATGTGACTATGAGAATCAACACAATGTCATATTAGATACCATGCCAATTAATGTTTTTTAAGAAACAAAACTTGTATATATCATTTACTAACCAGGATAATGTAGTCGGATAATATGAGATCTTTTGAGGATGCCCCTATCAAGGTGGCTTGTATAAGGTTTTATTGAAGTGCACATGTTGTTCAATCCTCAACATACAACAGTGAAATCTTATTACCATGATAATTTAGGTATGTTAGGACTAATACAACATCGATGAAATTATCTGTAACCTAGACTGGGCATTGGGAGCTTGAGAGAAACATAATACTTGTATGCTATTTTTCCTACAAACTCTGTACCAGAGCAGGGGAATTTGACTCAAAATAAACTAACATACTTGGCCTGGAGATTATATTTAATGATCCAAGCATCCCAGGTGATTAAATTTCAATTCTTACTAGACAAGAATGTGTTAACAATCTTCCTAGACAAGAAGGTGAAATTACAAATTAAGAGCTCATAGAAGTCCATCCTAATAATGTTTTGTTAGAATATATTTATAAATAAAAATATTGTTTCATATGAGCTCTATATTTATAAATAAAAGATGGACTTCTATGAGCTCTTCTATTGTTGGGTGCAATTAAGAGTCCGGCAAGGATGAAGTATCAAAGATAATTAATGAGTGTAGAGAAGGGATTGATTGTCTAACTAAAACATGAGATCAAAGCAGAATCCAAAACTCACAAAATTCTGTTAGTAAGTTTGAATTCATTGACCACAGTTCACGAAAGAGGTCATGGTAATACAGGTCAATTCAATATATTTAGAATTGAAATATCGATGGTTGATAATGAAGTACCATCACACAGTTCGTAAGAGAGGTCAGGGTAGAACAAGTTAACCTGATTGAAAATTGAAATATTGATGATTGATAATGAAGCACCATCAACAATATCATTAGCTTCCGTTTCATGTTCCCAACAAAATAAATGAAGACGTGCCTAAAAAGGAAATTATGAAAAGGACCAAATACAAAAATTGAATGCCAATTATATCCTACTTCATCTCAGCAGGGTTGATAAGATCTAGGTTCTAAGCAAAGACGAAAGAACCTACAAATCCATCTATAACTTGCTCAAGAAAATCACAACCTAAGACACTAAAGCTCAAAGGAATTGTGAAAAATAGAAATGCGATGATACTTGTAGCTTCTGACAGTAATGATCATTATGTAGTGTAGAGTTCAATGTTTCTAAACAGCTATACCTATGTGTACCCAACCAAGGACCTCACCGTTATGGTCATTGATGGAAAAAAGGTCAAGGGAGTGGGAAGATCTCATCAAATATCAGTTCAAATACAAGAAGTAAGGCTGCAAACAGGATTATATGATCTACTACTTGATGAGATAGAATGGTGCTAGGTGTGGAGTTGTTGCTGTAGTTGTGTACTTATAACACCAACCCAAAAGAATAGTTCACAGAGTTTAACTGGCAATATCAACATTATAAATTCTATGGTGATCACTGATGAGGGTTTTGCTTTCAAGGAAGGTGAATTATAACTAATGAAAAAAGCACAAGCACATATGAACATACAACAGTGGAAGCAAGGAAAATATCTTATCAAGTAGCATCAATGTTTTATGTTAAGCAACCCGGTCAACAGACTTCAAGATATGGATGCAAAGAATACAAAGGAAATTGCCAACACTCAAATCACGCAGAGAGTCAAACCCCTAACACAAGATAAAAACATTACTTGAGGGGGTGGTAATATGATAACATAATAATAATAATAACAATTAGCTAATGAAATGTCAAAGGGCACATACCCATTTACTTCATGACCAGTAAATGCATAAAATTAAGCTGTCACGATGCTCATTGTAACATTATCATTCTTATTGTTTAATCAGTATTAAATATATTCTAATATATAATTGCATAAATATTCTTGCAATCTAGAGATAATGAATCTATTTCGTTCCATATTCCCAGTCTTCTGCTCTTTTGTATTTTCTTTCTTGAATGTAGAAACTCTTGTATTGCATTGATTTGCTGCACCAACACCCCTGCCTCTATGAAACAACCACCTGTTTGCCTACCTTATAAATTCTTGTTGCCCAACTAGAATGGATGGCTTTCTTCGGTGTACTCCTAAATGTTTTTTTCTTTTTATTTTAGATTCTGCAACTATTAGAGTGTACTTCTGTTATAATCTGAAGGTAGAAATTTGTCTTGTAGTTTGAATGCCATTTTACTCCTTAATTGAATTTTGTTTTTCTAATTTGCTGCTTCTACAAATATTCCTTACAATTTTGTGCAAGCAGTTTTACTCTCTTTGGGGTCTTCAATCTTTTCATTATTTAGTACGTTTCTAGCTTGTTTATCTAATAAATCAGTCTCAGTCCAAACATCTATATCCACTGCAACTTTCTTGTTCTTGAGCAGTGTAACCAGCTCCATGTTTGATTCATCTCAATTTCAAACCTATTACTGCAATTATTCCCTCCAAATAATAGGTTGTCTTTCCAATTTTGTGCAAGAAAATTTCACTAATTTGCGGTTATGAAATTTTTTACTCGAAATTATTTTTTAGGTTGCTTATTGAATTGATGAAATCTTTTCCCCATATTCACTGCACGTTTCTTATTGTTGAGCAAACTGACTAGATCTGCTGATACGTCTTGCCGGGGCTAGTTCATGTTCAGTTTCTGCTGCTACTTTGATCTTCTGCTTTCTTCCAAGACTATTTTTTGTCTTCTCAATGGCTGCAACTCTATTTCAATTATAATTCAGCCTCCTCCTTGTATTTACCCCTAAATCTTTGACCCATCTTCACTGAACGTTTCTTATTGTTGAGCAAACTGACTAGCTCTGCTGATACATCTTGCTGGGGCTAGTTCATGTTCAGTTTCTGCTGCTGCTTTGATCTTCTGCTTTCTTCCAAGACTATATTTTGTCTTCTCAATGGCTGCAATTCTGTTTCAACTATAATTCAGCCTCCTCCGCGTCTTTAACACACACACACCCCCGACATATATTCTTCTTTCCACACTTTTTATTCTTTTCTACAACAGTTATAAGACACTTGAAATTTTGTCTCTATGAGCTTTCAAATTCCACTGTTTGTTAATTTTTTGTCATGACTCATATTTCCTCAACTTTGTTGTTTTTATTAAATTGCTGATTCCTCAAAATCACTGTTCAAAAACTGCAACTTCCTAAAAACTCAAGTTTTTTCTAAATTGTGGGTTCATAAGAAATCAATCTTCCCAAACTCGTGTCTTAAAGTTGAGTCTCTTTATTCCTGTCACTTCGCATGAGAAATATAAGCTCTGCCTCGAAACCATGGCTTCATAAAGTTTTGTCAAAGCTTTACCGTGATAAAGTTTCCTCAAAACTATCTTCATGAAGAGTTTAAACCTTCATACTTGTATTGCATTTAAGACATCTGATACTAATATAGGACTAAAGGGCAATGAAAATTACAGTTTCAATGAGCCCTGACGTTGCCGCATCAAACTCATCATCCTCCTGCAATGAAAAATTATTCCTTTTCCCTCTTGTTGGCTTATCCAATAGACGTCCATTTCTATTGATCACTGTTTCTTCTTTATTCTTCACTGAATTCAGAAGCACCTTTTGTTCCTCAAGTTCCCGTGTCTTTCCATCTCTCTCAAAAGCTTTCAGTTGTTCCTTAAGATGTCCTCTTTTCTGCTTAAGGCTTCTAAGCCTTTCAGTAGCCAATGCTCATTGAAGCACTCCTCCATCCACTACAAAAGGCTTGTGTTCACTTAATTCTTGATCATTTTCATACTTTTCACCTTATAAACTCTCTGAATATTTGACTGCAATGCTTTGAACTATTTCAAGGCCAGCTGAAACTGCAGCTATTTCAGCCTCCACTACCCTTAATTGAGCATGAATTTGGACCTTTGTAAGCAAACTTTCTTGATCACCTTCTTCTCTTTCAGAAGTTTTTTCACCATCGCTTACTTGTGCAGGTTGACTGATGTTTTCATGAGCTCTGTTCTCATCCTATCATACCAATAAGTACAATGAAAAGTGGGAAGCAATACAGGAAAATGAGCTACATTTAACAAAAAAATAAAATGCATGTGTTACACTCTAGAAGACTAAGAACATATCAATTACAAGATATAAGATCATCCTGTAAGCTTATTAAGCTAATTTCACAAGAAAAGATACCTTGGCAAGTAGCTGGTGCTCAATGTCATCTGGGTCAGCAGATACAACACTTAAGCTAGCCAGCAAAAGTCTGTCCTCCTCTTTCATGCTATTTTATGTGGTACTCGATTTCACTATAAAATACTAATTTGGAAAAACATTAAAAGGCATTCATTTGTCATGCAAATCATATAGGGAATAAACACTTAATTCTATCCTCAAAGTATTAAACAATAATATAACTAACTACATTTTAGATCTCTAGTTGCACCGACAGAAAGTGAGATGCATTAAAGCTTGGGTGGTAGAGATATCATTGTAATAGACATGGACACTGATAAAATAACATGGAAATTATTTCATATTCGATGTTTAATGTTACAAATATATATAAACTAGCATAGATCCACTTGACCCTATATTTTTTTAAGCTTGAGAAGTTATTTGATATTTATCCCTTTTGTTGCTTAATAGATCTAGAGTTACAGAGAATCTATACTAGTATTTGCATCATTTCAATTTTCTTCCCTAGCAAAGATCTATAGGCAATGGGACCATTGGTCTATGAGAGTTTATGCTTTTTGTAACAGGATTTTTATGTGTATAACTTCAAACCCCAAACACTTCCATCTAACACTTCATCTAACACATAAGGCTACATATTCACATCTCCTCCAACACGAAGATGCTATTTCCTTAACTCTTTCACTTGATATTTTTGTTTCTTGTATCATGATGATTGTTTTATTTTCCTTTTTAATTCGATCTTTGAGATATCTCTTCTTAATATAGTTCCTTGACATTTTTTAAATGGCATGTATACTTTGGCAATGATGGCGGTTATACAATTGTCATTCATATTCTTCATTTCTCGAAAAGTAAAAAGCATTTGTTTGATGCACTTAGTTTCTTTTCTGCATTCATAACATTAAAGGAACTGAAAAGAAAAACTTGCATTTGCATGTAGGATTGTGTTTTTTTTGCACAAAAGGAACATTAGGAAATCTGCATTTAGTTTTGTGCTCAATTTTTTCTTTTGTTCATTGATTTGTCTGCTCACAAAATTATTTTCTCTCTTCCCTTTGTAGGTAGGTCTTTCATTGAAAAACTAAAAGTGAAAAGTTTGCTTATCATTCTTAGTTTGCATTTAGGAATTTCCATATACATCATCGCGGTACCATTGAAAGGCAAATTGTTAAGCAAGATCAACATAAAATTAATCTCAATTTATCTAAAAACGCATTGGAACCATAACGATAACATTTAGAAGGTCTAGGCTAGAGACGTGTTCCGGCGTCATAAAACATAGCAGCTGTCGTTAACTTGTCTGCGATACATTTCGAGTGTGATATCTCACCCCACGTATGTAAGTATATCGTAGCACGTCCCTCGGGGCGGCGTTACAGTACGATAAGTATATAGGTGGTGCTCTCACTGTGCGGTTTCGAATTAGACAACGCTATTACGGACTTGGGCCTCCACGTACCTTCGGGTATATTTGGGAGGACAAATTTTAGGTGCTATCCATCCATAGTGAACCGAGTCGGCCGCCTTTAAATTGTGATACATCGAACACAGCATTCAGGGAGATTTCCTTCTCGTACTTCTTGGCTTGCCAGGAGGTATTCTGCAGTTCACAGTTTACTGGTAAACCATTTTTCCTAGCATTACCCTCTTTTTGTTTATTTATTTTTGGTTAAAATTAATCAACAATCGTGGAAGAACATAATCCTACCCCCCGTCGTTCACATAGATTAGCTTTAAAACCACCTTTACCACTAGAAGTTACTTCTAGTAGGTGAAGGCGATCAAAATCTGCCCAACAGTGATGTTGATGTTGTGGATGATATTACTTGATGCTTCATGGTGGGTGTTCTTTCTCACTTTCACATAATCTTGTTATAACCTCTGCTTGATGCTTTTGTTGCTATGGTCATGTCAGGCATTAATTAATTATCTTCAATGTTCAATGTGTGAAGAGTACAAATGTTCCCTTGATGCGGTTTAAATTCAGGCACAATAGACTGCTGTTATGCACCATGTTTCCCTGGCTCCTACATATTGGAATATGCCCAAAATGATTTTGGAGAGTGATATCCATTCATGGAAGGATATTTGCACTCGTCTTTCATGGAATTTTATTTGCACTCGTCTTTCATTCTCTCATGAGCCAAGTGAAATTTCTTGGGGAATTTCTAATCAACTAGTTTTAGGAGTTTGTGTCAGATTTGGGTAGACTCGTAGAATGATTAGCTTGTGGCTACTATAAACTCTTTTTGTCAACCCATGGATGCATGGGTTAAATTTGCACTTGATTTGCAGTTTCCAATGGTTTGACATTAAGAATCATTGGTTGACTATGGTGATTCGCTGACTTCTTTTCTTCTTTTTTGCCCCTTTCCCTTAGATGGTCATTCATGGGAGGGGAAGTTCCAATGAATGTGTGATTTGTGGTGTGCATTTATCTATTGGTTAACTCTTTGGTAACATCCCATGACTATTATTTCAATGGAACTTGGTAAAATAACAAACACTAAGTGCTAATTAGGAGTTTTAAATGTTTGATACAATAACTAATATTGGTTTATAGGATCCTACATGTGCTTTTTTGGGCCTGAAACTTTACATGGCACCCGTGTGTTTACAAATCATGGAAAAAATTTGAGTCTTTTTAGGTTATTTCATGGCCATACTGGACGTGTTTCACTATGGAAAGGAAACTATGGTCAACAGGAGGACAATGTCTTAAGGGATTTCTTTCCATTGATAAGTAAAAGAATCACTATTAACTGACTAGTTTCCTTCCTCACTTTTATCATGGAAAATGATAGAGGATATGTTTCAACTTCTTATAACCAATTCTTTACAACTTAAGGGAGAGGTGTTTTGGAAAGGATGATTAAAGTTATTGTAATATTTTGTTGTTTTGTTTAAAGCTTTCAAGTGTTCATTAGGTGATTTGGAGATATGATTTAATTTAGTGGAAATTTTTTTATATTTTATATTTGAATGATGTTATTTGTTTTATAGATGATGACTCATGATGTTATTGTTTTTTGTATAATGATTTATTTTTTCTTTTGGGTTTGGGCCTTGGCACAACATTTTAATAAAAAATTGCATAATGGTTTTTGTGAACATTACACTTATTTTACTTTGAAAGCTACTTACAAATCTAGTAATTCTCAACCCTTGGAAAATATTGATGCAGGTTTCTAGATCAATTTGAAATTTTACTTCTGGAATATTCAGTGAGATGTCAAAATCTAATCCCGGGAAGAAACTATCAAGGAAAATTGATGTATTATCATACTTTAAAAAGTCTCAATCCAAGAATACACATTCTCTTCATGCTTCAAGCTCCTTTGAACAATCTATTACTGAGAGAGATGTTAACTCTTGTGAAAATGCATCTGATATCCATATGATGGATGAAATAATAGGTTCCTCAAGTGATCAAGGTGAGATAAATGCAGTTTCAACAGAAATTAATGTTGAATATGTTAAAGATATTTCCTTGGAAGGTGACACAAACCATTCACGGAAAAGGAAAAAAGGCCAGTGGACCATAGGGAGAAAATTCCAAGATGATTGGCTCTCAAGTTTTCCATTTATTGAAGAAATACCTTCTACAAATGAGGATTTACGAGAAGTTAAATGTCTTGCGTGTAGTTGGAAAAGTTGCAAGGTAGTGAAATTTCAGATGAAGCTAGATACAGTACAAAATCATGGAGGAAAGGTTTATGAAAAGAAAATTGTAAATGGTAAAGAGAAATATATTGTCAGATGGAAATCTTTGGAGGAATGTCGACATAGCCAATGTGTGGAAGAATACAAAAAATATTTAATAAATAAGAAGAAACTTGAGGCAAGTGGAGGAACCATCATATCTCAATTTGAAAAGATGATGGAAAGAAGTTTGTTATCCAAGAAGATACAATTGAGCACTGTATTTCACATCTTATGTAAAGGTCATCCTATGACAGATTATCCAGATCAGATGAAATTTATATCTTTTCTTCACGTGCCAAACTTTCCATCTTCTCATTGGTCCATAACTAGTGGTTGGGAATGGGCAAGATATCTAGCTCAAGTAGAAATTGATGATTTGAAACAGGATATTGCAAATGCTAGGTTTTTGGCATTGTCTTTGGATGAGGTTACAGCTATTGATAATACTTCATGGATTTGCATGAGCATTTATATGGTTAATGACCATATTAGGCATTCCTATCTACTTGGGATTAAAAAGATGAGAGAGACTTCTACAGCTGAAAATATTTATGAACTTGTTCTTAATACTTTGAAGGAAAGTGGTATGGATCATTTAATGATTGAAAAAAAGTTGGTATGTGTTGGAGCAGATGGAGCATCGGTAATGCAAGGACAAAGGAATGGTCTTTGTGTTCGACTACAACTATCAGCTTCGCCATATATGATTAATATTCATTGTATGGCTCATAGGATGAATCTTGCATTTAAAATAGTAAGCAAGTTTCCATTAGTTTCAAAAGTTGAAGATCTTGTACGTGAGACTCATGCATACTTTTCTTGTAGTCCTAAATGATATTTAGAGTTTCAACAAATTGCAGATGGTGTTACGGATGGAACAAAACTACTGAAAGATGTTGATACAAGATGGATCTCATTAAATGGACCAGCTCAAATACTATTTAGTGAGTTCAAATCTTTGGTAGGGTTGATGTATGAAAATCGCTACAATGTAGACAAAGCTCAAGATCTTCTTTTTCGACTAACTGATATAGAAACATTATTGACATTGGATGGAATTCTTCCTATGCTACATGAAATGAATGTCCTCATGAAAATGTCTCAGAATCGCACAATGTATATTTCCGAATACACAAATGCGAGAAAGTCAGCATGCCTTGCATTGGATAATTTGTATATGATGCCGAACTCTTTTACTGGTCCAAAGTTTACAAGTTGAACTAAGATCATCAATATAGAAAATACTGAAATTTTTTTGACGTTTGATGAAAAAGGGATACTATGTATCATAATGCATGGGTATATAGTCCCCTTTCATTATATTAGTAAGACGGGACGAATCACGAAATATTGCCCCGTGTCAAGATACCAATTTGATAATATTGTGATCTCAGTGAGACAAAATTCGATAGAAATTGCAAGATCACTATCATCAGAGATAAGAGAACGATTTCCTCGAGATGAATTGTTGGAGGCCATGTGTGTGGTATACCCTCAATATTGGAACAATTGTCAATGTTCAAGAAATTTAAAAGCTGATTTTCAAAAGAGATTAAAATGTTTAGTAGACCACTTTTGCAAGAAAGTCTCGATACATGGAGAACAGATTGAAGGTATTTTAGATTCATCAAAATTGTATCAACAAGGTGGACGCTTTGCTGAAGCAATGTGGAAGAAATATCCTTTTTTGGAGAATCCTAATGAAAACGGTGCTATAACAAGATTATGAAATACTTTAAGTGCTAGCCAATACCTGCAAGAAAACATATCAGAATATTTTAAATTAGCAGATCTGTGTCAAACCATGATTTTGGGATCAGTGGAGGATGAGAGAATGTTTAGTGCACTATCATTTTTGAAGTCAAAGCTGAGGAACAAGCTTTATAAACATGTGGATACATGTTTAAGATTATATGTAACAAAGTATGACGTTGAAAATTTTCCATATGAAAGAGCACTAGCGCTTTAGCGATCAAATTGTGATAGAAGGGGAGAAAACAATATAACAAATTTATCTAATGAACTTGATACAGAAGATAATGTTTTGGAGGCTCATAATGACAGTACATTTGGAGAAGATCATGTTCATAATGTAGAAAATGATGACCAAGATGAGAATTGGGAAATTGAAATACCCTAGGACTCTTATTTTGGTATACATATTTTGTTGATCATGCAAGATTACTACATGTCAAATTCAGGTAAAAATGGGTTCTATTTTTTTATTTTTCATTGTAACATTGCAGCTACATTTCTTTCATGTGTGTTATTTTAAGATTGATGTTTCACATTCAATCCTTACATTGTTTTCTTGTTATTTGTGACAGGAAATGAAGCTGGATTTGATGATTTTGGGACCTATTTTCACATAGATAGCGTTTAACTAGTATTAAATGATAAATAACTAATTTAACAAGACTAATGCAAAGCATCAATGGGCTCATTCAAGTACATGAAACTACCTTGATGTCTAGCTTTGACATCTTAGAAAATTTTAATGGTATATATGTTGCTTGTGTTTGGGGAATTTTGCTGAGTTTCGAGTTTTATATTTTCTTGGAAAATAATTATTGATATTTGGAAAATGTGTGATTTTGTATTGGTATTGGAAACGAAGCTAGTTTTGATCTTTGATTGGAAATGAAATCAGATTTGATGAAGTTGGGACCTATTTCTTTTCACATAGATAGTGTCATAGTATTAAATGATAAAGAACTAATTTAAGAAGTCTAACGCTAAGCAACAATGGGCTTATTCACGTACATGAAATTGTGTTAATGTCTAGCCTTGATATCTTTGAAAATTTTAGTGGTTTGTTTGTTGCTTGTTTAGAGGATTTTGTTGAGTTTGAAATTAGTCTCTTGAATTCTTATGGTTCTCATATCATGCATATATCGATATATCGATAGATCTAGTTCTATTATTATAATCATTATTGTTTTCTTTATATATTTGGTGGTTTGAGGAAAGATAGTTTATTTCCTTTCACTTTGTGGCATGATTTCGACATCTTCACCTTTTAGAATATAGTAAAATATTTTTCTTATTATAGATTTTTCTTGGAAAAGAATTATTGAGAGTTAGGTGCAAATGCACAATGTTGTGTAGCATTAGTGTGATAAATATGGGATAGTGCAAATCATAGTTTTGAAGATTAGTCTAAGTTGACTCGTACCTAATCAACTCAGTCAAGTTGATTGTTGGTTGAATGGATAATTTTTGGTTCAATGGACAGAAGGTCTTACAGGCACAAATACCAAAGGGAAAAATGGAGCCCATCATGGGGTACTCTTTGTAATTCTCCACCACTGCTACCTTTCCTCAAACTCCTCTCCAACATCAATATCAGTGCTAGTAGTAGCATGACAAACAACACTGCGCTTAGCAGAACTAGAAGAATGCATTTTCCAAACTACACGAGAACTACTTCCCTCACGAGTCACCATGTGCCATGCTTGGTCTCAGTGGTTCTCTTCCTTCTACTCCTGGTTCAATTACCATATCTTCATTGGAACCAACACTCTGAACTCCACTAGACAACGATTCACCATTTTGTAGTAGTGATTCGCCATTTGTACTGGTGATTTGCCATGATTTTACAGGATAATATAATCTCATGAGAGATTCGCCAAAAAATTATATATACATATTATATTATTAATAAAATCGCCTTCCATTTTTCCTATGTATCATGGGGATTCGCCTATTTTTTATATATATAAATTTAGGGGGGTTCTTAAAATTATCCCTGTTGCAAACTGTTTTGCAGTTGTCCCTCTTTTTAAGTTTTCTTTCCTATTTTTTATTAAAATATTATCTCAATTCCTGAGATATTTTGTAAACAGTTTTTTGTATAAATACTTCACAATTCGAAGTATTCAGTGTGAATAAAATTTCTCAAGACAACTATAGTCTTATTTGCTGGTTATATTGAAGTTGGTGAGTCAATTAGTGAAAGCAGCAGACTAGAAAGAGATTAGAGACATCATAGATAAGGATTCTCGTGGTGAAAAGATAAGTCTCGTTTCTTTCCTTATTTTCAGTGTATTTATTTAAAGTTTACATTCATTCATATTATGTTTTTCTAGTCTATAATTATCAACTAAGGAAAAATTAAACATGATTAGTGATAATAAGATCCCTGTTTCGAAACTTGTTGGCATTTCAATGTTTTCTATTTGATAACCGGACCATAGAATTATTAATTGCTCTAGGTCCTATTTAGATCCCCTTCTTCAATCTTCTTATCTGTAGCTTAAGGATTCTTAAGTGCCCTTTTGCTCAGATTCCATCCACTCCATCAAATCAAGCCTATACATAGCCTTAGAAGGTCACCTATCTTGCCCTTAGCACATTTGCATCTCTGAGCCTTATTTCTTAGTTCTGCTTGCCTAGAGAGTTGACTCCATTGCCCAATATTCTATTAGATCCTTATGGTTTACCTTGAAATCTCTTTATTCCCACCAATATTTTAAAATCAAACCCAAATACACAATCATAGCTAGCCTAATATTTGTTACTAAAACAAAGCTAAATCATACGGAGAGATCCCTCTCTAGAGTTCAAGAAGGCTAGATCTTGAATTCCCAAAGCGGTTATTGGTTACCCCTGGTGTTCTTAACTACAAAAATCCCCATCCCACAACCTGAGAATTACTAGGATGATAACAGGACTTGGGGGTATTATGATCTTTGGAGGAAACTCCCATAGCTAGAAGAGTTGACAGAGAAAATTGGATCGAGTACAAAGGTGTGGCAGGTGGGTTTTACCCTGCACCAATTGTTATGGTGCATATATATATATATGATGTGTATTACAGTTTATCTTATAATTTTGTTGAAGTAGCATACAACAATTTACATAGTGATATGAGAACCACTCTCTAGAGTATACATCGATTTTGTACACATGGCTTTTCAGTTGCTTTTTAAGATATATCATTGGTGATGTTCACATGATTATATAATGAACCATTAAGTTGAACTATGAAATTATTCCTCACAACACACACACATATTGATGAATTAATAATTTTTCTCATATAATTTTTTTAATCTATTTTGAAAAAAATAAAATTATATATAATTATTTCTAAGAAGAACAAGAGAGAGTTCCTTACCATATCTTCGTAAAACATATAATAGCAAGAAAATTAATCTATTGAAATTTCATTTCCAAACATATTCATGGAGTAAAATGAAGATTAAAAGGAGATATTCATGGATTTACCTATAACATCACCTCATAATTAAGAATGTAAATGTACAATATTGATGATACATAGGTTAGGAGAAAATTAATCTATTGAAATTTCATTTCCAAACATATTCATGGAGTAAAATGAGGATTAAAAAAAGATATTTATGAATTTACTTATAACATCACCTCATAAAAGTGTAAATGTACAATATTGATAAAAATTTATTTATATATGATAAATAATAAACCTTTATCTCACATGTATCATATAATATTATAAACAAACAATTGCACCGGGGGTGCAATCCTCAAAACTTTTAAACTGTCTAATATATATGTTTTAAAATAACATAATACACCCTTTTTCCTTTTACATTAGCCTTCGGGCTATTTTAAAACACATGCTATTACATATAATAACAAAACAAAAAACTATTAAACCAAACCTATTTAAAGTATTCGGGGCCCACATTACAAATGCCCAAAGTGAAATATTTGTGCATATGTTATATATGAGCCAATGGTTTAAATAACTATTGGGCGGTGAAACAAAATATTAATAAAACTATATCATACCTCTGGACTTCAAAAAAAAATAAACCAGATTTCAATCACAAATTCGTGTTCAAATAGTTTGCTGATGTCAACCTAATTTGTGACGCGAAAACTTCATAGAATACGCCATATAAAAATTCGGGTCCATTTTTTGGCTTTTCGTACGGAGGAAAACTGTGACGCGAAAATCAAATTAATTCCACCCTATAATGTTTCGGGTCTGAAATTCCACAATGCAGATGGGCCAAAAAATAATGCGATCGAATCGCTTGCTTCCACATGGATGGCTGATTTGGTCTGTGGTCTGTGGGACCACGTTCTTCTGAATTAAAATCTCCCGTGTTTACTATTAAATTTCTTTGTTTCCAAAACAATATAGCGCTCTATTTTTAAGTGTGCAGGGACTGTGATTTCAAAACCAAAATTGATTGTTCATAAGTTTTAGAAAGCGGCTGTTTGACAGAGCCATTCAAACAGATTTAGAAAGTGACCAGAGGACAGGGTATTTGAAATTAATATTTCGACATCCCTCATTCACTGAGAATACCCTCCTTGGTGCCTTCTTCGTCGGACTACAATGTGTTCATCAACAGTCGTGAACCCAATGTTCGTTTCTTCGCCAGGCATCTTCACAACAGTCTTGTTTCCAGAGGATTGTGAGTCTTTCTCGACAACATAGAATTGCACGCTGGACAATCCATACCTTCACAAATCAAAGACGCAATTAAAGGAGCCTCTCTCATTATTACTATTTTCTCTCCAAATTATGCGCAATCGCAAAGGTGCCTCCATGAACTACTCCTCGCGTTGCTCTGTAAGCCGACCATTTTTGCAAAGGCATATAAGTGTCATTTATTGCATATAAGTGTCATTATACCGACGGCGGCCAAAGCGTCACTATTGCGACGGATGCCTCCAAACGTCGCAATTGTGACACTTAGACATTGTGTTGCAAACAAAGTGTTGCTATTGCGACAGATGCCTCCAAACGTCGCAATTGTGACACTTAGACATTGTGTCACAATTGCGACGTTTGGAAGCAACCGTCGCAATAACGATGCTTTAGGGAATAGTGTCGCAATTGCGACGTCTTCCTCCAAATGTCGCAATTGAGACACTTTGTCTAAGTGTCGGTATTGCGACACTTTTCTCTAGACGTCGGTATAGTGACGGTTTTGGGTGGGATTGAAAAAATTTGGGGAAATTTCCGACATTTGGTCAAAAGTGTCGGAACCAAGTGTCAGATTTTTCCCCAAATGTACTAGTGTATATTATTTAATATTGCAATTTTCATTATTCTCACCAATGTATATACACTAATTACAGTTTATTTTTATGTTTGTAGATGGAAGGTGAAGAAGAAGAAAATAATCAACGCCATGAACAAAACATTCCTGAAAATAACCCAAGTAATGGAAGTAGCTCTAGCAGTGACAACAGTTTAAGCGAAGAATGATGATCACTATGTTTGGATATCAAAGCAAGACGTTGTATTTTTTGAAATATTTGTCTGTGAAATCAGAAATTTTGTTTAATGTAATGGACATAGTGTCCCAAATGAAAGACAAAGGGATACCAATAACTATCCCATTTTGTATGACAAAGATTATATTATATATATATATAATAAAATATGTTTTAATTTATTCTATTGTGTTCTCCATTGTCGCTGTAAAATGTAACACCACTGATTAAATTTATGGATGATTAAATATTATAATGAAGAGATGTGAAATTTGATGATACGATACAACAAATTAATCCAAACATCACATTCAAATGCACTAATAAAAATTTAAATCATATGAATACTGTTATAATATATATATATATATGTGTGTCGAATTTTGATGAATAATTAATCCAAACATCACAATAATTATGATATGATATAACAAATTAATCCAAACATCACATTCAAATGCATTAATAAAAATTTAATTAATATGAATATTGTTATAATATGTGTCGACTTTTGATGAATAATGAATTTTAAAAAATCACAATAATTGCACTGTCACAGGTCGATGTTTCTAAAAAATACAAAATGAACACCGGTACGTGTCAGTTACTGTACACCAGTGCATTTGTATGCTTGAGTGCACTGGTGAATTTCTACGACCTATGGGCATGGCACAAATACCAAAACCAATTAAAAATATCGATTCGTTTGTGCAATTTTGCGCACAGGTGTGTTTATGTGAGACTACACACTGGTGCATTTGTACGACCTATGGGCACCACAAAAATACCAATACCAATTATAAATCTTGGTGCATTTGTAAGATACAACGCGTCGGTGCATTTATATAAGTCTACGTACTGGTGCGTTGAGACGACCTTTGGGCACCGCACAAATCCCAAGACCAATTAGAACGACCCCGTGTGTTGTATCACCAACACTGTGCCCAGTGTGGTTTTATACCTTCACGGTCTGGTGCATGCACCTTCGACCTCCCCGGGCCACCTTCTAGATGACATGCACTGGTGCGTTGAAACCTTAGTAGCGCACCGATAAAAAAAGACATCCGTAATAACCTCTGGCTACCCAATTTTTTTAGTTGTGTTGAATTTCCTTTAAAAGCTTCGCCAAAACCTCCATAACCATAAACGAATGTTGTATCAAATGTTTTTTTGAAAATTTTGGCTAATTTTATAACACTAAAAACCTCCTTTATAACCTCCTCTAGAGGGTCTTTTCCTTGTAGTGCAAATTTTTCTAGATACTTATGTAACAAACTATTCATTAGACACATGAATGTAGCAGGTGCATTATTCAACCCAAAAGGTAGAACTACAAATTCATAGTGCTTGTATCTAGTCCTGAATGATGTCTTGTGGATGTATTCATCTTTAATTCTTAGTTGATGATAGCTTGTTCTTAAATCAATCTTTGAAAAGATTGTAGCTCCTCTCACTTGATCAAATAAGTCATTTATTCTGAGTAGAGGATATCTATTATTTATAGTCAATTTATTTAGTTGTCTATAGTCTATACACATCCTAAATGTGCCATCTTTCTTTTTAACAAATATTGCAGGTGCTCCCCAAGGAGACACACTTGGTCTGATGTAACCTTTGTCTAATAACTCTTGTAGTTGCAGTTTTAATTCTAACAACTCAGGAGTACTCATTCGGTAGGGTGCTCTAGAGACATGTGTAGCTCCGGGTACCAATTCAATTGAGAAGTCAATTTCTCTTTTAGGGGGTAAATGTGGGATTTCATATGGAAACACATCCTTGAACTCTCTAATTATTGGTAATTTTCTACATCTTCTTTTTCAATTTGTTGTCCCAATTCCTCCACTTGTACAACATACACTTGACATCCTTTCCTTGCTCTCCTTTTTAACTATAGTGTTGAAATATGTCTAATTGATATGGGTCTTGGTTTTCCTTTTACTGTCATTGGTTTTCCCTCACCATCTATACAATGAACTATTTTATCTAAGATATTAACTATTGATTTATATTTTTCTAACCAGTCCATTCCCACTAACACATCATAGGAGTCTAGAGGAAAAATATTTAAATTCAGTTGAGTTTCATACCCATTTAAATTTACAACAATATTTGGTTATTTATGGATCACTTTATTTTTGTTCCAATAGCTAACTGAACTAACTATGTTTGCTGAAATTTTTCTGATTTTAATTTTCACGTTTCCACCATCTGAGGACTTATATAGCTTAAATTTTGTCCTGGATCTATCAAAACAGAAATAGGTTGTTCAACAATCATACCTTCGATTTCGATCATGGTTGATTGGTTTTAAGCTTGGTGATCCTCTAGTGCAGCACTGATTCTTGGAATGTTTCTACCAACATCATTTACAATAGTTGCCTCTCTTAACACTTGAATGTTTTGAACTGTTCAATGAGGAAAATCCCGTAACATGTGAGGTTCTCCACAACCCCAACACTTTAATGGTTCCTTCATTTTTACAATTTATTCTTTCTTGTTGTTTACATCCATCTGTTTAGATCCAATTTGTGATTGTGCTGCTTGATTTTCTCCAGTTTTGTTAAACTTCTTTCTTTGATGATTTTTCCAAAAAAAGTTCAAATATGATGGTTTTACACTTTTTCCACTAGAGTCAACTTTCCCTTTTTCTTTGTTTTTCCAAATTTTCATCTGATCGTTTTTTCCTTTATACTATTTATAACACATTATTTCTTTGCACACCGCTTCATCCATTGTCTTGGGATTATCAAATTCTATTATCTCCTTGTAAATAGTAGGTAGTAGGTAGGTAGGTTAAAAATCATTGTACCTTGGCCTTTTCTTCTATGATATAAGGCACATAGCGAAGCAGGTTAGTGAATTTAGTAACAAAATCATCTATAGTGAGATGTCCCAATCTCAGCTCATGAAATTCTTTGGCCTTGTCATCATAATATCTCTCATTTAGATATCTAGATCTAAATTTAGTTTAAAAGTCTTCCCAAGTAACAATTTTCTCATCTAGTACATGTACCATTTTGGTTTCTTCCCACCACAAGGTAGCCTTACCCTGTATTTGATAAATAGAAAATCTGGCTTTCAGGTTACTTCCATATTCATAAACTTGAAAGTATTTCACCATATTTAAAAACCAAGCTTCTGCATCTTCCTCCTTTTCACCATCATAAATGGGAGGTTTAATTTTTCAGAATTATCCTTGCAATTCCTTTTTCTTTCTGGACTGTTTTCTAGTTGCTTCACCATCCTCAAATCCTTCTGAGTTGGTTTCAGCTTCTTTTCTCTTTCTTCCAGGGTCTTCATTTTCGTGACTAGATCTTGAGGTTAATTCCTTAATCAACCTTTCTTTCTCTTCGCTGGTTTGCAACAATCGTTCATTGTTGGTTCTCAGATGAATCAATTCTTATTGCATCTCCCTGAACATATCCAACATTTGAGAATTTTGATCTGGTGGATTTCCCTCAACACCCAAATCTATGTACACACCTCCTCCATCGCTTATAATTACAGTTGTACTTTTTTTCACTAAATCACTATACACATAAAATAAATTAGTGCAAAAAATTTTCAATTTAAAATAATTTACAGCAACAAATTTTTTGGATTTTTTTTCTTGTGTGAGGACACATATATGTCCAGTGTTTCAACATGGGCTCTAATACCATCTATAACAACTCCAATTATCACAATTTTTTTTTCTAATTATAGCATAATTACTAATTTTTCATCAAGGAAATTAATGTATTTCGTCACCATTAGACGTAACTCTATTGTCGTATTTTCTGTTGTGAGAATTTACTTCACAATTTATGATTTCCTGTATAGAATAATTTTTGGAGATGTATAATTCTTGTGTTTCTTAAAAATTTCATAATTTGGTTTTAGTAGTGACTGTCCTTGAAGTTTTAGGTGTGGAGCCTGATTTTCTTGCTGATTCAGAGATCCTTGTTTTAGCTGGATGTATACCCCAGGAAAATTGTACACCCTTGCATGCGGGGGGGTTTCGGGGGCTGCGCCCCCGAAGCCAAAAATAGATGTAAAATTGCCTTGTAAAAGTATAGTAATTTCTAGTCAATCTGGGCCGTTCATTAGGCGGATGATCTGACGATAGAAGTTATGTTTAGTTTAGGGATTTTTGCCGTAGAAGGCAACCCCTCGCTTTTATGAGGGTATTGTATTGTGGCTATGCATTGTATGTGTATTCTCTGAGCGGGAAACAGATAGGGAGGCTGTGAGAGACAACAAAGGATATTACAGCGGATCTGTTGTAGTTTTTGTATCTTCATTTTGCTGGATAATAGAAAGGAAGGATTGGCTGTTCGGGATGGACATAGCCCAAACTCGGTGAACCACGTATATTTGTGTCTCTCTGGTTTTATGTGTTTTGTGTGCTTGTATTTTCCACATATTTTATGTGTTGCATTGCTCTGTAATATTTAATTTTCTAACAAATAGCATCAGAGCCGAAGGTATATTTGGTTGATAAACTCACAGGAAAGAAGGGTTCCTGGTTCGAGTGGGAGCAATGGCGGAAGATGCTAAGTTTAGGGTCGAGAAATTTAACGGCCAAAGCTTCCCGCAGTGGAAGATTCAGATGGAAGATTATCTGTATCAGAAAGATCTGTACCTATCATTGAGTGGAAAAGCAAAGAATCTGGCAGCCATGACAGATGTGGAATGGAACATTCTCGATAGAAAGGCACTCAGAACAATACGGTTGTGCCTTGCGGCGCCAATCGCCTTAAATAGTTCGAAGGAAACAACAGAGGGTTTGATGCAGACGTTGGCGAAACTATATGAAAAACCCTCGGCCTCAAACAAGGTATTTCTTATTTCAGAAGGTGGATCTGTTGCAGACCATTTAAATGATTTTAATACAGTTACCAGTCAGTTAAGTTCTGTAGGGGTAAACTTTGATGATGAAGTTAGAGCTCTGTTATTCTTGTGCTCACTGCCAGAGAGTTGGAATGGTTTAGTAATGGCCATTATTAACTCTGTCTCTGGATCGAGTACTTTAAAGTTTGATAATGTTGTCGATGCTATCCTTAGCGAGGAAATGTGACGGAAAAGCTCCGGTGAGACATCGTGTAATGCTTTGAATGCAGAGTCTAGGGGAAGAAGAATGGAAAGAGGAAAAAGCTCAGGATATCACAGTAAATCAAGGAAAGGTAGATCCAAGTCCAGATTGGGGATAGTGTGCTGGAAATGCGAAAAGAAAGGACACCTAAAGAAATACTGTAGATCTCGGAAGGGAAAAGAAGGAGATGCACAACAAGAAAATAATCACGAAGCAAATGTGACAGGTGATGTGTTACAAGATGCTTTGATTCTTTCTTTCGAAAATGTTAATGATTCTTGGGTTGTAGATTCAGGGGCTTCATTCCATGCCACACCTGATAAGAAATATTTTCATGACTATGTTCAAGGAGATTTTGGACAAGTTCGTTTGGGTGATGATAAACCATGTAAAATTGTTGGAATGGGTAAAGTTCTTGTAAAACAACAGAATGGAAACCAATGGCTACTAAAGGAGGTAAGGCATGTTCCAGATCTGAAGAAAAATCTGATTTCAACAGGGCAGTTAGGCAGTGAAGGTTGTGTGACAACTTTCATAGATAAAACTTGGAAGGTCACAAAAGGAGCGCTGGTAATAGCAAAAGGTGAAAAGGTTGGTACATTGTATTTATGCAATGGTATTTCTAACTCTGTTAATGCTTTAACTTCCAAAGGAGCAGATGCAGCATTATGGCATCATAGGCTCGGACACATGAGTGAGAAGGGGATGAAGATTCTTCACTCGAGAAATTTGTTGCCAGGTTTGAAGAATGTTGATTTGGATTTCTGTGAAAATTGCATTTATGGAAAACAAAAGAGAGTCAGATTTCTCAGAGTTGGGAAAGAAAAGAAGAGCGAAAAATTGGAGCTTGTGCATACAGATGTATGGGGACCTGCTCAGGTATCATCTCTCGGTGGCTCTTGCTATTATGTTATGTTTATTGATGATGCAACTAGAAAAACTTGGATTTATTGTATTCAAAATAAATATGATGTATTTGATACTTTCAAGAAATGGAAAGCTTTGGTTGAGATTGAGACAGGAAAGAAGTTGAAGTGTCTCAGATCAGACAATGGAGGTGAATATTGCAGCAAAGAGTTTGATAGGTATTTTTCAGAGCATGGAATTCGTAGAGAGAAGACAGTTCCAAGAACACCACAAGAAAATGGTGTGTCAGAAAGGATGAACAGAATAATCATGGAGCGTGCAAGGTGCATGAGATTGCATGCATGATTGTCTTTACAATTTTGGGTAGATGATGTAGATATTGTTGTTTATCTAATAAACAAAGGGCCTTCAAGTTCCTTGGATGGTGGTATTCCAGAGGAAGCATGGACAGGTAAAAAGGTAAACTACTCTTTTTTAAAGCCATTTGGTTGTGAGGCCTTTGTCCATATTAATAAAGAAAATAGAACAAAGCTTGAAGAAAAATCAAAGAAATGTACCTTTATTGGATATGGTGCTAATGATTTTGGTTATCGCTTATATGATTATGAAAATCACAAAATCATTAGGAGCAGAGATGTAATATTCAATGAAAAGGTCTTGTATAAGATTCAGCTGCAGGAAAAGAAACAGGAAAAAGAAAGCAAGGAATACACGGTTCTTGATGAGATAACTAAAAAAGTAAAGGTGTTTGAAAATGATAATAATCAACAACCACAGCAGCAACAACCACCACAACAACAACAAGCACCTCAAACACCTGAAAGTGGTGTTAGAAGATCTACCAAGATAAGTAGACCCCTTGAACGATACTCTCCTTCATTATATTATTTATTATTGACTGATTCTAGTGAACCTGAATGTTATGAAGAAGCAATGCAAGTTGAAAGCAAGAAGAAGTGGGAGCTAGCAATGGATGAAGAGATTGACTCCTTAATGCATAACCAGACTTGGGACTTAGTCAGGTTTCCTGTAGGTAAAACTACATTGAAGAATAAATGGGTTTACAGGCTGAAGGAAGAAGATGGAGGAAAACAGAGGAACAAAGCTAGACTTGTGGTGAAGGGGTTTGCACAGAAGAAAGGTATTTATTTTCATGAAATATTTTCTCCTGTTGTTAAGATGACTTCAATCAGAACTATCTTAAGTCTTGTAGCAGCGGAAGATTTACATCTTGAACAGTTAGATGTAAAGACAAAATTTCTCCATGGAGATTTGGAGGAAGAGATATACATGTAGCAACCAGAAGGATATGAGGTCAAAGGGAAAGAAAAATTGGTGTGCAGGTTAAAGAAGAGCTTGTATGGCTTAAAACAGGTTCCAAGGAAGTGGTATCTAAAATTTGACAAGTTTATGTCTGAACAAGGTTATAATAGATGTCACTATGATCATTGTGTTTATCTAAAAAGGAAAAATGATGGCAACTATATTATATTGTTATTGTATGTAGATGACATGCTTGTTGCAGGATCTAACATGCAGGAAATAAATGTGCTCAAAAGAAAATTGGCAAATTCATTTGCAATGAAGGATTTGGGAGCTGCAGAACAAATCCTTGGTATGAGGATAACTAGAGACAGGAAAAATCACAAATTAACACTGTCTCAACATGAGTATAGGAAAGGTGTTGAAAATATTTAATATGCACAATGAAAAACTTGTTAGTACACCTTATGCTAGCCATTTCAAACTTAGTAAGAAGATGTGCCCAAAGACCCAAGAAGACATGGATTATATGTCCAAAGTTCCATATGCATCAGCAGTTGGAAGCTTAATGTATGCAATGGTCTGCACAAGGCCTGATATTGCACATGTAGTGGGAGTTGTAAGCAGGTACATGAATAATCTAGGAAAAGAAAATTGGATGGTAGTAAAATGGATTCTCAAATATTTGAGAGGTACCACAAATCAAGCATTATGCTTTGGTGGTTCAAACATTTCTCTATAGGGATATGTTGATGCAGATATGGCAGGTGACAGAGATAACAGGAGGAGCATTACAAGATATGTATTTACTGTTGGTGGAACAACTGTCAGTTGGGTTTCAAAAATCCAAAGTGTCGCTGCACTTTCAACAACAGAAGCAAAGTATGTTGTTGCTACAGAGGCTAGTAAAGAAATGATTTGGTTACAAAGGCTTATGGGTGAATTGGGTAAGAAGCATGATATGGGCACGTTATACAATGATAGCCAAAGTTCCATTCATCTTGCAAAGAACTCAGCATTTCATTCCAGGACTAAACAAATACATCTCAAGTACCATTTCATATGGTCAGTATTGGAAGATGGAGAGTTGAAGCTGGAAAAGATACACACTAGCCAGAATCCTGCAGATATGCTAACAAAAGTTGTAACCGGGGAGAAACTGAAAATGTGCTCAGTTTCAATTGGTCTTCAAGGATGATGATGAAGATGAGGAACAACCAGGTCCAAAGAGGAGTCATTTTCCAACAAATGAAGTAGCAATGGAGTTGCTACAATCAGTCTCCAAGTGGGATATTGTTGGGTGTGGAGCCTGATTTTCTTCCGACCCCCCCGGTTGGGGGGTCCGGGGGCCAGCGGTCCCTCGGCGGGGGTTTCAGGGGCAGCGCCCCCGAAGCCAAATATAGATATAAAATTGCCTTGTAAAAGTATAGTAATTTCTAGTCAATCTGGGCTGTTCATTAGGTGGATGATCTGACGGTAGAAGTTATGTTTAGTTTAGGGTTTTTTGCCCTAGAAGGCAACCCCTCGCTTTTATGAGGGTATTGTATTGCAGCTATGCATTGTATGTGTATTCTCTGAGCGGGAAACAGATAGAGAGGCTGTGAGAGACAACAGAGGATATTACAACGGATCTGCTGTAGGTTTTGTATCTTCATTTTGTTGGATAATAGAAAGGAAGGACTGGCTGTTCGGGGTGTACGTAGCCCAAACTGGGTGAACCACGTATTTCTGTGTCTCTCTGGTTTTATGTGTTTTGTGTGCTTGTATTTTCCGCATATTTTATGTGTTGCATTGCTCTGTAATATTTAATTTTCTAACATGAAGACAGTCCTTCACCACCTTGTTATACTATAACTGCATTTATAATTTCCAGTAATTTATGTCTTTACCATTTTATACTATATCTAGCATAATATGTTAACATCATAATTTATCTCATACCTTAAACTATTTATGGTATTCTAATCTCCTTTCGTCATTTTTTCCACTTCCACACTATATAACACCTTTAACACACTATATGGCACACTTAACATTTATAAGAGTTAATCTTATTTATACTATCAAATTTTACTAATTGATACATATACCTTTTGTTTAAAAAACAAGTATACCTAAACCCATTCAAAGGATTTAATGATACTATTAATAATCCTCAGACATATAACGATATGTAAATTTATAACAAGACGTTGTATTATACATATTTAATAATTTCCCTTCCTATCTTAATGACAGATTGGCCCTTCATAACGTTGTTACGTTATAACCATCACTTTGTGTTTTCATTACTTTTATAACATGCATTACGTTATCAATATGCAAGTATTTACACATCAGTTCTAAACACTGTTACCGATGAAATAGGTAACCTGACCTCAAAACGGGAACTCTAGCCCAAAAAGACTCAAAAAACATGAAAAAACACCCCAAAAACAAAAAGTGTTTTTTCCATAACGCACTTCGTTTTTTTTTAAGGTCAAATTTCAAAATTTTATAAAATTATGGTAAAAACATAATTGTTTCTTGAAAAAAGGATTGAAAAAACACCCCAAAAACAAAAAGTGTGTATTCTCGAACGCACTTCGTTTTTTTTTTAAGGTCATATTTCAACATTTTATAAAATTATGGTAAAAAAAAAAATTGTTTCTTGAAAAAAGGATTGAAAAAACACCCTTAAAACAAAACCAGTTGATGCTCGAATAACAAAAAATAAAATTGTGTCATACTTTTGGCCTTTTTAAAAATAGAAGTAACATTTTTTAATTTTTAAAATTCAAACATTAAAAAAAACCCTAAAATTTAAGAAAAAAAATAAATTTAAAAAATAAAAACATTTAAAAGCTTAAAATTTAAAAATATATGAAGATAAAAAAAAAGAAAAATAAAAATTTTAATTCAAACATTAAAAAAACCCTAGAATTTAAGGAAAAAATAAAATAAAAAAATAAACCAAAAAAATTTAAGATTAAAATTTAAAAAAATATAGAAATTAAAAAATAAAAATAAAAACAAAATAAAAATATTAAATTAAAAAAAAAAACAAGTTAAAAAAAGAAGGAAATTATAAAAAATAAAATATAGAAATTAAACTTAAAAAAGAAAAAGTAAATGCTTATTAAATTTAAAAAAAAAACAAAAAATTAAATTTAAGGAAATATATTAAATTTTAATAAATTTAAAAATTTAAAATAAAAATATTTAAAAAAAAAACATTATTTAAATTAAAAGTAAAAAAAAATAAAAAATTAATTAAAAATAAAAAATTAAAAAAAATAACATGAAAATATTAAATTTAAAACAATATATATTAAAAAAACAAATAAACTATACAAAATAAATTAAATTTAAATGATAAAAAATAAAATATATATATGAACTTAAATTAAAATATGTATCTATATCAGATTTTATTAAATTAAAAAAAAAAAATTAATATTAAAATAACAAATTAAATTTAAAAACAAAAATATTAAATTTTAATAAATAAACAAATAAACAAATAAATTTTGAAAGAAAAAATAAATTTTAAATATAAAAGAAAAAAAAAACCATTGTTAAAATAAAAACTTTAAAAATCAATTAAAAACGGAAAATTGAAAAAAAAATAAAAAATATATATTAAACAAAAAAAAATAAAAAAAACAAATTAATTTAAAAAAATTTAATTTAATTTTAAAAAAAAAATCTAATTTTAAATACACAATTTTAATTGAAATATAAAAATATAAAAATTTTATGTTATTAACAAAAAAAAATTAATAAAAAAGTAAAACATTTAAAAAACAATATTAAATTCAAATAAATTTTAAAAAAATACAAAATTTATGAAATTCTATAAAATAATATAGGAAATTTATGAAATTAAAAAAAAAAAATCAATTAAATAAAAAAGAAGAAGAAAAATTTAATAAAAATTACTAACAAAATAAATAAATAAAAATTTAAAACAGAAAAAATAATAAAATTTACAAAAAATAAAAACAAAATTAAACAAAAAACAAAACAAATTATATTTTATATAAAAAAATTAAATTAAAAAAAAAAATTATATTTTTGGAAAAAAAAAAAAAAAATGGCGGCGGTGGTGGTGGTGGGGGCGGCGCAACCCGGCCTTCCCCGCCCGGAATCGGCCCTCCCCGCCGGGGCGGCGGCGGAGGCCGGCCTGTGGGCGGGCGGGGTGGCTGCGCAGCTCGCCGCCCTCCCACCGGCCGGCCTCCGCCGTTGCCCGGGCAGGGAAGGCCGGGTGGTGCCGCCCCCACCACCACCGCCTCACCACCACCACCACCACTGCCGCCATTTTTTTTTTAATTTTTTTAATTTTTTTTTTTTAAATTGATTTTTTTTTTTAATTTTTAAAATTTTTTTTTTTTGAATTGATTTTTTTTAATTTGATTTTTTTAAAATTTTTTGTTTATTTCAAAAAATTTAATTTTTTTATTTAAAATATAATTTGTTTTGTTTTTTTTTTTAATTTTGTTTTTATTTTTTTTAAATTTTATTATTTTTTTTTTTTTTGTTTTTAATTTTTAATATATATGTATATTTTTTATTTGATTTTATTTTTATTTTTTTTTATTTTTAATATTTTTATTTTAATTTTATTTTTTTAAATTGTTTTTTTAATTTCAAAAAATTTAAATAAATATTATTAAATTTTTTTATCTTAAATTCAATTTGTTTAATTTTTTTTTTAATTTTCTTTTATTTTTATATTTAATATTATAGATTACTTATTTTTTAAAATTTAAAATTTAAAATTTATTTATTAAATTTATTAAATTTTAATTTAATTTAATTGCTTTTTTAAATTTTTTAGTTTATTTAGTTTTTCATTTTTAAAATCTATAAATTGTTTCATTAAAAAAAAAGCACTAAATTTATGTGTATTTGTTTTTTAATTATTTGCATGTTATTTTTTTCATTTTTTTTGTTTTTAAATGATAGTTTTTTTTATTTTATTTTCTTTTTCAATTTTTTTTTTAATTTGTTTTTTTTTGGTTAATTTTAAAATTTGTATTTTTTTTCTTATTATTATTATTATTTTTTAATTTAAATTTTTAAATTTAATTTTTTTAATTTTTTTTTTTTAATTTTTTTGTTTAATCTAAATTTTAATTTTGTAATTTTAATTATTTTTATTTTTATTTTTTAATTTTTAATATGGTTTTTTTTAATAAGTTAGAAAAAAAATGTTTTTGAAGTTTTTTTTTTTAAATTTTTTTGGTCAATTTTTGTTTTTTTTCTTTAAATTATGTGTTTTTTTTTTCAAATTTTGTCATTTCCTTTGATATAATTTTCAAATATTTTTGTTTTTATTTATTTATTTTTGTTCAAATTTTTTATTTTTACGAGCTATTTTTGTTTTTTTTACATTTTTATTGGGTTTTTTTTATTGTTTTTATATATATTTTTTTATCTAAGTTTTGTGTTTTATTACCAACATGAAAATCACCACTCTAAAAAAAAAAGGTTGATGCAGCATCAATACGTTTCAAAATTAGCATGAAAATCACCGCTCTAAAAAAAAAAAGTTGATGCAGCATCAATACGTTTCAAAATTAGCATGAAAATCACCACTCTAAAAAAAAAAAAGTTGATGCTGCATCAATACATTTCAAAATTAACATGAAATTCACTAACATTTTAAAACAAATATTCATACTTCATAAATAAAAATATTAGAGTGTCAAAAATGTGCACAAAAAAAAATGGTGATTCTGCATCACCACTTTTCAAAATCGGGTGCTTTTTATGCTACCAAAAAAAAGTAGGTAACATTGCGGTTACCTATTTCATTGGTAACATTGTTTCTAATTTAATTTAGAGTTATACGTTAATCGATTTGTGGATTCGAATCTATGATCCGTAGATCTCCAGGTCAGAGGTTTTAATACCTTTATAATTTTGAGATTTCTATATTTATGATTATACTCTAGTCATTAAATTAATCACATGGCTCTGGAGATTTTTCTACCCATTGTTGGCTTAGATCACTGCCACGTTGATGGTCAAGATGTTTTTTTATGGATGTCCTGGTTAATTTCGGCTTTGGTTTTTCCATCAAACCCTCATTTATGGGTTTCCCATGTCGTCCATCCAATTTTCTAGCATTACCACACAGACAATCTCTTGGTCAACTGTAAGGCTTCATTATCAATCTGGTTCACGTTTTCTTCAGGTAAGGTAGTATAAGTTTTACGATTTTTTATTAACATTATGGGAATGCTTCCTCTGTCAGATTCATTTTATTTGGTTTAAATTGGTTTGTTTAGATTTTATTAGTATTCTCTGCAACTAACATATTTCGTTTTGGTTGCAGGGTTTTCATTTTCTTCGAGGTTTTTAAACTGCTATCCCTCAACGTTTCAAGAGGCCATGAGGTATATTTCTTCACCTATACCAACAGGTACAAACTTAACCTACCTTGGCCTTCGTATTTTATACGCTTTCCACTACTGTAGTTTTCATATATTGATTCCATTTCCTTACCTTACAAGTTTACAGTGGATTGAATCCTCAATTTAATTAAGTTATCTCTAAACTCTATGTTGTATTCCTACCACTATACTATCTCTGTGTTACTACAGTAACATAACCGTGATTTTAAATACGGAATAATAGCCTCTGTATTTGATTACATATTTATTGCTTTTCAAGATGGCTCCCTCATTCATTATTTATTGTAAACGTTTCCAGCTATGCTTAACTTGGTAAATTTGAATTTTCATCAGAGTTTTTCCAAATTGTTTGCAATTGCAACTTTTTGTTAGATTAAAATTTTGGGTTTTCGTTGAATATGAAACTTCATTATGTAAATTCAATTTTCCCCCAATTTAATCTAAGAAGCTAGCGCCGAGCTTGGCCGTTTTACCATTACTCAGTATACATAATTAGTTTGCTTTCGATTATCCTGACAATCTCTGTGTACTCTTATTCAATTTTCTTGTTAACGAGATTTAACTTTTGGTTTTCAAATCGATTGCAATTCCTCTCCAAGGTAACTATCACTGAGAGTCATATATTACATTTTTCATAATAGAATTAGAGAAATTTTATTTCGATTTTCTCTGTCACTATATTCGTATTTTCCAATTGAAATATTTATAGAAATTTGATATATTTCTTTAGTTGTGACGTAACCAATTTTCATCAAATTTTTATATCTTTGGAATGATCGATTTATCTGAAGTAGATTTGAATTTTGAGGTAACTCAGAAACCCTCATTCCCTCATGAGGAATTTCGAGTTTCGTTTTCTTTTTAATATTCTTCATAACATTCTCCTATTCATGAAGTTAACTTTTTGTTGAATTATTAAATTGTATATGGAATTAACACTACAATGTCACATATTTATATTCTGTATGAAATTCTCATCTTTACACTTATATGTTAGTTGAGAATAATATGAAATAAATTTAGGATTTTATTAATTTCCTCAAATTAATAAAATCATGAATTGTAATCCATTATACACAGTTCCTCAGAGTTTTGATATGCACTCTGTCGATGAGACTAAAGGTAATCACGTTCCCTCTCGTCAGATTAGTTTCCTCTTTCTCTTCTATTAATTTTTTATTCTTGTATTTACACATTTTTTCATATTTATATGCAGGTTTACTGTTACTGTTTAATATAGCACAATAAGGTAAATTTTGCATATTTAATTACTATTGTCACTTAATTGCTTTACTTAAATTTAAATAAATTTATACACATATTAATTCATGTGTATAATTGTATGTGCAGGTACTCCACTTCCTTCAATGCAAAGTTTTACAGTTTAATTTATAATTTTATAAATTTTGGGCAATTCATTCTACCATTCATTGACAATAGAATTTGGTTTCTTCTATAGAGGTTGGTCCATATCGTTTTGAAGAATTCATCCTCTTGAATTCTGAACTATATTCAATTTGATAATTATGTTGTAACTATTTAGTTAGGACCATGGACTCTCTCTATAATTTATGACAGAATTAAAATTTTAAATTATATATAGAGTAATATCATGGTTTAAATTATTGTAGCATGATACATTGTAGTCATCCTCGGAACTTTGAGTTATATTTCTCTACTGCATGTAATTTGTGTATATGACATTTGTACTCTTTTGAGTTAATGTAATAATTTGTGTGTGTCAGTACATCTTCTAGTTATTGTATAGTATAATATCTTTCTTTCATTCCACATGTATTTATCTATGTTTTTTGTGTACACAGTTTTACAATTTACAACCTAACCTCAGATGTAAACCTGATATTGGGGTTTAGACATTCCGAGTGTTGGTTTATTAACTTATACTTGTCTATGTAACCATACAGATCAATTGTATTTACTATAGTTGTTGTCTGTTAAATACATTGGACTATCTAAATGAATTTTATACAAAATTAAATCATGCATAAAATTAACTTTCTTACACACTTCCATATATTATAATGAAATCACAATTCAGTACAAATTGATAAATTCAAACTTTCTGTAACACTAAATTAATACACATAATTGAATTACTTGTGCATACCAATTTTGGTAAGACTATTTTTCCACCCAACCTTGAGCTTTATCTCCACATCTCCCCCCGAGCAGAGACCAATTCCTCCAAGGTGTACACAACATCTTGTCTACCCTGGAATGACTTATTTAAGCTTGCTTTCCCTTCAAGATGTTTCCATAACTGCGTCTAGTTAATCAGGATGTTATTTTCATTTTTGCCTAGGCTTTCCTTTTGTTTTTTCCACAAAACTACTTTAAAACTAGCTTTTTCCTCTTTATAGTTTTATTCCACCTCTTCTCAATAACTTTCCACTTTACTGAGGTATCTTTTAGATTTTTATCTCCAATCTAATATTTGAAATTTAATTTATTTTCTCCAAGGATTTTTGGAGAATTTGGGAAAGGTTTTGGAATCTTATCCATCCTCATGGATTTGAAATCTTGGTCTCCATTTATACTCTAGTCTTTGCATAATAATTCAAATTCCACATTTATTAAATTAAAAAAATAAAATATGTCCACAATAATTGTTTTCCTTTAGGTCCACTCAAACTTTAGGATTTTTCAAGTGTCTAATACAAGCAGTAAAAATAGGGATATTACAATATTAATTAAAACTTGTCGTCCACCGATTATATTGTTTCCATGCACTTGCACATGATGACAAGTTGTCACACCTTATCGTTTTTAACACAAGGAACATTATGATGGAGAAATATTTTACATGTCAAAACATTCATGCCCTATCATCGATTTTCGATGAGTTGTCCAAGGAAAATGCAAAGATATAAAAGGATGTCCCCACAACAAATGTTAAACATAAATCATATTATGTGATAACAAGATATATGAACATATCACATTCCTCCGATTGTGAATATATCCCTTTCATATGTAATGTCTTATACCAAAATATCTTAAGCATCTTGTGATACTTTTCTTAATCACAATAATATGGTTACTTGATACGGTTTTCACTTCAACCTGTATTATGAAGCCAGCTCAAAAATAGAAGAAAAGATAGATCAATGCCCTAGAAATCAGCCTCTTCGAGGGGGAAACCTATTTTATATCACATAAATAAACAATTATTGAATTATACAAATGGAAAAGCTCCTTTCTATATATAGGAGTCCATGGGGTCACAATATAATCCTAGCCGACCTAACAATAATAATGTAAGGGCACAATAATAACAATATGGGGACTACAGGGGTACAACAATAACAATAAGGGGGCTACAATAACAACAATAAGGTACTACACTAGTAATATAGGGCCCTAACATGCCCCTCTCCTTCAAAAAAGTGTTTTCCTCAACGATTGAGTAGTTCTGGATGTTTCTGTATAAAATTTTCATTCTCCTATGTCGAATCTTCAGTGGATAAGTTCTTCCACTTGATGAGATACTCTGAAATTGATCGATTTCATAGCTATAGAGTTCTTGTTTTCGTGGTTTCTTCATGTTCCAATATGATTTTCCTTCCTCATCAAGTTCTGGAAATATTTTTGAACTGAAATTTTGTCACCTATAACCTACTTTAAGATTGAAACATGGAAAACTGGGTGCACTCGGGAAAATGCAAGAAGCTCCAATTTGTATGCCATAGTACCAATATTTTGAAATACTTTGTAAGGACCATAGTACTTTGACGATAATTTATTATCCTTCTTAGCTTTCTTGAGGGACATTTTTTGCATGGTTGTAGCCATAAAAATACCTAGTTTCTTGCATCAAAACTTCTCTTGCTTTGATGTTGATCTGCTTGTTGTTTCATTCGATTTTGTGCTAAATTTAGGTTATCCTTTAAGAGTTGGAGAACTTGTTGTTGATGCTTGATGTGATCTTCCACTGCTTGAACCTTAGAATTTTCTCTTAAAGATGATGTGATGGACGACAGATGATATCCATAAAGTGCCATAAATGGGGTCAGTTTTGCTGCAACCATTAGAGAACTTTTGAGGTCTAAAATTGGCCACCTAAGAAAATGTACAACCAAAATAAAATTTATAAGAACCAATAGGATTCAAGATGATGATGTCAACCATGGGGGGTGATTCACCATTTTTTGGGGTAAAAAGGTAAAGATATTAAAAATAATAAAATAATAAAACTACATTTTCAACTTGTATTTTCAACTTATATCCCTAAGGTTTTACTCAAATTTCAACCAGGAGTGCTCGTTGGATGAAAAATTTAATTCCTCATCCAAGGATTACCCATGTTACATACTTTAAATGGACCCTACTACACAAAAAAATAGAAATACATGAAGAAACGTGATTGCAATCATGTTTTCCATGTATTTCTATATTTTTGTGTAGCAGGGTACATACAAAATATGAAACATGGGTAATCCTTGGATGATGAATCAAATTCTGCATCCAATGAGTGTTCTCGCTCAAAATTTGAGTAAGCCATAGGGAGATAAGTTTAAAATACGAATTAAAAAAGTAGTTTTTTCTTTTTTTTCCCTCTAAAATTTGATGATGTAATCTAATATTATTTTATTATTTTTACTATTATTTTATAATTTCCTTAGGAGGCCTATTTTAGACCTCAAAATTCCCCTAATGGGGGAAGAAAGTGTTATACCACCATTCAGCTAGAGGTAACCAATTGATCCATTGTGTTTGTTTATCAGATACAAAGAAACGAATATATCCTTACAAACATTTGTTCAATGTCTCAATTTTCCCATCGGATTGAGGATGATAAGATGAGCTATGAGCTAGTTGAGTACCCAAACAAGAAAATAATTCCATCAAAAATTTCCAATGCAAATGGGATATCTATCGCTTACAATAATATTTGTCTTTCCATGTAGCTTTTGAATTGTTTCCATAAATGCAGTAGCAACCATAGTGGCTTTAAATGGATGAGATAATGCACAAAATTATGCATACTTGGTAATCCTATCAACTACCACCATGATGACACTCTTTCCTTAAGAATTAAGTAAACATGTGATAAAATCCATTGAAACGTCCTCCCAAAGTTGATTTGGAATGGATAAAGGTTGTAGCAGACTCGGGGTCTTAATTGTCTCAACTTTAATTTGTTGGAAAACCAAAAATTACGCCTCAAAATTTTGAATATCAGATTTAAGGCCATCCCAAAAAATTATTTCTTCACCCTGTGGTAAGTTTTTAAAAATCTCGAGTGTCCTCCTAAGGGAGAGGTGTGAAATTCCAAAAGAATATTTTGTTTTAGTTGGTAATTCTTACAAATATATAAGCAATATTTGTACCACAAGGAATCATTTTTTCCAACTAAATGTATCATATGTACTGGGATATTGCTACAACTTTTGAATGAGTGTCCATACTTCGTTGTCATTCTTCCATTCCTCCCTTGTTTCGGTTATCCAATCTGGTTGGATAATAGAAATGGCACAAAACAATGCTTCCACATCCTCATCCTTTCTTGAGAGTGCATCTGCAACAACATTTAGCTTCCATTTTTTGTAGATGATTTCAAAGTCATAACCCAACATCTTTGTGACCCATTTTTGCTGCTCTTCTGAAGATAGTCTTTATTCAAAAAAGTATTTAAGACTATCATGATCAGTTTTTACCTTGAAGTGTCTTCCCATTAGGTAATGTCACCATTTCTTTAATGCATGTAGTATCGCCAAAATTTCCTTCTCATAAATAGCTTTCTGTAAATACTTTCCTTTTATTGGACGTCTTTCAAAAGAAATGGGTCTTCCTTATTGCATTAAAACAATGCCAATTCCATTTCCCGAGGCATCACATTCCACAATAAAAAATTTTGTGAAGTCTGGTGTAGCTAAGACCGATGTTGGGCGTGTTTCCTCTTTAAGATGTTCAAAGGCCTGATTTGCTTCAGGAGTCCATGAAAATTCATCTTTCTTTAATAATGTTATTAGAGGTGTTGCTATTTTCCCACAATTCTTAATAAACTTGTGATAATACCTTGTTAACCCAATAAATCCTCGTAACTGATTTATGGTTGTGGGGACTTTCCATTCCTTAATGCATTTAATTTTTTTAGGGTCTACCTTAACACACTCCTTAGATACAATATGACCTAGATATTCCACCTCTTGTACTCCAAATAAGAATTTGGAGGTTTTTGCATATAATTGTTTCTCCAATATTTTGAGCACCCTATCAATGTGTTGAACATGATACTTCCAAGACCTGTTGTAGATTAGTATATCATCAAAAAATACTAACATAAATTTTCTAAGGAAGGGTTTGAAAATGTAATTCATCAACCCTTGAAATGTAGAAGGTGCATTGGTAAGGCCAAAATTCATGACCAAATTCATAATGAACCTCATGATTTCGAAATTTTGTTTTCAAAATGTCTTCAGTCTTCATTCTAATTTGATGATTTCCTGAACGGAGATCCAACCTGGTGAAATAAATTTCTCCATGTAATTCAACCAATAATTCATCAATCACAGGAATTGTAAATTTATCTTTAATAGTGAGCTTATTGATCTCCCTATAATCCAGACACATGTGCCATAATCCATCCTTCTTGTGTACCAATACTACTAGAGCAAAGAAATAACTTTGACTAGGTTGAAGTATACCAGCCTTTAGCATTTATGCAACAATGCGTTCAATTTCGCTCTTTTGGACATAAGGATATCTATAAGACCTGATGTTTGGAGGAACACTTAATGGAATCAAATGAATAGCATGATCATGATCACAAATAGGTGGGAGTCCTTTGGGAGTTTTAAACACCTTGGAATGATTGTCCAAGATGTTTTGGACATCTAGAGAAATATATGATTTTTATGTTGGAACTTCTAGTGAGCATAATTGTGAAATGAAGCCTCATTGTTCTTTATTCAGAAGACGTTTCATGACATTAGAGCTTATTAGCTTTCCTGTCTTTCCTATGATACCTTGTAATTCAACATCCTTTCCTTCCGAAAAAAATTTCTTGAAAATTTCCTTAAATTTAAAAGCAACCATCCCCAAAGATTGTAACAATTGTACTCCTAGTACAATATCAACACCACCCATTGGAATGGAAAGCATTGGAATATTCAATACATATTTCCCCATGGTTAGCATGATATTATGGCACTTTCCAGAAAATTTATAATTCCTCCATTTTCCACCATCACTTGACACTCTGGTGTTAGGTATAGGAAGCAATTTGATTCCTTCACTACCTTACAATGAATAAAATTATCGGTACTACCCGAATAAATAATCACTATTACATTTTTATTCTTGATATTTCCTTCTATAATGAGAGTTTAAGGAGTGGTAATTCCTACCAATGCATTACAGGATATGGTAGGATTCATTTCTTCTTCCTCTGGGGTTGGTTCCTAGTGTATATCCTCTTATTTTGAAGTTTCATGTTCCTTTTATTCCTCCTCTTCAAAATATATGCAAAATAATGTCTTCTCGGCACACTTATGACCTTTAGTGTATTTGCTATCACAACTATAGCAAATTCGTTTTCTCTTTTTTCTTCCAATTGTTGTGGTGTCAACCTAGTAAGTTATGGAAGTCTAGGAGTAGCAATACTTCCATATTTATAGTTACGAGTTGTAGGCTTCCTTGTCGCCATAATTTTGCTTTCAATTTTTCATCCCAACCTGAATTCCTTCTAAAATGTATCAGGTTCCCAAAGGTGAACCTCATGTTGGATGTTATCATTTAGAGTCCCTAGGAAGACACCAATCCTATGTTACTCTGGAATATTATTTACCCTTATATTCAATTTTTGGAAGACCTCAATGTGCTCCATCATTGAACCATTTTTTTTGAGATTTATCAATTGGCTAAAGAAGGTGTTGCTCTTTGTATCCTCATAATGTGCTATCATTTCCTTCGTAAAAATTAACCAAGTGACCAATGGTTTAAGAAAATAAATCCATCGATACCATACAAAGTGATTTTGTTCTAAATACAAAGTTGCAATGCGTACCCTTTGTGTGTTTTGCGTCTTATGAGCTCAAAGTATTGCTCCATTTGTAGTATCCAAGTTATCAGATCCTTGCCATAAAACTTAGTCATATCTATCTTTGTAATATGGTGGGTCTTAAATCCAAAATTAGAGTTTATGAAATCATGGTTACCATTTATTTTTTTCTTATTGAGTTTCCTCTACTACCTTTTCGCCATTAGGAAGATTTTCTTGTAGCAACTTTGCCAAGCCTTCCTTCAAAACTTCCATGTATTTCTTCAAATATTCCATGTTTCCTTATATACCATCCATCTTAGCTTCCATTCCATTCTTCAAACCATCCTTGTTTCCTTCATAACATCCATATTAGATTCCACGCCATCCATATTAGCTTCCATGCCATTCTCCAAACCATCCATCTTAGGTTCCACACCTTTCTTCAAACCATTCATCTTAGCTTCCATTTCATTTTTTGTTACTCTTTGCGAGAGTGAAATTTGTTTCACTTGTTCTTGTAATTTTGATATATCATGTTGCACTTCTTCCTCTTCATGAGTCATAGTAGAGCATTATGAGGGTTTAATGGGTATTGAATTATTTTTAGGGGGAATTTTAGAACCCAATACTGATATCTATGCTTCAATATGCCCTTGGAATCACTTCAAACTAATTTTTCAAACAAGACTTATGCAATTTAAAAAAAAAAATACACACATTTTTCTTGCTTTTGAGGAGCTCGATATTAAAAATAATGTATCTTTGTAATTTTGGATCCCCAAGATTTTATCTTTGGTCCTTTAGTAGCCCTTTGAATCGTCTTTCCAATTCCATGACTCACACTTGATTTGGCTACTTCAAGGCAAAGTTATGCCCAATCGTCCACAATGACCTAATTATGGACTAGTTCAGTAGAGCACACTTGTACGGTGTGCCACGTGTCACTGTTTCCTCTTTCGACTCTGAAATTGATACACAAGAAACTACAATCCATTTAATTTTCACCTCTTTTTATATAATTCCAATCCGATGCTCAGAGAGAGAGTTATGATTATTTTCCCAAGGTCATCTCTTTGAGATGAAATTCAAGAGCCTGCAAAAGCCCTAACTCCCACAGGTAATATCTCTGAAAATATTGTGAAACAAGATTTGAAATTTTTTCACAAAGTTCCTCCAAATTTCTATGCAAATGGGTTTTTTTAGATTCTGAACCTTCGTAGAAATTCCATGATGACATGTTTGAAGCAGTAAAAAACTAGAATCCAAAGCTCTGATACAAAATGTTATGAAACCAACTCAAAAAATAGAAGAAAAGATGGATCAATGCCTTAGAAATCAGCCTCTTTGAGGGGGAAACCTTATTTACATTACATAAATGAACAATTCGTGGATTACACAAATGACAAAACCTCCTTTCTATATATAGGAGTCCATGGGGTCACAATATAATCCTAGCCGACCTAACAATAATAATTTAAGGGCACAATAATAAAAATATGGGGACTACAGGGGTACAAAAATAACAATAAGGGGGCTACACTAACAACAATAAGGGACTACACTAGTAATATAGGGCCCTAACCTGAAAATATCATAATCTATACATTATCACTATTTCCTAACGTTTGATAGCACATAAGCTCATTATAATTTGTATGGTTTATGGTGACTTTAATATTCTGCCATGAAATTAATAACTCTAGTAATTTAGTGTGTTTTTTTGTAGGTATATTCCAATCAATTAACAACAATTTATAAATATAGAGGAATTGTCAACAATTTGGGCTCAATTGCATGCTAAATTAGGGATAATATAGAGAGTTTCGGAGCACTCGACCAAATTTATCTGTAAATCAAGCTTTCCAATTGGCCTTATGAAAAGACATGTATTAAAACCATATCAAACCATTTTTGAAATCCATGAATATGCCAATTTTAGTTTGATAGAACTCTTTAAAATTTTAAAATTTGTTTTTATTTTTTTATACTAAAAATTTTACAAGGGAAGGGAACTCTCATAAGCTCTGAAATTTATATAAATCGAGAGGCATTCCAGATCCACACAAAAAATGGATTGTAGAATAGGTTTATGAATTAGTTTTTACATTATGTAGCCCGTTGAAGGGGAATTTTTGTAGGAGTCATTGACAATCACACTATTGTAATTATTCAATATATTTTTTGTAGAATTGGAGAATTTTTCGAGCTATGAAAAGGAACGTTATTGCATTATTGTAATATCATTTTCTATCAGACTTTGAAGTTTTGGAAGGACTAAATGCATTGATATATTGGAGTCAATAATAATCATATTGAATTTCTTAGCATTACCGTATTTGACTTGTGAATTTATTATTTCTTCATGTCTATATCAATCTAGTTTAAATCTTGTGACAAATAATATATTGATGATTGATTTTAATCTTGTGCCAAATAATATAATATATTGATGATTGATTTTAGCACTATTGTTGAAATGATTTGTCTTATGCTAATTTTTGTTATGTTAACACTATATTTTTAGGGCTAACAAGTTTTAGATTTAGATTCATAATGAGTTCATGGAGGCCAATTTGTAGTAACAAATTGATATTTATTCGTTAATTGCAACTTTGTCTTGATTTATCTTATGTTTTGTGGAGAGAACTATTTCCCTGCATATTATAACATAATGAATTCATAATTAAATTGGATTTAAATATATGTAGAAAAGGGTTTTAGTAGCTATTTATTAGAACAATTTCTCTGCATATTTTATTGAACTAATTATATGTTATTGAAATATTTTGATGGCATGTAGGTTCATCTTAACTTTAGATCCATTTACAATCCTTTCCCTTCCTTTTAGAGAATTAGGAATGTGACTTTCCTTCTCCTTATTAAGATAGGATTTTATTCTCTGACACTTATATTAGGTTGTATTTGTGTTTTTAATTTTAATTATATTATATTTTTAAAGTCTCATTTGGTAGGAGCAAGCCCCATTGTGGCTTAATTGAGCCCTGTATTTAGTCACAACCAAAGGATCGTATTTTTCCAAATACGTATCATACAAATGATTCCTTCCGCTTCAGTTTGTTAATCACAATCACCATCACTCATAAAAAAATTGAAGGACAACATTATGCATATTGTAAATAGTAATGAACTTAAGTTAGATTCACCCTAGGCTAGTCTTAACACACAGGTAACTAGAGACCCATTGAAGCAGTCAAGATTTCCATCACAACAGAAATGATTCTGATTGGGAATCTGAATGGGAAATTCCTGCCATGTTGAGCCATGAAATTTCTAGGCATTAACAAAGGGACAATTAGCTCCCTTTTAATCCCAACCTACTTGCAGAAAGAAACAAGCTCCTTTGAGGTGCATTCTCCTCCATTGTCATATCTCAATACCTTGATCTTTTTCTCTATCAAGTTTTCCACTTTAGCTTTGAATTCTTCGAACTTGTCGAATACCTCATATTTTGACTTCAAGATATATATCCATGTATTCCCGAAGAAGTCATCAATGAATGTCATGTAGTATAATGAACCTCCAAATGATTTTACAGGAATCAAACCATATACACCATAATGAATCAAGTCCAAATATTTCTTAGATATGTTGTTACTGTTAGGAAATAGTTTTTAATGTTATTCCCAAGCGCACTGACTTTTCATACACCATCATTATTTATCAGTAGTTCAAGAACCCCTGACATTATTTCACTTAATTCAGGTAATGAAATGAAATGAATATATCCATACCTTCAGTGCGATAACTCACTTGGATCTATTTCTTCATGTACTAATTCTTGATATGGTTGACTCATAAGTCTATACAGTCTTCCATCATGAATCCCAATAAACCTAACATCATCTATACTAGATCCATTTAACCATACAACTATTTTTCCATCCACAAAAGCAACCCTATATCCTTTATCTTAAAAAAAAAGAAATAGAGACACGGTTCTTTTTCAAACCTGGTAGATAGAGGACATTGTTGAGATGTACATTCTTACCAGATTCCAACTCTATGGATGCCTTTCCAACTCCTTCGACTACATAGATGTTGTTGTTTCCCAATTCAACCCTTTGAGATAACTTCTTCTCTATCATGCTTGAAATATTCCCACACTCTCTCGTCATGAGTCTTGATGCTCCACTATCTACCAACCACATGTAATCATCATATGCAAATGAAATGTCAAGGTAGAATAGCAGAAGAAATAATTTTCACCTTTGGACTTTTTTCAACTTTTCATCTTCTTCTACTTCTATTGCGAAATCATGTTCTTTCCATTTTATTTTCTTGTTAGCCATATCAAGACAATCTCTCTTGAAATTTTTGTATTCTTAAAAACCATAACATTGTATCTTCGATAAGTATTTATTCTTATTAGAGAAAGAAGACCCCTTTCCCGACTTCTTATGTTGAGGTCCAAACTTCTTCTTTCCCTTATTCTTGAAGTGAGCTACAAGGGCTTGAAATTATTCATCTTGACGATATCTAGTAGTCAACATTGCTTCTTCTTGAGCAAATGATTTCCATAATTTCTCAAATGAAGGATATTATTTCCCAATGATTATGCTTGTAACTTGAAATGCATCCCATGATCTAGGAAGACCATCGAGTGTTGTAGTTACAAGTTCTTGACCAAGAATAGATTCTCCAATAGCTTAAATCTGATCTCTAATTTGCAAAATCCTTATGAAGTATGAAGCCAAAATGTTGTCATTAGTCATCTTTGTATGTCAGAGCTCATTCTTAAAAGTCAAGGGCTAACCAACATTCTTGATAATGTACAGATTTATTAGGGCATCATAAATATTCTTGGAGGTATCATGCTTTGCAATGTATGTAATAAGATGATCTATAAAGGAGTACACTATTAGACTCATGAAATTAAAGTCATCCTCTTTGAAATTCTCTTTTCCAATTGCATTGGTCGATTCAGTGGGATTTGCTCTCACAATATCCAACTCTTTTTTTTTGGAAATAATAATATCTATTCTAACTTTCCAAGCTCTAAAGTTTGATGCTCCCTCCAACTTGTTTTCAGATTTCATGGAGGAAACCATAGATGTTAATGTACAAGAAGTACTTTAATAAAATTCTCTCTCTAAGATTTATGCAAAAGTGATCTCAATGTACCTTCCTTTCGTCACCAAAGTTATGATGCCATGTTGATTTTCTAGTGCAATTAGGGTAAGAACAATATTTCTGAAATTATGATAATTAATTTTGATGTAGATCTTCTTTTAACTTGTTCCAATACATCAATCAACAATTATAATTCAAAAATTCAACAATAAGTAACAATAGAATAGTAGAGATAGAGAGATAAGATTTACCCTAGGCAAAACCCAACAAAATTTTCAATAGAGAAATTATTCTTGTTCAATGAGAGACACACCTAGACCTATGGTCAAGCCTGGTCTTCTCCTCCAAGTCAAGTCACCCAAACTGATCTTGCACTTTGCTCTTGATCTTGCATTTCCATAATTTTGGCCCTTCTACATATCAATTGCCCCAAAATTTTAGCCTTGTAGTAGTTTCCCTAGTAACCTAGAAAATTTCGTCCCCCTAAAACAATTTCCACAAAAACTATCGATCATAGAGAGAGATTCCTTCACACATGCAAGTTTCTTGAGAGAGATAGGAGAGAAAAAAAATAGCACTAGTACATTTGGCGGAAATTCTGACACTTGGTTACGACACTTTTGACCAAATGTCGGATATTTCCCCAAATTTTTTCAACTTTTTCAAATCCCGCCCGAAACCATCGCTATACCGACGTTTAGAGATAATTGTCGCAATATCGACACTTAGACAAAGTGTCGCAATTGCGACGTTTGGAGTAATCCATCGGAATTGCGACAGTTTCGGCAATAGCGTCGGAATTGTGACGACATAGAGGAAAGTGTCGCTATTGCGACGTTTGAGGATATCATCGCTATTGCGTTAGTTTAGGCAAAGGTGTCGCTATTGTGACAGTTTCGGCAGAAACATCGCTATTGCGATGGTTTGGGATAAGTGTCGCTCTTGCGACGGTTTTGGCTACGTGTCGCTCTTGCAACGGTTTGGGCTACGTGTCGATTCTAATTCACTCTCTATCTGACTTTCGACATATTTCAACAATGATTTGATATTATTTGAATTAATTAGGGTCGGTTCAACATTATTTCTATAACATTTTTATGTGAGGTTGCAGGCCATGAAACTTTGACCATGTTAAGGATAATTTTTTTTGAACATCTAGTCCAAGAATCAGATCTTTGTTCATTATATTTTCAAAGATATGCTCTAAGGAAGTTACGGTTTATGTATGCTCTAGAATTCTTTCTCAAATCATGGTCAGCTTGGTATTTTGGCTATCTTCTCATCTAGAAATTTTTAAGCTATGAAATATTCATACATGGCCCGTTTTTTGTTTTCTACCTTGTGTCTCTAGGCGGCCGGGCACGTCGTGTCGCGTCGTGTGATGCCACACGACCACGGGCACCCGGGTCGGCTCGTTTTGTGCAAGGGTGCCCGTGTCAGATTTGCTAACTTGTGAGCGCCCGGGTGCCTTAATGTGCATGTTCAGGTGCCCTGTTTTTTGTTTGCTACCTTGTGTCTTCGGGCGGCCGGGCACGCCATGTCACGCCGTGTGGCGTCGCACGACCAAAGGCACCCGGGTCGGGCCATTTCGTGTGAGGGTGCATGTGTCATATTTGCTAACTTGTGACCACCTGGGTGCCTTAATGTGCACATTCGGGTGGCCCATTTTCTGTTTTCTACATTGTGTCTTCGGGCAGTCGGGTGCGTCGTGTGATGTCACATGACCGAGGGCGCCCGGGTCGGGCCGTTTCGTGTGAGAGTGCTTGTGTCAGATTTTCTAACTTGTGACCGCCCGAGTGTCTTAATTTGCGCATTCAGGTCGAGCCATTTCGTTCAAGGGTGCCCGTATCAATTTTTCTAAGTTGTGACCGCCCGGGTGCCTTGGGCAACGTTCGGGCAGCCTGTTTGTCGTTTGCTACCTTGTGGCATCGTTCGGTCGAGCGCGCCGTGTGAGGTCACCTGACCGGGCGCATTCAGGTCAGGTTGTTTCGTTTGAGGGTGCCTGTATAAATTTTGCTAAGTTGTGATCGCCTAGGTGCCTTGTGCACGTTTGGGCAGCCCGTTTTCCATTTGCTAACTTGTGGCATCGTTCGGTCAGGGGCGTCGTGTCGTGCCATGTGAGGTCACCCGACCGGACGCGTTTAGGTCAGGTTGTTTCGTTCGAGGGTGCCCGTATCAATTTTCTAAGTTTTGACTGCCTGGGTCCCTTGTGCACGTTCGGGCAGCCCATTTTCTGTTTGCTCCCATGATGTGGCATCGTTCGGTCGGGCGCATCGTGTTGCGCCATGTGAGGTCGCCCGACTGGGCGCGTTCGGGTCGGGCCATTTCGTTCGAGGGCGCCCGTATCAGTTTTGCTAATTTGTGACCGCTCGGGTGCCTTTTGCACGTTTGGGCGACCCATTTTCCATTTGCTCCCTTGTGGTATCGTTCGTTCGGGTGCGCCGTGTGAGGTCGCCCAACCGAGCGTGTTCAGGTCAGGCCATTTTGTTCGAGGGCGCCCGTGTCAGTTTTGCTAAGTTGTGACTGCCCGGGTGTCGTGTGCACATTTGGGCGGCACGTTTTCTGTTTGCTACATTGTGGCATCGTTCCGATGGGCGCGCCGTGTCGTGTCATGTGAGGTTGCCCAACCGGGCATGTTTAGGTCGGGTTGTTTCATTCGAGGGTGCCCGTATCAGTTTTGCTAAGTTTTGAATGTGCGGGTGCCTTGTGCATGTTCGAGCGGCCCGTTTTCTGTTTGAGCCATGATGTGGCATTTTTCGGTCAAGCGCGCCATGTCACGCCATGTGAGGTCACCCGACCAGGCGCGTTCGTGTCGGGCCGTTTTGTTCGAGGGCGCCCGTATCATTTTTGCTAAGTTGTGACCGCCTGGGTGCCTTGTGCACGTTCAGGCGGCCTGTTTTCCATTTTCTCCCATGATGTGGCATCATTCAGTCGAGCGCATCATGTGAGGTCACCCGACCGAGCGCGTTCGGGTTAGGATGTTTCGTTCGAGGGCGCCCATATCAGTTTTTCTAAGTTGTGACCGCCCAGGTGCCTTGTGCATGTTCGCGCGACCCGTTTCCCGTTTGCTCCCATGATGTGGCATTGTTTAGTCAGGTGTGGTGTGTCGCTCTGTGTGAGGTCGCCTGACTGGGCACGTTCGGGTCGGGTCGTTTCATTCGAGGGTGCCTATATCATTTTTGCTAAGTTGTGATTGCCTGGGTGCCTTGTGCATGTTCGTGGGGCCCGTTTGCCATTTGCTCCCATGATGTGGCATCGTTCGGTCGGACATGCCATGTCACGCTGTGTGAGGTTGCCCGACCGGGCGCGTTTGGGTCGGGTTGTTTCGTTCGAGGGCACCCGTATTAGTTTTGCTAAGTTGTGACTACCCGGGTGCCTTGTGCACGTTCGAGCGGCCCGTTTTCTATTTGCTCCCTTGTGGCATCGTTCAATCGGGTGCGCCATGTGAGGTTGCCCAACCGGGTGCGTTCAGGTCAGGTCATTTCGTTCGAGGGCGCTCGTATCAGTTTTGCTAAGTTGTGACCACCCGGGTGCCTTATGCACGTTCGGGCAGCCTGTTTGTCGTTTGCTCCCTTGTGGCATCGTTCGATCAGGCGCACCGTGTCACGTCGTGTGAGGTTGCCCGACTGGGCGCGTTCAGTTCCATTCGTTTCATTCGAGGGCGCCCGTATCAGGTTTGCTAAGTTGTATTGATCGCCCGAGTGACTTGTGCACGTTCGGGCGGCCCGTAATTTTCCTGGGCGCTAAAGGAAATGCGTTCGGGCCGCCGGTATGAGGGCGCCTAAGGAACATGTCCGATCGGGTTGGGTCGTATCGAGCCGAGTCATGAGGGTGCCCAGGGAAATTACACATTCAGGTGGGTCGAGTCGAGTCATGTGATGCCGCCCAGGGAAACGCATTCGGATCAGGTCGTGCCATATTGTGAGGGAAATTAAGGAAACACGTTTGGGCGGGTCGGGTCGGGTTGGGTCTGGTCAGGTCGTGTTTTTTCATGAGGTCGCCCAAAAAAACACGTTCAAGTGGATCATGTCGGGTTGGGTTGGGTCGTGTGAGGGTGGTCGTATAAAAAATGCTAAATTGTGACCGCCTTAAAATCCAATGCCTCCTCATAAAATCCTCTCCTCGTATAATCGACCACCATTACAGACATTTACACCACATTCGATTTAGACATTTAGTAGGTAGGTAGGGTGCCCCTATCTCCCATCTCCATAATATAGAGTAATACAAAGGCCAATGAAACTATCATCTTAACCCATGACCCCTTAAACACTAATTCCCAACCCCTAACCCATTTAACCCCCTAAACCTCTAAACCCCTAACCCATTTAACCCCTAACCATAAACCTCTAAACCCTTAACCAATAACCCCTAAACCCTTAACCCCTAACACATTTTACCCCCTAAACCCCTAACCCATTTAACCCCCTAAATCCTAAACCTATAAACCCTTAACCCCTAACCCCTTAAACCCTAAACCATTAAACCCTTAACCCTAACCCCTTAAACCCTAATTCCTGACCCGTAACCCATATAACCTCCTAAAACCTAACCTCATTAGCCCCTAACTTCTAAACCCTAAAATCCTTAACTGCTAAATCCCCTAACCCATTTAACCCTCTAAACCGGCCTAAACCTATAACTCCTTAACCCCTAACCCATTTGACCCCCTAAACCTCTAAGGCCCTAACCCATTTAACCCCTAAACCATAAACCTCTAAACCCTTAACCCCTAACCCCTAAACCCTTAACCCCTAACCCATTTAACCCCCTAAACCCTAAACTTATAACCCCTTAACCCCTAACCCATTAAACCTTAATTCCCAACCCCTAACCCATTTAACCCCCTAAACCATAAAACTCTAAAACCCTAACCTCTTTAAGAGCCCACTTTGTAGCCTCCACAGTCTTGAAAGTCACAAATGCAAATCCCCTGGATTTGTTGGTATTCTTATCATATGCAACTGAACCTTCTTCTATCTCTCCATATTTGGAAAAAACTTCTAAAAGCTTATCATTGGCTGTGTCATATGAAAGACCGCCAATGTAAAGTTTCCTTTGAGCCTGATCTGTACTTTGACCAGGACCTATGCTAATTTCCATTGCCAGATTGCTTACAGTAATCCTCCCATCAATAGTCTTGCTAGGCTCTTTCAATGCCCTTTGAGTAGAGTCCATATGCTTAAATCTGACAAAGCCAAATCCACATGACTTTCCTGATGTCTTATCGATAATAACAACTCCTTCTTCAATCTCCCCATACTGTTCAAATGCATCACATAGGGTCTGTGAAGAAGTCTCCCAAGCCAATCCACGCACAAACAGCTTCTGATGAGTAGGGTCCTTACTTGCAACATCTTTAATTTCTTCTGCAATTGCAGGGTATGAAGAACCTGCATTGACCATAAAAGAGATCAAATGCTCTTTGCTCAGTGGCTCCAACAACGAGTGCAGATTTTCCTTTGAGAGTTGTAGAGCAGCACCATTGGCTTCCTCGTCCAGCTTTCTCTTCTTACCATCGCCCTTGAACTCCATGATTTTTTATCCGGTTTGAGAAGAGGGGGGTTCATACTAGCTTCAATTCCGAAAATTGACTCATGTCAAGTCTTTTAAAGATTGAATGATTACACAAGCTTCCCTATTAGACATGTAGTTTGGTCAGTCACCTATAGGAGGATAATTTAAATTTTAAACCACATTTTGATATCTAGATTCCAAAGCTCAGGTATAAGCATGAACTGTAGCAAGGGTTAATGCCATTGTTCATGGGGTACATATCCTGTGACATACAAGCTGCCATAATTTCCATTATGTGAATTGTAAAACGAGCCAATTTTTGAATCATATCAGTCTTTAAATCCCAATAATTTTAGTGTAACTACCAAACAGGCTTGTAGCTCTGTTACCAATAGGGATGCCCCTCTTTTGGAGTGTATGGAGCAGAATCAATTTGAATTTTTTACTTGAATTTTAAGGAGTGTAAGTAGGCTCCTCATAGAAAAAAATCAAAGGAATTGGCATTACTAAGGACTGTGCGTAGAATCCATATAATGGCCCTATTAAGTGATCCCTGTCTATCATTGCAATTTCCTAACCTAATCTCGAGTCTTGAAACATGATTAAAAAATTAAAATAGTATTCATAATTACAATGGAATCTACCAAATCTGAATTACTATTTGCATTCAATTACAGGTAAAGATCAAAGGCAAAATCACTTAGCCCATGTGAGGTCGCCCGACTGGGCGTGTTCAGGTTGGGTCGTTTCGTTCGAGGATGCCTGTATCAGTTTTGCTAAGTTATGACTGCTTGGGTGCCTTGTGCACGTTCGTGCGGCCCGTTTGTCATTTTCTCCCTTGTGCCTTCATTCAGTTGAGTGCGTTGTGTCGTTTTGTTTGAGGGCTCCCGCCCAAACCCATTCAGGTCGGGTCGTTTCGGTTGAGTGCGCCCACCCAAACGCGTTCGGGTCGGGCCCCCTAAGTCCCCAATCCCTAATCCCTTAACTACTAACTCATTGTTCGACCCCTAATCCCTAAATGCACCTAAATCCCCTAACCCCTAACCCCCAATCCCCTAAGCCCTCCAAATTCGATGAATTAGCTTTGAAGAAGTAATTGTTTTCTACAATATGGTTTGTAAGTTATTTAAATAGAGGTATCTTCTCTAGAGTTCTTTTTTAGATCCAAAATTTCATTTACTAATTTTTGAACAAGGCGTATGAAACTCTTCATGTCTATGGGATTTTTATTTGAAGCTCAATATCTATACAAGTATTTTCTGCTTCAAGGGTTTCCTGATGGAGAAAATCGCAATACAGGGTTTAGGGTGCGTTATTGCGTTATTGCTGCTTCAAGGGTTTGCTGAACAGACCCCAAATCGTTCATTTCCTTGCTACTTATCAGGTTCTTACTTCTGTAGAATTCACTATATACTTAGATCAATAAAGAGATTTTTAAGGTGTTTAATTCATTTATGTATTCAAAAATTGATTATAAACAATAAGAAATCACAATCTTGATATTGTTAGGTTTTAATCAAAAAAACCATTTCATCTATTAATTAGACTACACTATTATTTATTATAGAAATGTATCTAATTTGAATGAATGAATACATAGATTACTATCATTAAAGAAAAAAAAATGTGAATTTCACTTTTAAAGTAATACTTAAAAATAAGGAAAAAATAACACATAAATTATAAAGAAAAAATATATAAAAAAAAAGAGATTAAAACTCCAAATATTTAAAATACAACATAATTTAATTGTGTAAAGTTTAAAACCCCTTTTAATAAAGCATGATGATTTTGTAGAGTAGAATAATTACTATATGCAAAAAACAGTCCACTATTTACTCATATAATTTTAATTGCTTCTCAAAAAGATATGTTTTATTTTTTTGATTGTAAATATTTTAAACAATCAAAATAAACAAACATTTAATTATTTAGAAATTATTTTAATTATTTAAAAATTATTATAATTATTAAAAAAAATATTTTTTTAAATTAATTTGAGTGGCCTTAAAGAAAAACACACGTTTTTCATTTCAAAATGTCAAAAATTTTCAAATATCAAAAGTTTTAATTTCTCTCGTTCATTTCCCTTCGGTTGCATGGTTTGCCCAAGGAAGGAGGGAGGATGTGGCCATACTGCGGTTTTGAGGAAGGATGCAGCCATAATATTGCAGGTTTGGAGGAAGGATGCAATAGATTTGTGCCCCAAGTCGTGCTCATGGATCTGGAGCCTGGCACCATGGACAGTCTGAGGATCTCTGCATTGCTCTCAATTCCACAACTCCAAAAACAGGTACTCTTATTATGCAACCCATTAGCAACCCGATCTGATGAAACAAATGCACAGTGGCCTCTGTGGGAGCTTATAAGCCTGATCCAGGCTTGGATCTACCTCTCCAGGGAAACAATACCCAACCGCGATTCTCGATCCAGTTTCCCAGACAGTGTAATAGCATTGTTGAAGCAAGCTCTAAGCCCTAATCTACCCTAAGTGTATAGATGAAGAATATATATGAAACCCTAGGTGAATCTATTTTCTTCAATGAGTGTTAGACATTCGAATTATATCTAGTATACAACTGCAAGTATTCTCAATCCTTGTTATAGATAAATGAAAAGCTATTTTCTTCAATGAGTGTTAGACATTCGAATTATATATGGTATGCAACTGCAAGTATTCTCAATCCTTGATATATGGTGCACAAAATGTGAATATGGAAAATTCTGGTTGTGCTCTGAGCATATTCACTTATTGTCCACTTCTACAGGTCTTGGAACAACTTCTGTTATTGTCGTGGATAAGTCAATAGATGTAGTATGTCGCTTCTTTCCTAAGATAGTTATGTTCGAGGAGATGGTTATTTCGAGATCTAAATATTCATGACTTCTTATGTGGGAGGTATTTTTTTGTTTGTATTCCCCTCAACTTGTCGGCTTCCTGGAATTTTTGTTCTGCAAAGTGACTCTTTAGATTTTCTATTTGAATTTCCTGATAGGCTGCCTTTGGGGTGCTTCTTCATCTTTTCTTAGACCATTGGCCTTTTTTATGGCTCTGTTGCTGGGCTTTTTAAGTTTTGTTTTGTGGATCATCCGTCTGGACATTTGGAAACGATCGATGGAAATGTAAATGCCTTTTTTTTTAATGAAGGTCATTGTGTTTTTTTCTTCTGAAAAAAAGTCAACAGATGTAGTAGATGCAATAGTTCGTCTTTCCTATTTTTATAGGCATGAAAGCTGTGCAGAAGAGTGGGTCAAATGAAATGAAATTTTAAGAGATGTTTTTTCAATTGATTGGAGGATTCATCGCTAATATTCAATGTGTTGAAGTATGTAGCCTATGATTTATGGTGTTCTTATCAAAGAAAGGATGAGTAGTCTTAAAATTAGTTTAAATAAATATTGAAAATTGCACAGGTCAGATTCCTCCTTACCAAAAGACGTCCTTTTACATATTCAAATAAGTATAAATATAAAGCCAAAATTTTTCATTCTAGCATGGAATATCAGTCAAGGAATAAGAAAGAATTTTCATATGAAGAAGAAAAACAACTGAAGAAAAGGGGGAGATTTGAATCTAAGGCAGGAGGACAAAGGCATTTGGCACCTTTTGGAGAAACGTCTGTATTTTTGTTATATTTCATGTTGACAGAACTTTGGGAAAATATCTTTTCTTGAATTATAATTGAGGCTCTTTTGCAAACCCCTAGCAACTCGGACCTATAACCGAATTATGACTTGTGGCATTTAATAATTCAGATCTATTGCACATTCGGACCTGTGGCACACCTTGGATCTATTGTAGAGAAGTCCAAACTTGTGACCAGTGACTATACCTCGGACCTATGGGAATATCTCAGCCATGAGTTAACATATTTTGGACCTGTGGTTTAGTGCAAACCTGTTCCTAATAGGTATTCCATGCCTCATCAAGACCCAAGCAGCTACTAAGGTACTATGATGTTACTAGTATCTACTAAGGCCTATGCATGGAATAGGTCACCTGGACGAAATTAGAATATTGTTGTCTTTGTTTCATTCATGAGGATCTCCTCAAGGATGGTGCCTTGTTAGTATTTAGTAGGGTAAAGCCACTCATACCGAATGAATGTTTACAATCCATGACAGCAATTCTAGACTCTATATTTTTGTAGGTATGATGGTCTAAATCCGAGTGCAATAATTTGAGCAATTCATAGGCATTGCCTCAAACTGAGGATACAAAAAGTTAGTGTGCTTGAGCTTGAAAATATAGTCATGTAGAATGTTTTGAGTAACTGTTATGTGTTAATTTTTTGACCAAGAATAGGTAAGCGCAATAAGTAAGAGCAGTAGCACCCCTAAGCCCTGGATAGAACATGGGTTTACTCCTTATTTGACACTATTGCCTTAGGTGAATCATTAAACAAGAAGATACAAGGGACGTGCGCAAGTCACCCGTAACTTTTATGTGTTAATTTTTTTACCAAGAGTAGGTAAGCACAATAAGTAAGAGCAGTAGCACCCCTAAGCCCTGGGCAGAACATGGGTTTACTCCTTATTTGACATTGTTGCCTTAGGTGAATCATTTTCTCCGTTGTGTTCGAGTTTAGAATTATAGATTAGCACATGGTTAATTGTTGCAAAGTGTTGATTGTGGTACCGTACAGTTACAATAGCAATGGATTTTTTTTTCGAAAGGAAATCCTTGTGTAATCCCCTCTCCTTCCTCGACACATCTGGATAGAGGGCAACTATTCTGAGTTAGTCAATTTGATTTGAACCCATGATCAATGCGTTGTTGTTTGCCATAAAATTGCATTGTCCTGACAGGTCTATGTGAGATGGCTTGTCAACGTGCCTTTATTTCTCATCTTGCAGGTCCAAGCCAGGTATTGAGTCCAATTTTTCTTCCTTTACTTCTCATATATTCATTTTTACTACTATTTATATGTACCAAAAGTGCCATTTCCAATGAAGGTAGGTGTTACTGAGAATTTTAGGTGCAATTTCTTTAAATTTCTCAAGTTTTTGCCCTGAAAGTTGAACTCTTGAGCATGCATTTCATCCTTGCCTCAGCTCTGTCTCGTAGAGCAGACTAAAAATGTAATGGCAGACATGTTTTTTCAAGTGAAGCCTAGCCATGTAGAACTACCACCTTTATGGACTTTGCAAGAGGATTGCCTTTTTTTTTGTTGCAATTAAAGTTGCATTTTGTTCATCAGGCAATACAAACTGTTATCAAATTACAAGGTGTAATTCCAATCTAACTAATATGGGGCAGACAACATGCCATGAACATCCAATTCAAAAGTTCTTGTTAGGGTTTAAGAAGCTTACATTTCTTGTTCCTGACATTATTTTTTGAAATATCAATTTGCTAAACTATTTTAACCCAATTTTCTCTTGATTTTATGGAAATTGGGTGTTTGGATCTAGAAAATTTAATCTCTATTATTTTGGCTTCTCTTAGTATGAATACAATTTTAATATGTAAAACCCATTACAGTAAGTAATCAAGTGTTCACTGGAGAAGCAATACCCAGTTTCAATACTCATTCTCTCCTCCTTAGTATGGTAGTTCACTCAAGTCCTTCGCCTCCTGCATACATCCTAACCTCTGAATCAATTAATTGCGAGACTATCATGTTGGGATACACCATGTTCAAAATCTTTTCCAGAAGAGAAGAAAAATTCATATCCATATGGGCGGAGAGGAAGAAATTATAGGTTTAAGGTTTAGTCATTGCAAATGGAATCACCGCACTTTTGACTATTTTTCAATCCTCCCAAATGCTATTGAGGAAGCAAAAGTAAGTATATTGTTGATCCATGGACACCTGTTAAGCCTTTCAAATAGTTGGAAGAAACCTACTATTTGAGAGGCTGAAGGTATACCTCTCCTATGCTTGGCGATCTCTATAATTATGACCCTATATGAGATTCAAATGATCATCTCTGGGGTCTATTATATACATTAAGATAGTAGTCAAGCAAGGGTGTTGACTACCTCACATTCTTGGGACTTCATATTTATGGATGAGAGTTTCTCATTTCAAAATCCATGGGTGGTAAAGGTGGAGGCCCTCTATGGGATCTCCATTTCACTATTTTTTGACAACACTGTCCTTTTATTTAACAAATCCAAAAACACAAGTACATTTTGAGCTCATTCTGGGATGAACAGGTCTTCAAGTCCACCTTGCAAACACAAAAGCATGTAAGTTAGCTCTCCTTCTTTTCAAGGATAGCAGGTAGAAATGGTGACATCCTAGTCTTTCCTTTGAATGTTATTATTTGGTTCATCTTTTAACTTGTTTTCGACTTTTGTATCAATGTTGAACAAAGGATTGCAACATTAACAACCTTGGAGAGATGATGTTTCCAACTTCAGTTTTAGGATATTTAGGCTAAGTTTTGGTTTCTTGAAGTATTTTCATAACACTTTGTTACACATGACTTTCATTTTCTTCTTGCAGAATTTCTAAAAATGAATGGATATCTTGTGGACTATTGTAAACAAATTTAGTTCTTTACCATGCTCAAAAGAGTTTAATGTTTGTCATTATTGGAGGACAAAGATATACCATAAGAGCTCAGTTCTGTGTTGTAGCTTTTTATTAAGACTTGAATCAGTTAAACCCTCGGACCTACTGCAACCCTATATTGAGGCTTGGTTCTATTGAAGCCACCATACTTTGGACCTCTTCATTGCAGTCTTAGGCCAGGGATATAGCTACATGATTTTGACATATTTATGCGGTGAACATCTATTAAAATATCAGACAGTGTGAGGATCTCTGCATTTCTCTCAACTCCACAACTCCGAAAATAGGTATCTTATTCTTCAATACAAAAAGAATTTTGGTTGGCGTTTTAGCTTCTTCTTTTTCAGGATCTTGTCTCATGGGTCTGCCTGTAATTTGTTCTATTGGGACTGCAACCCATTACCAACCCGATCTGATGAAAAAAATGCACAGTGGCCTCTGTGGGAGCTTATAAGCCTGATCATACCTTACCACAAAAGCTGCACTGCTATCACTCTTTGCAGGCATTACACTGACTAAGATTCACTTGGCTTCATCGCCTTTCCCCCCTTGTTGGAACCCTACTATATGGCACATTTGATTTTCTAGACGAATAATATTATTTGTGTGTGCACGCATTGTAGTCAAGAACCCTGAAATATCTGCACTAGTTTCATCATTACTCTTGAGTATCTCAGATCCCAATGAATACATAAAGCATTCCCTTGGCATTCTTTTGCAGGTATTTTTTAAAGTTTTGTGTCAAGCCTTCTATACCATTTTTTTCGAGATTTGATGTTGTTTATTTATTACCAACATCTTGTATTCCTTTATCTCTTACCATCATTGCAGACAACATTTTTCAATACGATTGATGCTCCATCACTAGCATTGTTGGTGCTTATAGTTCACCATGGTCTTAGGGAAAGAAGTGAAGATACGTGCAAAGAAAGCAGCCCAGATTGTTGGAAACATGTGTTCTTTGGTAACAGAGCCAAAGGATATGCTACCATATATAAGCTTGATGCTTCCTGAAGTGAAGAAGGTATTGACAGAATATTTTTCCCTATATATGTCTTATTGAGATATTTTGTTCAAACATTTCTAATTAATTTAAATTTTGCACAGGTTCTTGCAGACCCTATACCAGAAGTACATGTTGTTGCAGCTAGAGCTCTTGGGTCGCTCATAAGGGGCATGGGTGAAGAGAAATTCTCGGATCTGGTGCCTTGGTTACTGGAGACTCTGAAATCAGATAACAACAACGCTGAGCAATCAGGAGCTGCATAGGGCTTGAGTGAGGTAATTGAAATTATGCTAAAAAATTCTTTAATTGTGGGCAACTTATGCATGCCTAGACACTTAGGCCTGTGAAAAACCTACCCAAACTACAAACATTAATTGATTGGCACCACCATGATAGTTCCCTCCACTAGGAAGAAAATTTTCTTTCTCTCATGCCAGTGGAATCGCTGGTTGGCTTACCATTTGGTTGACGTAAAGCCTTACTACAAGGATGGAAAAAATGATTGCACTTTTCTAATTCTTTCATGCATATGTGTTCAAGTTTAGATTTATAGATTAGCACATGGTTAATTGCTGCAAAGTGTTGATTGTGGTAATGTACAGTTACAATAGCAATGGCTTTTTGTTTTGAAAGTAAACCTTGTGTAATCCCCTCTTCTTCCTCGACACATCTGAATAGAGGGCAGTTATTCTGAGTAAGTTAATTTGATTTGAACCCATGATCTTGTCTCTAAGAACATCCTCAAGCAACTTCCTTTTCCCTTGCTTTGTATTATAGTTCCTGGATCCTTCTTGAAGCTTATCAATGAGTCTTTTACCCTGTTTTTGACCTGCAACTTTTGAAAATTCAAAAAATTCTTTGGAATTCATCTACATGTCCCCTGTTTTTGCCTTAATTTCTTTGACATCCTTGTATATTATTGTTCTTAAGTAGGTTTTTTGTCCATATTGATGTTTTCTTGTATGTTTCTTTTTCAAGTATGTTATACACCTTTTGATATTAGACTTGTCATTCATTTTCTTTATCTCGTATTCATATTGAAACCTGAGATCATTATTACAAATCAGAGATGCTTCTTCAATTGCTCTCTGTACATGCATCCATAGTTCATAAAAAACTTGTACTAGGCTGGTTCTCTATACATTTGACATTGCCATAACATAATTTTTTTATAATTTTGATTGCCATCTATTCCATCTTGTGAAATCTTGGAGCTTTCCTTCAGTTGGTCCTCTACCCTATTTATTTGAGTTCCATGACTTTTTATTTTCATTGCATTTGTTTTCAAGAGAAAATTTTTTGTCTTTCTCCTTTATGACAGCTTCTTGTACTCGTTCATCTTCATATTCTTCAAGTCCTGCAAACAAACACTCATATAAATAGTTAGACTAAAAAACTTGATGCTCATTTGCTCCTGTTGATGCATCTAGGATTGACATTTCTCCTCTATGGTGGATTGAACTTCTTAAGTTTTCCATGAGACTCTTATCTTGTCTCTCATCCACCTCTTCTTCATCAAACATCGGTCCTCTCTAAAGTTCACAGATAAATATTTCTTTCTCTGCCCCTAAGGACTGATTTTCATACCTTTTTCTTCCTTCAACTCATTTTTTTCTCCATGCCCCTAATTCGAGCAGAGAGCTTGATGGAAAAATCTGATTTTAGTGAGTCTCAGGAAGGATACAAGGTTTTGTTGAATGTGTATGATCTAAGCCAGGGACTTGCGCGACAATTGACTTCCTCATTACTTGGTAGAGCTATTGAAGGAATCTGGTACAGTAAATATCAAAATGTTATGCTTAAGATGTATTTTCTGAATGAATCTCTTTTCCTAAAAAAAGGTATACATTTTGAATTAGTTTACATTGATGTTTAAATTTATATTGAACAACTTACATTAAGCCCAGCTACAACTTGAGAAATTGTAGACTTAAATGAAGATAAGTTGCTTTGAATTTATTGAAATTAAAATTTACCAAAGATTAACTTTGAACAAAGAATAATTAGCTTGTGTGGAATTTGAAACCTTTCCAATAGGTGAGCTGAAATGTCAGTTCCCTCAACATGGGTTAGGATTAATGGTAGTGACCTTGGGTTTTCATGGATGAGATCCATGTTCAAATCCCATTGAGTATATGAGTAAGGGAGGCCAAAAATGTGAAACGGGTTGAGGCAAAGTGAAAATGGATAGTCAACTCAACAAATTGGTAAATCTCATCAAATGTCAAGAAATATGAATGATGGACCATGGGCTATGGCATTAGTGTTTGAGTCATGAAGCATAGGAAAATTACTATTGGGTTGAGAGCTCATAAACAAGAATCTCAACACATATTTCTCCAATGGTGCTATTAATTTCAATTCCAATTCTCTCTGGCCTCATTTGAGAAGGTTGGCTTCCTAATGTTGAGTATCTAATTATTACTTGGATTAACCTTGTCCAATTCGATTGTATAATCATCCCTAGTTCCTTCCCATTGCCTCCTACATGGTTGAAGTGCATGAACATATTACAATTATGGTGGAATTTATAGTCATTGTATATTTGCCTCAACAACAAAATAACACTTAAATTTGTGTTACTGGATCTGTTGGTCCTGAGGGATGGATCCCCAGATTGGATCCTAATCCACTAGGATTTTCCCGAGCTATGTTTCGTACTTGTCTAATGTGTAGATCGAGACAGATCCCTCATCCATGAAATGAATCCCAAGCATCATGATTGATAAGTGGATCCAACAATTTTGGTTTCTTAAAAAATGAAAATAAAACGAATTTGTTTGGTATTATGTATTCACCCAAAGTTGGTTATCCTTTGTGCTCATTCACGGCTTAACCAAAATTAAGTGACATTTTTTGTTGCCAATTAGGTGTAGTTTGAGTGGCTGAGAGGGCATGTTGTTTCCTCCCTTGCTTAAGTTGGGTTCAAATCCCACTATGTGATATGCTTACTTAGTGAGTGACAACAAAATTATGAATCTGGGCACTAAGGAGAGTTGGTCTCTCTCTCTGTCGAAAATTTCACTTAATATATGCTTCTATTCAACTAAGGAAGTCTCCCTTATTCCTTTGTCAAATTTATCTATCAATTTCATAGAAATTGATAAATGAATACTTTATTAAGTCTTATACTCACCCCGAATACATAAGCCCTTTGGTAGTTTAAATTCAGCGTGCATAATCCATATATATACATATACTTTGTATTAAATCTGGGCCCTTTTTAATGCAGTGATCATATCATAATTGGATCCTTTCCTTTATATAAATATCGAATGTATTAGCCCGACAGTCAAAGCTCTTTAACCAACCCTCTAAGGCAAAATATAACAAGTCACATTCATATTTCGAACCTTAGCCCTTAATACTACAAAAAGGGTCCAATGTTTTAATTATATACACCCGTGCTCATAACATTCAACCATGATTATACATTAGCACACCATTATGTTATATGGTGGTTCACGGGCCCCACATGTCCAACGTAATTAAATAAATTTTGAATTAACACAAAACTGTTGGTCTTTACCTGGAGTTAACTTACGTGCTATTGAACGCGCAATATTCGTCAGATCTCTTGGTCTCCAGATTGAACGACGCACAACAATATCGCGTTATTTTGCTCGTCAGACCTTAACACGTCAAAAACACGCGATGGGGGTTGTATTACCCCAGATATGTAGAAACATATAATAGGATCGTGTTTCCTTTGAATGGTTTCGCTCCAACCCAAAGGCAGCGCGACGTGAGCGGTAATGGTTTCCAAAATCCACTCCGGGATTGGAACGGTGCTCGACTGGAGTCTTACCACAGTTAACGCGTTTCTTTGTATAACCTCCGCCTTATTAAATCTGGGTTCAAGCCTCCACAATCTCACTTAGCTAACAATAAACCACGTTAATTTCTGTAGCGGGCAGGGTTTGCCTCCTTCAACAAGGTTTCAAAGTTCTTTGGCAACCGAAGCATGACAGGGTTTCACTCCTATGAAGCTTTGTTCGAACACAGAACTCAACGCCTTATACAAGGTTTTAATTTCCTCACTTGGACTGAGGACCGCTAAAACTCACACTCGGTCTTCTATAAGGGTTATATAACAAGTTCACACATTCACATGAATCACAGAGACTTGCGTTCAACCACAGACAGAGAGGGCTACGAGAGATTTAACACAACAATTGTTCTTCTTCCAATTATACAACAATTGTATGATGGGTGTTGAACCAAATTTATAAAGCCCGAGTATTAGGATTCATTAAGTTGGACATGGAAAGCGTTTGATATGCGAGCTTTTAATGAGGATTAAGCCACAAGGGAATGAAGGTAAAGTTCCGCATGAAGGATAATAATTTTAAATGGGTTTTATAACCATTTTATGTCTTATTTTAAAGTTCCATTTAAAAAAAAAAAAAAAATTGAACCTGTCGTCGGTATACCGACACTTTGTAAGCATCGCTCTTTCAACGCCTTATAAGCGTCGGTCTTCTGACGCCTTGAACGTTTGCCCTTTTCGTCGGTCTTGCGACGTTGCATTTTTTTTTTAAAATTTTAAATGCCCGTCGGTATTGAGACATTTCTTCCTGACGTCAGTATTGCAACGCTTCTGCAAAGCGTCAGTATTGCGACACTTTGGGAAAGTGTCGGTATTGTGACACATTAACAAGCGTCGGAAGAGCGACATTGAAAACGTCGGACCACATATCGTCGGAATTGCGATAGTTTACAAATGTCAGAAGAGCGACAATTTACAAACGTTGGAAGAGAGACGTTCAAAAATTCAGATCGCATATCGTCATAATTGCGATAGTTTATAAACGTCAGAAGAGCGACGGTTTGGAAAACGTCGGAAGAGCCACGGTTGTTTGGAAACGTCAGAAAAAGTGTCGGTATTGCGACACTTTGGCAAAGCGTCGAAATTGCAACGTAATGGCTAATCACTTTTTGTCTGGCCTCGAACTTTCACTCTTGCGACGACTATGTGTCGGAATAGCGACGAAGTGGCCGTCGGAAATTGGGCCAAATTTTCTAGTGTAGCCTGCTTCTTTGTCCTTCATTCACTTTCCCATAAAAAATCTTGAGAGAGGAATGTGAATTTCCCAAATGAGGAGCTAGAGCATCCTTTATATGGTAGTTTTTTTAGGGTTAATTGACACGTCTCTTGGATAGGGCTGACTTGACTTGGAGAGAAGCTTACTAGTCACTTTTGGAGCCAAAAAATTCATTTCAAAAATTCAAATTTACATCTTTTAAAAGTTGCAATGGGACTTTGACTCAAAATAAATTTTCCTGTGACTCAAGAATTTATAAATATGCTTTACAATGATAAATATCATTACATCAAGTGACCAAAAGTACATTGTGAAGATCAACCACAGTTACAAATTCAACATTCTCTGCACAATGTGTTAACGATCTCAATATTTTTTTAGTGCTCAATATTAGTCATGCCATAAGATCAACTCAATCGAAACTAGGAACATCAAGCCTACGGGAACAAGATCTACGAGGATATACTATCTGTGCGGCCTCAAACGCTGCAAGGAATTAATACATAGGGTGGGTCCATGGGGATAATGTCTCAGTTTACTAATATACCACGTGGACTATCATGATTGGTGTGGGGCTCCTTGCATGTCTCACAAAATTAGGTGTGTATTCATACGTAAGAATGAAATATATAATGATCAAACAACTCTAAAATGTACTCATTTGATGCTTGATTCAATGTGGTGTGCGGAGGCTTTCATTGTGTGGAGGTGCAGAGTAAATCCACAAAATGAAAGTCTCGACACAATGAAACTTTGACAATATTATTTGTTTTATTGATTATAAAAGCATGGATCTGAGGGACATATAACATTAGGATATTTTTGTATCTAGTAGTTATCTCCATGGATTTATATGTGAATTGTGCATTTTCTATCCTTGTTTTCTTGAATATTAGGCCAATAGATTTATTTTCTTATGTTTCTTCCAAGTGAAAAATATAAACAACAATCAGTATATCGAAAGACTCAAATTGCTAGAAGAAAATGATGAATATATTATTGATTTGGAAATAATGTTTGGAATATTTTGGTTTGCAATAGATATCGTAGGTGTGAAACTGATCCAAGATCTTTAGCTTTGAGATGGATTAAAGAAATACATGTAAAATTTCATCTTAACCATGGAACTTAAAGGAATGAACATAAGAAGAGAGAAGGACATAAAATCATGCAAAGAAGACAAGAACATGATAACGGAGTTCATCTAGGAGGGTCTACATTTTCGGGCCTTTCTCAATCAGTGGGGAGGACCTCTTTCATTAAGTGGAAAATAAAATGAAATTACAAGCATCAATGAAAAATTACACCCTTATACCTCCATAGCTGAAAGTGACCGAAAATTGAAGACCTCTAATAAGGAAATAGAAAAAACATTGGATTCCTGTCATTTAGAGGTGTAGAATCCCCATTAAAATTTCCTGATTCTCACACCAAAAAAATCCGGGCCCTCTGGAAATGAGCTCAGTTCATGGTTCTGCCCCCCCTCGTGCAAGGCACTCAAGATTCCACTCTGTTTCTGTAAATGTGCCGCTCCAGGTCTTCCTGGGTGCATTTATGAAGTGAAAGGTTAAATACGTGAAGGTTGGGTAGACTCCCCAAGGGAGGCGTTGGTCGATTTGGTTCAGATGATAGTTTGTTGGGAGGAGGTCAAGCGGTCAAACCTCGCCTCCTCCAAAAATGATGTATTTTTTTTTTGGGACAACTGCCACATTTTTAAATTAGAAGTCTGGGGGAGGGAGGAGGCGGACCTGCATCTAGCGGCCCTCCCAGAAACATCCACCGATCAATATGGAGTGTGGTGGGTGGGGGCGGTGGGGGTGATAGCCCGGGCCCCTCCCAAATACATTGTGGTTACTATGGTGTGGGGTGACAGGGTCATAACCGCTAACCCTACTAATTTTAAAATAAAAATTGTTATATGGTTGGGGTAGGGTAGGGGTCACAACCAGCCTGTACCCCTTTTTTTATAATTTTTTTCGTTTAATAATAACCATAGGCCATTTTGAATTTTATGGAAATTAACAAAAGGAGTCAATTTAATGGACCCACAATTTTGCCCGGAATCTGGCTGGGGTGGCTGGAATTCGGTGGCCAGATTTCTGCAAACGTTTTGCCTCCTTAAGCTGCCACATCATCAAGTCAACCCATAAAATTTGACTACCTCTAACTTTCGCATACGAGATTGATTTGATGAACCGTTCACACCGTTGCGATCAGGATGACGAGATCTTCAACTTGACACTGAGTTTGCCACATTTCTGACACTTTGATTTTTGATCCTTTGTAATTTATCCACTTGTACTTAGACCTGTACAACCCTCCTGGATCATTCCTCCCCACTGAGGAGCTTTTGGACCACCAAAAGCATAAACACACTCAACACACTACTTGTCCGTTCAAACCACACTTTCAATCTCCTACACGAAAATCTAGTACATCATTTGCAACCATGCACACACCACACATGACTTAATAACCCCTCACTTGCCAATATTATATAGCACACACTCATTAGCCAAGGATTACATAAAAATAATCAATACCTCAACTACTCATAAGGAAAGGCAAAAAAATCATCGTTGTGTTTCGAAGTGATGGGAAACAAACCATGATGTTTACATTTACTTGCAACGTATGATATAAAACTGTGGCCCTAACACTAATACCTCTAAGAAAACCATATTTTACTTAAGAAAGTAAATGGGTCATCTCCCTGTAGTGGATTTTCCTGAGGAATAGCTTCGAGGACTGGATTCTTCATGGGTGTTTTTTGGTCTTGACATGTTTGACATGTATGTTTCTGGGGTTCATCCTAGTTGTGATGATTCTTATTCCTCCATACTTTCTACATCATCTTGGACTGCTTCCCCCTGGTGTTCCTCCGATAAGTGTTCATGGAACCCTCACTATTGTTGGACTATGAGGAAGTGATTTCATCATCTGTCGTTGGTTGGTCACTAGCTGTTTTGGAGCTTTCTCCCACTTCCTTCCTGGTGTATCCGAGTCCTGCATGACGTGGAAATTCCTCAACTTCGATGGGGTTTAAAATTCCTTGGCCATTGATGCTAATGCATTTTCCGTGATACCCCATATTCTTCAGCAATTTGGATCTGACCCCTGTAGTATGTTTTTCAAAAGCAGCAAATTCATCATAACGAAAAGTATATGAAATTGAAGGGTTTCTTTTTAGCTCGGGTTGTTTATGTCGCAAATTTTACAAGGCCTCATCCTTAGCTTGCAATTGGCGTAGTAACCTTTGTTTTTCTTCCTTCCCTTCTTGTAGGAACCTCCTTAGCTCAGTATTCTCTACTTGGATGCTTTGGTTGATCTCCTCAAGTTCTTGGAGCCCTACTGCAGTGAGTGTCCTTTTAATATTTGGCACTATGTCTGTTGAATTTTTTTTTCATTGCCCGAATCGGAACCCAAGTCTATGGGTCCCTTTGTTGCGATTCCAAAGGCTACAAGATTCATTTCATTGCTAGAATCAAGCCCTAGTTCAATTGGTCTACCTCGTGAAAATCCTACAACTATGACCTTCTCATCTTCCTGTGATTCCAAATATTGGTTTTGCTGCACTGTGGTAGCAGTCTTCTGCTTCCCCTTTTTGTCACTCCTCTCAGGTATCAACTCAGGGTGCAGCTTCCAGCAAATTTCTTCATCATATCCCCCTTTATCACAATGTGTACAAGAGGGCTTTGCTCCTCTTCTCTTGGCTGCTATAGTTCTTCTTGGCTGGTCGTTTTTTCATACGTTCCCCTACTTTCTAGATGCATGGCCTTCACACTGGCCTCATAGATGGAAGGCAGCTCAAACAATAATAATGAATGTCTTATGTAATTATGCAGAGAAACAAAATACTTGGTTACAATCTCTGGTGAATCGGAATGCCCAAATTCAATGCTTGTTTTCTAAATTCTTCAGTGAAGTCTTGTACATTTTGACCTCTGCCTTGCCTTACGTGTTTCCATTCCATTAATACGTTTTTCTTATATCCCAAAGGGTAAAATTGGTTTCTCAACGTAGAAACAAAATTTGACCATGAGGAAAGAAAGTTACCCAAATTTTGGTTGCTTGCAATTTTCTCTCCCATCAGAAAAGAGCGGTGCCATTCAGCCGAAGAGAAGCCAACTGGATCTTTGCCTCGTCCTCCTCGATATGTTGAATCCTGCAGTACACTTCAATCTGCCTAATCTAGTTGTTTAGTGTTTCTGCATTACTTTCACCATTACACATGGGAATATCAAATTTGACATCTAATTTAAAGAAAGGTTTCCTAGATGCATTTCCTGAATTCCTATGATGATGGTGAGAAGAAGAAGAGGAACTTCCACTCACGGAAGGAGAAGGAGGTGGATCCCCTCCATCATCTCCATGTGCTGAACCTTGTCCTTCTAGAGAATTTTCCTTGCACTTTATAGTTTCTCTAGCCTTGAGAACAACTTCTCAACTCAATCTAACATTGTGTAGAATGTTTTGCAGAAATTTAGCTCCTCCTCATTTCTAACATCGTCATCCATGTTTCTTCTTCGATGTGCACATCCCACTTCGGGATCAAAAGACTTTAGTTTCCTTTCACCTCTTCGTAGCCTATTTGTAGTTAGCATACAAACATGCAATTCACATCTACAAAGACCTGCTATGATACCACTTGATCCAATATATTTAGCTTTAATATGGATTAAAGAATTATATGTAAAATTTCATCTTAACCATGAAACTTAAAGGCATGAACATAAGAAGAGAGAAGCACATAAAATCATGCAAAGAAGACAAGAACTTGATAATGGAGTTTGTCTAGGAGGGACTACGTCTTTGGGCCCTGCTCAATCAGTGGGGAGGCCCTCTTTCATTAAGTGGAAAATAAAATTAAAGTATAAGCATCAATGCAAAAGTACACCCTTATACCTCCATAGTCAAAAGTGACCAAAAATTAGAGACCTCTGATGAAGAAACAGACAACACTATTGGATTCCTGTCGCCGAGAGGTGCAGAATCCATATAAAATTTTCCTGATTCTGACATCGGAGAAATCTAGGCCCTTTGGAAATGAGCTCAGTTCATGGTTCCACCACCCTCCTGCAAGGCGCTCAAGGTTCCACCCTTTCTCGGTAAACGTGCCGCTCCAGGTCTCCGTGGGGGCACTTATGAAGTGAATGGTTAAATAGGTGAAGGCTGGGCAAACTCCCCAAGGGAGTCGTTGGCCGAGTTGTTTTAGATCCTAGTTTGTTGGGAGGGGGTCAGGTGGTCAAACGGTTTTGGGATAACCTTCGCATTTTTAAATTAGGGGTCTGGGGGGTCCGGACCTGCATCAGCCGGCTTGCCTCGCAACATCCGCCGGTCAATATAAAGTGTGGAGTAGGGGGGCCACAGGGGTGACAACCCACGCCCCTCCAAAATACATTGTGGTTACTATGGTGTGGGGCAGCGGGGTCATGGCCACCGACTCCACTAATTTCAAAATAAAATTTTTATATGGTTGGCGTAGGGCAGGGGTCATGGCTCGCCTACCCCCTTTTTTTATAATTTTTTTGTTTAATAATAACCATATGCCATTTTTGAATTTTCTGGAAATTGACCAAAGGAGTCAATTTAATGGACCCACAATTTCGCCCAGAATCCGACCGGAGTGGTCGGAATCTAGTGGCCATATTTCTGCAAATTTGTTGCCTCCTTAAGCTACCACATCACCAAGTCAACCCATAAACTTTGACTGCCTCTAACTTTCACATACGAGCTCGGTTTGACGAACCGTTTGCATCGTTGACATCAGGATGACAAGATCTTCAACTTAACACTGAGTATGCCATAGTTCTGACACTTTGATTTTTGAGCCTTTGTACTTTAGCCACTTGTACTTGGACCTGTAAGACCCTCCTAGATCAGAAACATAAATAAAAAAATGTGATAATGTAATTATCCTGTGTTTCAATTGAATTGAAATATGATATCTTTGTCCTTTTCGAAGTCGAGAGCTATTTGTTTGAATATTTATATTTACCATTTTGACACTATGTTAACATTGTCTATCTAAAGCATGAGAGTTGTTTTCTTTTTTTGAGAATCATTTGATATCATTTTTGGTTAAATTATGTTTTTTTGGGGCATTTTTTTGGTCTTGAGAGAGCAACCTGCTCCAATTGAAGTGGAACGTGGGTAGCCCTCTCCACAACCCGCTAAGCCATGGAAGCAAAAGTTGTAGGTGTTGTTGTAGGTTGTAGGGAGAAAAATAAATATGTAACATGTGGATGGGTGGATTTGTTGGGGTGATTGCATTAGGGATTTGGATTTCACTTATCCTCCCTGCCGCTGCAACACCTACCACTATTTTCAATGGATTTTGCAGTTTTAAAATGATGGTAGAAATTAGAATACATATGGGGGTGTATCTATGTTTACATTGATGTTTGTATACATGCCTACAATAATTTTCCATTACAGATAACACAAAATATGTTGTGTATAAATCCACTAATAACATGGACAATGAGGTCTTGGTTTCAATTGATTTCAAAATGAAACAACAAATTTGACAATTTTTTTGACAACTACATTTATGATTTATGCGTATTTTCATGAAACATTATTCGTTTTCATTATCCATTGGCCATAAAATTTGTGCGAAGCTCTATTTGAATGAAGATAAATTGATTGTGCAAGAGTGTGAAGAAATGTGTTTTTTCTGCACTCTAATATCTTCTTCACTCTAAGAAATGTGAATAAAATGCTCTCTCTAGGGTTTATGCAAAAGTGATCTCAATGTACCTTCCTTTCGTCACCATAGTTATGATACCATGTTGATTTTCTAGTGCAATTAGGGTAAGCACAATAATTACTTTTGATGTAGATCTTCGTTTAACTTGTTCCAACACATCACTCAACAAATATACTTAAAAAATTCAACAATAAGTAACAATAGAATAGTAGAGATCACAATACACAAAAGAGAGATAATATTTACCATGGGAACAACCACAATGGGGAAAAACCCAACAACCTTTTTAATAGAGAAATTCTTCTTGTTCAATGAGAGACACACCTAGACCTATGGTCAAGCCTGGTCTTCTCCTCCAAGTCAAGTCACCCAAATTGATCCTGCACTTTGCTCTTGATCTTTCACTTCCATAATTTTGGCCCTTCTACAATATCAATTGCCCTAGAATTTCAACCTTGCAGTAGTTTCCCTAGCAACCCAGAAAATTTCATCCCCTTACAACAGTTGCCACATAAACTGTCAATCATAGAGAGAGATTCCTTCACACATGCGAGTTGCTAGAGAGAGATAGGAAAGAAAAATTTAGCGTTTTTCTTTGTCCTTCTTGTCCTTCGCTTACTTTCCCATAAACCGTCTTGAGAGAGGAATGTGAATTGTCCAAATGAGGAGCTCAATCTTCCTTTATATAGTATTTTGTCTAGGGTGAATGGACACGTCTCTTTGATAGGGCTGACTTGACTTGGAGAGAATCTTTCTAGTCACTTTTGGAGCCAAAAAATTCATTTCAAAAATTCAAATTTACATCTTTTAAAAGTTGCAATGAGACTTTGACTCAAATTTTCTTTTCCTTTAACTCAAGCATTTATAAATATGATTTAAAATGATAAATATTATTACATCAAGTGACCAAAAGTACATTATGAAGACCAACCATAATTACAAATTCAACATTCTCTACAGAATGGATTAATGATCTCAATATTTTTTCAGTGCTCAATCTTAGTCGTGCCATAAGCTCAACTCAATCGAAACAAGGAAAATCAAGCCTATAGGAACAAGTTCTACAAGGATTTATTGTTTGTGGGGCCTAGAACGTTGCTAGGAATTAATACATAGGGTGGGTCCATAGGGATAACGTCCCAATTTACTACTATACGACATGGACTATCGTGATTGGTGTGGGGTTCCTTGCATGTTTCACAAAACTGGGTGTGTATTCATGCGTAAAAACGATATATCTAATGATCAACCAACTCTAAAATGTACTCATTTAATGCTTGATTCGATGTGTTGTGCGGAGGCTTTCATTGTGTGGACGTGTGGAGTAACTCCGCACAATAAAAGTCTCTACACAATAAAACTTTGACAATCTTATTTGTTTTATTGATTACAACAGCATAGATATGAGGGGCATATAACATTAGGAGATTTTTGTATCTAGTAGTTATCTCCATGGATTTTTATGTGAATTGTGCATTTTCTATCCTTGTTTTCTTGAATGTTAGGCCAATAGATTTATTTCCTTGTGTTTCTTCTACGTGATAAATAGAAACAACAATCATTATATCGAAAGACTCGATTTGCTTGAAGAAAACAATGAAAATATTATTGATTTGGAATTAATGTTTGGAAGATTTTGGTTTGTAATAGACATCCTGGGTGTGAAATATAAATAAAAAAATTTGATAAGGTAATTATCCCTTGTTTCAATTGAATTGAAATATGATATCTTTGTCCTTTGTGAAGTTAAGAATTTTTTGTTTGAATATTTAGATTTACTATTTGGACACTATGTTGACATTATTGCGCCGAGAGGCGCATTCTACAGCCCAGTATGACCTTGATGTTTGCGACGAGAGGCGCATTCTACAGCCCAGTATGACCTTGATGTGTAAGTATGTCGGAAGCCAAAAAAAAAATGTTGGCTTGAACAATAGTTTACATAAACATATAAATGAACAATTAAAAATTTATTAAAAATAAATTTAAACGATATAAACTTAAAATATCAAGAGTTTACTAACACTCAAAAACATATATGGTAAATAAGTAAAAATATAAATAAACCATAGGTATGGTAAATAAATAAAACCTCTTTTTATATTACTTAGGAGGTATGGTAAATAAATAAAAATATAAATAAACTAGAGGTATGGTAAATAAATAAAACTGATTTTTGTATTTACTCAATAAACCACTTTATATTTAAAAAAACTCAAAAACAGGTTTTATTTAGGTGAAGCCTATGGGACAAATTATTATTAATACCATGGGCCAAATACCATGGGACAGATTATTGATAATACCATGGGAAAATACCATGGGCCAAATAATATATTTATAAAATAGGTATGGTAAATAAGTAACTATAAAAGAGGTATAAAGAGATAAGGTAAATAAATAAAAATATATCAAATGATCTAATTATATATGAAGTATAAGGGTCAAATACCATGGACCAAATTATTATTAATACCATGCAAAAAAAACATTATTAACCCTAACATTAATATTAAAATATTAATATTATTAAATTTAATATGTTTAGATTAATAGAATATTAAATTTATTATATTGTAATATATATTAATATATCATGATATATGATAGAGGTGGAGAAATAGGGGGAGTGACAAGGGAGATATGGAGCTAAATTGAAGGAGAAGGGAGAAGAGGAATGAAGAGAGAGAGAGAGTGAGAAGAGTGAGAGAGTTAGACAAGGATAAGAGAGGGAGAGGGAGACATAAAGATGGAGGTGGGAGAGAGATAAGGAGAGAGGGAGGGAGAAGGGGAGAGGATTGGAGGGTAGACAGTGAGAGAGAGAGAAAGAAGGGGGAAGGGAGAGGGAGGTAGGAGAGAAAGGGAGAGAGAGAAAGGATGAGAGGTGGAGGAGAGAAGGAGAGATAGAGAGATGGAGTTGGAGGCAGAGCGAGGAAAGGAAGAAGAAAAAAATAGAGAGGGAGTGACAAGGGAGAGATGGAGAGAGAGTGTGTATGCTTATAGGTGGGATAAAGATACATAGGAGTGATGGAGACAAGGGGGAGAGAAGGAGAAAGGAGCAATGATGGAGACAAGGGGGGAGAGAAGGATAAAGGGATAGAAATAGCAAGATAGTTGGGGAGTGAGATAGAGTGATGGGGGAAGAGAGAGGATTGGAGGACAGAGAGAGAGAGAGAAAGAAAGAGAGCTGGGGGGGTCAAAGAGAAGAAGGTGAGAGAGGAATGATGAGAGAGAGGAAGAGAGGATTGTAGGAGGGAGAGAGAGAGAGAGATGGGGGAAGATAAGGGGAGGCAGGAGATAAAGGGAGAGAGAGGAAGGAAAAGGGAGGGGACTTGAAAGAGAGGAGGAGAGAGGGAGGGATAGAAATATGGATTTGGAGGGGGAGAGAGGGAGGGATTGAGAGATGGAGAGAGAGAGAGAGATGAGGGAAGAGAAAGGGAGGTAGGAGAGAAAGGGAGAGAGAGGAAGGAGAGGAGAGGGGACTTAAAAGAGAGGAGGAGAGAGGGGAGGAGAGAGGGAGGGATAGAAATATGGATTTGGAGCGGGAGAGAGGGAGGGATAGAAATATGTATTTGGAGCAGGAGAGAGGGAGGGATAGAAATATGGATTTGGAGGGGGAGAGAGGGAGGGATTGAGAGATGGAGCTGGATGAGGAGAGAGGGAGGGAAGAATAAATACATAGAGAGTGAGTAGTGGAGAGAGAGGGGGAGTGACAAGGGAGAGATGAAGAGGGAGTGTATATGTTTTGGGGTGAGATAAAGAGACAAATAAGGAGATATGGAGAGAAGGGGGGAGAGAAGGAGAGAGAGAGGCATATGGTAACAAAGTTGGAAGGTGAAGATAGAGAGAGAGGGGGGGGAGAGAACGGAAGAGAGAGAGTGAAGAGAGGTAGGGAAAGAGATATGAAGATGGAGAGGGAGAGAGGGGCAGGTAAGAATAAAGACATAGAGGGTGAAAGGTGGAGAGAGAGAGAGAGAGGGAGTGATAAAGAAGATGGAGAGAGAGGGAGAAAGGGTAGCAGGAAGGAAGAGAGATAGAAGCGCACACGAGAGAGAGAGAGGGAGAGAGAGAGGGAGAGGAGGAGGAGGAGGAGGGAGTGATAGATAGATAGATAGATTGGAGAAAGAGAGTTTATGTTTTGGAATTGATATAGAGAGATAGAGTGAGATATATATATATAGATGTAAGGTGAAGAGAAAAAAAGATAGATGGAGAGAAAGAGGGAGGGACAAGGAAATTGATAGATATGGAGTGAGAGAGAGTGTGTGTATGGTGGGGTGAGATAAAGAGAAAAATAAGGAGAGATGGATGGATATATAGATATATATGGGGGAGAGAGGGAAGAAGGTTTCCTGCAATAGATGCATTGATTTTAGTGTAGATGGTGATTTTTAATCCTATTTGATTTCTTGCACTAGATGAATTGATTTTGGTGTAGATGTTGATTTCTAATGATATTTGATTACTTACACTAGATGGATTGATTTTAATGTAGATGATTTCTAATCCTATTTGATTGCTTTCACTAAATGCATTAATTTCAGTGTAGATGATGATTTCTAATCCTATTTGAGTGATTTCACTCCATGCATTAATTTTACTGTAGATTTTGATTTTTGGTTATATTTGATTTCTTTCACTAGATGAATTGATTTCAATGTAGATTATTTTTAATGCTATTTGATTTCTTGCACTGAATGGATTGATTTCAATGTAAATGGTGATTTCTAATCCTATTTGATTGCTTTCACTAAATGCCTTGATTTCAGTGTAGATGGTGATTTCTAATCTTATTTGATTGCTTGCACTAGATTCATTAATTTCAATGTAGATGTTGATTTATAGTTATATTTGATTGCTTGCACTAAATGCATTGATTTAAATGTAGATGATTTATAATCCTATTTGATTCCTTGCACTAAATGCATTTATTTCAGTGTAGATGGTGATTTCTAATCCTGTTTGATTGCATGCACTAGATGCATTAATTTCAGTGTAGATGTTGGCTTTAAATCCTATTTTCCTACTTGCACTAGACTCATTTATTTGAGTGTAGATGTTGATTTCTAATCATATTTCATTACTTGCATTAGATGCATTGATTTTAGTGTAGATGTTGTTTTCTATTATTATTTGATTTCTTGCATTAGTTGCATTGATTTCAATGTATATGTTGATTTCTAATTTGATGTAATTGGATGTATGATGGTACATTAATTTTAAAGTCATTGGATTAATAGTGTGTGTGTAATGATTTCAGTGTAAGCACAAAAAATTATTGACAATGTACATTGATTTTTGTGTTATAGTAATTCAACCTATTAATATTGGAGAGCAAGAGAGACAAGGTATTGGTGTTTACTACAACAACTTGAGCTAAATATTTAAATGGTTTATGATTCCAACTATCCTTTTCAAATAATCAATATGAAAATATGACAAAACTAACATGGGTGAAAATAAGAATAGTAGAAGAAAATAGTTTGAAATCGATCACAATGAAGACTATTTGTAATTGGCTACATTCTTATTATTCACAATTTCTATCATTCAATATTATTACATTGTCACTTTGCATTCAAAATTTTATTTCATCATAAAAGTTATTTTACAATATTTATCATCTCAAAAAACTGAGGTAACTAATCAAATTTAAAATTAAAATGACTCAATAAATATCAAACATATTTAACATATTTAAAATGGTTATGTTAATATTAGATGTATTTACATATTATTGATAAAATTAAGCATATGTTCCTCATATTATTGATAGATTTTCCTTGGTCGCACACAACTGAAACCAGCCTAGATCCATCTTAACTCTGAATCTATCAAGCACCGAGAGGGATCAAATCTCTTGAGGTGAAAACCTTTCCTCAAGTTTTGCACTCAAAAAAGAGGTTTTCACCTCGAGAGATTTGATCCCTCTCGGCGCTTGATAGATCCGAAGTTAAGATGGATCTAGGCTGGTCTATCTAAAACCAAGGAGTTGTTTTGTTTTTGTGAGAATCATTTGATATGAGTTTTGGTTAAATTATGTTTTTTTGGGAAATTTTCTGGTGTTGAGAGAGCAACCTTCTCCAACTGAAGTGGAACGTGGTTAGCCCTCTCGACAACCTCTAAGCCATGGAAGGAAAAGTTGTAGGTGTTGTTGCAGGTCTTTGGGAGGAAAATAAATATGTAACATGTGGATGGGTGGATTTTTTGGGGTGATTGTATTAGGGATTTGGATTGCACTTATCCTCTCGGCTGCTGCAACACTTACACCAATTTTCAATGGATTTTATAGTTTTAAAATGATGGTAGAAATCAGAATACATTTAGGGCTTATCTATGTTTACATTGATGTCTCTATACATACTTAAAATAATTTTTCATTACAGATAATAGAAAACATGTTACGTATAAATCCACTAATAACATGGAAAACAAGGTTTTGGTTTCAATTCATACACCACCAAGGTTGGAATTTCAAAATGAAACAACAAATTTGACATTTTTTCACTAAACATTATTCGTTTTCATTATCTATCGTCCATAAAAATTTGTGCGAAGATTTATTTGAATGCAGAGAAATGATTGTGAAAGAGTGTGAAAACATGTGTTTTTTCTGTACTCCCGCACAATCAACTTCTTCACACTCCCGTGCAAGCTGTGTGTGTTAGTAAGTTTCGTTAGCACGTGTATTAACATGGCTGCATTTTTTTTCCACTTGTTATGATTGATTAGTAGCATGCACGCGTCTGGAAAGTGAACAATAGAGATCATAGTAGTAAAATCTATACAGGGCGATTGTGAATAAATACAATTGAGTGATATACAAAGAAGGTTGAGGTGCTCGCATCCCCAATAATCAATGTAGATAGTAATATTTTACATGTTATCTTTGTAGATAGTAATCTTCCCCATGGAAATTATGTCTCATCAAAATAGCTTATCCAAATTTCCACGAAATGAAAAAAATAATTTTCAATTTACAAAAAATAGAAATATTCAACATTTTCCTTACACTTTGGTTAAAATTGCAAAAACAAAAAATCAAAATAATATAATAAATTTAAAAATTATAATAGTGGTTGGTAGAAATGAAAAAAATAATTTTCAATTTATAGAAAATATAAATATTCAACATTTTCCTTAAACTTTGTTTAAAATTGCAAAAACAAAAAATCAAAATAATATAATAAATTTAAAAATTATAATAGTGAATGGTAGAAATAAAATCGGGGGTTTTAAATGTTGGGTGGGTTTACAAAATTTAAATAAAGTAAAAAATAATAAAGATAAATGTATATTTTACAATCCCCGCTAGGGTGTCCAATCACTAGGACAAGTGGGAGGGGGGCATTTAAGGCCCGCTTGGCCCCAAGCCACATGCCCTCCGACTCACCACCCTCCCACATGCGAGTGGTAAAGAGCCTTGGGGCAACTGTTCTCACAACAAGTTGGTTTATGGTTAAACGTGGGATGGACGTCGCTTAGATCATTTTGTTTAGGCATGCAATGGTCAAGGTTTATGCAGTGGTCTGTGAAGAAGAACATCTGTTGGCTCTCAAGCCCAGTCTTGAGCTCCGTCGGCCTGGGAAAAGAAGGGTGAGATGCCCATCAGGAAGTGGTGGTGAGAGGTTGGGCTTTGGGAGGCTTCTTGGCACCGGCATGAGATCATGCGCGCTAAACCAGGAGGAGGACGAGGGTGGTGGTTGTGAATTCAGAGTGGAGGACGTGTCTTGGATCGGGAGATTCAGGTTTGCAGCCTCGGCGCTGTTAGTATGAATCCTTTGTCGAAGTGTATGAAAAAATACCACTTTAGCTATGCATAACTAATAGCCCTAACATCAAATGTGGCTGCCAATATCTTCAGATCTGTGGTTAGTTGATCAAGACAAGAGCTGCAAAAAACCAGATCTATACAGAGAAAGACATTAAGCAGTAAAAATAAGGGTTTGCTCCATATATCCAATAGACAAGACAAGAAAAATTTTTTGAAAGAATTTTTTGTATTAAGAGCACCTGGGAGGAAAACAAGAAGATGTTTCCAATTCTCCTCAATGGGATGGGTTCTTGGAAGTCCTCAGCACTTCAGATCTAGCATTTCTCTCTCCTGTTGGAGTAGAAAACCCAGATAAAGATAGAACTCAAAGGGAGCTCACACAGCAAATAATGGAAAATATGACAATGATAATGGCTCAAAGTCAGACCAAGAGTTTAGATCCAGAGTGATCTAATAGGCAACAAAAGGTGAAGAATGGTAGGAAAAACCCTCCTATTTATAACAAAATATTGGGTCATTCTAGTTCTTGGTGCATGATTAAAATAACATTAACCAAATCTAGATCCACCTTTTATGGAATATTTTATTATATTTGTTGGAGGGAAAAAGTATTTGACTTGGGTTAAATCCCTTTATTTGTAAATAATAAATAAATAAATGATTTATTTATCATTTTAAGGAAGTGGTTGAAAGATAATCAAATAAATAATGATTTATTTAATTATTTGTGGGTGATTTAGTCATATTTAACAAGGAATATTATTTAAATAAGATTTAAATAATTATTCCTAGAAAATAATAAGATAAATAGAGATTTATCTAATTAATTTCTTTGTTTTGGGTTAAACATGTGAGGAATACTAATTAAATTATTGTTTAATTAATTATTCCATGAGGAAAATTAAACAACTATAGATTTGTTTAATATTTTCTTTTGGGGTTTCCTGTTTAGACCATAAACAACCTAATAAACGTGGTTTATTAAGTTATTTGACATAGTGAAAGCAATTTTACTTAGGGTAAAATTGGTCTTACATGGTGTACTTGGGTCCATCTAATGATAGTAGGTTAGATGACCAAAAAATGGTGTAACAGATTGCCCCCCAGTGTGCGAGTGTTAGGAGCAAATCGTATGACCGAAGTATGTCAAATCACCAGACATCATAAGGGAAGTCAGAGACAGAAATGTAAGGTAGACTAATGTGCTGAAGAACTAGACCTTGAGGAGATGAGACTTGCAGGTGCAAAAAGTCTCTTTTTATGAGAGGGTACCTATGCTAAAGGCGGCGGGGGAGGCATACCTATGCCCGCCGAGACAAAGTACAAAAGAATAGTGTGTCTAGTAAACAAGGGACCGAACCATAAAGTACAACCGGCATAAACATGAGCCAGATAAAAATACAATGAGGGATCCCACATACATGTTGTGCCTGGGATAACAACCATGAATTATACAATAATATCTGAGTACATGAGATACAAATACAACCCAAATGACCCCTATAAGTGGGGAAGGGCTCACAAAATCTAACTGATACATGCAAATCAAAGAGGCGCTACAAGCGGCTAAGGCCGACATCATCAAATATATGGAGTTGCATCGAGGGCTGCAATGAAGAGGTCATCTGGGCATCTGGGGGGCTACCTACAGGGCCACCCCCTCATGAGGGCTGAGACATCTCACACACACTCAGGAATCACCAAGAGCTTTTGTTCCATCACTGAACCATCAAGTATATGGATCTCGATCATGTTGAAAGGAGCTGGAGTGGAGAAACAATCAAGTCAAAGGGAAATGAGAGATCCCTTTTCCTGATCCGAGGCACCGAACAAGAGTGGAAGCTAGAACCAAGGTACACCACCCTCTAGACCTGTCTTCTGGAATGAAGGAGCTGATGTCGAAAGAAGGAGTTCCGCCATAGGTGAGGCAATGAGAGATCCTCAACTAAGGCACGAGAGAAAATAGTAGAGCGACGAACAGACTAATACTAATGATGATGGTGGAATGGAGGGGACTGAGTAGCGAATGGACAACTTCCCTTGCTAGAGCATAAAGGGCATGAATGACATGGCAGCGACTGACACAATATCATCAGGGATAAGGGACAGTGGGACTGAAGGCCATAATGTGCGACACAAGAGAGAAACCAAGCAATGAGGGATGGAGGACTATAGCGGGGTACAAAGGGACTTGGGATAGACTCCATGAATGCGATGATGACTCAATCTTGGATGCTCTAAACAAGGGCGACTTGATGGTGCTTCCACATAGTAAAGGTCCAATGGGGGACCATGAAAACATGAGTACAATATGGTAACTCATGACGAACATCAACACGAGCATAGATAAGTATGGAGGCCAAATGGTGCCCCTAGTATGAGTGTTGCAAGTGAAGAAATTCGATTTTGAGGAGGGTTATGGTTGAGGGGCATAGGTGCCCCCAAGCATGGTGTGGTCATGCCAAAATGTATTTAGAAAATGGGGAATATAAACACATTTTAATGATGTGGTGCGCCATTTGTTTTCGTTATGGTTATGCAGTTTGAGAAAGGGAATGGAGGATTACCAATCTCTTTTGGTACTGCATATAGGAAGCAAATGGACTTTAATTTTCTAGGTTGGCATACCTGGTGTCACTATCCCAAAGAGAGGAGTTGGAGATAATGAAATGATGCTCTTGTAGAAAAGCTATAGGTTGGTCAAAAACAAAGTCTAAGAGATGGAGTTGTTGATGTAAGATGAAGGAATGATAAGGGGTATCATCCTTAGAGTGATCTGAAGTGATATGGGACTCTAGAGGTTCTTCTAAATGTTGAAGAATAATGGTACTAAAGTCGGCACGACCAGTTACACTAGGAGAGTTGTGGAGAATTGCTTCTCTTGGTCTCTCGAATGTGGGTGCCCCCTTACTCAAACATTGGGTTTCGATGTAATGCCCACAAAGTGTATGTGGTGTAAACACATGGGTTCGATGTAAGGGGGAATAGAGAAAGTCAGGGGTGGGGATTTTTTCCATAATGTCATCATTGTGATAGAATATGGGGTGACTGGTGGAAGAAAGACCACCTGACGTGGCGAAGCTACCTGAATCGTCATCATGAGAAGAGAGGGTCACATGCGCATCGTCACAAGGGGTGACAGAAGAGTAAGAAGATAAAGGATCTACCGATGTTGAGCCCAAGGTGATCGTTGAAGGAAGGTCAAGCGAAACAACATGGGAAGATTGAGATGGAATGTTCCCCAAGGGTCTCATGGATGATGATAGGTAGAAAATGCTGGACAAAGGCTCCGTCATCTCGACATCGGGAGGGGGAATGTCAATGGGAGCAGTCATGTCTGGTCGTTTTTCCAAAGAAAAATGCGCAAATAGGGGAGAGGTGGACTCATTGTGCTTGGCCTCAAATTGGCGAACCACGGCTAGAGATGTACGGAAGTCCTAGAGGCAGGGAAAAAGGTGAGTGTAATGGCCATGGAGATCACACAAAGCATAGGGGTGATTGGTGTGAATATTTGTGGGGTTCTTGGCCGTGTTCGCGGAAAGAACAGAGGCTTCCGGGACCGTGGACTCAAGGTACGCGACATTAACCATGGGCTTGAGATGAAGCAATTCAGGACAGGTATGGGTGGCATGACCGTCAACATCACACAAAGCACACTAGCTGGTATGCTTTGGAGGCTGCAGAGGGGCAGGGTTTCTCGGGGCAGCCTTGGCCTTTGATGCCCCCTTGCGAGCTTTGCCCTTCTTACCTGAAGCAGTCACAACAGGAGGTGGTTCCTGTTGAGGTGACTAAGGCATTTTTGCAGCGGGAGAAGTCATGGAGACCGGTTGAACTGGGGTCAAAGCAATATAAGGTTTGGGTTGACCAGGCAAGGTTGGGGCTGGAGGATCAAGGTACCAGACGGGAATCCCAAGGGTTAGGTTAGGAAGAGAAAGGGTGGCCATGACAGGTACCGTGGACACTCTTGGTGGGGGAGCTAGGAATGGTATCTGACCAGAGGGGTAGTGGCCAGGTGGGACGACTCCGAAATGGCTAAGGCTTGGAGGAACCGTGCCAGGAGGATAAAGAGGCTCATGACTACCGACTGCAGGTGAAGGGCTAGGAGCAGGTTGCGGAGAGCATGGTTGCTGACTAGCCGAAGCAGGTTGCTTGAGAGCAGCCCGAGACGATTGCATCATGCAAACATTCGATGAGCTGGGGTCAGAGATAGGAGGAGGAGGAAGACCAGGGAAGGTTCCGAGCAAAGAGGAGTCTTTGTAGATGCCAAGAGAGACACTGGTCAAGGAATCGACGGTTTGATTGTTGGCTACATAAGAGATGGTCGTCTTAGGTGAGGTCTGAGATTTTGGCTCATGATATGTCAACTGGTCAATGGTGACTATCTTTCCATTATGAGGGAAAGACATCTTGCGAAAAACCACGGATGGGACAGCAGACATAGCATAGGTGTAGCTCCGCCCTAAGAGAATGTTGTAATCTAGAGGGGCGTCAATGACTTCGACGTCAACGCAAACAGTCTTGCCCGAAAGAGTGATAGGACAATCACGGAAGAGGCCGATGGGCTGGGAGGCGTGGCCATCCCATGCTCGAAGGGTGATCGTGGAAGGGGCCAACTCAGGAGATCTGAGTTGCTTCCAAACCGAAGCGGACATCACGCAGGTGGATGCCCCCTCATCAATTATACACCGGGAAACTTTAGCATTCTGGATTTTGACTGGGATTTGGAAGGCGACAGAAGCAGGAAGAGGAGGATGCTCTGATTGATGGGCATCGAAAACAATCATTTGGTCATCAGCAGGATCTACAACACCCATGGCAGATAGCAGAGCCTTCTTTTGGGAAGGGCACGACTGGAGGAGTTCCAATGTGGAAATGGCAGCAGGAGATTGTGCCAAATCATCTACTATGCTATACGAATGAGCAGCTCGACCAGAAGCAGCATTTTGGCGTAATGGTTCCTTAGGAATCTTGGTATGAACCTCAACTTTTGGCTGAGGGATATGCAAGGGACCATTGGATGTCGAAAGAGGCTCTGTAGAACCTGAAGAACGGGACTCGGGGGCAGACTGAGCAGAAGGTGTGGGGTACTGGCGAGACCGAGTTTGAAGGTTAAGGTCGATGGTTAGAGGTGGATCAGAGTTCATCATGAGGATCTGGTAATTGGAGGAACCATAAGGGGAAGGTTGAGTGGCCACCTATCCGTCAGGTGGTTGGGTAGCCACGAATCCCTGTTGTGCATCCACTTGCGCTTGAGGGGGCGGTGACTGCTATTGCAGGGGTTGAGAAGGCAAGGGAGGCGGAGGTGTTGATGCTGGAGGAGCTGGAGCACCAAACTGCGGATACGAAAAATAAGGGGGTTGGGTAACAGTATGGTGAGCAGGAGGTTGGGCCGACAGAGGAGGTATGTTGTATCCTGGATACGTGCTACCAGGAGGGGGACAAGTGCGGGAGGTGCTGCCCCCTCCCCCAGGAAAACCATAACCCATGGGAGGTTGGGCATATGGATGAGAGAGAGCTCCAACGATACCATTGGCGGCATGAGGTGCCCCCTGTGCGTTGACACCACTGGGTCTGGGGAGATCAGGTAGAACGATATAAACATAACCTTTCTGAGCGTCGATCAAGTCATATTTTAACGCCAGTTGGAGGGCGGCTTCTTCGATTTGGGGAAAATGCGATGCGACATCTTTCCCGATAGGGGGAAAGAGAGATCTAAGGAACTAGTCCATGTAGACACAGTCTTCAAAAGTAGGGGATTGACATAGGATCTTTCATCTCCGCCATTCCTGGACATGATCGGATAGGCGGGTCGCAGATGATTGACAGAAAGAAGTCAAAAGTTTGATACTAGTGTCATAACAAAGGGGAAGCTGGAAGTAAGATAAAAAATCCTGGGCAAGAGTCGTAAAGGTGGTATGAGAGGAAGTGGGTTGATCAACATACCACTTAGAAGCCGCACCGGTAAGTGTTCATTGGAACAACCAAAGATGGACAGAGTCATCGGTAATGGAGGTAGAGGAACACCACATGTGGAAAGATCGAACATGATTTGAAGGATCTTCTCCAGCAAGGCCTTCAAACTTTGGGATGTCGGAAGGGAGCTTTGTCGGCATAACAGGCCAACTAGCATCATGGTGTATAGGGTCGTTTATCAACCGGTCCAAATTAGGGAGGCTGAGGCCGGCCATGAAGGGGAGCAAGGGCGCGACCGAGGTAGTTCCTGTGGTGGTTCCGCTAGTAGTAGTCCCGGCATTAGGGCCGGGATTACCGTTAGCGTTAGGCCCTGGACCATACATAGTGAAGGTGATAGGGGGAGAACCAGAAGGAAAAGGAGAACCCAATGAATCAGAAGAGGAGTCGGAGCGCGGACTCAGGGGAGGACTAACTCGACGACGACAGGAAGGAGTAGGTCAACCGACCGGAAACTAAGGGTGAAGGCCAAGAGGTCTCTGGGATGTGTGCTTTGGGGGCGCAATGGTGACAACAAAAACATGACACAAGGGGAAGAAGAACGATCGACAAAGGCAGGGAGGTGCAGAATCAAGTGATTACAATGTCGAAACAAGGGCAGAAAGGTGCAGTGTCAATTGATTTTAAAGTCTTTGCCTGGCGGTGTAAACCAGGCTCTTCTTCGCTTAGGGTGAGTGTGTGGCGTGCGTTAATTTTAATTTTTAAACCCTTTTCATTTTGAGAGAAAAAAAGTGTGCTGCGTAACTGAAAATAATGCTGCAAAAAAAGTATATAATGTTGAAATAATAGAAAATTAATAGCTACTAGGGCATCGATCTAACCCAAGAAGGCGGGCCTATCAAAAATAATCTAAGAGAGGGGAAAAATCTAGTCAAAACACACTAAAAAGGGGCCAATAGATCTAGGGTCAAAAGGGACAGGGATCTAAAGGATAAAGCTGCTGAAAAGAGCTGCAGATCACAGCCAAGAGGCAGAGGTAAGGTGGCTGGAAAAAAGGGGGGAAATCAGCAAAAAGCAGAATGGGCAAGGAGGAGGCCCTAAAGGTAGATCCAAACAAATCTTTAGGAGGTGATTTGAAAGGGAGGAGAGCTGACTAAAAGGGATATGAGAATGAGGTATTAGATCTAGAAAAGGGGGGGGCTGAAACTCTGAAAAAACAAACCTGAAACAAATAAAAATTCTTCCACCAAAAGTGGAGGGTACTAAAGCCCTAGGGGGCTATGTTCCCACTTAGATGAGAAAAAATAGATTAGAACCAGGTTGAAACGGGCTGAGACAGAGGCTGGAAAACCTTGACAGAAGCTTCAGAAAAACCCAGAAAAATTGCAGAAAAACAGCTGAAAATTTGGCAGGTCGCAGGTTCTGACCTGTTTTCATTGCAGGTCGCAGAAAAGAGGCTGAAAAGAGGCTGAAAAGTGCGACCTGGAGGTCCAGGTCGCAGTTTATGGGCTGAAAAGTGCGACCTGAAGCTCCGGGTGTCTCGGCAGCAGATTTCCGGAAAAGTTGTCGTCTCAGTTGCGGCTGATGTCTGTTACCTGCGCAATAGGGCCAGAAACACACAGAAGTTAGAAGTTTTAATGTTTTAGGGTTTTATAGGGGAAAAAAAACATGAAAATAGGAAAAACAAAAAGCTGAAAAGAAACCCTAGGGTCTGAAGTAGCTGGATATGCAGGAATATGAAAAACGACAGTGATCGTAATTGAAAACCCGTGTGGAGTCGCCAATATCTTCAAATCTGTAGTTAGTTGATCAAGACAAGAGCTGCAAAAAACCAAATCTATACATAGAAAGACATTAAGCAGTAAAAAGAAGGGTTTGCTCCATATATCCAATAGACAAGACAAGAACAATTTTTGAAAGAATTTTTGTATTAAGGGCACCTGGGAGGAAAAAAAGAAGGCGTATCCAATTCTCCTCAATGGGATGGGTTCTTGGAAGTCCTCAGCACTTCAGATCTAGAATCTCTCTCTCTTGTTGGTGTAGAAAACCCGGACAAAGATAGAACTCAAAGGGAGCTCACACAACAAATAATGTAGAAAAATGTGACCAAGTGTATAGATCCAGAGTGATCTAATAGGCAACAAAAGGTGAAGAATGGTAGGAAAAACCCTCCTATTTATAACAAAATATTGGGTCATTCTAGATCTTGGTGCATGATTAAAATAACGTTAACCAAATCTAGATCCACCTTTTATGGAATATTTTATTATATTTGTTGGAGGAAAAGGTATTTGACTTGGGTCAAATCCCTTTATTTGTAAATAATAAATAAATAAATGATTTATTTATCATTTTAAGGAAGTGGTTGAATGATAATCAAATAAATAATGGTTTATTTAATTATTTGTGGGTGATTTAGTCATATTTAACAAGGAATATTATTTAAATAAGATTTAAATAATTATTCCTAGAAAATAATAAGATAAATAGAGATTTATCTAATTAATTTCTTTGTTTTGGGTTAAACATGATGAGGAATACTAATTAAATTATTGTTTAATTAATTATTCCATGAGGAAAATTAAACAAATATAGATTTTTTTAATATTTCCTTTTGGGGTTTCCTGTTTAGACCATAAACAACCTAATAAATGTGGTTTATTAAGTTATTTGACATAGTGAAAGCAATTTTACTTAGGGTAAAATTGGTCTTACATGGTGTACTTGGGTCCATCTAATGATAGGAGGTTAGATGACCAAAAAATGGTGTAACAGGCACCTTCTCAAAATCCACGGATTGTGCAACAACAATCCCTTCGTGGCTCAATCCCTGAGTGGTTTTGCCTTGGGCTTGTGGAGCAATCTGGCTTTCCTGCAATTCATATCTGCGAGTGGTGGATATTTTGCACCTCCCTAGATGACAGTGTGAAGACTGGTGGCGGTCATGTGTCCCATGTCTATGAGACTCAGGACGTGATCAGAGACAAGCTCAACCGAGGGTGCAGGGGTGAAGCGTGGGTTTCACGAGCGGAAGGAATTGGGGCAACTTGGTGCGGTAGCCCAACACAATGAACGGAAGAGGAGGGTGCCTGTATGTCGAGAGACTGCGGTTGAGATCGACGTGGTGGTTTTGGTCGAGGAATGGACAATCGTGAGGTTTTAGGAGACCCAGGCTCCCACTCGGAGTCTACGGAGAGCCAACACTCAGGAGCGGCCATGGAAATTTCTCTGGCCCAATCCCCAGGCGAGATTGAGGCCCTGACCACCCTTGAAGCCATTTCCGCTCAGCTCCAATAGATCTAGCTCAATATGGACACCCTGCGTGATCAAAGGTACAAATACCACAATGAATTAATGACTTACATCAACGTTTTCCAAAGCCTGCAGACGAAGACCCTTAAGGCTCTGGAGAGTCTTCGTCATATACTGAGGCACTCCTAAGACCACCTCCGAGCCTTGGAGAGCCAGGTGGATCACATATGCTATCACATGAACCATCAGGATCTTCTCTTCATGGCTCTTCCGCCTACCCCCCTGCACCCACTCCCATGATGATAGTTTCAATGTGTTTTTTAAAATTTGGGGCAAATAACCAAGTGCTTCGAATGTCTTGGTAAGCACCCAAGTTCTACAAGAAATGCATGCCTTGTGGGTTGACTGAATGTAATCAAGGCATGGTGGCTCCTACTGTAAATTCTATTTTTGATATGATAATATAATACAGACTTTGATCGACAAAAAAAAATTCTATATTTTAGAAGATAAAAGCATAATATTAACCTTGCAAAATACAATATGAAAATAAAAATAATTAATTAATTAAATAAAATTTACTAAAATATTATTTATAATTTTCTTTTTATGTAGAATGACTTTGGCTCCAATTTTGTAATAAAGGAAGATAAAGATAGGATAGATTGTTACTATTATGGGATAGTTGTGTAGAAACAAATTTCTTTACGATGCTAAAAATTCAAAAGTTCAAGATATGAAATCGACATTTGTTCAAAATAAAGACAAATATTGAAGATGAGGAAAAGGGGAGACTATGTTGTAAGGAAGCCTTAGAGTCTATTTTCCCTTTTGAACGTCATTAAACCTTCTAGGGATTTTTTGCTTATCTGTAGAGCCTTATGCTTCCCTATTTTTGTGTTTAAACTTCTCATTTTCCAACTCTTTTCTTTTCTAGTTACGAAAATAAATATTTGAAAACTAAGTTTTATATAGTTTCAATATTAATCAAATATGATATTTGGTATAGATTATTTTTAATAATTTATGCACAAAATATTTATGAATTTACAAAATATGGTGAATGAATTTCAATGAATGACCCTTATATATATATATATATATATATATATATATATATATATATATATATATATATATATATATATATATATATATATATATATATATATATATATACACATACTCAAAGTATTTTTTAATAAATAATCAAGGAAGAGTGTGGGGTAAAAGCTTCTGATCACAACCTGACCTAGGGTTTCGTCTTGCGCACTACCATGGCAGTGTCAGGAGGGGGTTCAAGAGTCCCCTCCTTAAACGAAGTTGTAGTTGGAAAATGGAAGTGACAAGAATCCTCCTTCTTCACCAAAATCACCACTTACAACACTTTAAAGAAAAAACCTTTCAATAACTTGGGATAGGGAGGGGTAGGAAAGGGTTCAGATAGTTAGCCAATCAATCCTCCTGCAGGCTCCAGTGGGAAAGCCACAACTCATTCAAAGGAAACGATTCCTTGCAAACCAAATACCAAGAAAATACAAACTCTGGAAATAGAGGATATTGATGTTGCAACTTACAAATAATTTATGGAGGAGCACACAGTCATCTGCAAATTTATGGGTTTTCGGCCTACTGAGAAACCTCTAAATTGGTGAGTCCAAGCGAAATGGCAGCTGAAATGATTTGAGCTTCATCTTGGCTCAAAAGGGTTCTTCATAGTTATATTTGACCTGCTAGTGGATAAGGCCCGCATATTTGATGGAGGACCCTATTTTTTCAACTCAGTAGGGCTCTACATGAGATATTGGAAAGAGAAATTCACACCGGAGAAGGAGGACTTCATAGGAGTCCTAATTTGGATCTGGCTATACTCCTTGCCTGCTAACTATTGGTATCCATATGTTCTCAAGGGGATAGTAGATACACTAGGTGAATATATTAAAATTTTAAAGGGAACCCGAGCTGGATGCTATGCTTCCTATGCCTGCATATGCGCTTATTTGGACATCTCAAGAGTTCTCCTTGACTCCAATAAGTTGGTATTCAGAGATGAAACCTACCTACAAAGCATTTATTATGAGAATATCCCCTTCAAATGTCGCAAATTCCATGATCATGGTCACATATTCAAGAATTTTACTCAAAATGCCTCACAGGTCACTAACCCCCACGCTCAGTAGAAAGTGGATGACCAAGGTTTCATGAAGGGAACTTCTAAGCACAAGAACAACTAGAAGCCACAAGAAAAAACTTCCCCACCAAACAGATAAAAAAAAAAAGTTTGAAACTCTCATTGAAGAGCAAGAAGAACAAGACAAGGATGACATTAAAACTAAAACCGAAGCAAGTGAACATATACCCCTCCCTCCATCAAAATAGGATAAGGAATCAGGTCCATTGGCCATCCCAAGCTCAATAGGGAAAGAAACTGAAGACTTATAAATGGAACAAGAAGGTAACAACAAATCAGTAGAGGACGAAGCAATTGAAGGATAATTGGGGGACATGTACCTCAACAAAATCACGGAAGTATGGGATAAGAGGGCATTGGAAACCATCATACAGGAATACCTTCAAAAAATATAAGCTTCATACCTCTATCAAGAAGAGATAAAACAAGCTACAACCAAGAGACAATATGGAGATATTGCCAAGATTGGTCAAATATCACATCCAAGCTGAAAAATATAACCCCAAAGGAGCAGGAAGGAAGTGCAAAAGGAAAACCACTTGTCAAATATTGTAGGAGTTGGGATAAAGGTTGACCAATGAATGAAAGTTAAGGGCTCTAGGCTTAACTCAAAAAAATTCCTAGTGAAGCTTATTTCATGGAATATAAGAGGTATTAATGGACCCACAAAAAGGAGAATCCTTAATAAAAATATCATGGTATGCAAACTAGAAATAATTTTCATACCAGAGGAAAATGTATGGCTAGAAACAATCCCTTCCATAAAAAAAAATGTCGGAAGGGTTATGATAATGTTGCTACTACCACCAAACTTGCACAACAGGAGGCCACTTCATTCTATGGAACGAAAGGTTGTTGGTTCTTAAAACCACCATTGCAGCTCCCAACATCCTATATGCATTTTCCCAAATTATTGGCACTATGGAAACCCTATGTGTAACAAATGTCTACGAGCCTCACCGAATCGAAGAAAGATTCAACATGCTAAACACTTAAAAAATATTCAAGAATCCCTGCAAAGCACTCTTTGAATCATAGGTGGTGTTAGTGTTGGAATTAGCACTTGGACTACTTCAAGTGCCTGACCATGCACATCCTAAGCTCTAAGGAAATTTAATGATTTGGATTAGAATATTGGTAGGTGGTTTGGAACCTAGATCACTAAAAAGGGATTTTAGTCAAGTTCATTGTCACACTAATGAGGGTATTGAGTTCTGATGTGGTAGAAGAGAAGTATGTTTGTAGCCTATGAAGAGAAGATAATGTGAAGTAGAGAAGAGACAGTGGGTCTGCAAGGCAGAAATCCACTACTTTTGGTAGAAAATAACACAGAGAGAAATTTGTCAATATTTAAAAAAGAGAAAGCTATTTCTAGACTTACAATATTCTTACTGAAATATCATGGAAGGTAGCTGTTATAAGTGATGCCCTTTACACTGTCATTATGTATATTTCATCAAGAAATCTCACTATGTGAGACTAACAAAAGTTGATAAAACACATAAGCATGTCAAGAGTCTGATAAAAACGTGAAACATCATATGGAATTTAAAAATTGCACTAAAGAAGATAAGATATGGAAACACATGTGAAAATAACAATACAGACATCAAACAGGTAATAAGCCCTCACAATTTGCTTCCAATTTCATTCACTGAAAAATATACTAATCATATGAGAAAAATATTCTAAAACCACGAACCTTTACTTCATAGAGTTTTTTCACATATATACGAAAACATAATACTGTCATGTCCACAAAAGGAGTGAATCTATTCCAAAAATTTATTACAATCTCATGCAAGAGATGAGGCTTATCCAAAAAAATTTAATACAAAGTGCTATATCATAAATAAAGTAAACATCATGAAGGCTAACAATTCGAAGGGGTTGTATGATGTAGAAATTTGTTGGAATATTACTCCTCTGTTTTGGTGCAACCAACTCCACAAAAAGTGTAAACAACAGTGAAAGTGACATGTGGTTGTTCTCCATAAACAGTGGAAAACAGAACCCTGAAATTTAGGAGTGGGCTTGATACATGACACCTGGCAGCATCCATTATAACTGAAATCTCCTCCACTTCACTTGCTTTGATGTCACCATAATGATAATAAACCAAAAAGCATCTCCTTTTCATCATATGCTAATATTCATAAATAATTGCTACCTTCACAGAAAAAGTAGCTATATTCGAAAACATGGAAAATTAACCCAAAAATGAAAATTTTCTCCAAAGGAAGCCTTGTTCCTTCATTCTTCAGAGGTCCAAAATAGAGGCAAAAATCTTGATGGCCTCAGATTTAGTCACCCTCTTGTCTGACCTCTTAAGTTTGTGTTTGAATCTTTGGCTGAGTCTTTTTCCTCTTGATTTTATCTTTTGGACTCTCCTCAATATTAATAATTCCATCTCTTAATGAAGGATTAGCAATCAGCTTCCTGTTTAGTCTAAATTTATTTTTGGGCCTAGTATGAGTTCTCTGGATATAATGATTTGGGATGAACTTAGACCTTTTACCTCCATGCATGAATCTGCTAGATTCCCCTTCTTCATACTTTGATTCTTTATACTCAGGGTCACTAATGTATTCATAAGAGGAGTATGAGTGTACCACAGTATTCTTCCTCTTCTTGATTGAAGAGCTAGTGGAGGAGACTAGTTGAGCCAGAGTAGGATCTTCCTCTATGATAGTCTTTGACATTTTATACTTGCCCTTCTTAAGGGATAGCAAAACCTATGAGAGAGTGGATTCTGTGAGTGAAGTACCACTGCTTGGTTGAGCTTGATGAGTTGTTTCAGAAACATGGCTTGGTCTTTTTTCTCCAGGGTTGACTTCCTTTGGAAGAAAAATAGGCTTAGAAGTTAGAACTCCAGGGCTGACTTCCTCTAGAATTTCCTCTGCCATGAAGAGCTTCTTCCTAGGTTTTCCTCTTGAAGAGGAAGCTATTTCCTCCTTGTTTTTCGACACAAACCTTTTAGGAGGCATAACAGTTTTCTGTTTCAATTTCTTCTTATATTCCTCCATGAAAGACCTTAGGGTTTGAGGTTCCCTAGGTGAACTGCTGAAATGGGCTTCATTGGCTAGTGGCATTGTTGCCATAGGCATAGGGTCTCCAACTTTCTTAGTCGAGCTTCTAGTTGGCCTTTTGACTGAGATGGAGGGAGGGCTAACTTGCCAGAAAGTTGATGAATGGATAGATTTAGGCTGTGAACTGTTTGAGACATGGGATGTACTATTTTGTTCATGGGTATCTATTTTCTTGGGCCTCCCTACCCTTCTCCCGGAGTTTATGATACCAAACCCTTCCTCTCTCAGGAATTTATCCCAAGTGGTCTTCTTCTTTCTAAGGTGGTAGACAATCAGAATTTTAATTAGACCCCCATGATATAGATTGTGAAAAGGGTAGTTAGGGATATTCTATAGTTTTAGGGACATCTTGAGTAGGGATTTATATATAAAATAGGCCAAGTTCATAGGCTTATCACTTGAAATATGAGCAAGAAATGTCATTTTGATAATGGTGGATAGAGGAGAACCTACCCTTGCATGTAATGTATTTTTGCACTATGGTGATCGCATGTTTCCATTTAGCCTTAAAGAAGGAAATATGTGCAGTCAGATTCCATTTAACATTAACATGTTTAGGCTTAAGGTAGAGACTTAATTCTGTGGGAAATGTTTTGTTCTTGAACCAACCTTCACCTATGGTAGAGGTTTGAGTAGCATGAGCTATGATAGCTTCGGTGATGTTGAAAGTCTTGCTTCCCAGCTTGACCTTTTCACCATCAAATCTCTCGACAAAGGCTTGAGCTAAAGCCACATTCTCTCCAGAAAACTTTTGTAGAAATTTATACCAGCCAGTAGACTTAAACTGAGGTTTGGCCCTATTGAGAATTTGGAAGGATTTTGGTTAATACAAATTCTCTTCTTGATAATTACTTGTGAACTTATTTGTGTTAGTTATGTCTCCTCTTAGTTAATCTTTCATTAAGTCAATTATCGAAATGCACAAGACACAAAAGTTAGGCTCCTAAAGCCAAGGAAAAATCTCTCCCTCTTGGAGAGGAAAACCCGCAACAAATTCTTCTTATAGATCTTTCTTTATATCTTCCTCTCTCCATATTTAATGTTCATAGCCTTCAGTCAAACTGTTCTTGGAATTTATATACATGATCTCTGTTTTAATTCAGAAAAACATGAAACGATATTATTATACTTGCACCCTTTTCTTGTTCTAGTATCTGAACTATGAGTTGTAACACATCTTCCAAAGACACGGATATCCGCACTTATACTTCAGGTATCTGCAAATGTATTCCAGGTAAACTTCAAATATACACAATTATGATTCAGGCTCACAGCATCAACATCATATAAATATAGTCTTTCAAACTTCAAACTTCATGCAAAACGATCGTTTCAAAATCCGCACTGTATATATTGTGTTGACTGCACTGTGTTGATCGCACTGTGTGTTATCATATTGATCGCACTGTCTATTATTGTCTTTGACCACACATGTGTATTACCCGCACTGTGTATTATCGTATTGACTGCACATGTGTATTATCTTGTTGACCACACTTATGTATTACCCACACTGTGTTGTATTATCTTATTGACCACACATGCATATTATCTAGTTGACATCACTTGTGTATTACCCACACTGTTTATTATCACAGAGATCACATTCAAACTTATTTGAATGAGATGCAAGCATATGAATATATATAGAGATATATTTTCTAACTTGAAGTCGACCATGCATATAGTTTTTAGGCCAACTCATCTAGGAGTTTAAAGGCCGACTTGTGGCATATTATAAGTGCTTATTTTCCATCGTTGGTGATGGCTATTACAGGCCAAAAATTCTTGGACATGTGACAAGATCTGGAGCATACACTGATGACCGGTTCCTTCATATATACATGACACTTTTATTATATTATATGCCTAGAAGACTCAAACCTAATAGACATCAAGAAGAAGTCAATCTACTTGATAAAAACTTGCTCCACAAAAATACATTTTCTTATTTTGACTTCTTCTTTTCATAAGTATATAATTGCATAGTCAACATGAAGACCGACCTAGTTACACTTTTCAACACTCCCTCTTAACTAGGGAGGTATTCATAAAAGTACATGGTCACTTTCAAACTGAAGAATCTCATAAGAAGAATCAGATTGGGAATAGCATCTGTATATCAACCGGCATTGTCCTAGTGCAAGGCCTTGACTAACATCGCCATCTCTCAATGAGACAATGGGCTAAAATGATGGCGAGATACATGAATTATAGACACCATCATCATTGTCTTTCCAAGGTACATACTCCACCCGGGTGTTCACAAAGTATGACCTTCTTGGACTATTCTTCTCTTGGGTAGCTAGCCATCAAAGAATATCGGTCACCGACTACTCTTATCTTGAATGCCCTAATACATTCTCAAAGAGTATTGAATGCCATATGATTACCCAATCCTCCATTCTGTCTTCCTAAGTGAAGACTACAATGATGTGTCTATCTCTCCCTCTCAACCAGGGAGGACCTATTCCACAAGGGAATGTACTCATTCCTATACAAGGAATGTACCTAAGATTATTCTTAGGAATTTCCAAGTTTCTTCCAAGTAAGAAACTTATCTTCAGGCTCCCTCTTAACCAAGGACCTCCAGCAGCAATTATGGGACACCTAGCTGCTCATGAATAATTCTTGTCCTCGATGTCATGGATTTTGATATTGAGGAATCTTCAACTTTTAGCTTCATAGGGTACAGATCATCCATCACTTTCATCCTGATTCATGTCAGCTATCAAAAAGTGATTCATCAGACTTCCTCATCTGGTTCACTGTTATGCCATGTTGCTTTCCTTCGAATCATCTCCAAGGATCATACATCCTTTCTCATGATTAGCAGCCCTGCACAAATTCATCCAGATAAACATATACATATGAAATTTTAGAACAAAAGTTACCTTAGTGATGATATTTCACCATGACATCTTCATGTAGGCATCGACATCCTTCATACATCTTGACATATCTCCTAATGATATGTTTTTCCAAGGGTCTTCTTCTTTACCAGAATTCTGTCAGAGTCTACATTTCTTCCCAGTAGATCTCCTAGTCACATCTTCTTGTCCTCCAGATGATCACTGCCTCTTGACATGGTTTCATTTCATGATCTCTTCCTCTCTGCATATTCTTCATTCCCAGGACATTACAAATTTTCCAATTTCTTATTTATGTACAACCACCTCATATTCTATGAGGACATATTATGTCGATTTCATCTATCAGTGCACTAAGAGATCCTTCCTCATAGATCATACTTCTAAATATGGAAGTCTATTACCTGCAACCATATGACATCACTTCACAACGTCCAATATCAGCATATATGTCTACATACCTCATACATATTTCCCTGAGTCATCCTGTAGTAGTTTCTCTAGAGTGAAGAGCTTCATTCCTTTGGCCTGCTTCATCAATATGTCATCACATCCCATAATTTTGTTACCATGATGACCCTCCATCTGATGATTGCTCTAATTTCGTAGAGAGCTTTTCCAGAAGTTGTTTCACAGAGAGCTTCTTTCATGCTTCTATTGAGATGCTTATTAATGTACATTTATTTCTATTATACAATTTTACAATCAATCAGAGATCACTTAAAGAGAAATATGATCTCAATCATAATAGAGATCTCTTTCTTCCTCCTTCTTAGATATTTTAGCATCAGGTTCTTCTCTTTCATTAGTGACATGGGCTTATTCCTTTTTTCCTCTTGTCATTTACAGATTTAGGACAATCTCTTTTATAATTCCCAAGTTCATTACATCCAAAGCATCATATGCTTTCCATATTCTTTCTTTTATTTTGAGTGCCAAATTTTCTGAATCTACCTTTCTTCCTTTGTGAGGTTGCAAAAGCATGATTCTCTTCAATTGGTCTTGTATCAGCTTTGGCCTTTAGTCTTGTTTCCTCTATTTTACATAGAGACCATAAATCATAAAATAGAGTGACTTATTTCTTTCCATATAGACTAGAAGTGAAGTTTCCCCATTCCTCTAGTATAGCATTCAGCACCACTGTAGTCATCTCAGTGTCAGACATCACTTCTCCTATTTCCTGCAGTTGATCTTTTATTTCAGAAATCCCCATAAAGTATGGAGTGATTATTTCTTCCCTTGATAATTTCATTTTGTATATTTCTTGTCTCAAAGAGATTGCTTCACCTGCAAAATAATAGCTCCACCAATTTCGCATATATTTTTTTTGCAGTCTTTAGTTTTGATATATAGGGAATGCAAGAGTCTTTGATGGATTCTATGAGAATCCTTTGGGCTCTGATTTCTCCCTTCATGTACTTAGCATGGGCTGGAGCATCTTATTTTGGGGGTTGAATAGTAGATCCTTCGATATAGTCCATTACTTTATCCTCAATTAAATTCAAGTTTTTTCTCTTCTTCCATGCACTAAAGTTTGATGACCCAACCAACTTGTTGCTTTCTTTACAATAAGGCATCTTGACAGATAGGGTCATGAATAGTTACTTGAGTGTATTTTCTTGCAGCTTCCTTGATGATGATTGAGAATGAAGTCAAGGGTTTCCTTTCTTCAATGTCATTGTATTTGAACCCTTGATTATAAAGACTATCTTTAGAAGTTGAGATTCTCTTCAAACAGTGTCTTGAGTGAAAATATTTTATGGCAAAGATTATTTTCTTGAATGAGTTAGGAGATCTCTCTTGAAGTAGTTAGATAGTATTCCTTGCAAACTGATTTTTCTTTCCAATCCAAAATTTGATCTTTGCTTCTTTGAGTGTCTTTGTTGACAATCCGCCCTTATGTTCAACACCTTAGCTCTTAAACCATGTTGAGAATTTGGAGGGTTGTTGGTTAATACAAATTCTCTTCTTGATAATTACTTGTGAACTTATTTGTGTTAGTTATGTCTCCTCTTAGTTAATCTTTCATCAATTCAATTATCGAAATGCACAAGACACAAAATTTAGGCTCCTAGAGCCAAGGCAAAACCTCTCCCTCTTGGAGAGGAAAACCCACAAAAAAATTCTTCTTATAGATATTTATTTATATTTCCTCTCTCTGTCTTTACTGTTTGTTGCCTTCAGTCAAACTGTGCTTGAACTTTATATATAGGATTTCTATTTTAATTCAGAAAAAACATGAAACGATAGTATTATACTTGCACCATTTTCTTGTTCTAGTATCCGAACTATGAGCTGTAACACATCTTCCAAAGACACAGATATCCACACTTATACTTGAGGTATCTGCAAATGTATTCCAGGTAAACTTCAAGTATACACAAATATGATTAAGGCTCACAGCATCAATGTCATATAAATGGATAGCCTTTCAAACTTCAAACTTCACGTAGAAAAATCCTTTCAAAATCTTCAGTGTATATATTGTGTTGACCGCACTGTGTTGATCGCACTGTGTGTTATTGTGTTGATCGCACTGTATATTATCGTTTTTGACTGCACATGTGTATTACCCGCACTATGTATTATCGTATTGACTGCACAGGTGTATTATCTTCTTTTATTTCCCACACTGTGTTGTATTATCTTATTGACCACACATGCGTATTATCTTGTTGACAACACTTGTGTATTACCCACACTGTTTATTATCGCATAGATCACATTAAAACTTATGTGAATGAGACACAAGCATATAAATATATATAGAGACATATTTTCTGACTTGAAGCTTACCATGCTTATAGTTTTTAGGCTGAATCATCTAGGAGTTTAAAGGCCGACTTGCGGCATATTATAAGTGTTTTTTTTCCAACGATGGTGATGGCTAGCTATCACAGGCCACAAATCCTTGGATGTGTGACAAGATCTGGAGCATACACTGATGAATAGTTCCTTCATATATATACATGACACTTTAACTATATTATATGCCTAGAAGACTCAAACCTAATAGATATCAAGAAGAAGTCTATCTACTTGATAAAAACTTGCTCAACAAAAATAAATTTTCTTATTTTCATAAGTACATAATTACATAGTCAACATGAAGACTGACCTAGTTACAATTTTCAACAGGCCTTAGCATCAATGAACCTAGTGTTTTTTGGCTCATACATGTTGACGTCACCACCCTTTCCCATGATTTTCAAAAGCTAGACTCATGGTAAACAAACATATTTTCAATCCTGGATGCAAAACCCTACACGGAGCCCTTTTTTTCCTGCCTTGAAATGCTAAAACTATTTTATGGAGAAATGACTTCTATTAGTTGTAGTTTGCACAAAGAATCTTGGTCAAGTGAACACTAAACTAAATCCTCTGATTCTGCGCCTCTAATCATGGCATGGAATAATGGCATGATTTGAAATAATTTTGTTTACAAGTGCCAAATCACCCCATAACATAATACACTCCACAACATCATTAATAATTGATACCCTGTACTATGGTCTCTGCTTTAGTTTAGTAGGGTATATATATGTCAGCTGCATAGATAATGTAACCACTCATCTAAAATAATACTCCTAAGTAAAAAATTATTAACCTTATTTAAAAGAATAATCATGTTTGTAACATAGGAGGTATTCAATCATGTTCCAACAGGAATGGTCCTTTCTCTAAAAATATTCTTTGCAGCTCTTTATACTCGAGAAAAAGCTGCCTTTACCTCTGAATTGCAACAACCCAAATTTCAGCGAAATATCTGCACTTTTCACTTAGTTACCAATATGAATAGGTCCCTAAAGAAATAACAACTCTTTTAATTGTGTGATTAATATGACCTTCAATTTGGAGAAATAGCTACCCTCCCTTACAGCATTGTGTTAAAAATGAAATTAAAACATAGGTAGCTATTATCCTGGACAGGGTGGCTGTAATTTTATTACCCAAACGAAAAATAACCTTCGACAGTAACTTAAGTTAAAACATTGGTTTTAACTTATTTTATGAACCTAATACACTAATAAAACCTATACACTTGAAAGCATCTTGGTTTTGAGACTCTTTTTTAATGTTTATTGAAAATGACTTAATCTTCGACATAGGCTAGGACATAGGAAATTTTTTGAAAATAGTGATATCATGGTGACCACACCATTAACATTTAAAGTGCTAACAATGGCTCTTATTGGGGATGAAGTCATCCCTGTGAGGCTTTAAGGACTATAAACTCGGTTCCTTAAAAAAATTCAAAACTTAGAAGACTTCTTGAAAATTATGACTAGGACTAACCTTTGACTGATTGGACTGGAGACTGACCATATATATAGACACAAGTACAATTAAGCATGGATTTTTATTGACACATCACACCAGATATTTATAATGAAATGAATCAACTGACTTACTAAACAAAAAACTTTTTAAGAAAATGACCATTAACTGGGCCTCGAGTCAGCGGATCATCATCCAGATGTTTGAGCAAAAAAGTATTTTTTTCCAAAACTTCAGCAATTATAAATGGTCCAAACCACAGATTTTCAAACTTACCATGATTTCCATGGTCTTCTCTCTTGACATCCTAGCACAGTACCAAATCATTCTTTTAAAATAACTGTTGATTTTCTCTTTTGCCAAAAACATATTTGACTTTAGTATGTTATTTCTGTACTTTATCCATCAGTGATTTTCTGATTTGATGTGCCTCTATCAACTGCAACATTCTCCTTTGAATTGTATTTTCATCATCATCTTCATCTTGCAAGAACTTCACCACAGGAAGAGCTAATTTCAAAGGCATTACATCATCAGTACCATATACAAGCTAAAAGGGAGGCATTCCAATTGTTTTTTTACCACTTACCCTATCTGACCAAAGAGCATGCACTAGCTGAGTTTCCCAATTTCTTTTATTTCCAGGAAGTATTTTCTTAATGACCTCACAAAAATTTTATTGGATGACTCAACTAATACATTACCTTGAGGGTAATAAGGCGTGGAATGAGTCAATTCAATACCATATTGCTGACAGAAGTTGTGCATCTTAGTAGACTTAAAGGCCATTGCATTATCAGTTACTAATTTCTGTGGACAACCAAATCTGGACATAATTTTTTCCAACAGAAATTTGATAATTACTATATCGGTAGAATTCTTGGTTGGTACAACCTCAATCCATTTAGTAAAATAGTCTATAGCTGTGAGGATCCATTTATGTTGTCCTGATGAAGGTGGATGAATTTTTCCAATGAATTCTAATCCTCACTGCTGGAAAGGAACATTTGCTAAAATAGGAATAAGTGGTAATGGTAGCAATTTATGTTTACTAGCAAAATTCTGACATTCGAGACAACTCCTGACTTTGGAAAAAAAATCAGAGAAAAGAGTTGGCCGATAATAGCCAACTCTTAAGATTTTTTTTGCAGTGGATTTCCAATACAAATTTCCTCCACACACTCCTACATGTATCTCTGTCATAATCTCTTGGGATTCAGCTTCATCTACACATCTTAATAAGACTTCCATAGGGTCCTTCCATTAAAGGTGGTATTCCAAAATAAAATACTTCACAGCTCTCAATTTGAAAGCTCTCCTTTTTTACTTCTCCATTTCAGGGGGACAGTTGAAATTTAACAAAAAGTATATTATATCCTTGTACCAATCTGAATGAAAGATTTCAAGATAATTAGAAATACCTTCTCCATATTTTCCTTTCGCTACCTCTATATTAAGATTTAGAGCCTTGCAGTTAGATTCAACCATTAAGCGAGCCAAGCCTTGTCCTTTTATCAATTTAGTTGGTCTGATCTCAATATCAAATTCTAGAATTTTGGGCAGCCATTGTCCCCTCCTTCCATCTATATCTATCTATAGCAACACATCTTTAACAATGATATTTGGCACAAAAGAAACCATTTTTTAATGTAACACATCAAATCAGAAAGAATTTAAAGCCTTAACTAGTGCATATGCTTGTTTTTCAGTCAAGTTGTACTTTAATTCAACATCTCTTAAAGCATGGCTGAAAATGAAATGGGCTCTTCCAAACCTTCTTTGTTCTTCTGTAGAAATACAACTGCAATTGTTTCTTCTGAAGCATATGAAAAAATCAGAAAATCATTTTCAAAATCAGGACTAATAAAAACTGGAGCTTCAGTCAATGCAGATTTGATTGCTGAAAAATAATTATTTTCTTCATCTCTCCATTTAAATTCTGCATCTTTTTTCAGTAAGGCATTTATGTGTTTGATAAGCTCTACAAATTTAGGAACAAAGCACCTCAGAAAATTGATTTTCTCCAAAAATGACTGCAATTAATTTTTATTCCTTGGCAAACCAATCTTCTAAATAGCTTCAACTCTCCCGGGATCGATACAGATACCACTTTTTGTCACAATATGTCCCAATAATTTCCCTTCTTGGACAAAAAAGGATGAATTTTTTGGGTTCAAGGACAAACCAAACTTTCTACATTTGTCAAAAATTTGTTTCAAATGTTTCAAGTGGTCTTCATTAGATCTTGAATAGATTGTAATTTCATCCAAATACATGACTACAAATATGTATTTTTCTCCCACAAAGGAATTTTCCATTGCCCGTTGAAATGTTGCGCCTACATTCATTAGACCAAATGGCATTTTGTTGTACATGAAGGTACCCTAGTGCGTGGTAAATGTTGTCTTTTCTTTGTCTTGCCTGTCAACTGAAATCTTATTATAGCCTTGAAATCCATCTATCATTGACAATCTTTTGGATCCTACAAATTTCTGCAAAATATAATCCATCTTGGGAAATGGATAGTTATCCTTCAATGAACACCAGTTCAGATTGTGAAAATCGACACAAATTCTTATCTCTCCATTCTTTTTCCAAACCGTGATTATATTAGCTACCTAGTTAGAAAATCTCAAAGGCAGAATTATTTTTGCTTCCCATAATTTTTTGATTTCTTTCTCAATGATTGGGAGCAACATGGGATTGATATGCCTAATTTTTTGTGCTACAGGCTTGACATCTACTTTCAGAGGAATTTTTTGTTCCATTATGCCTCTATCATAAGTTTTTAGCTCACTATAAGACCATGTAAAAATATATGCATATTGTTTCAACAACTTGATACATTTTGCTCTTGTTTCAAGAGAAATAAATTTGGACGCTTTGACTAATTTTGGCTGATCTTTTGTGCCAATGTTACATTCAATTGTACTCTCCCCATCAACTTTATTTTCAGGCTTAAAAAAAACATCATTATTGTCAAACAATCTTTGTAAAGGAACTAGGCCTTTAGGAATATAATTAGTTTTCAAATCTATAATGTCTTTCCCACCCATGGTTTTCTTAAAAGGCCTGCTATTTTGATTTTTATCAATGCCCTGCTCATCATCAATTTGTATATCTGCAAACTCTTCAACGCACTCTAAAAATTTCTGAATTTCCTGATCATCCTCAAATACTTGCCAGTATTTGATGTTATCAGGAATAGAAGGTATGTTTTTTATTTGAACATCATAGGCTTCCTTGACATCTAGAGGAACTTTGAAATTACTAGCAGCAATAGCTAGTGAATCATCCATTTGATTTTCCTCTCTAGTGACAAAATTTATATTAAATGCTGAAAAATAATGCTTAATTGAGTCCTAGAATTCATTCCTATAATTCTTCAATTTGGATTTTTTCACTTGGTATTTGTTTCTCACCTGCCTTATCACCAACTCTGAATGACCAAAAGCAATTAGTTGCTCAGCTTCCAAGTCTTCCGTTGCCTTCATACCCAGCAAAAGTGCCTCATATTCAGAAGTGTTATTAGTGGTATAAAATTGCAGTTTATATGATATAGTTACCCTTTTCTGAGTGGGATAAATGAGGAATATGTCGGTTCTCGATCCTTCTCTTGATGAGGCTCCATCAAAGTACAATTTCCAGATCTGTCCTTCCTCTAAATGTTGCTGACTTGTACCTTGAAAATGTTGTTTTTCACTTATTTCAGGCTAGAGATTATTATTATTAGCAGCAAGGTGTAGTATGGATGACCCCAATTCCTTCTCTTCATCATATATGGGATGGTTTGAAGGATTATGCTGGTCACTAATGATGTAGGCCATTTGGGTTTCCCTATACAGCCTTCTAAATTCCCCTCCAAAAATTGGGATTATGGCATATGACATATCCATCTGAAGGGTACCTCCCAATTTTTTAGACCAAGATCTGGAAAGCAGCATCCCAAATCTAGAAGATATGTTTACAACTACAATATCCATCACTAAGATTTTAATAGGTAGTTGGGTAAGAGAAACAACCAAGTCCTTAATTACTCCTAGACACTTGACTTTTTTGGAATAAAAGGTGTAGAGGTCATGATATTGCTTGGTGATCTATAATCCTAATTCATCCATGACTTTGTTTGGAATTAGATTATGAGAATCCCTACAATCTAATAGACAATTATGCAACAATTTGTCATGTATATTGAGTGAGAGGTAGAAAGGTGGTGAATTATCATCATTTTGGTCTTGGACATGACAACCAAATAAACAGTGGGATTTTCATCCTCAAGGTTGACTGAATCAGAAGCGAGAGGTGGTTGTAGTAGAATTTTGAAATATTCTTTGTATGCTATATTTTTTAATAATTCCAGAAGTGGGACAGGAATTTTAATTTTATTCAGTTCAGATTTGAAACTGAAATAAATTGGAGCTAATTCTTTATTTTCTGCAATTATTTTGACAATTGGGGTAGAATTTTGAGGTGAAGGAACCTCATTGAATTTGGCCTTTTGTTTCGCAGCTTGTTTATCTCAATCTAATTTTTGTTGAGGTTGTTGAACAAGACCTTTAGACCTCAAAGGATGACTTTTGTTTTGATCTTATTGCTATTTTTTATCATTTTGTGCATAAATTTGGGCATTCTCATCATCTGAAAACAAATATATCCTTAACTAGTCTTCATATTCTTGCAAAGTCAAATAGGTTGACTGTGAGGTTTCTCCTACAAGGTTTATTTCTTCATTTTATTCCTCATGTTCTTGTTATTCTTCTTCAACAAAATTATTCAAAGGGGGCTGAACATTTTTATCATCAGCATTCCTCCTTGGGCGTTGTAGGATTTGTTGAGGTTTAAAAGGCCTCCTGAAGGGAGCCTGATTTCTATTGGCCTCATTTTGATTGGCTCTAGCAGCTGGTTTTTTTTCTAGCTCTAATTTTATCATATTAGAGGAAAGTTCCTTGATCAAATTGGACATTTGATCAATCTTTTCTTCTGCTGTTAGAGATTTAGAAGAGGAATTTTTTTTTTCTTTCATCTTCTTTTTGTCTTTTGTTGATTTTTCTTCCTCCATTTTCAATGTATTAGAAGCCATACGATTATACTGCACTCCAATTACATCCTCTTGCATATCCATCAATGTCTGTGCTTTCTCAGCCCTTAACCATAAAGCAAACTCAGAATCTAGAGAATTTGTAAAATTTATCATAGTTGTAGTCTCAAGGGGCTTAATTTCTTCAGGAATTTTCTGATAAATCTTATTAAACCTCTTGGTATAATCAACCAATGACTCATTTTCCTTCTTTTTTAGAGTTCCAAATTTTGTAAGGTAATACACATAGTCTTTCCTATCACCCCATTTCTTCAAAAATACTTCCTCCAATTCATCTATTCCTTTTATTGAGTTTGGTGGCAGACTTCTAAACCATTTACGTGCTTCACCATCTAATCTCTGAACAAAGAGTCTTGACCAGACATCTTCATGTTCAATATTCTGGTTGTTATCATAACTATAGGAAGCCACTAAATGTTCCTTGGTAGAAACTCCTTCTCCCTCCCCGGTGTATTTTGGAAGATATTTCAAGTAATCTCCTTGAGGAAGTGGATGCAAAGGTTGAGGAAGAGCAAGTTGTGCAAATCTTGCAGCCACTATTTGCTGCATCCTTGTAAGGGCAGGCCGAGCCATAGTTTTTTGATGTACAGTTGATGGATGACTAGTTGATGTATCTTTTTGGGAAATAGGAATTATAATTTGTGGATTTTGAATCTAATTTAGGACAAAAAAAAATTGGAAATATTGAGCTGATTCTTCAGGATTTGGGACTGAAAACAGTGGAATTTCAAATAGATGAACAAAGGATGTGTTTACTTCACCTTCCACAGAATAATCATATTCAAATGTTGTCTCTTGAGGGGATGAGGTTAATTCAACTTTATTTTGTTGAGCTAGGAAATCAGACAAGTTGAAAGTAAGGCCTTTAGGAACACTCTCTTCTAGTGGATGAGAAGAGGATGACCCAACAATTGGATTTTGAGACAAAGGGAAATATTCTTGTTGAGGGGTAATAAGAGACTGGTATTCAGGATGAGTTTGAAGGAAATTTAAAATTGTCTTAAATTCTTCTTCAATCAAAACATCCCTATCAAGAAAAGATGCAATTGCCAATACTTGTTCTAACTCCCCTTTTGTCAGCACAAACTCTTCTGATTCCTTATTGACACTTAAAAACTATGTTTTTTCCTCTTTGAATGGAACATTAATTATCTCAGAGTTACTAGGTGATGAGTGAGAAAAACTTTCAGTTGAGCCTAGGTTAACAACATCTACTTTATTCTCTAGGGAAGCAGTTTCAACTTGATATTTTGTAGCATAATATTTTGAAACTAAAACTTATTTTGATTCTAAAGTAGATGAAGGTATATTTTTCTTTGGAATGTACTTTTTGTGTACCTTCTTCACTGACTGAGATGTAGCTTCAACTAATCTCTTTTTTCCTTGTGCATCTTTAATGATCTTCTCTGGGTCAACAAATTGAGTCACAGTAGGTGATCTCTGATTTCTCCTTGTAGTAGGAGGTCTTGAAACCCCTCTTCCTCTTTGTGGAGTCACCAAGTGAACTAAATTGCAGTCTTCTTCAAGTCACCAATTCTTGTTCACCATCAAGAATTTATTACTAGCAATTCAAAACAAGAGACTCGGGAGAATACTTCGTTTCAAGGCCTTCACCTCTCGATAGATGCACCAAAATATGTTAGCACTAGAATCAACACTTGGACTACTTCAAGTGCCTGACCAGACACATCCTAAGATCTAAGGAAATTTAATGATTTGGATCATAATATTGGTAGGTGGTTTGGACCCTAGATCACTGAAAAGGGATTTCAGTCAAGTTCATTATCACACTAATGAGGATATTGAGTTTTGATGTGGTAGCAGAAAAGTATGTTTGTAGCCTATGAAGAGAAGAGAATGTAAAATAGAGAAGAGATAGTGGGTCTGCAAGGCAGAAATCCACTACTTTTGGTATAAAATAACAAAGAGAGAAATTTGTCAATATTTCAAAAAGAGAAAGCTATTTCTAGACTTACAATATTCTTACTGAAATATCATGGAAGGTAACTGCTATAAGCAATGCCCTTTACACTTTCATTATGTATATTTGATCAAGAAATATCAATGTGTGAGACTAACAAAAGTTGATAAAACACATAAGCATGTCAAGAGACTGATACAAAAACATATGGAATTTACAAATTGCAGTAAAGAAGATAAGATATGGAAACACATGTGAAAATAACAATACACACATCAAACAGGTAATAAATCCTCAAAATTTTCTTCCAATTTCATTCACTAAAAAATATACTGATCATATGAGAAAAAGGTTATAAAAACACGAACCTTTACTTCATAGAGTTTTTCACTTATATACAAAAAAATAATATTGTCACCTCCACAAAAGGAGTGAATTTGTTCCAAAAAGTTATTACAATCTCATGCAAGAGATAAGGCTTACCCTAAAAATTTAATACAAATTTATATATCATCAATAAATTAAACATCATGAAGGCTAAAAATTCGAAGGGGTTGTATGATGTGGCAGTCTATTGGAAGACTACTCCTCTTTTCTGGTGCAACCAAATCCACAAAAAATGTAAACAATAGTGAAAGTGACATGTGGTTGTTCTCCTTAAACGGTGAAAAACAGAACCCCGAAATTTAGGAGGGGGCTTGATACATGACACCTGATAGCATCCATTATAACTGAAATCTCCTCCACTTCACCTGATTTGATGTCACCATAATGATAATAAACCAAAAATCAGCTCCTTTTCATCATATGCTAATATTCAGAAATAATTGCTACCTTCGCAGAAAAAGTAGCTATATCCAGAAACATGGAAAATTAAACCAAAAATGAAAAGTTTCTCCAAAGGATGCCTTGTTCCTTCATTCTTCAGAGATCCAAAATAGAGGCAAAAATTGTGATAGCCTCAGCTTTAATCACCCTCTTGTCTGACGTCTTACTATGTGTTTGACTCTTTGGCCGAGTATTTTTCCTCTTGATTTTATCTTATGAACTCTCCTCAATATTAATAATTTCATCTCTTAATGAAGGATTAGAAATCAACTTACTGTTTAGTCTGAGTTTATTTTTGGGCCTAGTATGAGCTCTCTGGATATAAGTATTTGGGATGAACTTAGACCTTTTACCTCCATGCATGAATCTACTAGATTCCCCTTCTTAATAATCTGATTCTGTATACTCTGGGTCACCGCTCTCTTCATAAGAGGAGTATGAGTGTACCACATTCTTCTTCCTCTTCTTGATTGAAGAGCCAATGGAGGAGACTAGTTGAGCCATAGTAGGCTCTTCCTCTATGATAGTCTCTGACATTTTATATTTTCCCTTATTAAGAGATAGAAAAACCTGTGAGAAAGTGGATTGTGTGAGTGAAGTACCACTGCTTGGTTGAGCTTGATGTGCTAATTTAGAAACATGTCTTGGTATTTTTGCTCCAGGTTTGACTTCCTCTGGAAGAAAAACAGGCTTAGAAGTTCGAACTCCAGGGCTGACTTCCTATGGAAGTTCCTCTGCCATGAAGAGCTTCTTCCTAGGTTTTCCTCTTGAAGAGGAAGTTATTTTCTCATTGTATTTTGGCATAGACCTTTTAGGATACATAGTAGTTTTCTGTTTCAATTTCTTCTTATATTCATCCATGAACAACCTTTGGGTTTGAGGTTCCCTAGGTGAACTTCTTACTGGTGAACTAGTGACATGGGCTTCGTTGACTAGTGGCACTTTCGAGATAGGCATAGGGTCTCCAAATTTCTTAGTAGAGCTTCTAGTTGGCCTTTTGACTGAGATGGACAGAGGGTTAAATTGGCAGAAAGTTGATGAATGGATAGATTTAGGCTGTGAACTGTTTGAGACAGGGGTTGCACTAGTTTTTTCATGGGTATCTCTTTTCTTGGGCCTCCCTACTGTTCTCCTGGATTTTATGCTACCAAACCCTTCCTCTCTTAAGAACTTATCCCAAGTGGTATTATTCTTTCTAAAGTGGTAGAAAATCATAATTTTAAATAGACCCCTATGATATAGATTTTGAAAAGTGTAGTTAGGAATCTTATGTAGTTTTAGGGACATCTTGAGTAGGGATTTATATAGAAAATAGGACAAGTTCATAGGCTTATAACCTTAAATATGAGCAAGAAATCTCATTTGATAATGGTGGATAGAGGAGAACCTACCATCGCATGTAATGTATCTTTTCACTGTGGTGATAACATGTTTCCATTCAGCCTTAAAGCAGGAAATATGTGCAATCAGACTTAAGGTAGAGACTTACTTTTGTGGGCAACGTTTTGTTCTTGAACCAGTGTTCACCTGTGGTAGAGGTTTGAGTAGCACGGGCTATGACAGCTTCGATGATGTTGAAAGTCTTGCTTCCTAGCTTGACCTTTTCACCATCAAAGCTCTCGACAAAGGCTTGAGCTAAAGCCACATTCTCTCCGGAAAAATTTTGTAGAAATTTATACCAGCTAGTAGACTTAAATTGAGGTTTGGCCTAGCATCAACGAACCTAGTGTTTTCTGGCTTGGACCTGTTGACGTTACCACCCTTTCCCATGATTTTCAATATCTATAATCCTGGTAAACAAGTAGTTGTTCAATCTTGGATGCAAAACCCTACACAAAGCCCTAGTTTTTCTGCCTCAAAATGTTAAAATTGTTTTCTAGAGAAACGAATTTTGTTAGCTATAGTTTACATAGAGGACTTCAGTTAAGTGAACACTAAACTGAATCCTCTGATTCCGCGCCTCTAATCATGGCATGGAGTAATGGAACGATTTGAAATAATTTTGAATGAAAGATCCAAATCGCTCCATAATGCAATACACTCCACAACATCATTAATAATTGATACCCTTTACTATGATCTCTGCTTCAGTTTAGTAGGGTAGATATATGTCAACTGCAAATATAATGTAACCACTCATCTAAAATAATAATCCTAATTCAAAAAATGATTAACCTTGTTTAAAATAATAATCATGTTTGTAACATAGGAGGCCTTCAATCATGTTCCAACAGGAATGGTCCTTTCTCTAAAAATACTCTTTGCAGCGCTTTATACTTGGGAAAATTTTTCCTTTACCTCTGAATTACAACAAACCAAATTTCAGCGAAATAGCTACACTTTTCACTCAGTTACCAATATGACTAGGTCCCTGAAGAAATAACAGCTCTTTTCACTATGTGAGTAATATGACCTTCAATTTGGAGAAATAGATGCCCTCCATTACATCATTGTGTTAAAAATGACATTAAAACAGAGGTAGCTATTATCCTAGACAGGGTGGCTGTAATTTTATTACCCAAACGAAAAATATCCTTTAACACTAACTTAAGTTTAAAAAATGGTTTTAACTTATTTTATGAACTTATGACACTAATAAAAACTATACAGTTGAAAGTATTTTGGTTTTGAGACTCTTCTTTGGCATTTATTGAAAATGAATCAAACTTCGACATAGGCTAGGACATAGGAAAAAAATTGAAAACAATGATATCATGGCGAACACACCATTAACATTTACAGTGATAATAGGTGGGAACTTAAATAAGATTCTCAATTTATCTAAGCAAATAGAAGGCCTAAGACAAGCTCCAAAAAGAGAAGAAAAGATATATCAATGCCTTAGAAATGAGCCACTTCGAGGGGGCAACCTCCAATACATTACATAAATGACAATTCTTGGATGATACAATTCACAAAACCTCATTTCTATATATAGGAGTCCATGGGGCCATAATGTAATCCTAGTGGGCCACAATGTAATCCTAGCCGACCTAACAATAATAATTTAAGGGCACAATAATAACAAAATGGGGGTTACAAGGGTACAATAATAACAATAAGGGGTTTACACTAACAATAATAAGGGACTATACTAGTGGCATAGGGACCTAACAACTGGACAAACATGCAGATGATTTTAAAGAAGAAATAGATTAGATTAAAATGGTAGACATGGAGACCCAAAATGGTATCTACACCTGAAACAAAAAAAAAAGGGGAGAGAGGAAAATTGTATCCTGCCTGAGCCAATTCCTTATCTAGGAATCCATCCTCTTAAGCACCCAACAAATCGAAGGGAAAATCCTCTCATTTGCAAGATCATAACATTGGTCGATTTTCCTTGAAATTCACCTCTCATGAGCTCCTAAGAACAAATCGTTTATGTCTGAATCCTTTTGGTTAGACCACCAATAATTCCATGAAAAAATGGAAGAGTGGTGGCACAAGGAATTTCCCTTCAGAGGATCCCTCATTTTTTGCTTTCAACAAAAAATGAAGCACATCAAGAACTGAATTCGTAAATGGAATAAGGAGATATTTGTGGATATCCTCAAGGAGAAAAAATATCTCAAAAATAAAATGGAAGGTCTCCAAAAAAATATCACCCTCAATGGAACCTCAGATCAATTGAGGTAGACAGAATGAGACTTGCAACAATAGTTGGAAACAAGAGCCAAGTAAGAGGAGAAGTTATGAAAACAAAAGTAAAGAGTGAAATCAATGAAAAGTGGGGAACGTAATACCAATTTTTTTCACAATTCCGTGATCCACCATAGAAAGACGAATACGATCCTCTCTATCAGGGCAAAGGATGTATTGACAATAAAATTCCACGAGCAAATTCCGATTGAGCTTATCACTTGTTTTTGGAATCTCCTAATCGAACCAGTGATGGGCACGGAACCAAAAAATTTGCCAATTTTTTCAACACACTCCAACAATATTTAATGATGAACATATCTCAATGTTACTCAAAGAAATATCTGAGCAAGAGGTGGAAGATGCATCTATTTCAATTCCCTCTAGGAAAGCCCCTGGGCTTGATGGATTTACCATGTATTTCTTCAAATCTTGTTGGCATGTAATCAAAGAAGAATTGTATGCCATAGTGGAGGATTCAAGACAAGAAATGACTGTTCTGGTAGCTTTCAACACCACTCTCCTGGCCTAGATTCCAAAGGAAGAAGGATTAGACACCCCTGATAGGTATCACATCATAGCTATCTAAAATGCCATTTATAAGATCATCTCTAAAGTCATTGTTAATAGAATCAAACCCTTACTCCCTATCCTCATCTCAAATATCCAATATGATTATGTCAAAGGTAGGAAAATCCTTGACAACATAATCCTATCCCATGAAACCAATCACTCGCTCAAAACCTACAATCATCCTGGGAGGTTGATGCATCTGGACAATGGACATGTCTAAGGAATTTGAAAAGATCAATTGGAAGTACATGAGAGAGGTGCCGAAGGCCTTTGGTTTCCATTCATATTGGATTTATTGGATCATGGAGCTTGTGACTGTATCATTCTTCTCCATCCTCATTAATAGAGCCCATGCCTAACCCTTTCCCCCTTTAGAGGAATCATACAAGGCGACCCCCTATCCCCCTTCTTATTCATTCTCATGGTTGAGGGCTTGGGGAGGACTATCTCAGCAGCTAAGGACATTAAACAATTGAATTTTCTAAATCTTCATGACTCTGATTCAACATATACCCATTAAAAATTCGTGGATGACACCCTTCTTATAGGCACACCCACTAATGTGGAGTCTAGGTATTTCAAGAAAATCCTTAGTCTTTTATCGGAAGCCTCAGGCACCACTGTAAATATTCAGAAATCTAAAATATTCTTTTTCAACACCCCTATTCCTATCGAAAGGAACACTACCAGAATCTTGGGGTTTCAAAATTGTCCCCTCCCCTCAAATTACCTAATAGTGCCTCTCATGGGAAGATTACTTAGAAAATCCATCTAGGAAGACCTCCTTTTAAAGCTTCACAAGAAATTAAGTAATTAGACCTTTCAATCCCTCAATCTTGCAGGAAGACTGGTCCTTATAAAATTTGTCCTTCAAGCCATGCCTCTCTATCTATTCTCAACCCTAATTTCTCCCAAGTTAGTCCTAAGAAAAAATTGTAACATCCAAAGGAACTTCCTATGGCAAGGCTCTAAGGAAAAAAGGAAATGGATTATGGTGTGCCGGGATAAAATTTTCAGCACAAAGTATGTTGGAGGCTTGGGTCTCTAATACCCAAAAACTGTGGGCAATGCGTTGGGAGTGAAGACATGGTGGAAATGGTTCAACTCTCTCTCAACCCCTTGGGAGAAAAATTGGAAATCTAAATATGCCCCCAATCAATAGAAAAAGGGTATCATTAAGGCGGATGGCCATTTTATGAGATCAATCATCTGGAACTAGGCCTGGAAAAATAAATGGATCATCCAAAAACACATTTTTTGGGAATTTTGTAATGACTATAGATCTCTTTTCTCGGAGGATGCCTGGTAGAAGCTCCCGAAAATCAACGAAGGGAGCTATGCACCCTTACTGGATCTTATCCAGGGAAAATGAATAATTATGGTATCCCACTGTTGGAAACAAAATCCTCACAAAGGTAAATGGAGATCTTGGATTTTCAAACAGGACTGGAAACCTATCCTTATTAACTCCGTCTAGGATGCATTCTGGAAACACCTCCAGGATCATCAAATTCCCTTATACATGGATGAGGAAAATCTTCGATGGGGGAAAAAATATGAAGGGGGGGGGGGGGGGGGGGTGTTACATATATTGGAATAACCACAATCAACTAGAAAATCACAAAAAATGGACCTCCCTCTAGCTGAAAAATGCATGGCCAAAGGTTACCCTCTGTATATGGATTGTTTCTCATGGCAAGATTCTCACATGGGATACTCTTCTGAAACTTGGTTCTGTGGGGCCTTCCAGATGTAGTTTATGTGAAAACAAGGAAGAATATTTAAACCACCTTCTAAACAAATTCCTAACTTCATCTGTAATTTGGGACTTGGGAGCAGAAGTTTTTAGAACCACAGATAGAAACATGGACTCGATTCGGAGCACCCCTAAAGATTGGAGATTAAAAATTTACACTCAACCCATCAGAAATAGAGCGTGGGAGTTTTTTTGGGGGTTCTATGTTGGGTAACATGAAAAGAAAGGGATGCTCAAATTTTCAAAAATCTAAAGGCTACAGGGGACATATTTCTTACAAAAATTAAGAATATCATTTGGGAATCGGTTGCAGTCACCAAGCTCCCACTGCAGCAAGGTTATTATTGTCTCTCAAACATCCACATCCTTCAATTTCTTGGGCTTGATATCATTCCTCTTATGGTCACAAAGAAACCCTCCTTCCACTTTGAAGCCCCAAAGAAATGGTCTCCCCCTCCCATCAATCGAGTATTCGAACTAAATTATGATGGGGCCTATCGTGTGAATCTTGGGAAAGATAGATTTGGTGGTGTTTTCAGAGACCATCATGAAAAAAAATTTCAATTATATAATGGAAAAATGGGAATAAACACAAATAATGCGGATGAGTTTCAAGCCCTAGAGCAGGGGCTCAATCTTTCCAAGTCCCGTAATTTTTTTCCTTTGGTGGTAGAAGGGGATTCTTGGGTGGAAACTCTCACTGCTCAAAAGCTTCAGAATGGCACCCATGTCAGCAAAGTTACTTCTAACTAGAGGTTCTCCAAACCACTGCAATGCATACATGACTACATCATAGATATTTTCAGGGTATAATTCTAGGTCGTTAAGTGCAAGACTAATTCCCTATATGACAAATTAACAAATGCACTGATGGATGACAATGAACTACTTAGCTATTTTACATGGAATATCCTGCCCGAGGGCAAGATGCGTTAAGATTGTGAGGATTTAATTAGAAAGGTCATGGAATGTCATGGTTTTTACGATCATACAAGCTCTCCCTCCAACCCTCAAATCACTCCACGATTAGAATGTAAGCAAATTTTGAAGAAGGTGCAATTTAATCCCTCACACACTCATCTCCACCTGAACATATTAATGAGCCTTTAATTACAATCTAAATGGATGATTTGCACCATCGTCTGCATCATCCATCCATTAGTAGTTTTTACCAGCATAATTCAGAAGTATATTTCGTCATACGTATGATGAAATACAACATTGAAGTTTCCATCATGTTTATCGTCATTTTATACAATTTTCAGCCTAGATTTTCACCTCACCAAAGTTTTCCTTACATTCCCCTATCTCCTCTCGCCACTCCTCTTCCCTCAGCCTGGATCCTCTTCCCTGAAGGCTCCTCCTCCCCTCGTAGCTCCTCACTTTTAGGGCCCTAACTCCCTTTTCATCCCACCCATGGCTCACATCCCCCTCTTTGTCAGGGCCTCCTCCTCGCATCGTAGGCAAAGAGGTCACAACCTATACCAATGGAGGTAGGTGAACATCCACCCTAGGAATTTGATGGAGACTATAGGTTATCACGTCTCTCTCAATTTCCAAAATCGATCCCACAGGAAATTAAAGATGATATCAAGTAGATTTAAGGCTATGTGGAGGGAATCATACAACACACTAGTACAGAGGAGGTGGATGAAGAGTTCAACTAGATTCCGAACCCTGGATTCACCATGGCCCGTGAAAACCTGTACAACCGAACTATTAATTTTGCATGGAATATGAAGACTCTTCTGGGCATGGCTATGCATGAGATAAATTAGGGCTGGAAGGAATTGGAGGAGAAAATAGACCAGCTGGATGAGAAAATAGACTAGCTAGACGACAAATTCACCATCTATGTGGAATTTGTCCACTACAAAAAAATTATCACCAAGGACTCACCTCTATATGAGTGGTTCAAAGGCATTTCCAACAGGAAGTATGGAGGTGATGGCAGCTCCCTCCCCATCTCGAGAAACCCAAAGAAGGAAGGAAATCAAGCGAGCAGGTCATCAGTTGAGCCCATCTCGATTGGTGATGATTAGGCCCCCCATGTTTAGTCATATGCACATATTTTGGGTAAGCATTTCATTATCACAACCATATATTATCTCACCATGTGGTTTGTGGAGCTTGGAGAGGGGTTTGCATATGAATACTTTTTTTATCAGTCTCCCAATTGAACCTTGGGTAGCTCCCACATGTATTGTTTTTCTCCTAATATTGTGATTATGCCTATTACCAAGTCTTGCAGAACCTCTCAAGTCAAACAATATAAAACCTCTATGACTAAGAATTTTTGAATATGGTCGGGCTTCCAATCAGGCCAACCTATGAAACATCATGATGTATGCTTTTATGTTTTTATTTAGTAATATAATTTAGTCTTACATACAATATATATATATATATATATATATATGTTCAACATTTCTTACATATTACACCATGAATGTTAAGTTATTGGAATCACTATCTAAATTCTTAGTTCATGACATTACTTTTATTTTTGGATTCATTTTCACTCCCAACAAAACCATTTTTCTTCATATCTACTTGGTAGGGACCGCCTTACTCTTTATTAGCTCGAGTTGGATGTTTTTCTCAATTATTCCACCTTCCGTACATCAAGTTTTGTGCTCTGCTATTTGAGACTCCAGGGCCCAATGGAAAGGAATATGATATGATAAATTTTCAATGTGTATTCCGATTCTTTTTTATATCTATCATCAACCCAATTTCCCTTTTTTATTTCCATTAAAATCTATCCAATGAGCTAAATAAACTTATTGTTGTTAAGTTAAAGTAGCCAACTGATTTTAATGAATTTAATGAGGGAACCCCTTAAGAAAAAGGTTTATCTTGGGGTCAAAAGTCAATCCGTGATTCCTTGTCATAGTTCCCAGATAGCTAGGAACATCTCAAAGGAAAATACCTTCTAGTGGCCTAGTTATAACATAACTTGATAACCAAATAGGGGTTAAGTTTGACCCATTCAACCATCAACATGATACATAATCAAACCCTTCTAGATTATTCTTCATACTCCAAACATGGTTGTCCCTTTCCCCATGAGTAACAGGGGTTTATGCGACATCCTCTCGAATTATGGTGGTTAATCACGATAGGTCAACTTCTAGGAGGAATAAATTTTGCATTTGAACATTGACTATCATATTTGTTGGAATACTAGAAAAATATCCATGTAGAATAATGTCATAATATTCAACACTTAAGGAACAATTTTTTACCCCCAAAAAACTTCATTTAAGGCCTTAAACTAGCTCAATAGGTTTCAAAGCCCAATTATCCAAAGTATTTCCCACTGCTAAAATTACTCCTACAAGATGATTTATCTGATTTTTCCACCCTGAAAGCATCAAGGTGGATGAAAAAAATATAATTATCCAATCTAGATCATACCTACAAATTTTGGGAGGTTTTTCGTCCCAAAAAGCTACTGAATGAGGCGAGGAAATTTTTCCTCTACCATTTCCCTGGAGTACCATTTAGCCTTGCCTAGAAGTTGTCATTTCAATCCAATCTGTGAAAAGTCATGCTACCTATGTCTTGTATTTCTGGACCTCTTCTGCGTAACTATATCCTCTGTTAAATTTGCTTAAGAATTTGGAGCTAAGTCCTCTATGGAAGATAGAACTTGCTCCTCTTCCATGTCTAGCATGTATGGCATATCCTGGAAGATCATGGCAGGAATCTTGAAGTGATAGACATTGCAACCTCCAACATTTTCTTGTTAATAGATCCAACAACAAAGAAATTCCTGATGAGTTCATTATGTAGATGATGTTATATCTCAAGAAGGATGCAATAGAACTCTAAATTTATTGTAAAATAAGAATTATTATTATTATTATATTAAAAATATATATCTCTATTTTCAAATTCAAGCATTAGATATTCTATAGATCAAAGATAAACTAAGAAAATTTAAAGTGTTGATCGATTGCTATAATCATTCCCATGCTTTGAAACAAATTTATTTATTTATTTATTTTGTGACTAGAAATAATCGACAATTGGGAAAGTTTCATAACTCATGTGACACTCTAGGTGCCTATGTATACCCCTCTCATAGGAAGACGTAAGTTGGGGGATTTGGACCTGAAATATCTTGGTACATAACACTTCATTTTGGAGTTGTCTTTAGTGTGACTTTTTGAATGCTTTTACAGTGACTTTTTACGGCGTAATTTCTCTAAATTCCGGCAGGAATTTATTGAAAAGAGAAGTTCGATTGCTAACTTTGCACAATCGAAGTTCCCTAGAGGTTTTTGAAGGTGCTAAATCCATATATAGAGTCAAAAAACCAATTTGAATAACAAAAACCAAGATTTTACCTCAAAATTTTTCACCGGATTCCGGCACCTGAAACTTCAAAAATTCGCACTAAAGACTACTCGCTTCATTTTCATGGTTTTTTACTAATTGAGTTTCCTTTAGGGAGCTTGAAATAAAAATGTTTAATAATATAAAATTGTAAAAACAAAATTTCCATATATTTTCTTTTATATATATATATTCAACATTGCTTACATATTACACCATGAATTTCAAGTTACTGGAATCATTACTTAAATTCTCAATTCACGACATTAATTTTATTTTTGGATTCACTTTCATTCCTAGCAAAACCATTTTTCTTCATATCTACTTGACAGGGACTGCCTTACTCCTTGTTAGCTCGAGATAAATGTTTTTCTCAATTATTCCACCTTCCATATATCAATTTTTGTGCTATGCTCTTTGAGACTCCAAGGCCCAATGGAAAGGAATATTGTATGAGAATCATTAAAATCTAGCCATTGATCTAAATAAACTAGTTGTTGTTAAGTTAAAGTAGGCAACCAACTTTTTTGTATTTAATGAGGGAGCCCCTTAATACCAAAGGTCTAGCTTGGGGTCAAAAATCAATTTTTGATGCCTTGGCATAGTTCCCAGATAACCAGGAACATCTTGAAGGACAATACCTCCTAGTGGCCTAGTTAAAACATAACCTGATAACCAATTCGGGGTTAAGTTTGACCCATTCAACCCTCAACATGAGTTATAATTCAACCCTTATAGAGTATTCTTCATACTCCCAACATTGTTGTCACTTTTTCCATGAGTAATAAGAGTTTATGTGGCATCCTCTCGAATTATGGTGGTTAATCATGATAGGTCAACTTCTAGGAGGCATAAATTTTGCATTTGAACTTTAACTATCATCTTTTTTGGACCATTGGAAAAATATACTTGTAGAATAATGTCACAATATTCAACACTTAAGGAACACATTTTTACCCCCAAAATACTTCATTTAAGGCCCTAAACTAGCACAATAGGTTTCAAAACCAAATCATCCAAAGTATGTTCCACTCCTAAAATGGCTCCTATAAGATGATTTCTATGATTTTTCCACCCTGAAAGCATCGAGATGGATGAAAAAAAATATAATGATCCAATCTAGATCATACCTCCCAAATGTGGGAGGTTTTTGTTCCCCAAAAGCGCTAATGAATGAGGTGAGGAAATTTTTCCTGTACCATTTCCCCGGAGTACCATTTAGTCATTCCTAGAAGTTGTCCTTTCAATCTAATCCGTGAAAAGTCATGCTACCTTTGTCTTGTATTTCTGGACCTCTTCTACATAACTATATCCTAATTTAACTCTCCCTAAGCATTTGTATTTAAGTCCTCTATGGAATATAGGACTTGCTCCTCTTCCATATCTGGCATGGATGACATATCCTAGAAGATCGTGGCAAGAATCTTGAAGCGATAAACATTTCCACCTCCAACTTTTTCTTTTTAATAACTTTGACAACAAACAACTTGCCCATGAGGTCGTTATATAGATGACGTTATATCTCAAGAACGATGCAATAAAAATCTGAATTTATTGTAAAATAAATTTTTTATTATATTAAAAATATATATCTCTATTTTCAAAGTCAAGCATTAGGTATTCTATAGATCAAAGATAAACTAAGAACATTTAAAGTGTTTATCGATTGCTATAATCATTCCCATACTTTGAAACGAATTTATTTATTTAATTTTTTTGTGACTAGAGGAATCGACAATTGGGTGAGATTCATAACTCATGTGACACTTTAGGTGCCTATGTATGCCCTTTCTGTAGGCATAGGTAAGTCGGTGGATTTGAACCTCGAACATCTTGGTACATAACACTTCATTTTCACGGTGATTTACTAATTTAGTTGCCTTTGGGGAGCTTGAAATAAAATATTTAATAATATAAAATTGTAAAAATAAATTTTGCATATATTTTCTATTTTTATATAGTGGGAAAACCTATCATAACTCACTTGTCAAAATCAACATTAGGGACAACCATCACTGGTTTTTATTCACGAATACAGGGTTAATCATCATTGTTATTCAAGGAAAACCACACCATCTGGATTTACCCGTTGATGGTATGTAAGGGGGCAAGGTTTTGCTCCTACCAAATGCCTCTAGATCTTGTATCATTAAACGTATTTCCTTATCTCTGAAAAAGACAAACTCTTAACTAAACAAAATTAATTTTAAGACATAAACTTTTAATTTATTTTATTTTTAAATTTTAATAAAAAAATTGAATCATCGTCGCTAAAACATACTAGCTAAAAAATACTAACAAATAGAACATACTAACAATACTAACAACTAGAACCGTGACGATCTACAATGCCTTTCGAACAACATTTATCATGGACATCCATATTGCATAGAGAGTTAAAAATATAAGAGTAATGTTTTACAAAAAAAATCATTTATGGTCCCTCCTCATACATTTGCAGTACAAACAAATTTAAGGTCAACAGTAAACTCTGCATCTTTATTTTTAGTGGTTTACCCATCCCCATCAAGCCACACCAAGTTGGGTGGGGCAAGTGGGTTTGAAGACTAGAATAAACTCTAACGATAACCTATAACGACATTAGCTTCCCCGAAAGGAGTTCTAACCACCTACCAACAAATTGCACATGAATTATATTCTCTTTGTAAATGTGAAAACAACATATGAATTAACTATTTTTCATTCCATACAACATTCTCATAAGTTTGTAATCTTATTTATTAGTCCCTACCCTCCGTGCTGGAAGCGACTATAGTAATCAGTTCGTTGGTCTGGTATTAGTCATGGCACAGTTATCAAAATTTGAAATCGAAAGTTTTAACCAAAATATTATGATAAACATATTTTCCACTGTATTATCCCTTATTAAATCTTCACAAATTTTCAAATTGCTTTTTTTTATTCAATCAAGAACTTTTTCATCTTATTGGCCTCTTCCTGAGGCATAGAGGCACAATAGTTAAGATAAAAGACATTATGTGATACAAATTTTCTCAAAATCAACTAATGCTAACATTATTCTAGCATTATCTTTAACATTAATTGTTTGTTTTCTTTTAACATAATTATTGGTACTGTGACCCAGGCTTCCGAGATCTCCTGAGCCCATTGCTACAAGTGGCTGCCCATTTTTGCAAAGTGACTGCGTGTTGTTCTCTTGCTCTATTCATTTTGGCTGCGTGTTGTTCTCTTCAATTTCTAATGTTGTGTGTTGCTGGTTGTTCTCTTCACTGGTAGTCTTTCATGAACAAGCAAAAGCTTAAGCAAGGAACTGAATTTACTCTTATATATGGGCGTCCCCAAGTTGAGAAAAATAGTAAGACCCGACATGCCGATCTGGACATCAAATATAAGATATCCTCAGTGGCCTGCATCCCACCACACTGTGCCAGATAGCAGAATCTCTATCAAATCCTTGAAGCTATTGCCGTAGAAACCCTCAAAATCCCTGAAGCCCTCAAAACCCTCCAGGAATTGAGGGGAATGGAGGTGAAGCGAACAACTGCTGAATCACTGGTGAATTAGATGAGATCCTCCTCATCATCGGAATAAGCCCAGAAAGAATCCGTCTACGAGCCATGACTGCTGGCCAAATGGGGCGACGAGCACCGCATCTCGATAGCTCAAGCAGGTGCATTTCCCTATCTTCTTGACCATTTCTACTCCTCGAACGCCAAACTGCAAGAAAACATTGTCACGACCCTTCTAAATCTCTCAATATATGCCCCTAGTTGCGAGGTGACAATGTCAAGGCGCGATGCTCTGGATGCCATCGTGCACTGCCTCATGGCCGGGAGGATCCTGGAGGCCAAGAAGAATGTCGTCGCTACCATTTTTAGCCTTATCCTCATCGAAAACTACAGGCCTATCGTAGGAAATCACCCCAAGATTATTCGGGCTCTTCTGGACCTTATTTTCCTGGTAAACCCTAAGTGCACCCATACATTAGCGAGGAGACGATATAATTTTATTTTTCTACCTTAAATAAAGAATTCCTGTTATATACGTAATACGAATTATAATTTCGGGTTGTCACTTCAGCAGTTGAACCAGAAGTATAACTAGACGCACCAATAGCATAAGATGATCCAGTACCAGTAATAGAGCCAGTTGTTGAAGCTTCGGTAACTTGGGTTAGAAGGGAGCATACCTTACAAGGCAATAGCATCCTTGCCAGATAAGGATTCAATTATTGGTGTAGGTTCATATCCAAATATAGATGATGATTCAGTTTGTAGAGTAAAAGTTGCAGTATAGATAGGAGCATGGATGACATACCTTCCAGTTCAAACGGCGGCCATTCCCTGCCTAGGAGCGATAGCAGCTGAAATAAGGCTCGCATAATATAATGTTTGCACATCATTAATTTCATTATTACAATCACCAAAGCGTATGTCCGATTTTATTGCAATCACTCAACCACACCACATTAAAAGTATTGCTATTAGTAAGTTAAGTACCACAATAAAGTTACGTACCATTTATTTATTTAACTAATTAATATACTTTTATTACATTAACTAACTAAACTTGAATCAAGAACCATATTCCAGTGCCATATTTTTCAAAACACAAACACGCAAAATGAAACTTAAAATGAATAATGAAAAGGACAGATGAAGGTCATATCAAAATCAAATGTATAATGAAAGTGACAGATGATTGGGCCACATACTTAGAGCAATCGACATGAAGGTCAGTGACGTTGCAGAGGAGATTGGCACGCAGCCTTCCCCAACTTGACACCAAATGAGTTTGCTTGATTCTAATTCAGGCAGTTACAAACAGCCTTCTTATAGTGTTAGCGGCTAGCCCCTTAACGGCATGGCAGGAGCAGGGGTGGCTGCATTTCCAATTAGGTATCCTGCATGCGCACTCACTACCTGGTTGCTCGTCGGCAGATGTAAAGACGCTGTGAAGAATTTCATGATCTCACGCGGTTACGTTTAGGAAACTAGTTGTGGAAAATTAGGTTTAGGTTTCTTGACCTGCGTAGCAATTTGTTTCGCGTTTTGGGTTATGAATGCCCATGCAAAAAAAAAATCAAATTTAAGTTTCTTGACCAGCTGAGTTGCACATGCTAGCCATCTTTTTCAGGATTTGGGGTATTGAATGCCCACTGAAGAAAATCAAAATCAAAATTACCTTCCGAGAAATGTCATGATTACCTTTACCAAATCAATAAAAAATTATCATGGAGATTTAATTAAGATAAAGTTGTATGAAGATTTTGGCTGAAATTTCTAACATGTTAATGGAATGGCAAACAACTCTAATTAATGGTGACTAGCTCTGCCCACTTATCAAAATAGTCTTGTATATGGTGACTAGCTCTAGCCACTTATCAAAATAGTCTTTATAACCTGGCAATGATGTTGTATCAAGACATTTCTTTCATATTCTCAAACTCCCTCAACTTAAAAACCTCTTTTTACCCAAGTCATTTACACAATATAATTATTATAACCATTACAATATGCAATAATTATTACAAAATATAAAATGTCAGAGATACAAAATCAGTACTGTTAACTATATGTACCGAATCAAAATCATTAAAACTTTTGCAATGAAGCTATAAAATTATTGAATCATTTGCATTATGAAATTTATAAATCTAAAATGTTTCATGATATTTATTATATTCATACCTAAAATTATTTCAATAACTAATTACTTAGGATTTCCATGCAGCAGTTTTCAATCATCAGATAACAGCCATGTGTTGATTCATGACGGAAAAGACTAATAATTTTACATGAAGAAGCTTCAGGATTTATTAAGATTTGCTCCAATAATTTAAAACAAGGCCATAACATTAAATATTAACAAGGCCTTGCAGTAGCTTTTGTAGTGGATGCCAACGTTGGAATGGCATGCAATAATGTATATTCAATATTCAGTACAGATTTGAATGCAGCAGGAAATCATGTGAAGGTATAGCAGCATTCATCTAATGATAAAAAAATAAATATATACAAAATAATCATGTTCTCCTTGGAAATAATTGAAAACTGCCATCCTATTATAATAACCATCACTGGTATGGACTCCAGAAATTTGGGTGCAGAGTGCAGTGGGGAGAGTTTCTTATTAGGAATGTGCACGGATCTCGGACTTCTTATCACGAATTCGAACGGATCTCCTTACAGGAGTTAGCTTTAGTTCCTTCTTTGGAGATCCCTGATCAAGCAAATCAAGGAAACAAACACAAAATTGTAAGTTATATCAAATTAAGGAGAATATTATATTTATTTGACCGAAGAGTAATATATAACGTCATACCTCTTTGGGGACTGAGATATGTACGTAGTCCATGAACCTCCCATACGTCTGGGTGGATTGCATACTCGTTTTACCGGGGCGTGAAGTACTGGATTTCTGTTTTCGATTTATGTTGATGTTGTATGGGCTACAATATTCACCTCCAATATTTTGACCCCTACCTGTATTCAATAGCCGTATCAATATTATTGTTCCGACAACTAATACCGTTGCCCAAGACAGCCACATGAGGAATCGATGTTGGTGCAGTTGAAATCCTTCGGAGTAGATTTCTGATATATTATTCTCAGCATGATCTTTTACAAAAATCGGATCACGGCATTTTGGACAAATAGTATTGCCGTGTTCTGCAATATGTTCAATTTTTCCGGCATGGTTTTCAGCAGTTGTTGAATTGTCTATAACCCTCTTTGAATATAAAGTATTGTAGACTGTTAAAACATCTGCTGCAACGTCTATCATGCAGCTACCACAGAGGAGATTCATTTTCAAAGTACCCACAAATCTGGTCATGCTACCGAGGAGATCCATCCAGAACGTTTTCGAACTAGTCACAAATCTCAAAGTAGCCACAAATGATCTCCTCACACTTTCGTAGGGATCAATCTTGAAACAGCCTCGAAGTTTAGCTGTGAGGGTTCTGAAATACTGAAATCCAGAACAAAAGAAATTAAGTCCCAAGTTTTACTGAGGGTAAAGAAAGCAAATATTAATCCCAAGTTAGAAAGTTTACTGAGGGTAACCAAAACAAATAAGTTTAGCTGTGAGGGTAAAGAAAGCAAATATTAATCCCAAGTTAGAAAGTTTACAACTACAACAAATAAGTTTATTGAGACATACCTTCCATGATTCTTTGATTCCCGCGTAAACCTCAAAAAAAATAGACTTCGTCAATGGCTTTGCAAGTCCCTGGAGGTACTCTACCTTAATGCAATAATTCCCAGGAGTAGTAGTAGTACATGTGGCTCCTAAGCTCATTACAACCAATACAAAAACGCACAAGGCCAAGAGTGTTGTGATGATCACTGTCCAAATGACGGACATGCAGGGTTTTGATCTCGCTTGCACTTCCAAATGATCACCGCCCTTGCGTTTTCTTCTCACTCGTTTCTCTGACTCGCCTCCCATATCGCCCTTCTCCCAATCGATTGACAACACTGCAAATAGCTTCAAAGCTGGTTGATTGATAACACAAATCGCTTCAAAGGAGATTGCAGTAAGGAGATCGCTCAAAAAATTGCAGTAATGAATGATATTGCATAGAACAATAACACAATGCCCGAATCAAGCAAGCGATGGCAAATAGCTTCAAAGCTGCTTGATTGATAACACAAATCGCTTCAAAGGAGATTGCAGTGGTCACGGATTGCTCAAAAAAATGCAGTAATGAATGATATTGCATAGAACAATAGCACAATGCCCGAATCAAGCAAGCGATGGCAATATGTAATAAAATTAGGTTCGAAGGAAATTGACCGTTGCTATCAGACCGTTGTAAACAAAATTTGGGTTAAGGAAATTGACACGTAATCGGATCAACGTTCCAAGTGCGCTGCAATTGCCATTGCCCTGACGTGATTGCAGTTAAGTGGAATTACTTTTACGCATTTTAATGATTTTATCTATCTAGATTTATTTTTAATAATTTTATTTTGTTTTTAATCATTCAATTAACTATATATTGAAATTTTAGTAACACTATGATATTAATTTATTTTACTAAAAATTATTAACATATTAATATATATTAAATTAATTAATAATATAGGAATCTATACATTCAAAAAATATTAATTATAAATAAGAGCTTTCTTATCCTATAGTATATTTATAACATTTTATCTAATATATATTATAAAAAATAATCTTAATTTACATTATAAAATAAATTATATATAAAATAATAATAAATATTATAAGGATATGAAATTTAATAATTTATAACTTTTGAAAATTTACATTTTTTTAAATTTCATTTTTATTTTCATATTAATAATATTATAAATTTAAATATAATTAATACTATTAAACATTAATATACAATAAATTATTATTTTATTTAATTAATTGGGTTTAATAGTATAAAATATAAATTTTATTTTTCTAAAGAATTTTAGATTTTTTTCCATTGTTATAGGTTTTTTTTCTTTGAAATAATTTGTAAAACCACATTTTTTAACTATACTTTCTTCCATGTCATATAATAAGTAGATTTTTTTGCATATTATAATTAGAATTGTTCAAAAGTTAACTTCATTCCAAAATTTCCAGGCATATTACACATTAATCATGTAGTGGTTAAGTAATTAGAGTTTTGTAATGGTTAAGTACTTTGTTCCAACTTTCACCACATATTAAGCACAATTAGCATAAATTTATACAATCATAATTCATTTTATTCTCTGCACAATTTTCTCTCACAAAAGAAATGTCAAGTGAATTATGTTATCAACCATTATAGATCCATGTTATTCATTATGGATCTAACAAACTTGGAGAAGGATCAACTAGTTTGAGTTCAAAATCTTTTAGAATGCAAAACATGGAAAAAAAATTGTATTGAAGAGATTTGCTCTTCTACCGGTTGATGCTTATAATATAGATATCATTTTTTAAATTACATTTTTGAATGCATAAATGGATTTACACCTTGAATTTTAACTTGGATTGTGTAAAGTACATATATTAAACTTTCATTGTTAGATTCCACACAAAATTAAAAGAAAATAATAATACATAATATACATGAAAATTCATCAAAATGTATAATAAAAGGCTAGATGAATTTTTTTAGAAATAAGAATTTATTTTTTACAATTTCTTTATGCAATATATACATATTTTTTTTTTGTTTATATGCATAGTTATATTTTTGGTTGTAAAGCATGGCTTCCCTAACCCTTGGACGTACTACTAAAGCCTTACTCTGCATATCATTAAAAATGGGGAAAAATTTGTTCCCTCTAACTACAACACCATTATGATTAGCCACATATTAGCCAATATTTCTCGTCTCATTTTGGAAAATAAGATTAGCCATTAGCTTGAAAGCCATGGTAAAAGAGCTTAAGGGAAAGCTCATTTTAGGAGATAGCACTATACTATCAACCATATTGTCACTATCAAGATCATTGTCGAGGTTGTCGCAATATCAAATTGGATCTCTTTTACGATTGCTTTGTGGACTTTAGAAAAGCCTTTGACACTTTTCCCCGAGATAAGATTTGGAAAATACTTGATGAGATAATGATTCCTCCTAAGTTGAATATTGTTGTGATTTTCCTCTACAAGATGGTTGTTTCCAATCTTAAGGCCAACGAATCATGGTCTAAAGATATTAAAGTCTTTATCGGGGTTAAGCAAGGGTGTCCCCTCTCCCCTACTCTTTTTGGTATTTACATTGATAAGCTAGAGGAATGTTTGGAAATCGTAGGGTGCAAGGGGAACGAGCTTGTTGGTGTTATCATTACTCTTCTCCTCTACATTTATGAAATCGTTCTTTTGGCTAGAATCCATGAGGACCTCGAAAAGCAGCTTAAGACTCTTCATGACTATTGCTCCAAGATGGTTATGATGGTTAATAATACCGACAAGACTAAAATCATGATAATTAAATCCAAAAATATCACCCATGGAAATTTAGTCTATGATAACAATTACTTGGAACCTGTCTCTTCTTATAAGTATTTTAGTATTAACATTCCTTATCAGCTCAACTAGAATTACAACATTGAGAAAAGGATGATTGGAGGATGGAAAGCTTATTATGAGCTTGAAAATAATTGTAAGGTTGTCGATATTTGTATTTGGAGTAAAAAATGGTTCCTCTTTTAGACCCTTGCCACCCCTGTTGTCCTACACTGTTGTCAAGTATGGGGTTGAAGTATATCTAGAGGGTAGTGGAGAAAGTGAGATGATTCAAAAGCAATTCATAACGTACAATCTCAAGATCAAGGGAAATGCCCCCTATCCTATCCTCCTAATCGAAGTTGGTCTCTCCCCTATTGAAAGGAGGGATATGTTTGAGTATCTAATGTATAAGAAGAAGCTTTACAACATGGAATCTAAGAGGCTTCCTAAAAATTCTTTTAACTTTAGTCAAAAACCCCAGCATTGCCTCAAGCGTGGGTGGCATAAGTGTAATAGACCAAAGAAAAAGACTCATGTAATAAAATTTAATAAAGGTAAAAATAAGACCATGGTTTAAGGGTTATTCCATGATGAATGTTGGGAAAAAATCCTAGTGGGCATCACTAAATATGTGGTTATGGCTAACGAAAATGCCAAAGGAAAAGGCATTAAAGAGGTAAAAAGTATTTTTGTCACATTTTTTATTAAAATAAAGGAAAATAGGAGAAAAGGAAGGTAAAAGGTCACATATTGCATGTCAGGAGTAAAATGAAGGAAAATAATGGGAAATGAAGGAAATAGAGGCCTCATCAATAAAAAGGCTTATGAGGATGAGTTCATGGCTTATGTCAGTTCATTTTTGGGAGTTCTCTCATTATTTTATCTCTCTCAGTCACTATTAGATACTTAGAATTTTCTTGGAGAAATTAAATATTAAGCCAAGGAGGAGGAAGCAAGAAAACAAAGGAAAATAAAGGAAAGGAAAGCCAAGATCAAGCAAGGAAAAGAAGGATGTAACATTTTCAGCAAGAATACTTGCACGCAACATATTGCATGTGTGATTTCCTAGCTGGTTTTGACATGCATGGCTTATGCATGTTGGTATTCGATTATTTTGTTATCGGTGGAATGGTTTTGTCACGTTATGATAATGGTTTTCAACCTTACCTTGCCTTTTTTGGATGTCATGGAATGTTTGTATTTTAATCTCAGTTTTGAGCTATGGCTTTTCCATATGGATTCAAAATCCAGGGCAGAGGTGGTCTCAAGGTTCATTCCAAAATACCTAGGAACCCCTTAACCGGTTATGGAAGGATACATGGTAAGTCCCGAGGGTGGTGTCTCGGTTTAAGGCATAGTGAACAGGGATTAGATTGTGGTAAATCCTGGAAGACAGGAAGACAGAAAATTCCCCACGGATAGTGATGGGTTTCGGATGGAATTTTAACATTCCATTCAGTTTTGTGATCAGATCACTCGTTTAATATGATCACAGTATGGTGAGGGTGGACGTAGTTTAGCCTCTAAAATCCCTTAGTTCTGTTTTTGGATGAGTTTATCCATGAGATCCCACATTCATGCTTAGAATATGGCATGGGGGTTACTTTATGAAGAGAGATTTGGCTCAGCCATGTCTATGGTCAAGTGGAACGTGGAAGTCTCGAACCTGGTTGGTATTTTCCTATCTTTAATGGAAGCTTAGTTATCCTTATTTTTCACCTATTATTATGTGGATTTAATGGTTGTATTCTCACTATTATTTCCATCGTTTTATGTTGGCTATAATAATTTTTAAATTATTGGTTCATTTCATGGTTATTTCATGTATTTACTTGTAATTTTTAAAATGATGGATGTAAGACCTAATTGATGCCATACTTGGTTAAGGAGGAAGGTGGTGATCCTTCATGTAATGTTTCATAATTTTTTTAGCCATTCATGCTTTTTCTTGGATACTAGTCCTGTACATTAAATTCTTACCAACTGTTTGACATAATTTTAGTCTCGATTGGGGATGGTCGAGCCTAGTCGTGGAGTAATTTTTTTATGAATTGGTGTTATCATTATGTATTTAATAACTCATGAAAGCTACAAGAGTTATGGGAAGTATCTAGGATTTTAGGCTGAAAAAGTTCCTTTAATCTTGCAGAAATAGGCACACTTCTCTGAAATTTAGTCCCTCTAGCTTGCATGCAAGCTCATGCATGCATCCAGTGCCTCTCAGATGCATGGATGTAGTCCCGCGCATTATTTCGGGGGGTTTTATTCATGAAATCTCAGTGGGACAGAGGGACATGTCAGATTGCTAGCTGGGATAGGCTTTGGGGGTCTTGTAGTAGGTGGTAGAGGTTTGTGTTGTGTTTTTCCGCTTCGATTCCACTTCCTTAAAGTCACCAAGGAGGTTAATTTTGTCTTAATTTCCCCTCATCTCATGTTTAGCCTGGTTAGTAGGTTACTTCAGTAGGCCTCAAGAGAGGTGTACGTTACATGTGGTATCAGAGCGTGGTTGTGCTCTACTTGAGAAAAGTCTGATGTTGTCAATATTTTCATCGTCATGTACTCATGTCATTTGTGTATGTGTTTCTCATGTTATGGTATATCTACCTTTTGCATCCACGTCATGTTGGCCATGGTGGAAGTGGTGTCACCATGGAAGGGTTGATGGTGTTTTTGTCAGTATGTTGTCATTAGCATATGACTCGATATACATGTCAGGAGGGCACGTGTTGGTTAGTTTTCATTAGTATGGCTGATGTTGTCATGCATTAGTTCATGGTGTGTAATTGGTATGCTCATGCATTGATGACTGGACTTTAACTAGAATGTTGTTTATGTTCTAATATACCATGTGCTACAAGTCTACATGTTGTTATGAATATGTATATAAATTTATTATTCTTATTGGTTGATCTTGCAAGATGTATACTCCCTGACTTATGCTAAGGTACATTGGTTAATTGTGATTTGGTTTAAGCTGACATGAGATTCCTTGCAGGAAGAAATCAAAGACGAATAGAAAGATGGTAGAATCAAGGATTCCCCTTATGAATCCAGTGAGTAGCATGGGGTTGGGAATTCATATAATTTAGAAAATACACTGAGAATTTTTAAGGAAGAGATAAGAAGTTGTAATGCATAAAATGACATAATAATACAAGAACAAGAAATGCAAGTAGAAGTAAATGCGGAAAACCTTTATATTTTTTCATATTTGAAATGATATTAGCCACTATGGATCAATTATGGGTAGGAGGATGGAGCTAATAGTGCATATGGAAGTAGGTCTCCTGGTGGTTATAGGTCCAATAGAGATGACATGATTATAGATGGAAGATTCTTGGACACTCCGGACAAGAGAGGTGAAAGACATAGGTACCATCCTAGTTTTGGTTCTAATAGGAATCATGATCATCATCACTATCATCCTTCAATGAAGAGTATAGGTATTATTTTCCGAATTAGTTTAAGAAAGAGTATATAACATACCTCTTTGCTAGCATTTCCATGTTATTCTCGGTTTTGTGATCAGAGCACTGGTTTAATATGATCACGGTATGGTGAGGGTGGGCATGGTTTAGCCTCTCGATTCCCTTAGTTGTGTTTTTGTATGAGTTTATCCATTACATCCCACATTCATTCTTGGAATATGGCATAGGGGTTACTGGATTAAGAGAGATTTTTCTTAGCCATGTCTTTGCTCGGGTGGAACGTGGAAGTCTTGAACCTGGCCGACATTTGCCTATGTTTAATGGAAGCTAAGTTTTGTTTCTTTTGCACCTATTAATATGTGGATTTAATGGTTGTATTGTCACTATTATTTCCATCATTTTATGTTGGTTATAAGAATTTTTAAATTATTGGTTCATGTCATGGTTATTTCATGTATTTACTTGTCATTGTTAAAATGATGGATGCAAGACCTAATTGATGCCATACCTGGTTAAGGAGGAAGTTGGTGGTCCTTCATGTAATGTTTCATAATTTTTTTCAGTCATTCATGCTTTTTCTTGTATACTATACCAATAGATTAAATTCATGCCAAGTGTTTGACATAATGTTAGTCCGAGTTGGGGATGGTCAGGCCTCGCCATGGAGTTAGTTTTTCATCAATTACTGTTATCATTATGTATTTAATCACTCCTGAAATATACAAGAAATTCTAAGAAATGTATGGGATTTTAGGCTTAAAAAGTACCTTATATCTCATGGACACAGGCACAGTTCTGAAAATTTTAGTCCTTGGATGCTCGGATGCAAGCTCATGCATGCATTGAGAACCTCTCAGATGCATGGATGCAGTACTATGCATGATTCCAGTGGGTTTTCTTCATGAAATCTCAGTGGAACCGAGGGATAGGTGAGATGGCTCACTAGGATATCCTCTAGGTGTCCTCTAGCAGGCAATAGAGGTTTGTGTTATTTTTTTCCACTTCGATTCCACTTCCTTAAAGTCACCAAGGAGGTGACTAGTTATAATTTGAGTCTCTGCAATAGAAAAAGGGTTCATATTGTCTTTTCTTAAGTAGTTATCCATGGTTCTAGATAAATTTTCATGGCCGACCTAATTAGGCTGAGCTGATCTAGAAGTTGGATTTTCAAATTTTCCCACGTTCTTTCCATGTTTTTCAGCAATTTCATTGTTATATATGTTATATATAACCCTATTTGAATATAAATTATTGCATAATCTTATAAAATATGTTGCAATGTCCATCATACAGCTATTGAGGAGATCCATGCACAAAGTTTTCAAAGTAGCCAAAAATCGCGTCATGCTACCGAGGAGATCCATGTAGAAAGTTTTCAAAGTAGTCACAAATCTCAAAATAGCCAAAAATATACTCACACTTTCGTAGGGATCAATCTTCAAACATCCTCTCATAGATTTGAAATACTGAAATCCAGAACAAAATAAAATAATTCCCAAGTTTAGTGAGGGTAAAAAAAAAAATAATCCCAAGTTAGAAATTTTACTGAGGGTAACTACAGAAAATAAGTCTTATTCATACCTAAAATTATATCACTCCATGATAAAACTAAATTAGGATTTCACCACAATTTTCAATCGTGAGATAACAATTATTTTATTAAACGAATTATCGTAAAACACCTTGTTTTAACAGTTTCCCAGTATGATTCATGACGGAAAAGACAATTTTTACAATAAGCTTCAACAGTTGCTCCAAGTATTCAAAATATCACCATAACATTAAATATTAAGCCCTTTACCAGCTTTTGTAATGGATGCGAATGTTGGAATGGCACGCAATAATATATTCAATATTTATGGATTTGAATGCAGCAGGAAATCATGTGCATGTATTGCAACATTCCTCTAATGATAAATAAATACAGAATTATCAAGTTCTCCTTCAAATAATTGAAAACTATCCTATGAAAACCATCACTGCTATGGACTCCAAAAAACTAGGTGCAAAGTGTAACAGGGAGAGTTTCTTATTAGGAATGCACGTGCATCTCCGACTTATTACGAATTCGAACGAATCTCCTTACAGGAGTTAGCTTTAGTTCCTTCTTTGGACATCCCTAACCCTTGGAAATTCGAATGGATCTCCTTATAGGAGTTAGCCTTAGTTCCTTCTTTGGACATCGAGGTTGTCGCAATATCAAAGTGGATCTCTTTTACGATTGCTTTGTGGACTTTAGAAAAGCCTTTGACACTTTTCCCTGGGATAAGGTTTGGAAAATACTTGATGAGATAATGATTCCTCCTAAGTTGAATATTGTTGTGATTTTCCTCTACGAGATGGTTGTGTCCAATCTTAATACCAATGAATCGTGGTCTAAAGATATTAAAGTCGCTATCAGGGTTAAGCAAGGGTGTACCCTCTTCCCTACTCTTTTTGGTATTTACATTGATAAGCTAGAGGAGTGTTTGGAAATCGTAGGGTGCAAGGGGAACAAGCTTGTTGGTATTATCATTACTCTTCTCCTCTACATTTATGAAACCATTCTTTTTTCTAGAATCCATGAGGACCTCGAAAATCAGCTTAAGAATCTTCATGAATATTGCTCCAAGATGGGTATGATGGTTAATAATACCGACAAGACTAAAATCATGATAATTAAATCCAAAAAGATCACCCATGGAAATTTAGTCTATGATAACAATTACTTGGAACATGTCTCTTCTTATAAGTATTTTGGTATTAACTTTCCTTATCAGCTCAACTGGAATTACAACATTGAGAAAAGGATGATTGGAGGATGGAAAGCTTATTATGAGCTTGAAAATAATTGTAAGGTTGTCAATATTTGTATTTGGAGTAAAAAATGGTTCCTCTTTTAGACCCTTTCCACTCCTGTTGTCCTACACGATTGTCAAGTATGGGGTTGCCGTATATCTAGAGAGTAGTGGAGAAAGTGAGATGAATAAAAAGCAATTCATAACGTAAAATCTCAAGATCAAGGGAAATTCCACCTATCCTATCCTCCTAATCGAAGTTGGTCTCTCCCCTATTGAAAGGAGGGATATGTTTGAGTATCTAATGTATAAGAAGAAGCTTTACAACATGGAATCAAAGAGGCTTCCTAAAAATTCTTCTAACTTTAGTCGAAAACCCCAGCATTGCCTCAATCGTGGGTGGCATAAGTGTAATAGACCGAAGAAAAAGACTCATGTAATAAAATTTAATAAAGGTCAAAATAAGACCATGGTTAAAGGGTTATTCCATGATGAATGTTGGGAAAAATATCCTAGTGGGCATCACTAAATATGTGGTTATGGCTAACGAAAATGCCAAAGGAAAAGGCATTAAAGAGGAAAAAAGTATTTCTAGCACATTTTTTATTAAAATAAAGCAAAATAGGAGAAAAGGAAGGTAAAAGGTCACATATTGCATGTCAGGAGTAAAATGAAGGAAATAGAGGCCCCATCAATAAAAAGGCTTATGAGGATGAGTTCATGGCTTATGTCAGTTCATTTTTGGGAGTTATCTAATTATTTTATCTCTCTGAGCCACTATTGGATACTTAGAATTTTCTTGGATAAATTAAATATTAAGCCAAGGAGGAGGAAGCAAGAAAACAAAGGAAAATAAAGGAAAAGAAAGCCAATATCAAGCAAGGAAAAGAAGGATGTAACATTTTCAGCAAGAATACTTGCACCTAACATATTGCATGTGTGATTTCCTAGATGGTTTTGACATGCATGGCTTATGCATGTTGGTATTTGGTTTTTTTTTGGATGTCATGGAATGTTTGTATTTTGATCTCAGTTTTGAGTTACGGATTTTTCAAACGGATTCATAATCTAGGGCGGAGGTGGTCTCAAGGTTCATTCCAAAATACCTAGGAACCCCTTGACCAGTTATGGAAGGATACATGGTAAGTCCTGAGGGAGGTGTCTCGGTTTAAGGCATAGTGAATAGAGATTAGATTGTGATAAATCCTGGGAGACAGGAAGACAGAAAATTCCCCAGGGATAGTGATGGATTTCGGATGGCATTTCAACGTTCCGTTTGATTTTGTGATCAGATAACTCGTTTAATATGATCACAGTATGGTGAGGGTGGACGTATTTTAGCCTCTCAAATCCCATAGTTCTGTTTTTGGATGAGTTTATCCATGAGATCCCACATTCATGCTTGGAATATGGCATGGGGGTTACTTGATGAAGAGAGATTTGGCTCAGCCATGTCTATGGTCAAGTGGAACGTGGAAGTCTCGAACCTGGTTGGTATTTGCCTATCTTTAATGGAAGCTTAGTTATCCTTATTTTTAATCTATTATTATGTGGATTTAATGGTTGTATTGTCACTATTATTTCCATGTTTTTATGTTGGCTATAAGCATTTTTAAATTATTGGTTCATTTCATGTATTTACTTGTAATTTTTAAAATGATGGATGTAAGACCTAATAGATGCCATACTTGGTTAAGGAGGAAGGTGGTGATCCTTCATGTGATGTTTCATAATTTTTTTTCAGCCATTCATGCTTTTTCTTGGATACTAGTCCTGTACATTAAATTCATGCCAACTGTTTGACATAATTTTAGTCTCGATTGGGGATGGTTGGGCCTAGTTGTGAAGTAAATTTTTGATGAATTGGTGTTATCATTATGTATTTAATAACTCATGAAAGCTACAAGAGTTATGGGAAGTATCTATAATTTTAGGCTGAAAAAGTTCCTTTAATATTGCAGACATAGGCACACTTCTCTGAAATTTAGTCCCTCGACGCTTGCATGCAGGCTCATGCATGCATCCAGTGCCTCTCAGATGCATGGATGTAGTCCCGCACATTATTTCGGGGGGTTTTCTTCATGAAATCTCAGTGGGCCAGAGGGACATGTCAGATTGCTGGCTAGGATAGGATTTGGGGGTCTTGTAGCGGGTGGTAGAGGTTTGTGTTGTGTTTTTCCGCTTCAATTCCACTTCCTTAAAGTCACCAAGGAGGTTAATTTTGTCTTAACTTCCCCTCATATCATGTTTAACTAGGTTAGTAGGTTACTTCAGTAGGCCTCAAGGGAGGTGTACGTTATAGGTGGTATCAGAGCGTGGTTTTGCTCTACTTGAGAAAAGTCTGATGTTGTCAATATTTTCATCGTCATGTACTCGTTTCATTCGTGTATGTGTTTCTCATGTTATGGTATATCTACCTTTTGCATCCACGTCATGTTGGCCATGGTGGAAGTGGTGTCACCATGGAAGGGTTGATGGTGTTGTTGTCAGTATGTTGTTATTAGCATATGACTCAATATACATGACAGGAGGGCATGTGATGGTTAGTTTGCATTAGTATGGCTGAGGTTGTCATGCATTAGGTCATGGTGTGTAATTGGTATGCTCATGCATTGATGACTGGACTTTAACTAGAATGTTGTTTATGTGCTAATATACCATGTGTTACAAGTCTACATGTTGTTATGAATATGTATATAAATTTATTATACTTATTGGTTGATCTTGCAGGATGTATACTCCCCGACTTATGCTAAGGTACATTGGTTAATTGTGATTTGGTTTAAGCTAACATGAGATTCCTTGCAGGAAGAAATCAAAGACGAATAGAAAGATGGTAGAATCAAGCATTCCCCTTATGAATCCAATGAGTAGCATGGGGTTGGGAATTCATATAATTTAGAAAATACACTGAGAATTTTGAAGGAAGAGATAAGAAGTTGTAATGCGTAAAATGACATAATAATACAAGTAGAAGTAAATCCGGAAAACCTTTATATTTTTTCAAATTTGAAATGATATCAGCCACTATGAATCAATTATTGTGTTGGCGAGAAGTCAGGTCTCGCGGACAAGACCCAGGTTCAAGAGTTGTGGCCAACAAAGGGGTCCGGTGTAGTCTAGGAACACGCCGACATTTTCACCCTGCTCTGGGGAGTAGTGCGTCTCACCTGAGGCGTGCCACAACCACATGCAGAAGGGGATGAAATCAATGGAAAGGAAAAAACCCGCAACTAATGAAGGACAGTGCATCCATTACATATACAGAGTTATATACGCAAGATCACTCAATAAGCATTCATACATTTGCAAATAAAATTTTAAACCAGCATAAACACATTACAAGCACGTAGACATCTTATTGAGACAACAACCTTCCATTATATTAATCTCTTGGCAGAACACATGATTACATGGCATTCTCACTGATAGCTTACAAATCTGATACAGATGGATTTTGGAACAGAAAGGTAGAATAGAGAAGATAAAGAGCCATAGGAAGGACATGCATGATTCCTCTGCAACTGCTCTGTGCGTCTTTCCCTGTCTCCAGCCTCACAACCTCTTCAACATCCTCCTTGTTTCAGCCGGGTGCCTGTTATTTATTCACCTGCTCGTGCGACTATCAGTTCCTCTGTGGCTTTACTTCAGCTTCTCCCGGCTTCTCTCCTGTTTTCTACGTGTTCTACTTTCTGTATTTTGCTGTGTGTTTCCCTCATCTGCACTTGTCCCTATTCTATCTCCAGCTATCGCATGCTTCCGCGCCACCTTGATAACTCTGCGACTCCTGGTAGTTGCGGCGTGGTCGCGGTTGCCATGTGTATTCATACCGCAACTCAAAAAGGGTCAAAATTCAAAATGTCTTAGCCAAGATTTCAAAACTAAAAAAAAACAAGGGCCCCAATAGGCCCCGACCACAATTCCTTGACTCGTCCCCTAGTCAATCACAAATAACAGTCTCCACTTCCATTGCCCCGCTGGCTCCCGTGCTCTGTTCTGTTGTGCCCTCGCCCTGCGCCCTTTCCTGCTGTGCTCCACCATGCGGTTATTCAAACAAGGGCCCCAACTCCGGGACCCTGCGGAGCGCTGTATCTCTAAGCCCGGTGAAGTCCGCCACTGCTTGCTGCCATTCCTTCATAAGCAAGTCGGCTTCTTCAGAGATCCGGGTGGCGGCGGCCTCATCTATAGTCGTCGGGGCAGCCCCGAACAGCGTGGCAAGCTGGGCTTCAGCCTTGGCATCCATCTGTTGTATGGATTCAGCATTGGCGCGAATGGGCAGACGAATCTCCCGAATGACTTGTTTGGCCACTGCCGTGTCGGCCTCAGTCTGTTGCATTTGAATTTCAAGCTCATCCGCCTGGGCATAGAGCTGATCTAACCGTGCTGGGTCCACAGTCTCTTGAATGTCACGGGAAATTTGTTGCAGCTGGGCAGAGATAGGCTGCGTCTTGACAGTGAGAGCGAGTGAGCACTCCTGCAGACTTCGCAGAAGGGCGGAAGCCGCGGCCGCAGTGGAATGGAGAGTCGCCTGCATGCTAACTGCATGAGTCTGCTTGGCAGTCACCTATTCTGAGTGGACAATATGTGGGTCTGGAAGGGTAGGCCGTGCGGCTAACGCCGCTTGGAGTTCTTGGTTCTCCCTGCATAGATCAGTGAAAACAGTCCTGAGGTGGTGAGCCTGGATTACTACACTGTCCTCCGCTATATTGGCAGGAAGTGGGGCATAATGAGCCCTTGCAGCAGGCCATAAGTCAGAGAACGCCTGAAAAGCAATGGTGACCTGCTCCTGTACGTAGGTCTTCTCCCTAGTCAGCTGATTGCGCTGTTCAGTAAGCGTCGTGATCTGGTTATGCTGCTCGGTACACCGCTGCTCTAGCTCTGTGTGAATCTGTTCGGCCTTTAGGGCCGCCCGCTGAATGAGTAGGTACAGCTGCGCTGTACTCCATGGTTCTGCATTGGTTGTGCTGGGTGTGCCCTACTCCGGCACCCGCTCCTGCGAAGGTTGGCCACTGGCCACTGATCGGTTTGAGGTCTCTGGAGGATGGACCGACATCTGCTGCTGCATCGAGGTGGCCATATCGGATTCCGGCCGGTCTTGCTGCGTGGTCCGGTCTGGGGGAGGGTCAGCCGAATCAGCCCCACCATTTGTTAGCCTGGTAGATATAGTAGAGGGAGGATCCTGGGGTGTGGCCACGGGGTCAACCGGCGATACCACGGATGCAGTACTGGAGGTGACTTACACCTCGTGGTCACCTCCGAAAAGTTCCCGGATGAGAGGATCTGAGACGGTGGGCGATGAGTTGGATGGATTGGAGGAGGTGGCAGGTGGACGGCTGGTGGAGGGAGCGGTTGATGAGGTGAAAGAGGTATGGGGGAGACGAATGTTGAGGAACTCTGACAGATCGATCAGAGGTTCCTCCGGAATCAACGCTCCTGGGAGTGGAGTGGATGGTGGATCATCGTCGGTAAGATCCACCACTGGATCGGTGACAACAACGCGGGCCCTTTTGGATGGAGGGGGGTCTGATGAATCGGGTTCTGGGCCCGGTTTGCCCATCGGTGTGATGATAGGGGTGGTAGAGGTGAACAGGTTGGTGGGGATGGGAGAAATTAGAGGGGCGGTATTGGAGGGAGCACGAGACCGACCAATCTGAAATTCAGCAAAAGAGGGAAATAAAGGAGCACCACTTGAAGCAACTTGGGTTACCTCGTTAAGTCACCGTACCTGGGCATTGAGGTGTTGTACGATGGGGACCAGTGATTCGGGTAGGTCCTGTGCGGGCTCAGCTGCATCCTGTGGAGGTTCTGCCGCAACCTGTGAGGATCCCGCTGCGTCGGTCGCGACAGGCCGCTGTGCTGGCAACATCCGCTCAAAGTTATATCAGGTGATCCCGTCGCGGATGTGCTTGATGACCCCCGGCCACGCAGAGACCTCACGGTGAAAGGTGTCATCATTCAACTGGAATCTGAGGGATGCCCTGTGGAAGGTGGTGTCCGACACGCAAGTTGGTTGGAGGAAAGTGTGCCTGTGGCTGACCCCAAACCACACCTACTCACTATACTCATCCAACAGGTGCCTGGGAACCCGTTGCTGGTTGGTCACCACATCTGTCATCATCCCGTACCACGCCCGAAACGCTTCCGCGTTCACCTGTTTAGTGCTGGGGTCCAAAGATACCTGCCAGGGGGTGTATTTCATCGCGAGGGACTGGCTCGCGGTAATCTCCGCCGACATCCGGACGGGAGGAAGGTGCCATTTCCACATGGCGAAAGCTAAAATCAAGTAACCGTAAATGAAACTGGTGGTACACTTGTAGTTCTCTTCGCAGGCCGCGAAGAGTTCTTTTAGCACAAAAGAGAACCAATTCAACCTGACGCCCTGGATGCAGTGCTCCGCAATGGAGATTGTGTCCAGAGTGCACTCTCCCTTCGTGTAGTGCTGCATCGTCTTGCTAGCGATAAGGTAGCAAGCGAACCGAATTTCTGGCTTATTGATCAAATCAATTTTGGCACCTTTGCCCCCCTGGCGAGTGCCATACTTGGTGTACAGGTCTGAGTCACCCGACTTTCAGGCGCGCTTGGAGGATGTCTGGCCGACAGCGGAGACATCTGCACCATTTTGAGACAGCCCTGTAAGCCGATGAATGTCTTCGACATGAATTGGAATTTCCTCATTGAGCCACAGGGACCCGTTCTGTATCCGACTGAGGAGGAACCCGGTGCATTGTAGGGCCGGTCCCGTAGTTCTGAAAACTGGAAGAGTCCTCAAATGCATCAAGGATGACTGTTGTAGGCCCCTGAATTCTGGTCGCATCCGGCTGTTGGAGCTGTTGCCTGGCGTGTAATGATGCTCCATGTAGGTCTACCAATGGAGGTGGGGGAATTCAGCTGGGTCGGACAGGTTGGCGTCCATACATGCTGCATTGTCATACTTGCCAACTAGCGACTCTACGCAGTGAATCCGACTATCCAACACTAGTTCGGGGATGGATAGGAGAGCCCTCGGCATCTTGGCGCAGCGCTGGTAAACTTGGAGGATTCTTCTGGAGTTTCCTGCTGGGTGCGGTGCGCTTTGAGGCTGCAACTGCTCTGGAGTCGCTGCAACTTCCAAATTGAACTGGCCCATCATTCTCGTGCTGATAGCCTTCGTGCAAGTTATGTCATCTACTGGCACGAGCGGAGTTGATGAGACTCCATAACGACAATTAATTCTTGCTATCTTTCTTGCCTGCGATAATCGTGCGATCAATCGCATGCCTGTGTGTAATCTGACAGTTTCTGACGGCGTCATGGGGAGATGGGCGGGCGTGACGGCTGAGGGAACTGCGGGTGATGGAAAATGATTACGGTACGATTACTGTCTACTTATGGTAATTTATGACACAGATCTGAGCGATCCTACGGACTGACAAAAGGACTAACGGAAATGACCTGGACTGACACTAGCACGGGGATGGATCCTACGTGAATGACACGCTGGACTGGCGCTGTGACACGCTGGACTGGTCCGCCCCGAGCACAGTCGGTTGCGGTGAGGTACCCGCAACTGACCAGTTATTTGACAGACTGCCTATGAACAAAAAAGACTCCCTACGCTCATCCCGGTTGCGGGAGAGTTATTCGACTAAGCTACTCTACGGGTTCTCTCAATTGCGAGAGTTATTGATGAAAAGTGAAAGGTACCTACTCCTGGTAGGGTTTCAGGCATGCGCCATTCACCCACCCAGGAAGAACTGTACCGTCCAGCTATGCCAACTTAACGGCTCCTAAGTCGCGGATCTCGATGACAAAGTAGGGTCCCAACCAGTGCATCTGGAGCTTGCCTGGAAACTTCTGGAACCGGCTGTCATATAAGAGAACTTTGTCGCCAACTTGGAAGGCTTTGGTTTTGATGTGGTGGTCGTGCCACGCTTTCTGTCTGGCCTTCTGAACCTTCTGGTGGAATTTCTCCAGGAATCGGGCCTCATCCAGCTCCTGTAGTTCCTGGAGGCATTCCCGAAGTGACTCCTCGTCCGAGAATTCAAGGGACGTTGCGATCAAAAGACTGGGTACAGTGAACTCGGTGGGAATCACAGCTTCCCGGCCATACACCAACTGGAATGGTGTCTGGTTGGTCAAACGTTTCACTGTGGTCCGGTAGGCCCATAATGCCATTGGGAGGCACTCGTCCCAATCGTCGCGCTGAGCATTGCAAATTTTAGTCAAGCCCTTTTCGAGAATCTTGTTGAATGCTTCCACAGTACCATTGGCCTATGGGTGGTATGGGCTGCTTTTATGATGCTGAATCATAAATGTGTCCAGTAGTGACTTGACCGTGGCATTAATGAAATGCGTACCCTGATCATTGGTCAAGCTCCGTGGGCAGCCAAAGCGGCTGATGATGTGTTCAAAGATGAACCGAGCAGTCGCGTACCGTTGCTGCCTCAACCCACCATGTGAGGTAATCTGTGGCGGTAATGATGTACCGGGCCTTGGAGTGTCTGGCGACTAGGGCGATGGGACCTACAAAATCAATAGCCCACTTTTCAAACGGCCACAACACCTGCACTGGGTGTAGCGGAAGCTCGTCTCGGTGCGAAGGCCTTCCCGTCTGCTGGAAAACATCGCAACGCTTCACATAGGCCTTACAGTCAGCATGTACCGTCGGCCACCACAGGCCAGCTTGGAGCACCTTCCTTGTGGTGGGTTTCGCACCCACATGCCCTCCCGCAACACCACTGTGACATTCCCACATCACTGCTTCCCGTTCATGGTCGAGAACACACCTGCGCAACACCTCATCAAGGCCCAGTTTGTACAGCTGCCCCGCGATCAATCGGTAGTCGGCCACCCGGACAACCAGGTGGCATTTCTGAAGCGGGGTGTAATCCTGAGGGCACTGTCTTGTGGTCAGATAAGTGGCAATGTCAGCCAGATAATCTGGTACTGCTTCGACTTGGAAGAGGTCGGCATCCGGCAGCTGATCATCCAACGAGCCTTCATTCTCTCCCGTCTCCAACCTGGATAAATGATCGGGACCAACATTCAACCTGCCAGGCTTCACAATCACTTCAAACGTGAATTCCTGGAAAAGTAATAGCCAACGACAGATTCTTCCTTCCAACACAGGCTTATTCACCAGATACTTCAATGCAGAGTGGTCCATGAAGAATGTGAAATTTCCGCCCAGGAGATAGTGGCGGAACTTCTGGAGGGAGTACACCATCGCCAACGCCTCCTGCTCGGTCGTGGTGTAGTTCTTCTCTGCATTCGATAACCGACGGCTGGCGAAGTACACCGGGTGGTCAACTGTCGTCTCCCCGGGTTGCACCAATACAGCTCCAAGTGCAATACCGGATGCATCAATATGCACATGGAACTGCTTATCCCAATCGGGGTGAACAAGTATGGGCGTCATCGCCAACTTCTCCTTCAAGGTGTCAAGTGCCTTCCTGCACTCCGCCGTCCATTGAAACACCTCTGACTTCCGCAACAGTTTCTCTAGAGGGGCCGTAATCTTTGCGTAGTTGCGAATAAACCGCCTGTAATACCCTGTGTGCCCAAGCAGTGCTCGCAACTAATTCACGGTCTTTGGGGCCTCCATATGCACGATGACCGCGACCTTGGCGGGATCAACGCAGACCCCTTGCTTGCACACCACGTGGCCCAAGAGTGTGCCGAATGGAACTGCAAAAATACATTTCTTCAAGTTCAAGGAAATATGCAGTTGACGACACCGGTCAAACATAACACACAACAGGGAGGCGTGATTCTTCAACAGGCTGTAGACGGTCCAGTCGTCCACGTAGACCTTCAAGAACTTGTGAATGTACTCCCAGAAAGCAGCAATGACAATCCGGGAAAACACAGCCGGTGCGTTCTTCAGACCAAACGGCATAACGTGGTATGCGAATGATCCCCACTCAGTGGTGAATGTCGTCTTTGCCTTGTCTTCCTCGGCAATGCGCACCTGATGGTAACCCGAAAACCCATCAATGAATGAATAAGCTTCGTTTCCCGCAACGTGATCTAGGACTTCATCGCTGAAGGGAGTGGGAAACGGATCGTGGATGCAGGCATTGTTCAAGCTCCGGTAATCTACACAGACATGGATCTCCACTTTTTCCTTCTTGTTCTGGATGACAATGGGACTCACCCACTCTGCTTCTTCTATTGGAAAGATGAGACCTGCAGCCAGCATCTTGTCAATCTCCATCTTGACCTTCTCTTTGATACGTGGGTTCAACCGGTAGGGTCGGTGCTTCACCATCCTGGCCCCTGGTTTCAACGCGATGCGCATCTCGCCCAGATCCCCCTTGATCCCCTTCAGATCTGCAACCGAAGACGGGAAAAAATCTTCGTATTCCCGGAGGAGGCTGAAAATTTCTTTTTTTGTCTCCTCGTCCCAGTAATCTCCCACCGTTGCGAGCTTGGGTCTCTCGTCTGTTCCAATGTTCAGCTTCTTTGTCTTTAGGGGCTGTAAATGGACTCCTTCAGTCGTCGGCTCTTCACTGATGCTCAAATCGCCTTCCCTTTCGTCAAAATAGAGATGCCTGAGGTCTTCCAGACTATCGTCATCCGGATCACCGTCAATCCGGCGGCAAACCAACTCGAGCCTGACCTCAGGTCGTGACACCACCGGGCCCCCATCAGGCTCGGGATGGCGGAAAAAAAAAACCTCCTTGACTGCCTGTAGGGCCTGAGACTCCTGCGCCGTCTCCCCTTCGAACAAGAAGCACCGCACAAACTTGTCCGCGACGGCCTGCCAAGAGCAAGTGCCCCGTTTTTGCTCTTCCTCCAGGTACCAGGCCTGGGGAATTGTACCCAGGGAGTGGATAAACCTGTGGACCCACAGCTCCTCAGGGTACCGGGTGCTACGCCACTGTTCCTCGCAGGCCCGCAAATGGTGTCACGGGTCGGAAGTTCCATGATACTTACGCGTACTGCAGGGTCCTTCGTCCTCTTTAAAGCGTGCCCGCAGAGCATCCGCCACGCACTCCCATCGCAACAGAGTGTTGCGGTGATTTTTCCACCACCATGCCGATGTTGACTGCAAAGCCACATCCAAAAGTGGTATCCGGCTTTCAGCTGGGACCAAGTCATCCACCTTGGTAATAAAAGTGTTGACTTCTTGCATGTTCGACAATGTGGGATATCCGCGGATCTCAGTCCCTACCCACCGAACTTGGGCAATGGAGGCACATCTCCACGTGGTGGTCTCATACCCCCCTTGCTGCCAGTCTTCCCAAGCGAGTTCGGATCCGAGCTCCGAGCTCTGCACACTCCGCCAACTGACAGAGCCAGTCGCGGTCGGGTTAATATAATCGTCCCGCTTTCCTGCAGTCATCTGATAAAGGTGGTCCATCATCTGAGCATCCTCTCGATTTTCCACCGTTTCTGTATATCGCGGGCCCTGATACGGGTCGAGAGGCTGGGTGACCCGTACCTCCCCATCCTCAAAGATCATCAGCTCCTTCTTAAGGTCGATGATGGCGTAATTCTCAAAAGCCCAATCAATGCCGAGTAAGGCAGGATAGGGATCCTTGTCGCCCATGATATCAATAACCTCAAAATTGGTGTATGTCTTCACCCCCACAACGTCGACCTCAACACCCTCGAGCCGGCCGATTGGAAAAATGCAATACTGGTTCGCCATCCTGAGTTGGATTGGTGAGTAGGCCAGCCGTGGCCTTCCAAGAGCCTCCCATGTCTTTCGTGGCAGAATTTTGACGTCGGACCCCAAGTCCAACATGGTGTCCCTGATTTGGAACCCTGCGACCTGCGTGTTAAGCCGGAATTCTTTGCCTGTTCATTGCTTGTTCTGCTTGACACGCTGCACGTATTGAGGGCCAGCGTCCGCCGGATCTCTAAGTTCTGTGCACCCCTGCAGTGCTCCATCCAAAGCATACTTGAGCTGCTGCCGCAGCGCAGTGCTGTCAACAATCCTGAGGAATAGCTGGAGCCAATCCTCGACCACCGTACCTGCGACATTCTGCGCACCAGATTCCAGCAGCACGGGCTCCTCCAAACCTCCCTCATTCCGCAATTGGGCGAATGCCTCAACTGCCTCTTGGAAATACTTCTTCTGGACTTCGGGCCTGATCAACTTCTTCGGTGATGCCGGCTGAACCACTCGTGCTGGCTCCTTCCTGTGGGCATCCTCTCCAGTCTTCTTTCCCCCCCTCGTCACGATTGCGACGTTTTGCAAGTCTGGGGTGGCGGTCCCTCGTGACTCTGAGTTTATCAGATTCACTCCCCTCTGCCTCGCCCGTTCTTTCCACTTCTTGATGAGTTTCGGACAGTCTTCTGTAGCGTGGGCGTTGACCCGGCACTGGGAACACCAAGGTCGTCGCGGAAGGGGACACTCTCGAGCCACATGACCCTCCTGGTCACAGTTGTAACATTTTACCGGACTGCGTCCGCCTGTGCGGCCTCCCCGCATGTCTCCGCCACCTCTTCCCCTTGGAGCCTCGTTCACCCTGTACGAGGGATGATCCAGTCGATCCGCAAGTGCGTCAAGCGCCCTGCACTGCTCAGTGTTGTGAGTCGTGGACACATAAAATTCACAGTATACATTATTCGGGACCGTGGAGTACTTCTGTAATATCGGGCACATCCGAGGAGGATACCCCAGCGTCCGGCAAATCTCGCAGTACTCCGTGGTGGAGGAACCCGGTTGCGATGGGAACCCCGTGTAAGTTTGTTGCGGCTGGTAGACTCCCTGCGGGTTCATCGCCGCGCCACCCCCTGGTGGTGGACCCCCCTGGATTGCTGCGACCGAGGGTCCTGCTCCTGCGCTGCGCAACCGAGGACACTCGGTTGCTATGTGGCCCTCGACCAGGCAATGAGTACACTAAACATTCGGTCGCGCCAGTCACACTGGCTGAAGCTCCTTGAGCTTTTCAGTCAAGCTGGAAATCTGGTGTTGCAACCCTATCAAAGAAGGATCTTGCGGGGCCGCGCCCCCCCCCCGATATTCCTGGGGGTAGCCCGCCATGGCTTCAATCTTCATGGCCTACTCCAAAGCGTCCTGCAGGTTATCAATCTTCTGCTGAGTGAGGGGGGTTCGTGTCAAGGGGAGCAGAGCCTTGATGAACCAGTCCCTCTGGTGGTTTGGATCGATCGGGTAGCTAAGTTTCCCGATCGCGTCCTTGAATCGCCGCATCAACTCCCACGTGGTCTCACCTTCCTTCTGCTTAATTTCCCACAGCTCTGACAGGCCCTGCTGGTCTGTCTGGGGAAGCTTGAATTCGCGGACAAAATCCCGCTTCACGTCCGCAATTATGGGGTTAGGATGAGCCTCAGACCACTTGATAAACCATCACAGAGCCCTCTCTCTGAGCGTGGTTTGGAATTCTATTAACTTCCCAGCATCTGGCGTCTGGCGAGCCCTCCAGATGGCTTCGCACAGGTACCAGTGCTGCTCTACATCATCATTGCCCCGGCCAGAAAACTCTGGATACCGGGTGAAAGATCCAGCCATGTGTACTTGTGGAGAATTGACCAGGATAAAGCCTCCAGGTCCTGGTTGCGTAACGGTCCCACTAGGAAAAATACCACTACTAGTAACGCTGCTAGTACCAGACGTTACTGACACTGATGAACTATTGTATGACCGACTCAATGCTTGTAACTGAATAAAAATATTACTTAAAGGTTGATACAGTACCAGGGGAAGGTCGGGATCCTGGCCATGCAGAAGGTGAGAAGTAGGGCTTCCTAGAGGGGTGGGTGCCGTCTGATCTTGAAACATCTGCTGCATCACGACGTGCCATTCATCATTAGAACTCTCTTCGGGCTGCATCTTTCCATTATCTTCGCTAGTCACAATATCTCTTTCTCGCGTCGCTGGGCTCCCATGCACCCACTGCACTTCCACTGCTGTCCCGTTTTCTTCCCGGGTATCCAAACCCATAATTCCCGTCCTCTGAGGTGCCTCCTTCTGATTTTTCCTCTCAATCTCTCTTCTCTTCAAATCTCTCATTACCCTTCTTCGCCACCTATCGGCGATCTGTGCCCTCCGATGTGCACGTCGCTCCCGCAACTTGCATGCGGCCTCAACATCCATTCCCCACCCCCACTTTCACATTCTACACAGCATCGGTTCCCTCAACCCTTCCCCCAACACGGGAGGTTTACGCTTCCATACTCATTTTGTGGAATTCAATCAACCCTTCGTCCACCATCAGAGCTTTGACCCACAACGGAATCTCCTTCAACAGCTTCCCTCTTAGCCCTGAGTGGAAAACAGCCTCGGCTTTCGAGAAGGATTGATATCACTCAGCAGCAAACTCCACCGTGTATCCTTCCAACGTGGTCCTTACCCAGAAATCCACTGCGCGGGTTAGTTCCGTGTCTACCCGATGCAGTGCCACCAGATCTTCGTGCGCCCACCTGCGGTTTATCTTCCGCAAGCCTTCTTGGGGCACCGTCGCGCGTAACCTCGGAAACCAATTGTAGAGGTCCGTAGGGAACCTTCCCCAGAAAATTTCGTACGTATTACTGGCTGAGTCAGAGAAAAGAACAAGCTCCTTGATCGCCGCCTCCTTTTTCTTGGTCAGCTCTACTTGCTGAGCAATGAACTGGTCAAGATGATCATCCCACCATCGCCGTATTGCTCCTTCAAAAATCCTCGATACCATCATCTAGATCCCCTCAGAACATGCAGGTCCCGACAACGAAACCATTTTTTGGCGAGAAGTCAGGTCTCGCGGACAAGACCCAGGTTCAAGAGTTGTGGCCAACAAAGGGGTCCGGTGTAGTCTAGGAACACGCCGACATTTTCACCCTGCTCTGGGGAGCAGTGCGTCTCACCTGAGGCGTGCCGCAACCACATGCAGAAGGGGATGAGATCAATGGCAAGGAACAAACCCGCAACTAATGAAGGACAGTGCATCCATTACATATACAAAGTTATATACGCAAGATCACTCAATAAGCATTCAGACATTTGCAAATAAAATTTTAAACCAGCATAAACACATTACAAGCACGTAGACATCTTATTGAGACAGCAACCTTCCATTATATTAATCTCTTGGCAGAACACATGATTACATGGCATTCTCACTGATAGCTTACAAATCTGATACAGATGGATTTTGGAACAGAAAGGTAGAATAGAGAAGATAAAGAGCCATAGGAAGGACATGCATGATTCCTCTGCAACTGCTCTGTGCGTCTTTCCCTGTCTCCAGCCTCGCAACCTCTTCAGCATCCTCCTTGTTTCAGCTGGGTGCCTGTTATTTATTCACTTGCTCGTGCGACTATCAGTTCCTCTGTGGCTTTACTTCAGCTTCTCCCGGCTTCTCTCCTGTTATCTATGTGTTCTACTTTTTGTCTTCTGCTGTGTGTTTCCCTCATCTGCACTTGTCCCTGTTCTATATCCAGCTATCGCATGCCTCCGCGCCACCTTGATAGCTCCGCGACTCCTGGTAGTTGCGGCGCGGTCGTGGTTTCCATGTGTATTCATACCGCAACTCAAAAAGGGTCAAAATTCAAAATGTCTTAGCCAAGATTTCAAAACTAAACAAAAACAAGGGCCCCAACATATTGGTAGGAGTATGGAGCTAATAGTGCATATGGAAGTAGGTATCCTGGTGGTTATAGGTCCAGTAGAGATGACATGATTACAGATGGAAAATTCTTGGACACTCTGGACAAGAGAGGTGAAAGACATAGGTACCATTCTAGTTTTGGTTCTGATAGGAATCATGATCATCATCACTATCATCCTTCAATGAAGAGTATAGGTATTATTTTCCGAATTAGTTTAAGAAAGAGTATATAACATACCTCTTTGCTAGCATTTCCATGTTATTCTCAGTTTTGTGATCAGAGCACTGGTTTAATATGATCACGGTATGGTGAGGGTGGGCATGGTTTAGCCTCTTGATTCCCTTAGTTTTGTTTTTGGATGAGTTTATCCATTAAATCCCACATTCATTCTTGGAATATGGCACAGGGGTTACTGGATGAAGAGATATTTTTCTTAGCCATGTCTTTGCTCGGGTGAAATGTGGAAGTCTCGAACCTGGCCGACATTTGCCTATGTTTAATGGAAGCTAAGTTCTGTTTTTTTTTCACCTATTATTATGTGAATTTAATGGTTGTATTTTCACTTTTATTTCCATCATTTTATGTTGGTTATAAGAATTTTTAAATTATTGGTTCATGTCATGGTTATTTCATGTATTTACTTGTCATTGTTAAAATGATGGATGCAAGACCTAATTGATGCCATACCTGGTTAAGGAGGAAGTTGGTGGTCCTTCATGTAATGTTTCATAATATTTTTCAGTCATTCATGCTTTTTCTTGTATACTAGACCAATAGATTAAATTCATGCCAAGTGTTTGACATAATTTTATTCCGAGTTGGGGATGGTCAGGCCTCGCCATGGAGTTAGTTTTTCATCAATTACAGTTATCATTATGTATTTAATCACTCCTAAAATATACAATAAATTCTAGGAAATGTATGGGATTTTGGGCTTAAAAAGTACCTTATATCTCATGGACACAAGCACAGTTCTGTAAAATTTAGTCTCTGGATGCTCAGATGCAAGCTCATGCATCCATCGAGAACCTCTCAGATGCATGGATGCAATACTATGCATGATTCCAGTGGGTTTTCTTCATGAAATCTCAGTGGAACCGAGGGATAGGTGAGATGCTCACTAGGATATCCTCTAGGTGTCCTCTAGCAGACGATAGAGGTTTGTGTTATTGTTTTCCACTTCGATTCCACTTCCTTAAAGTCACCAAGGAGGTGACCAGTTATAATTTGAGTCTCTCCAATAGAAAGGGGTTCATATTGTCTTTTCTTAAGTAGGTATCCATGGTTCTAGATAAATTTTCATGGCCGACCTGATTAGGCTGAGCTGATCTAGAAGTTGGATTTTCAAATTTTCCCACATTCTTTCCATGTTTTTCAGCAATTTCATTGTTATATATGTTATATATAACCCTATTTGAATATAAAGTATTACATAATCTTATAAAATATGTTGCAATTTCCATCATACAGCTATTGAGGAGATCCATGCACAAAGTTTTCAAAGTAGCCAAAAATCGCGTCATGCTACCGAGGAGATCCATGTAGAAAGTTTTCAAAGTAGTCACAAATCTCAAAATAGCCAAAAATATACTCACACTTTCGTAGGGATCAATCTTTAAACATCCTCTCACAGATTTGAAATACTGAAATCCAGAACAAAATAAAATAATTCCCAAGTTTAGTGAGGGTAAAAAAGAAAATAATCCCAAGTTAGAAATTTTACTGAGGGTAACTACAGAAAATAAGTCTTATTCATACCTAAAATTATATCACTCCATGATAAAACTAACTTAGTAATTCACTTCAAGCGAGGGTGGCATAAGTGTAATAGACCGAAGAAAAAGTCTCATGTTTAATAAATTTCAAAATAAGACCATGGTTCAAGGGTTATTCCATGATGAATGTTGGGAAAAATATTCTAGTGGGCATCACTAAATATGTGGTTATGGCTAAGGAAAATGCCAAAGGCAAAGGCATTAAAGAGGAAAAAAGTATTTCTGGCACATTTTTTTACGAAAATAAAGGAAAATAGGAGAAAAGGAAGTTAAAAGGTCACATATTGCATGTCAGGAGTAAAATGAAGGAAAATAATGGGAAATGAAGGAAATAGAGGCCTCATCAATAAAAAGGATTATGAGGATGATTTAATGGCTTATGTCAGTTCATTTTTGGGAGTTCTCTCATTAATTTATCTCTCTCAGTCACTATTGGATACTTAGAATTTTCTTGGAGAAATTAAATATTAAGCCAAGGAGGAAGAAGACAGAAAACGAAGGAAAATAAAGCAAAGGAAAGCCAAGATAAAGCAAGGAAAATAAGGATGTAACATTTTCAGCAAGAATACTTGCACGTAACATATTGCATGTGTGATTTCCTAGTTGGTTTTGACATGCATGGCTTATGCATGTTGGTATTTGGCTATTTTTTTATCAGTGGAATGGTTTTGTCAGGTTATGACAGTGGTTTTCCGCCTTACCTTGCCTTTTTTGGATGTCATGCCATGTTTTTATTTTGATCTCAGTTTTGAGTTATGGATTTTCCGGATGGATTCATAATCTAGGGCAGAGGTGGTCTCAAGTTTCATTCTGAAAGGCCTAGGAATCCCTTGACCGATTATGGAAGGATACATGGTAAGTCCTGAGGGAGGTGTCTATGTTTAAGGCGTAGTGATCAGGGATTAGATTGTGGTAAATCCTGGGAGACAGGGAGACAAAAAATTTCCCAAGGATATTGATGGATTCCGGATAGCATTTCCACGTTCCTCTCAGTTTTGTGATCAGAGCACTGGTTTAATATGATCACAGTATGGTGAGAGTGGACGTATTTTAGCCTCTCAAATCCCTTAGTTCTGTTTTTGGATGATTTTATCCATGAGATCCCACATTCATGCTTGGAATATGGCATGTGGGTTACTTGATGAAGAGAGATTTGGCTCAGCAATGTCTATGGTCAGGTGGAACGTGGAAGTCTCGAACCTGGTTGGTATTTGCCTATCTTTAATGGAAGCTTAGTTATCTGTCTTTTTCACCTATTATTATGTGGATTTAATGGTTGTATTGTCACTATTATTTCCATGGTTTTATGTTGGCTATAAGCATTTTTAAATTATTGGTTCATTTCATGGTTATTTCATGTATTTACTTGTAATTTTTAAAATGATGGTTGCAAGACCTAATTGATGCCATACTTGGTTAAGGAGGAAGGTGGTGATCCTTCATGTAATGTTTCATAATTTTTTTTAGCCATTCATGCTATTTATTGGATACTAGTCCTGTAAATTAAATTCATACCAATGGTTTGACATCATTTTAGTCTCGATTGGAGATGGCTAAGCCTAGTCGTGGAGTAATTTTTTGATGAATTGGTGTTATCATTACGTATTTAATCACTCAAGAAAGCTACAAGAGTTATTTGCAGTATCTAGGATTTTAGGCTTAAAAAGTTCCTTTAATCTCGTAGACGTAGGCACACTTCTCTGAAATTTAGTCCCTTGATGCTTGCATGCAGGCTCATGCCTGCATCCAGTGCCTCTCAGACACATGGATGCAGTCTGATGCATGATTCCGAGGGGTTTTCTTCATGAAATCTCAGTGGGACCAATGGACATGTCAGATGGCTGGCTGGAATAGGCTTTGGGGGTCTTGTAGCAGGTGGTAGAGGTCTGTGTTATGTTTTTCCACTTTGATTCCACTTCCTTAAAGTCACCAAGGAGGTTAAGTTTGTCTTAACTTCCCCTCATCCCATGTTTAGCCTGGTTAGTAGGTTACTTGAGTAGCCCTCAATGGAGGTGTACATTACAGGTGGTATCAGAGCGTGGTTGCACTCTACTTGAGAAGAGTATAATGTTTTATTTCAGTCGTCATGTACTCATGTCATTCGTGTATGTGTTTCTCATGTTATGGTATATCTACCTTTTGCATCCACGTCATGTTGGCCATGGTGGAAGTGGTGTTACCATGGAAGGTTTGATGGTGTTGTTGTCAGTATGTTGTCATGAGCATATGACTTAGTATACATGTCAGGAGGGCACATGTTGTTTAGTTTGTATTGGTATGGCTGAGGTTGTCATGCATTAGGTCATGGTGTGTAATTGGTATGCTCATGCATTGATAACTAGACTTTAACTAGAATGTTTTTTATGCGCTAATATACCATGTGTTACAAGTCTACATGTTGTTATGAATATGTATATAAATGTATTATGCTTATTGGTTGATCTTTCAGGATGTATACTCCTCGACTTATGCTAAGGTACATTGGTTAATTGTGATTTGGTTTAAGCTGACATGAGATGCCTTGCAGGAACAAGTCAAAGACGAATAGAAAGATGGTAGAATCAAGGATTCCCCTTATGAATCAAGTGAGTAGCACGGGGTTTAGAATTTATATAATTGAGAAATTACACTGAGAATTTTGAAGGAAGAGATAAGAATTTGTAATGCATAAAATGACAGAATAATACAAGAACAAGAAATAAAATTAGAAGTAAATGCGTAAAGCCTTTATATTTTGTCAAATTTGCAACGATATCAGCCCCTGTGGATCAATTATGGGTACGAGGATGGAGATAATGGTGCATATGGAAGTAGGTCTCCTGGTGGTTACAGGTCCAGTAGAGATGACACGATTACAGATGGAAAATTCTTGGACACTTCAGACAAGAGAGGTGAAAGACATAGGTACCATTCTAGTTTTGGTTCTGATAGGAATCATGATCACCATTGCTATCATCCTTCAATGAAGAGTATAGGAAGTATTTTCTGAATGAGTTTAAGAAAGAGTATATAACATACCTCTTTACTAGAATTTCCATTTTCTGCTCAGTTTTGTGATCAGATCACTGGTTTAATATGATCACGGTATGGTCAGGGTGGGCATGTTTTTGCCTCTCGATTCCCTTAGTTGTGTTTTTGGATAATTTTATCCATTAGATCCCACATTCATGCTTGGAATATGGCACGGGGGTTACTAGATGAAGAGATATTTTGCTCAGCCATGTCTTTGCTCGAGTGGAACGTGGATGTCCCAAACCTGGTCGGTATTTTCCTATGTTTAATGGAAGCTAAGTTATGTTTATTTTGCACCTATTATTATGTGGATTTAATGGTTGTATTGTCACTGTTATTTCCATGGTTTTATGTTGTATATAAGCATTTTTAAATTACTGGTTCATGTCATGGTTATTTCATTTATTTACTTGTAATTGTTAAAATGATGGATGCAAAACCTAATTGATGCCATACTTGGTTAAGGAGGAAGGTGGTGGTCCTTCATGTAATGTTTCATAATTTTTTTCAGTCATTCATACTTTTTCTTGTATACTAGACCGATAGATTAAATTCATGGCAAGTGTTTGACATAATGTTAGTCCCAGTTGGGGATGGTAAGGCCTAGTCGTGGAGTCAATTTTTGATCAATTAGTGCTACTATTATGTATTTAATCACTCCTTAAATCTACAAGCAATTCTAGGAAATGTATGGGATTTTGGGGTTTAAAAGTACCTTATATCTCACGGACGGAGGCACAGTTCTGGGAAATTTAGTCCCTAAACGCTCAAATGCAGGCTCATACATGCATCGAGAGCCTCTCAGATTCATGAATGCAGTACTATGCATGATTCTAGTGGTTTTTCTTCATGAAATCTTAGTGGAACTGAGGGATAGGTGAGATGGCTCACTGGGATATCCTTTGGGTTTCCTCTAGCAGGTGGTAGAGGTCTGTGTTATTTTTTTTCCACTTCGATTCCACTTCATTAAAGTCACCAAGGAGTTGAACAGTTATAATTTGGGTCTCTCAAATAGAAAAAGGGTTCATATTTTCTTTTCTTAAGCAGTTATCCATGGTTCCAAAAAAAATTTCATGGCTGACCTGATTAGGCTAAGCTGATCTGGAAGTTGGATTTTCAAATTTTCCCACATTCTTTCCATGTTTTTTAGGGTTATATGTTCTATATAACCCTATTTGAATATAAATTATTGCATAATCTTATAACATATGTTGCAATGTACATCATGTAGCTACTGAGGAGATCCATGCACATAGTTTTCAAATTAGCCAAAAATCTCGTCATGCTACCGAGGAGATCCATGTAGAAAGTTTTCAAAGTAGTCGCAAATCTCAAAGTAGCCACAAATATACTCACACTTTCGTAGGGATCAATCTTCAAACATCCTCTCACAAATTTGTAACAATGAAATACAGAACAAAATAAAATAAGTCCCAAGTTTAGTGAGGGTAATGAAAGAAAATAATCCCAAGTTAGAAATTTTACTGAGGGTACCTACAGAAAATAATTCTGATTCATACCTAAAATTATTTCACTCCATGATAAAACTAACTTAGGATTTCACTACAATTTTCAATCATCACATAACAACTATTCTATTAAACGACTTATCATAAAACACCTTGTTTTAACAATTTTCTAGTATGATTCATGACGAAAAAGGCAATTTTTACAATAAGCTTCAATAGTTGCTCCAATTATTCAAAATATGACCATAACATATTAAGCCATTTACCAGCTTTTGTAATGGATGCCAATGTTGGAATGGCACGCAATAATATATTCAATATTCAGGGATTTGAATGCAGCAGGAAATAATTTAAAACTATCCTATAAAAAACATCACTACTATGGACTCCAGAAATTTGGGTGCAAAGTGTAGCAGGGAGAGTTTCTTATTAGGAATGCACGTGGATCTCTGACTTATTACGAATAGTAACGGATCTTCTTACAGAAGTTAGCTTTAGTTCCTTATTTGGACATCGTTGATCAGGTAAACACACACAAAATTGTAAGTATAAAATTAATCGAGAATACATTTATTTGATACACATTGACCAAAGAGTTATGAGATACCTCTTTGTGGATTTCATTCTCGTTTTACGGGGGCATGAAGTGGATTTAAATTTTGGATTTATGTTATTTTATGGACTACAATCACCTCCAATATTTCAACCTCGGCCTGTATGTATTATCTGTATCAATATTAATGTTCCCACAACTAACAGAGTTTCCAAAATCAGCCAAAAGAATTGATGTTGGTGGAGTTGAAACCCTTCGGAGGAGATTTCTGATATAATCTTGTTTTGATCTTTTGAAAAATTTGGATCACGTTTTGGAGAAATATTATTGACCTGTTCTACAATGTGATTGTTGGAATTATGTTGTTGTATTGGTTTTTTATCTTGAATGAATAAACAGCCATCATCCTTGTTATTCTTTTAAAATATGTGAAGTGTATTTTTTGTTTTGAAAAAATAACCCTGATGATCCCTTTGGTGCTCAATTATAATTTGAGTCTCTCCAATAGAAAAAGGGTTCATGTTGTCTTTTCTTGAGTAGGTATCCATGGTTCCATCAAAATTTTCATGGCTGGCCCAATTAGGCCGAGTTGATTTGGAAGTTGGATTTTTAAAATTTCCCACATTAATCTTTCCATGGTTTTTAGCAGTTGCATTGTGATATATTTTCTCTATAATCCTCTTTGAATATGAAGTATTGTAGAATATTAGAACATCTACTACAATTTCCATCATGCAGCTACTGAGGAGATCCATGCACAAAGTTTTCAAAACACCCATGAATATTGTCATGCTACCGAAGAGATCCATGTAGAAAGTGTTCAATGTAGTAACAAATCTCTAAGTAGCCATGAATATCCTCACGCTTTCGTAGGGATCAATATTCAAACATCCTCTCACATATGTGAAATACTGAAATCCAAAATAAAAGAAAATAAGTCTCAATTTTAGTGAGGGTAAAGAAAGAAAATAATCCCAACTTAGAAAGTTTACTGAGGGTAACTAAAGAAAATAATTCTGAGTCAGAAAGTTTATTGAGACATACCCTCCATAATTCTTTGATTCCGTCAACCTCAAAAATAGACTTCATAAATGGCTTTGCAAGTCCCTGGAGGTACTCTTCACTGAAATTCCATGGAGCAGTACATGTGCATGTGGCACCAACACCTATTACAACAAATACACTAATGCAGAAGGCCAAGAGTATTTTGATTTTCCAAATGATGGACATGCAAGGTTTTCTCACTTGCACTTCCAAATGATCACCCTTGCATTTTCTCACTTGTTTCTCTGACTCGCCTCCCATATCAACCTTCTCCCGATCGATTAACAACACAAATCGCTTCAAAGGAGGGTACAATGGTGATAGATAAGGGATACATATTGCTGAAAAAATTACATTGCGGTGGTGATAGATAATGAATGATGCATATAGCAAAAAAATATAATAAAAATGCCCGATCAAGCAAGTGATGGCAATATGTAAGAGTTGGAAATAAAGGTTGGAAGGAATATGACCATTGACCTAATCCTATCTGACTATTGGAAACAAATTTTGGCTTAAGGAAATTGACACATTGTAACATACACGATAGTTCAACCAATTTTTTTTTTTACTTTTTACTATATTATAATATATATAGATATAAATCTAATAATCTGAATTTCCACAATTAAATTTAGGACTATGTTTAATATGCATATTTCCTTGGTTTAACTTTATCCATACAATGTTTTGACATATATTAATTATATTTGCAATAGCCAATTTTTAATAAGACTGACGTATCGAAATATTTATCAACCTTAACTCTATTTGACATATGAGCTTGTAATAATGTCCTTATTTCATTTCACATGATATCCTGGGTTGACTATAAATGTTTTGGTACCTATGGCATGAATACTTAATCCCAAAGGGACTTTGGTAGTTTGACGGATCTTCAAACTTGATTATGTATTTATCATTTGAATAATGACATATGTGCATAGGGTTCAGTCTTTAATATCGGATAAGGCTAAGGTACATTGCATGTAAATTTTTGTTCAAGTCGAGGACACCTGCCCTTTCGATCGCCTTTGGATTTTAGGTTTAACCATCTACGGTTGTGATCTTTGAGCTCCGGCTTAGGGTAATGACCCCTCCCAAAACCCTAACTGAATTTTCATTGTGAGTCGGCTCTGAGGCATTTCTCTCTGTAACTTCTCCATAACCCTAACGACTTAGTTCTTTTATTCTTCTGCTTGGCACTAGCGGCCACAATTTTACTGCGGGTATGATTTTAATCCCACATCCATGTGATAACCATTACACTATTTTCATGCCATAGTCGATACCCTATTCTTAAACCTTATGCATATTCTTTGTTTCTTTGTAGTTTTCGCAGGTGGTCTAGCAATGTGTCAAGGCTCTGCTCCACAGCTAGTAGCCTACCTTACAGTAATGGTTCAAGGTTTATTTTTATGCCTCCTTTCGTTGGGAATAGCCACCCACGTGCCTCTGATGGTGAATCTTCCACATACCTAGATCCTTACACAGGTTCTTCGCTCGATTTATGCTTCATTTGTTAACTTAGCTTTGATTCATCTGTCTTTTTCCCATGTAGGGTTGCAGTAATAGTTTGTGAATTAAATTAGTCAGGTAATTTGTAATTTCTATCTCTCTCTCTTAGTTTTCACAATTAGCTCAGTAGTCAAAGGTGTAACTTCTAATTCTGAATGGCTTGTGTTGCTGTAGGTAACTTTCCGCAGTTCCATAGCTAAATTATCTTCATCTATTTGTACGTAAATATTGCTATCAACAGTACCTTTCTTGAACCCTTGCTGACGTAGATATCCATCAAGACGAGCATACCATTCTCTGAGAGCCTGCTTGAGACCATATAGAGCCTTCTTTAACCTGCAAACATAGTATTTTTTTCTGATAGTAGAAAACCTTCAGGTTGTTCGATGTAAACTTCTTCTTCTAATTCACCATTCAGAAATGCTGACTTAACATACATTTGGTAGAATTTGATTTTTCTTGAACATGCATAGGCGAGAAAAATTCGGATGGCTTCCATTCTAGCAACTGGTACAAATGTTTCGTCGAAATAAATTCCTTCCACTTGTGCATAGCCTTTGCAAACCAATCTTGCTTTGTTTCTGTTAACCTGTCCATCTTCATTCAATTTGTTCTTGAACACCCATTTAGTCCCAATGACATTTTTATCTTTTGGTCGTGGAACTAATTCCCAGGTGTTATTCTTCTTGATTTGATCCAATTCTTCATTCATAGCTGCTACCCAATGTTCATTTTGGCTGGCTTCCTCAAAACTACTAGGCTCAAAGGTTGCTAGAAAATCAATGTGAGATTTTTTTGATGAACGAAGCTATTGACCTTCATTTATGTCACCAATGATTTGATTTGATGGATGTTTCTTTTGAATCCATTCTTTTGTTCTCGTTGGAGGAGCTTCTTGTTGTTGTTTTGGTATATCTTGATGATAATTATTTACTTCTTCCTAGTTGATAGTTGCTTCTTGTTCTATAATTTTCTCTATGTCCTTTTCAGCCTCTGTCTCAAGTTTAAAAGATTCTAGATCCTCATCATTATTCGTTAGAAAACCATCTTCGTCAAATGTAACATTTATGCTCTCCACTATCTATTTTTGTCTTACATTATAGCATTTACAGGCCTTTCTCTTGTGTGCGTGACCAACAAAGATACCTTCATCAACACATGATTCAAACTTACCCAAATTTTGATCTTCTCTTTTGATATAACATTTGCTTTCGAATATTCTGAAATATTTTACATTAGTTGGTTTTCCTTTCCATAATTCATATGGGGTCGTGTTGCAATTATTTCTAAGAATAATTCAGTTGATAATGAAGACTTCCATATCAATTTCTTGAACCCATAATTTTTCATCCAATTTTGAGTCCTTCAACATTGTTCTACCCATTTCCTGTATGGTTCTGTTCTTTCTTTCAGCAACTCCATCTTGCTGAGGTGTTCATGCTGTTGAAAATTGTCTTTTTATTCCATTTTCATCACAGTACTGCTGAAATAATTTGAAAGTGAATTCTCCACCATTATCTGGTCTTAGACACTTTATTTTCAAATCAGTTTCATTTTCGACCAACTCCTTGTAGATCTCAAAGCACTCAAATGCTTCATTTTTTCTTTAGGAATACGACGACTGTCATCCTGCTATATTCATCTATCATTAACATGAAATATAATTCTCCACCTAAGCCTTGTGTTCTCACAGGACCACATAGATCAGTATGTATCAATTCCAATGGATGTGATGCAAAGTGTTCTTTTGTTTTAAATTGGACTTTTGTATGCTTGCCGTGTCAACAAGCCTCACATAGTGTGTTGGAAGGTTTTGAGATTTTCGGCATTTCTCGTACTACTTCCTTTTTTCTTATCTTGACAAGATTGTCAAAGTTTATGTGACCCATTTGTTTGTGCCATAACTAGCTTTCATCTTCTTTAGCTAGTATACATGCTTTAGTTGCTTCATCTAGAACATATATGTCGTTTGGAGCTCAACTTGCTGTAGCTGCAATTTTACCATACCTGCCTTTCCTCATTTCACATTTTGTGGAGTTGAATAGCATTGTGTGTCCTTGATCGCACATTTTTCCAACACTGAGCAAATTTTGATTCATGTTTTCAACCAATAAAACATTCTTGGCTATAACATCTTTGCTTCTGAGAGTGACGGTACCTGATCCTATAACATTTGAAGATCCATCATTTCCAAAGGATACAGTTCCATCCTTCTTCTCTTCCAGCGATACAAATTTCCTTCTATATCTATCCATATGCATTGAGCAACCGATATCAACATACCACACATATTTGTTGTTTTAAGCCTTAAGAGCGAGAGCACAATTATCAGTCTTCTTCTTCTTCCATGTTCGTCTAGTTTCTGGCTTTGAAGATTCTTCTGTAGGATTTTCAAGTCTGCAGTCTCTGGATATGTGTCCAAATTTCTGACATTTGTAACATTCCATATTATTTCTTCAATGTTCAAATCTATTGATGTTTCGTTGAGCCCTAGGAGGTTCATGTTTGAAGGATCTCCTAGAATTGTATTGTTTCCTAGGGTACATGCGACATTCTACAGCTTTATGACCAAATTTTCCACATGAATAACAATAGCCATAAAAAATATGTTCATACCTGGATGGAAATATTCATTGAGGAATCGTCTTCCAAGGATGTTCTTGCGAATCTTGTCCAATGAAATCTACATGCATGTCAGATCTCTTAGGTTCATTGTATTTTGTTGTAGAATTTCTTGCTTCTTCTTCTTTGTCAAACCGAGGCCAATTCTATCATTGAAAGATCGTTGATTGTTGATGAGTTCTTCTAATTCCCTTGAGCTGTTGGCATAGTTTTGGACAGTTTTTCCCTTCTTCACTTCCTTACACGGCGAGACTACTTCGGCTTCTAATGCTTCCCTTTCTTGGTTGCTTTCTTCCAACTTCTTTTAAAGTGACTCTTCAATACATTTTTTTTCTTCAACTTAAATTTTGAGACCTTGAACTTGTTCTTCAAGAGTATTGGAATAGATGTTCTCATCCTTGAGCTCTTTTATAAGCCTGATTGCGTTCTTAGAAAATTTTTCTATGGTCAACCCTTCTTCTTCGTTGTTTGATACCTCTTATTTATTGTGCTTGGCCAAAACAATACTCTCTCATTGGCTTCTTCTTCGCTGTCACTGTCTTCATCAGATGATGAGATATCTTCTTTAGAGAGAAAGTTCCTTTTAGATCCTTTCTTTTTTTCTTGCTTATTGAATTTCTTAAAGCCTTTCTTTCCTTTTGAGTTTCCATCACTTATGTTTGGACATTTTGCTACGAAATGCCCAACCTCGCCACAGCTGAAACATATCAATGGAAGTTTACCTTTGAATTTTCCCTTGCCAATTTTTAGTTTTCTCATAAAGTAAGCATATTATTCATCTGAAAGACCTTCTTCATCATCTCCCTTTTCTTCGCACTTGTAGGTGCATGTATTTTCAGTTGAAGGTTGTTTGTCCTTATTGGTTTTCTTAGATGCAACGAACGCAATTTCTAGATGTGAAGTACTTTCTTCTTCATCTAGTATCATTTCATATGTTATGACAACTCCATGTAATTCCTCTTTGTTGAGTTTGCCTAGATTTGCATTGTATTCTAAGACTGATAACTTTGGGTTGAATCTCCCTGGTAACGTTCTAAGAATCTTTTGTATAATAGTATTCTCGTCAACTGACTCTCCCAATCCTTCTAGAGTATTTATTATTTCATCAACGTATTGGAAGTATGCAGCAATATTTCCATCTTATTTCATTTTGATTTGCTCAAATTTTTCGTTATATATTTGAAGCTTTGCTTCTTTGACATTTGAGTCACCTGCATATATATTCTCAAGCTTGTCCCATACATTTTTGGCAGTTTTACAACCCAACACCTTATGATAAGAAGATTCAATAAGTCCATTGATAATAATATTCTTTTCTTTTGCATCATTTACCAAATTCTTCTTAACTTGTTCATCCGTGGTTGATGTAAATCCATTTTGAACAGTGTCCCATACTTTGTAACCTTGCGCCAAGAGATAGACCTCCATTCTTCCTTTCCAGAGTGCATAGTTATTTTAATTGAACAGAGGTACACCATTCTTGGTATGCTCCATGACCTCCTTCCAGCTATTAAACTGCTATTGAAGGAACCAAGGTCCGATACCAATTGTTGGAAATACTGAGAGGGGGGGTGAATCAGTATTCCTTTCAATTAGATCATTAGTTAATCTTCAATTATTATCAATGTTTGTACATTGATAGCAGTAAATAAAAGGAACATAAATGCACACATTTTTTAAGGTGGAAACCCTCTCTGGGATAAAAACCACCTGAATGCTTTTCTAATAATTCTTTAATATTCAAATCCAATTGAAAATAAAGCTCCAACTTTCTAGAATCTAGAAAATCATTCTTCTCCAGCTCCCACTGGATGAATGCTCCAATGCCCGAGATTCTTCAGTAGTCAACTGAACGGATGCCCCAACACCCAATGAGCTACAACTCACCCTAGCACCACCCTACCACCCTAAATTTTTCACAGGCTTGAACCTATTGGTGACTTCATGCACCAGCCTAGCACCACCCTATCACCCTATAGAAGAATAAAACAAGAATGGACTCTCGTACCAGGGAAAATGGTTCACTTTAAAATATTATATAATGATGTAAAAGAATAAGACACACTAGACCATAACCCCAACTATGACACAACCACCTAATGATGATCCTAGACCTCTGTTATGTGGATAAATCTTTCTTGCGGAAAAGAAAGATCTCCCTAGTATCACAAGGATAGCTAGAAACAAGCAGGACAAATGTAAAGTACTTTCTCTAGATTATATATGATTTAGAATTTTCTATGATAAAGAAAGGACCTACCTGTGATCCAATGCTAGTTGAATTCTTCTTTCCCATCGGTCCAAGAAGTCACCTCTTAAGATCTGCAAACAAAGACATGGAAGAGAATAAAAAGCACCTGCAACATATTCTGATTCAAAAATCACAAATCATTCTTCATTCAAGTAAACACATAAACAACTTGTTGAGAAAACAGGATCCAATTGTATTATATTTAAATAAAAGAAGAAGTCTTACAACTGCGTTTTCCTTGATGTCGTACAGATCCTTCCGGGGTCCGGAACAAGCATTTTCCTTTGGTCTAACAAGCCCTTCCACTCTTTGAACCAACCTAACTACGATTATGTAATTGTTCTCGCAGCTAGAAAAAATAATATGTTTCTTCAGCAATTCCCTTCTCTATCGTAGCTACTAAGTACAAAGAAAGTACTAAGTGTATACAAAATGTATAGAGAAGTTTTACATATGTGAGCATGTACCCTTAAGAATAAACCAAAGCTTCAATTTATAGGAGAAGGAAAGTGGTTACAGCTCCAAAATGGAAGGGATAGAGTCCCCTTATCAAGGTATTAATTCCAAAGACCAATAAATAGGCTCATTTTACGAAGGAATGAATATTCATGATAATGGAGGGAGTAAGGCTTCGACTGGATAATGCCTTCTAGAAGCTTCCAGCTGGGAGAATATTCGACCAGCTGGGCTTCTAGAATTTACTTTCACCTTCAATTTACCTTTTACTAGGGTCCCCACTTTTAATGAAGAAAACATGTGGTCGACTCTGTAGTTTTTAGAGCAAAAGGGTGCGGTGTCGCAGGTAAAGCTAAGGAAAAGTGCGGTACAAGTGTTTTTATGATTTTTACAAGCTTTTCTCCAAATTCAGGACTTGGTCTAGGAACTTTAGGGTTGTAGAATTTTAAGGGAGCATTATATAGGTATTGATGAACCTATATAGACATTAAAATGTCATGATGACAAAATAATGTGTAACTTATTGCCCCCTAAAGCGCGAAGTCTGAGATAATTCGAAGAGTGAAGTGCTTTATCATTCCAAGGATTGGCTTGTGGACACACTGGTTGAGACATGTAAAAACATTCAATGCAAATATATATATATATATATATATATCATCGCTGAGGTAGGCATTCCCATACTCAGAGTAAAAACTAACTAAGATGTTCTGATATAGAAATGATATTAATATTACATCAATAGTGGACACAGTATGGATGCAGCCATCTGTCATGAAAAATCTACTGCATAATGAATAATAAAACTCCTCGCAGCCTGGATGGTGGAAACTAGATCCAGGGTCTTGATTTCTGCTACCCGAACTAGTACGATTCTATCCATGCAATTGACTGTGTCGAAGTCAAACATGGTAGAAACCACTTGATTACCAATCAATGATGTGAAATGTTAACAAGTGTGAGAGAAACCATCAATAATGAAAATGGCTCTCAAAGTACTCAGTACAATCCATGAAGTGCGAATAAATGATTTGAAGTTGAACACTTCACGGAATCATTTTATCGAAGATCAATGATGTAATCTTCCATCGAAAGAGGGAAACCGGCCATTAAGGCATGCAGATTCCAAGGTACTGAAGGATTCTAGATCAAGTTCCTAGATGATATGTTGTCGTCGATAGAAGGTGATATGTCGTAGGAAAGCCCATGACACGAAACCATTAGATAAAGTTTTGTAGAAATATTTTGCAAGGGATGACTTAGGGATGGTCAACATGAATGGAGACAAATGTTTGCAAATGAATGGTTTGTTTGAACTGTCCACTTGAACATATAATGACACTACATATGGTTTGGTAACAATTGACCTAAAGCTAATACCCAAAAACCAGCTGAAGACTTTCAATGTGGTTTGATTAACTGATAGGCAAAGGATTTTCCCAACCCAAGTAGAAGTGTGACAAAAAGTGTCGTGTTCAAGAGTGGTATATTGCTTTTAAACAAATTTAAACAACTGGATCCATTTTCTCTCTTTTCCCCCACCATTTCTGGCAAGTACCTCTTTATTTTTGACAAGCTTGAGGAGGATAACATTTTCTTGTTATATAAGTTTAAAATCTAACCCTAAGAAGGAGTGGTCCATTCCTGTTTATAATTGACAGATCCTTTGCTATTAAATTTTAACGAGTCCAGTATAGGAGAAACTTGGTGTTTTTCAGTTTTAGGGAGTCAGAAAAAAACTTAAGAAAACTTCGTGGGTGTAATTTTTCGTAAATTTAGTCTCTCAAGCCCGAAAAAGGATAAAATAATACAAGAGAGAACTCTATTGACCATGATTTAGTCAGCGTATGCCTTTTTCGTAAATAGTCCATTTCAGTCCGGAAAAGGGGTAAACTTATACTGAAGAAACGATTGTTTGTTTCCTTTAATGAGTTCGAATAGTCAAGTACTCGCCAATATTTTCATGTTTAAAGAGTCTAAAAAGGGCTTAAAAGAGAACTCAAGATTTCACTTTTTCATAAGTTTTAACGAGTTTGAAAAAGGGATAAAAATTTACTCATGGGTTTCGCTTTTTCATAATTTTTACCGAATTCGAAAAAGTGATAAAAAGTATACTCCTTTGTCAAAATGATCATTTTACCCAAAAAATCTTGTATTCTACATAAAAACTCAAAAATTAAACATACATGTTTATGATTAATAAAAATAATTCGGAAAAAAACTTTTCAAAGTGAAAAATAAACAAAATTATATTTCATTTGTTCAAAAAATCTTATAAAAGGAGTTTTTCTAAATCATTTTTACCATTTGATTCCAGAGTGAAAGTTGAGAGCTTTTGTTGAAAAACTTTCCAAAGGAGATTATGAAAAATTCAACCATCGGAATCAAAAATCGTCAGCTCCGGGTAATCCACATCATCCTCGCCTTCATTTTTGTTCGTTCACTTTCTTAATTTAGGTTTGAAATTCATTTTCTAGGGGAAAAATATATTCAAAATTTCGACCACGGGGGTCCGCAGGTAATACACATGACACCTGCAGACCCCGACAATTTTTTAAAGAGAAAATTGTCGTGGTCCCACACTTTTTGTACAAGACGTGTGTGGATCCCCACACTGTTTCTATGCAAAAGGTGTGGAGGCGTCGTGAAGAAAATAAAATGATAGATTCTCCCAAAATAAACCAAAATTTTTCACTCAAATTGTTTCTAATCTTCCAATTTGCCCATTGCAGAATATCTACTATTCTTGAGTGGAGGGAACGCGAACATGAAGAGGTTGATGAGGCCGCAATGGTACATGTGCCCACATTGCGTGTGTTGATGGAATGTGGTTTATATAAATTCTGGGCTATTCAGGGTATGAGGGCCCAAGTAGACTTACTCACATGGCTAATAAACAAGAGGGACGTCTAAGAACAGTGCTTCATAATTGGAGATCACCCGCTCGAAATCGAGCTGGAAGATATATATTTTCTTACTAGTTTATCAAAGAGAGGTGAACCAATCTCTTTTTTGGGGCTTGGGCAGGTGGCCAATCTATCACTAGCCTTTAGCAAGAGTTCTGCAATGAAGAAGCAGAACCCAAAGATAAACGCATTGATATAAAATCAATCATCCATCCTGAACTGAAAGTGGTTGCATTTACTGTAACCCGGTTGTGTGGGAGCGCAGATCCACACGTTGCTACTTGATCCCAAATGCAGACTATTGTTGATTTTTTCAGAGGCACCATTTTCAATTGGTGTGAGGAAGTATTGGCCAACATAAAAGGCCAATTGACCCGGGAAAAGAACTCAAAGTTGAAAAACTTTGGGTATGGAGCTATTGTTGTCACATTTTCCCTAGAGAGAATTCCTTCACTTGCCCCACAGCTTATCTTAGTTGATCATGGTAGAGTAAGGGAGCCTCGGATGGTTTGATGGGTTGCACTGATGGCCCGTCATAGCGAGGGAGGTGAGATTGTTCATTTCACTACAGCTTATTTCCATTGGTTGGAGTACCAAATCTTCGCCATAGAAGATTTCCCATATGCCGGGATAGACTTCCGTGGTGATCGAGAGATGTCCCTTCCTCCGGGAACACAGTGGGATGACTCAAGTAAGAATCATTTTGACATGTTCTAAATTTTAATTTTAATTTTGTTTTTGTTTAAATCGTCCAATACTGATGACAAAAAATTTTAAAATTCATATGTTGGTCCACGCAGGCCAGCCACGCTCCGTCGCTTCGACAGGAAGCAAAGAGAGTCCATTGCAGCACCATAGGATCAAGCAGCTAAGATTCTTACAGACCTAGAACACAACCTAGAATGGTTGACCTTGGATATCCCGGAGACTTCGATAGATGATATCCCTCTCCGTCTTCAAAGACATGTTATTGGAGTTCCTGGTCAGCTCAAAAGATTCCTGAATAGAGTAGCACGAGCTATCGTTTACTATCATGATCACCACCATGGATAGTGAATGATTGTGCAGACTATGAAATTTTTGTTTTTTGTATCACTAATTTTTCCGATCATAAGGTGTTTTAAACCTATAATCGAGGACGATGTAATATTTTTTTTTGAAAAAATTACTACTACTCTATGATATTACTACTATTTCTGGCTATCTGTTCAACATGTTTATAGAATGTTGTTTTGATTTACTAATTTAATGTTGCAAATGTCTATTTATAACACTAGTAGCTAATTCATCAGCCAATGTGTTTAAATTTCTCGGAATGTGTTGATATTCAATGTAATCAAATTCTCATTCCAAGAGACGTACCTTCAAAAATAATCTCAATAATACTGGATTTTTAATTGCGTATACTCTATTTAAATGTAATACAATGAGTTCAGAATCTAACCTAACGACCAAACGTTAAATTCCAGATAATAACTCAATCACTGCACTATATTCTGCAATATTATTCGTTGTTTGACCAAGGCTTACCCCATGCATAGATACTAACTCATCAGTGGGTGAATAAATAACCCAGGCTGCAGAAGAAATATTATGTGTACTACGACGAACACCATCAGAAAAACCAATATATGTTTGAAGGGATGTCGACATCTGCAATATCAAGAGTAATCCAGATAAGCAGGAATAGTAGTAAAAACAAACTTAAACTAGGCACACTCTTCTAATCTAAGGCAGAATAGCTACGAAAAGAACTAATATACAAATAAAATCTCCACACAAGATTTAAGCATAATATCTCTTCAGATAAAGCCCATTTCTAGGTTTGTCTAAAGAGACCCCGTCATAATCAATCAATTCATAGGCCCCTTTTGCAAGCACGCACTTGACAATATAAGGACCATGCCACATGGGTTCGAATTTTCCAGCTCCTAGCTTATCATTAGCTTGGTCATATACCAATACTAGGTCACCCTCTAAAAAAACACAAGGTGTAACACTTCGATCGTACTAAGCTTTAACGCGTTTTTTGTGAGCTTCAGCTTCTAATGCAGCGGTGCGTCGAGTTTCATCTAATTGAGCTAAGTATAAAAAGTGTTTCTCCTCCTCAGAGGTAGCTGGTAGTAATTCTATGGCTAACTGGAGTAACGGTATTTCACATTCAATTGGTAACACAGCTTCTAAACCGTAAACTAGCTGAAAAGGAGTGAAACCTGTTGTGGTTTTTGTTGAGGTTCGATATGCCCAAAGTGTTGAAAAAAGTATGGTATGCCAATTCGATTTATGAATTCCAATTATTATTTTAATCATAGTGGTTAAAACTTTATTTACAGCTTCAACCTGACCATTAGCTTGCAGATAATATGGTGTAGAACTATCATGGCACAGGCCAAGGTGGTCGAAAAGTTCGGTCATCATAATGTTTTGAAAATGACTGCATGGTCAGTAATGATAGCTTGGGGTACACCAAATCAAGCAATCACGTGATTGAATACAAAAGTAGCTGCAGTTTTTCCATTTGCCGCAAATGTAGGCATTGCCTCGGCCCATTTGGTAAAATAATCTAATGCGAGAATAATATACACATGCCTCTCAGCCGAGTGAGGGTTACATTTAATGAAGTCAATGCCCCATTTGGCAAAAGGACCGACAGAAATTATTGGGTGAAGAGGATTTGGTGGTGCACGCATTTTATGATCAAAGATCTGACAATTGTGGCATTTTCGGACTGCTAGAATGCAATCTTTGAATAATGAAGGCCAAAAATAACTAACGCACAATATCTTTTTGGTTGTGGCATACCCAAACATATGACCGCCACATGCTCCAGAATGACAATCATTTAACACATTTTTGGCCTCTTCGTGGGTTAAACATCGTCAAAATACAGAATCCGCACTGTGATGATAAAGCGTGTCTCCAACAATATTGTACTGTCGAAAATGGTAACGGATCTTTCGTCGTTGTGAACGTGAATTCTCAGGCCAAAAAGTTTGGGTTTGGAGATAAATGATTATATCTCCATACCAAGAATCTAAAGTACTGATAAGAAACAAAGATTCATCAACGATTGGATGTTCTACCATAGTTTTTGTCTCAGTATTTGGGAAGTCACACATCAGTTCGGCGAACACTAGTGATTTCTTTGATTTAGATTTTTCAAATTCTAAATCAAACTCTTGAAGGATTACTATCCATTTAGAGTATTTTCCCCCTAGTAATTTTTTGGTCAAAATATACATCATAGGGTTACAATCAGAGATCACTATTATTTTTCGTAACAGTATGTAATGATGAAATATTTGGACATCTTGGACTGCTGCCAAGGCCAATTTCTCCACATGTGAGTATCTGAGTTCAGTCGGATTCAAATTGCGACTAAGATAGTAAATTACATGTTCGTTGTGAAATTAAACTGTTACACATTATTTTGTCACCATGACATTTTAATGTCTATATAGATTCATCAATACCTATATAATTCTCCCTTAGAAGTCTACAACCCTAAAGTTCCTAGACCAAGTCCTAAATTTGGAGAAAATCTTGTAAAAATCATAAAAACACTTGTACCGCACTTTTCCTTAGCTTTACCTGCGGCACCGCGCCCTTTTTCTCTAAAAACTGTGAAGCCGACCGCACGTTTTCTTCATTAAAAGTGCGGACCCCTGTAAAAGGTAAATTGAAGGCAAAAGTAAATTCTAGAAGTCCAGCTGATCGAATATTCTCCTAGCTGGAAGCTTCTAGAAGGCGTTATCCAGTCGAAGCCTTACTCCCTCCATTATCATGAAAATTAATTCCTTCATAAAAGGAGCCTATTCATTGGTCTTTGGAACTTAATCTCTTGATAAGGGGACTCTATCCCTTCCATTTTGGAGCTGTAACCACTTTTCTTCTCCTATAAATTGAAGCTTTGGTTTAGTCTCAAGGTTACATGCTCACATATGTAAAACTTCTCTATACATTTTGTATACACTTAGTACTTTCTTTGATATGTATATCCAGGGTACGGTTGTTGCGGGTAGACTGGAGTTTGTGAAATAGGTCCATATTGGTACGGCCCCTGATATAGTTGATAAGTAAATTGAGGTTGTCTCATTATAACTGTACTTGTACCATATTGTCCTGCAAGTATCTAAACAGTAGTCTGAATTGTCGGTCCAGAATGAGAAATAGAAACCTGAGGAATCTCTATTGACGTTTGAGGGGAAGATGTAACAGGAACTGTAGACACTACAGGAATAGGTGTGATATGTTGAACAGAAGTCTGAACAGCTGTTTGTGGTGGATTACTAGGTGAAATCGAATGAGGTTGTTGAACAGGACCAGATGCAGGTGTTGGAATTGAAGGTTGGACTGGTTGTTGGGGTTGATTATAACCAATAGGTTGTCCAACTTAATAATAAGGTACTTGCATATTTGGTTGTAAATTATGTTGGAATTGGGATGGATCCCACACCATTCCAGGATATGAGGGTCCCATTGAAGGTTGTACATAAGACGGCCCATAACTGGGTTGAAAACATGGATGATAATTAACTGGATAATTTCCACCTCCTTGTAACATTTGTTGTTCTGTATAGAACTGTTGTGCTAAAAGAGGTTGAAATCCTTGAGTAGGATACTACCCTTGAGGTTGATATTGACCTTGAGGCATGTACTGACTTTGGGGTTGATATTGACCTTGAGGTATGTACTATCCCTACGGTTGATATTGACCTTGAGGTATGTACTTTCCCTGAGGTTGATATTGACCTTGAGGTATGTACTGCCCTTGGGGTTGATATTGACCTTGAGGTATGTACTGTCCCTAAGGTTGAGATTGACCTTGAGGTATGTACTGTCCCTGGGGTTGATATTGCCCCTGAGGCATGTACTATCCTTGGGGTTCCCCCCAGGCTATATACTACTACCTTGAGATGTGGGGTTCGAAATATTTCCAGACATCATATAAACATGCTCATTGTTCAAAGTTCCAGTATTTGGTTCATTCAGGCCAGATGATGACATTAGTTTTCTCGGAAAAGGAGATGCTCTTGAGAACGTACGAGAGAGCGACTGATAGCCTGTAGGAACAGACGGACCACCATAGAGAAATGTTTCTGGCGATTCAGAAAACATAGATGACTCACCTGACATGTTTATCTGAGGTCTACAACCTATTGGTGTAGAGTAAAAAGGTATTCACGGTGGTGAATACTAAAGACCTACGTTTTGTAGAAAATCTATCAATGAAGAATACTAATCGTCTTGTCTGAAAGGACTATAAAAAATTGATTCATGTTCTCTAAGTTCTAAATTTTCCTGAGTTGAAGGGAGAACTACTTCTTCTTTTGTATCAGTGATTTCTTCAATACTAATGAGACTAGGAGGAAGATCTTCTATGATCCGATTATTCACTCTGGGTGAATCAGGATAATCAGGAGTTGGAGTAGTGAATTCTAAAGTAGGTTCTAATGAAGCAGGTTCAGTTTCTGGTTTAGAAATTTTAGGTTCTTCAGGTGATAATTCACTTGTTGTAGAAGCAAATTCGATTAATTCGGAAATTGAAACCGTTTGTGGGGTATGTTCTGCTACTTGCGATTGATCTACTTCGAAAACAGGATGAGTGATTATAGATGATTATCCTTGTTCCGTTAATCCAGTTCTACTAATAACATTTGGTATCAGAGATTTAAGTCCTTCTAGTTGGCTTGGTGTGTACTCAGGGGTTTCCCCTGAGTTTTGTGTGATCGTCTTGGTAATTCAGCCATGATTACTACTTTTAACACACGCAATCAAAGAAAATCTCAATCAAAAATTCCTAAAGTCGCCAAGAAAAAAACAAATGATCATACGCCTAGAAAATATAAGATATCAAACCACACACAAATAGTATATTCCCGCACTAAAAACACTAGTTGGTGATGAAATCCAACATCATAGTATTTTAATGCAGAAATGGCGGTTGGAACAGTTACCTCGACAACCTACTTCATGAATCAGACTGGTGCAAGTTTCTCCACTTAAACCATCTCGAGTGAATATAACCCTCCGGAGAGTCCAAGTGAGTCTAGCCGACGTCTACTCTAGGTACAGTGGGATCTTCCCTCCACTGTCACCTTGGGAAAGAATCCTAAAGTTTATGGCCACTAAGGTCACCAACATGAACAAATATACCTGGGGGGAACAGTCTATGATCCAATACACACCCAAGGGCAGAGTAACAAAGCTCAATCCCCTTGAAGGCTCCTTGACATAATCCAAGGTTTACTGAAAAGTGACCCTAGGCTCCTCGACAATGGTCAATCCGAGTTTTACCGTTGTTAATACATGTATATCTTCTATCGTTCATAATGAGGAAGGATTGATTACCTCACTGGTTCATATATGATCTCGTGCTTGACTCCTTTAGGAGGAGCTTCCCAGAGCATACATGCTACTATTGGAATTTTCTTACCACAAGATCGACTACTTGTTTTTTTTACTGTCTTGGAGAGTTAACTAAAACCTATTCCAAGACACTAGCCTAAGCTATGTTGGTGGAAAGAGCCCTAGGAAAATAAAAATTTGCTAGATTGATTTTAATTGAGCGTTACTTTAAGTTGGTTTTTTCTTAGGACAATGAACATGAAAGTGAAACTTCAATGATGCATAATGACCTGACTCCAAAAAACACTAAAATGCATCTATATGAGAAACAATTCATTCATTTTCAATGAAATCTATCTAAAAGACAGAGTTGAGGGATGCAATTTCTTTTAAAACATCAATCCTTCTTTTTAAAACAAGAATATATGAAAATAAATCTTTTTCATGAGAAATCAATGATTAATTGCTCAAAAATAAATCTCTTTTAACCTTGAAGTCTTAAACTACAAATAAAACAGTTTCCAAAAGAAAAGCATCATTACTTAGTAAAAAAAATTCAAAACTAAAAACACTAATTTTGAACTCTAAAAATTTCTAAAGATTTAAATTTTAAGACTAAAAACTCTAAAAATTTTGAGGATGTTTTGCTTAGTTTTTAATCTAACCAAGAAATCCTTTGCTTATCCCAGCAAGAAATCAAAATCATCTGATGGTGGTTTCAAAGTGAAATTCAAAACTTATTGAACTAAAAGTCTCTTAAGATTTGCAAATAAAAGAAAAAATTAAATCTAATTCTTAAAGAAGCAAGTTCGGCTATAAAGTCAAAGGCTCAGCAAGAAAACAATAAAATACCAGTGATCTAAGGTATATAAAGGTTTTCGATCTTTGAGAAACACAAAGACAAAGCAAAAATCACTTATAAAATGCAATTCTTTAGAAAATCACTCAAAACTTAGGAATGTTAGAAGAAACTTTCACAAGAGGCTTTTGACAGTGAATACAAGTCTGGGTAATCATAGAGAATATTGTAAGCTGGTGCCAGAAAAGAGAATTTTGAGTTTTTCAAAAACCTTTCTCAAGGTTTGCAGATTGTAGGGTACAAAGGTGCAATACCGTACTGTTTACACAGAGAAACTGCGGAGGTGACCGCACTGTTTTTAAAGGAAAAGTGCGGAGACCGGAAAAATTAAAGAAAAATAAAAAAATTCTAAATCTACTTTTCAAGGATTCTAAAGCGAATTTACCCAAACCAGTGCAGACTAATCAAAATCAAACCAAATGGTTTCAAAAGTCAAACTCAAAGAAAAATAAAACTAAGTTCAAAACAAACTCCCTAGTGGAGTCGCCATTTTGTTATGTAGATAAATCTTTCTTACAGATAAGAAAGATCTCCCTAGTATCACAAGGATAGCTAGAAACAAAAAGGACAAACATAAACTACTTTCTCTAGATTATATATGATTTAGAATTTTCTATGATGAAAAAAGGACCTACCTGTGATCCAATGTTAGTTGAATTCTTATTTCCCGTCGCTCCAAGAAGTCACCTCTTAAGATCTGCAAACAAAGACATGGAAGAGAATCAAAAGCACCTGCAACATATACTGATTCAAAAATCACAAATATATCTTAATGATCAAGGAATTTAAGAAATAAGGCATTCAAGTAAACACTTAAACAAATTATTGAGAAAATAGGATCCAATTGTATTATCTTTAAATAAAAGGAGGAGTCTTACAACCGCGTTCGCCTTGATGTTGTACAGATCCTTCCGGGGTCCAAAACAAGCGTTTTCCTTTGGTTTGACAAGCCCTTCCACTCTTTGAACCAACCAAACTATGAGTATGTAATCATTCTCGCAGCTAGCAAAAAGAATATGTTTCTTCAGCAATTCCCTTCTCTATCGTAGCTACTAAGTACAAAGCAAGTACTAAGTGTATACAAAATGTATAGAGAAGTTTTACATATGTGAGCATGTACCCTTGAGACTGAACCAAGGCTTCAATTTATAGGATAAGGAAACTGGTTACAGCTCCAAAATGGAAGGGATAGAGTCCCCTTATCAAGGTATTAAGTTCCAATGACCAAGGAATAGGCTCATTTTATGAAGGAATGAATGTTCATGATAATGGAGGGAGTAAGGCTTCGACTGGATAACGCCTTCTAGAAGCTTCCAGCTGGGATTCTAGAATTTACTTTCGCCTTCAATTTAACTTTTACAGGGGTCTACACTTTTAATGAAGAAAACATGCGGTTGGCTCCATATTTTTTAGAGCAAAAGGGTGTGGTACCATAGGTAAAGCTAAGGAAAAGTACGCCACAAGTGTTTTTATGATTTTTGCAAGATTTTCTCCAAATTCAGGACTTGGTCTAGGAACTTTCGGGTTGTAGACTTCTAAGGGAGCATTATATAGGTATTGATGAACCTATATAGACATTAAAATGTCATGGTGACAAGTAATGTGTAACAACCTCCCGACACTGCCTCTTCAACTCTTGGCAGATAGACACTTGTAAAATTTTTGCAATGATTCATTTACAATGATTTAGTACAATGATACCTTTACAATAACTATATGCAATGTTGCCCACTTGAAGACTTCATGTGTTGAACTTCTTGCTGTTGTTCTACACCTTTATTGTTGCTCTTGTCATGCTACCCTCTGCTGCACCTTGCTTTTCTTTGCTACCCTAGAAATTCTGGTCCTTTGCAGCCCTTGGAAACACATGATCTAGCTTTTATTGCCTTCTAGGATCTCGATATCGAATTTGTTGTATCTCTGTTATTGCAGCTCCCCAATATGTGATTTTTGGTTCTGTAGTAGTACTCTGAGTCTTCTTTCCAATGCCATAGGTCTGATCCAATTTGGATTCTTTAAGAGAGATTTATGCCCAATCTCTCACAATGACCTAATTATGGACTATTTCAGTAGAGCGAACTTGTATGGCGTGAAACGTGTCACTATTTCTTCATTCGGCTCTGAAATTGATACAGAGAAAACTAGTTCCTTACACTATCTGCTGCTTTTTACATATTTTCAATATGATACTCAGAGAGAGAGATTTATGATGATTTTCCCAAGGTCACTTCTTTGAGATGAAGTTTAGGAGCCTGCACAAACACTGACTTCCACAGATGCTATCTCCAAAAATATTGCGCACCCTGATCTAAAATTTTTACAAGAGCTTCCTCAGGATTTCGACTTCGCCTAATAAAATTTTCAGCTCCTGAACCTTCGTAGAAAAAAAGTAAGAGCACAAATTCCACGATGACCTGTTTCAAGTAGCGAAATCCCTATATAAGGAGGATATGAGGATCACAATTTATATAACTGCTTAGGTTGAGAGGGTCTTCAACAAGTGAACGTGGCAGGGATTTTAGGAGCTTAAAAATTATTAATTATTGACTTTTCAATGACCCATGCCACAACCCCATGGGGTTTTAGCCCACTAACTGGGATTAAAAACTTCAAACATGAATATCTCTCAAACCGTGAATAATTACGTGGCGTGCCATATATCAACACAAACATCTCGACAAGTAGAAACCATCAAAATCATTCTTGACTCAGAATATAGTAATTTGGTAGGTCAAAATTCCTATGCAATATTGGGGTAGCCCTGGTGCTGCTTGGGTTGACATCAATGACAACTGCTGATCAACAATATATATAACAGTTCTACTGTAATGTACGGTATATTTTACAAGAAACATAAATAACATTTAACTACCACATTTCCAGTACAAAGTTCTTCATTTCATTTTTCAAGAAAACGTTTCCTGTGTTAAAAGAAATCTATGTAAATATTTCCATATTAAGAAAGTTCGTCTAAACATTTATGTATTCAAGAAATCTGTCTAAACATCAAACTTTCCAGTTCTTACTATTTTCTGGAGTCTATATACTTATCTCGTTCCAGAATCTGCTGATGATGTCCTCCCTACCATGAGAGATGGAATTGTGTCCTCATCTCCCCTGTCCTCCACACCTGAGATGAGTAGGTTGACAAATAACCCAGAAGAGACCTCAATACCCATGGTCCAGTACTCTCCCTTTCCAGGGTTGAGGAATGCTGAGTGTTTTCCCCTATTCACCACCAGCTCAGGAAATCTTTTCACTCTCTTCCTCTTATTTTTTTGTCACTAAACAAAACCCCTTTTCCTCACTCGGATGTGATTTTATCCCTAGAGGAAAGGTAATTTTTTCTTAACTATGTTATGGTCAACCATTCTCAGTTCTTGGAATACTTTTTATCATCAATCTTATTTTCATTTTCATGGAACCAAAATTTGATAATTAAATTTTATTTCCAACAAAACATAATTAATTCATGTTCATCATGTAATCCTTTTCTCAAAAGAAATAAATGTTTAGTCTCTTCAAAACAAATAAATAATATAACAACTAGTTTTCACTTAAGCCAATTATCACAACTTCCCCCTCTAGAAGTGAACACTATCCTCGATGTTTCATTGCAACTCAGCAAACAATTTTGGATAAGCCTCACGAACAAATCCTTCATCTTCCCAGGTAGCCTCGTCCGAGCTGAAGTGCTTCCACTACACTTTAACCTGGGTGATGGCTCGCCTCCGGAGCATGATTTCTCTCCGATCGAGTATTCGTTGAGGTTCAACCAGAAATTCATCGTCTGGTTCAACCTACATTCAACAATACCCTGAATTAAATTCTCATAAAACTTAGTATTTTAAGATATGATTTTTAATCTTACCCTACTTGAATGATTTGGCAGTGGATTACATGCTTTGGGTCATGCAACTATCATTTTAATAATGACACATGAAACACATTGTGTACTTGGATATGGCTGGGTAAATCCAATCGATAAGCCACAAGTCCCACTCTTTCGAATATTTGGAAAGGTCCATGGAACTTGGGAGCCAACTTGGCACAGGAGGTCCACCTTAGAGTGCTCTTCTTCGGTTTAATCCTTACATACACATGATCGCCCACTTGAAATTATCAATAGGTTCTCTTCTTATCTGCATATACCTTCTGTCGATCTTGAGTTGCTTTCACATTTTGTCTGATATTCCTTACTTCTGATTCCATCTCAGCCAACATCTCTGGTCCAAGTATCAACTTGGTTTCGGGGCTACTCCAATTGATAGGAGTATGACACTGTCGCCCATACAAGGCTTCAAAGGGGCTCATATTAAGATACTCTTGGTAACCATTATTGCATGTGAATTCTACCAAGTGTAGATATTCTTCCCATTTCATTGGCTGATGCATCATGTACATGCACAACATATCTTCCAAAATTTGGTTCACCTGCTCAGCGTTTCCATCTGTCTGGGGATGATAAGCAGTTTTGAAATTTATTTTGGTTCCCAAACTTGTAAATAGGGTATTCCAGAATGTTGAAGTAAACTTCACATCCCTATCTGATATAGCAGTCTTTGGAATGCCATGCCATCTAAATATCTCCCTCATGAAGATATTTGATATTTTCACGGTTTTGTAAGTAGACTGTACGGGTATGAATTGTGTTGTCTTAATCTACCAACCACCACCATAATGGAGTCATTGTTCCTTTTTGACCTTGGTAAACCAGTAATAAAATCTAGGGATATAACTTCCCATTTTCATTTAGGCACTGGTATAGGCTGCAAAAATCCGACTGGGTGTTGATGCTCCACCTTAACCTTTTGACACTCCAGACATTTTTTTAATTATTCCAAAATATTCCTTAGCACACCATGCCAAAAATAGGATTTTTTAATTGTTGTTATCATTTTCTGGTATCCTGGGTGTCTTGCGTAATTATTGCAGTGATACCCATCCATGATCCATTCTTTTAAACTCATTCGGTTTGGGATATATAACTTTCCCTTGAAGGTTAACAATTGATCCTTGCTAATTTCATAGTCAAAAGGTTTTTCTTGTCTTCTAGCTTCCTCCAATTGCTACCATAAAAATCAGTATTCTAGATCCTTCTTGTCTTTCTCTTTTATCTGATCTAAAAATTTACATTCGATTTGATTATAACAAAGTTCATAAACACAATGCAATTTTTTGCTTAGGGCATTGCCACACAAATTTATTTTCCTTTTACATGTTGTACATCAAAATCAAATTCTCTTAGGAAGGCATTCCATATTGCTTTCCGAGTGTTTAAATCTGCTTGCTTAAAGTAGTTGGCTAGGTTGTTGTGATCGGTTTTTAACACAAATATTTTTCCTAACAAGTAATGCCTCCATACCCGAAGGGCATGCACTATTGTTGTCATCTCTAAATCATAGGATGAATATCACTATTCATGATCCTTTAATTTTCTTGATTCATAGGAAACCACTCTTCCTTCTTGCGATAAAATTGCCCCAACTCCTTCCTTACAAGCATCGGTACAGACTTCAAATCTTTGTTGGGGCTGGCTACCCTTAACATCGGGGCAGTGGTCAATAAATGTTTTAACCTTTCGAAACTATTCTGACACTCACTGGTCCATTTAAATACTTTTCCCTTTCTCTACAAAGATGTAATTGGGAAGGAAATATTTGAGAATCCTTCAATGAACCGTTGATAGTATCCAACTAACTCCATAAAGGATCAGATATCTGCCACATTTTGTGGTACTCACCATTCCATAATAGTTTTGATTTTCTCTGGATCGACGCTATTCCCTCAGTGGAAATAGCATGGCCTATATATTGGATATGTTCTTTGAAGAATTCACATTTGATGAACTTAGAGTACAGCTGATGTCATCGTAACATCTCCAACACTATCCTTAAGTGCTCCTTGTGCTCTTCCATGCTTTTTGAATAAATCAAAATATCATCAATGAATATCAGAACAAATCCGTCCAAAAAGGGGTGATATATTTCATGCATCAGCCTCATAAATGTTTTTGGTGCATTAGTTACACCAAATGGTAATACCACAAACTCATAATGCCCATATTTGGTACGGAAAGTAGTATTGTAGATATCCTTGTCTTTAATCTAGATCTGGTGATATCTAGATCTTAAGTCTATCTTCAAGAATACAACTTCCCCCTTCACTCGATCAAACAGGCCATCAATTTGTGGCAACAAATACTTATTTTTGACTATCTATTTATTGAGCTATCTATAGTCCATGCACATTCACATGGTTCCATCATCTTTTCTTTACGAACAACACCGGTGCTCCCCAAGGAGACACACTCGGTTGAATGTACCCTTTGTCCAACAACTCTTGCAGTTGCATTTTCAATTCAAATAGCTCTGGTACACTCATTTGATATGGGGCCCTTGAAATTGGTGATGCTCCCGCCATCAACTCAATAATGAAATCAATGTCTCTTCTTGGAGTTAAGCCTAGTACATCTTCTGGAAACATGTCCATGAAATCTTGTACTACTGGTATGCTTTCCAGCATAGGGGAATTTTCCTTAGAATTAGCAAAAGAAACCTAAATGGCATAAATTTGACTTCCCTTTCTAATACACTTACTCATTTGAGAGGGTGTGATGGGACACAACTGTAAGGGTTTCTTGATTCCTTGTAACTCTTGGCGAGTTCCATCTTGCATTATGTAATATATAATCTTCTCTTTACAATCTACCAATGTCTAGTGTCTCTCTAACCAATCCATGCCTAGTAATACATCATAGGATCCTAAAGGTAGTATATTCAAATCCACATTTAGCTGTTGGTTTCTAATTTCCAGTGTACACTTTGGAATTCTGGCACAAACTTTTCTTTTTTCCCCAGTGGCTAGCTGTACCAGCCAGTGATTTTTGAATTTCTGACCTATAACTTATAGATTTCTACTATTATTGGGTTTACATAACTTAAACTAGCACTTGGGTCAACCAAAATAGAAACAGGTTGCAAAAAGAGCTTACCTTCCAGCTCTATCATCGTTGGTGTCCCCCTGTGTGTCCTCCAAAGCTGCATTAATTCTGGGTATGTTCCGGGATACATTTCCCAGTGTAGAGGCTTCTTGTAAATTGGCTTATGTATCATTTCTTCCCCGCTGTGCACATATCTTATAATAGTGAGCCTCACCACACCCCCAACACTGTGGAGGTGGTTTCTGATTTTGTCCTTGCCGAGGTTTGTTGGAAGCCTTTGTGGGATTTTCTTCCATAGGACAACGAGATCTTTGATGGTTTCTTCTGAACTGTTTTCTCTCTAAATTCCTTGCAGAATTTTTAAATTTATTACTCCTAATCTTTTTGAAATTTGAACTTCTTTTCTGACCTTTTCTTGGATGCCAATTTTTTCCCAGTTCTCCTTTTTTCTTGGAATATTGGTAACACATTCTCGTTGTTTGAATTGCTTCATCCATGGTCCTTGAAATCATGAACTCAATTCGTTCTTTCATGTGGGTTTGAAAACTACTTAAGAACCGCTGAACCTTAGCCTTTTCATCCCTTAAATAAGGAACATATCTTAATAGGGAAGTGAACTTAGTTATGTACTCATCCATTGTCATTTGGCCCAACCTAAAATCATGGAATTATCTGGACTTTTCATTATATAAATGTTCTGTTAGATACCTATCCTTGAAGTATTGCTAAAATGTATCCCATGTCACATCCTGATCTTCAATGTTGTGGACATTATTGACTTCCTCCCACCACAGGGTGGCCTTTTCTCTCAACTGATAGATGGCCAACCTAACTTTAAGATTGTTGTTCTACTCATAAACTTGAAAGTGTTTGTTCATATTAATCAACCAAGCTTCAACCACCTCCTCCGCTTCTCCATCAAACGTAGGTGGTTTTATCTTTCGAAACTCACCTTGTAGTTCCACTTTTTGTTTCTTAATTTCTTGTTGTTCTGACACATTACCAGACTCAACCTCATTATATTTTCTATTTTTTTTACTCCATTGTGAATGGCTTCTTTCCACTTTTTCATTATTTTGGTCCTTAGCTTGTCATTCATTTTATTTTTGCATATTTCTGTCAGTACTAGGTTGTAACACTCCTTGATTTTGTTTATCATAAATGCTTTTGAGTATCCTTTCCTGCTCTTGCATCAAGCGCTCATTATCACTCCTAAACCGGACCAGTTTTTCCTGTAGCTTCTACAAAGTGCTTAGTGGTATATTGGTTTGATGTTGCTGCTCTTCCAGTAATCTACTGGTCTGATGGTGTTGATCTACACTTAGATGAATCCACATTTCTGGATTCATTTCTGGATGGGACTTGGGTGTAGGTTCCCCTACATTCCATGGTTTTTGGTGTGTCGATCCCCTCCTCATTTTCCTTCTACTGTTATTTCCTTTTTTGTGCACTATTTACACACAACAGTTTATCATGTTAGGTGACCCATTGGGTCCCAGTGTATGAACATTGCTCTGATACCACTTGTAACATACACGATAGTTCAACCAATTTTTTTTTTTACTTTTACTATATTATAATATATATAGATATAAATCTAATAATATAAATTTCCACAATTATATTTAGGACTGTGGTGAATATGCATATTTCCTTGGTTTAACTTTATCCATATAATTTTTTGACATATATTAATTATATTTGCAATACCCAATTTTTAATAATACTGATGTATCGAAATATTTATCAACCTTAACTCTATTTGACATATGAGCTTGTAATAATGTCTCGATTTCATTTCACATGATATCCTGTGTTGACTATAAATGTTTTGGTACCTATGGCACAAATACTTAACCCCAAAGGGACTGTGGCGGTTTAACGAATCTTCAAACTTGATTGTGTATTTATCATTTGAATAATGATATATGTGCCTAGGGTTCAGTATTTAATTTCAGATAAGTTTAAGGTACATTGCATGGAAATTTGCATTCAGGTGGGGGACACCTTCCCTTTCGATCGACGTTGGATTTTAGGTTTAACGATCGACGACTATGATCTTCGAGCTCTAGCTTAAGGTAATGACCCCTCCCAAAACCCTAATGGAATTTTCATTGTGAGTTGGCTCTGTGGCGTTGCTCTCTACAAATTCTCCACAACCCTACCGACTTAGTTCTTTGATTCTTCCGCTCAACACTAGTGGCCAAAATGCTACTGCAGGTATGATTTTAATCCCACAACCCTGTGATAACCATTACACTATTTTCATGGCGTATTCGATACACTATTCTTAAATCTTATGCAGTTTCTTCGTTTCTTTGTAGTTTTCGTAGGTGGTCTAGTAATGAGTCGAGGCTCTGCTCCATGGCTGGTAGCCTACCTTACGGTTATGGTTCAAGGTTCATTTTTATGCCTCTGTTCATTGGGAACAACCACCTGCATGCCTCGGATGGTGAGTCTTCCATAGACCAAGATCCTTGCACAAGTTCTTCACTCGATTTATGCTTCTTTCGTTAACTTAGCTTTGATTCCCCTGTCTTTTTCCCATGCAGGGTTGCAGTTATAATCTGCGGAGTAAATTACTCAGGTAATTTGTATTTTTTGTCTTTATCTCTTATTTTTCAAAATTAGCTCAACAGTGAGAGGTGTAACTTCTAATTCTGAATGGCTTGTGTTGTTGCAGGTAACTTTCTGCAGTTCCATAGCAAGGGTTACGAATATGTTTTCCATTTATTTGAGAAGTTTCGATTGTTATACTAATTTCATTTGTTTCCCCTAACAGGTACCAGAATTCCTTTAATGTTTTCAGCATGAGCCTTATGGGCTTAGCTCCATGAATTTTATGGTTTTTATGAATTTATATATTAGTTTCTCTGGCTTGGTATTTCCTTACAATCCCGTTTTCATGTATTATCGGAAGCTCTACCAGCGTAAAGGCCAAATGCAATATTTTTTTCTGGAATTCTTGTTTTGTAAATTGATAAGGGTTACTCCAGGCTATTGGTCGAACACCTGGCCCAACCTATGACGATAAATTCCTCTATGTAACCGAGTTTTGTATATTCCTTACTATGGAAAGTACTTGACTCAAGTATTATTTGTGATAATCTTTTGGTTTTCATTTAAGTTCAGACTTCTTCTTATAAATTGAAATCACTTTTTTATCGTTCTCTGAATATATATGTGATATGAATATGTAAATTTACAACATTCTATCTTTTACTTACTTGACTCTAGCTTCAGTCGAAAAGATTGTTTGAAAGGCTCGTCTTCATTTCTTATCTATAGCAGAGATTTAACATTTTGTTCCTGCATTAATTTCTACATAAGAGAGTTTTATATATGGTGTTATATATGCCACTCTGGCTATTGAATTTTCTAGAACTTCATATTTATATTCCCTTAATGCATACAAAAAATTTCCTTTTTATCTGCTTTACTATTCCAGTTCCTCGTTTAGTTAGAGGTGTCTGGACCACCTGAATGCGGAGTTATTACCCTACAACTCCATTGTCCGTGAATATCATAGACTACCTATCAATGACCAGTTCTGGGGTTCAGGGTTTCGACCCTGGACCCTGAACTAACGGTTCACCTAGTTCATACTACTCAGTTGTTTATTTTATGTCTTTGTTTAACTTGGTGTTGTAGTTTATGTTCACAGTACGTTTCTTGAAAATCAAACTATGACTCCAATATATGCTTTTGTTAACAGCCGACATATATATAACAGATCTACTATAATGTGTGGTATATTTTATAAGAAACATAAATAACATTTAATTGCAACACTTCCCGTACAAAGTTCTTCATTTCATTTTTCAAGAAAAATTTTCCTGTGTTAAAAGAAATCTATCTAAGTATTTCCATATTAAGGAAGTCCATCTAAACATTTTTGTATTCAAGAAATCTATCTAAACATCAAACATTCAAATTCTTACTATTTTCTGTAGTCTGTATACTTATCTCATTCCAGAATATGCTAATGATGTCCTCCCTACCATGAGAGAGGCAATTACATCCTCGTCTCCCCCCATGCTCCACGCCTGAGATGATTAGGTTGACAGACAACCCAAAAGAGACCTCAAGACCCCTGGTCCAGTATTCTCCCTTTCCAGGGTTCAAGAGCATTGAGTGTTTTCCACTAGTCACCACCGGCTTAGGAAATATTTTCACTCTCTTCCTCTAATTTTTTTTTCACACAACAAAACCCCTTTTCCTCACTGGGATGTGCTTTTATCCCTAGAGGAAAGGTAATTGTTTCTTAACTATTTTCTGTTCAACCACTCTCAGTTCTTGGAATAATTTTTATCATCATCTTCTTTTAATTTTCATGGAACCACAATTCCACAATTAAACTTTATTTCCAATAAAACGTAATCCTTTTCTCAAAATAAATAAATGTTTAGTCTCTTTAAAACAAATAAATAATATAACAACTAGTTTGCACTTAAGCCAACTCTCACACACATAAATAAATTGGCATCCTTTGAGAAGCAAGTCTGATCAATGTTCCAAGTGGACAACAATTTCTGTGTCTATAGTTAGTTGGATTAGTTATGATTACGACAATGGCCATTATGTGCTAATTTGTGACATTTTCCATTATGTGTTAGAAACTACAAATAAATTTAAATTTAACTTTATTTTTATTTCTTAGGAATATTAATAATATTATAAATTTAAATATAATTAATATTGTTAAAAAATAATATAAAATAAATAATTGCTTTAATCAATTAATTTGGTTTAATATTATAAAACATAAAATTAACATTTCCAAACAATTTTTAAACCTTTTTCATTTTTACGGTTTCTTTTTTAAAATAATTTGGAAAATCATTTTTTTATATACTCTCTTCCAATGTCATATAATAAGTAGAGTTTTTTTGCATATTCTAATTAGAATTATTCAACAACCAAACTCATTCCAAACTTTCTAGACATATTACACCTTATTCATTATGTCATAATAAACCAAAAAATATTTTTACTTTTAAATTAGAGTTTTGCCATGGTTAATTTTGTTCCAACCTTAACCTTTGTAGCTACATAAATTTTCATCAATTCATATCCTCATAAATCATTTTATTTTCTACATAATTTTCTCTCACAAGAGAAATGTCAAGTGAAATTTCTCATGAACCATTATAGATCCATGTTGTTCATTATGGATGATGATGATGATGATGATGTTTAACGTCCACTGAGACTGAATTTGGTCTATCGGACCTATAATTTTCTTAGTTCTTAATTGTCTGGCTTCTCATCTTTCTTGGGTAAATTGGTGTTGTAGCTTTCTTTTTCTTCTCTACGGTCTTCCAACTTCCTTTATCTTTCCCCTCCTTCATATCTTCTAATTCTTGGGACACTGGTGTCTTATCTTCAGGATCTGGGAGATTTGCTTTGCTGAAAAATGAAGATTTATTTTGCGCAGTATTCTAATCCTCATAATTTTTTATGCTTGAGGGGTTGTCAAGTTCGTTTTTTTATTGTTGGGTGAGGCTTTCCCCCTGCTTGTCTTGAGGGTTGTTTCTTTATTTCCTAATTTCTTGCGATTCAACTTTTTCTAGAGAGTATTCCTCCTTGATGACAATGTAATGTTCCTTTTGTGCTCCTTCCCACCATGTAGTTCTATGGTGATTATTTCTAGCAAAATTTTTCTGGGAGACTTTTGGGCAATTTTTGGCTAGATGGCATGTTTCAAAGCAGGATCGACATCTAAAGAGGACACTTTCATAGTCGATTTTCTGGTTCCATACATAGTCTTTTCTTGTTAGGATTATTTCAGCTGGGAATCTAGCGCTGAAGTCCATTTCTACACAGATGCATGCATAGATGGTTCTAACATATTCCTTTGTTTCTGGCACTTGCATTAAAATTTCCCAATTTCATTTCCAATGGCTTTTAGCGAGGAGAGATTCCAGAGATGCAAAGGTAGGTTTTGCAATATGACCCAAACTATTGCTGAGGTTATGACTGTTGTTGAGGGATCAAATGATGGGTTCCATGGCTTCATGAATAGGCCCGAGCTTTCCCAACACCAAGGGCCGGAATCTAAAATGCATTGTCTTCTTTCAGAGTTGTCAAAATCCACTATAAATAAACCCTTACCACAGGGGTAGATATTAATGTCATCAGAAATGAGAGGCTTCCATACCTCTGAGATCCAATAGTGGAGAGCTGTCAGCCGCGGCCAAAAGCCATTAAACCAGTAGATTAAGGCACTTTTAGAGAACTTCAACGCTTCATCCAGTGAGGCCTTGACCACCTACACAGTGGGAGCTAGGGCTTCACTGACAATATGGGCAGGAGCTTGAATCTCAGAGGTGAACAGAACTGGGCTGGCAATTATCTTCGCAAAGCTGGGAGCCATACCTACATAGCAGATAAAGTGAGGTCAACAGAAACGTTGACTTACAAATGTTTGTGTTCAAAATAATTTAGAATTTGAAATTTGAAAAAAAATTTGTATTGGAGAGATTTGGTCTTCTACCTTTTTATGCTTATAATATAGATATCATTTTTTTAAATTAAATTTTTGAATGCATAAATATATTTACACGTTGAAATTTTCCATCCCTACTTGGATTGTGTAAAGTACATAGCTTAAAATTTCATTGCTAGATTCCATACAAAATTAACAGAAAAATATAATATATACTATATCTGAAAAAGCATCAAAATTTATAATAATAAGGCTAGATGAAATTCTTTAAAAATAAGAAAATATTTTTTACAATTACTCACATTATCCTCTTATTGATATTTCTAATGCACATAGGTCTAAATATTCCTAACATGTAATATCCCTACATGTTTATGGATCTGAGTTATGTCATATATGATTGGATATGTTTCAAGGAGACCACCATGGGTTAAGATTATATGTGTGTTTGTGTGTTTCCTATGGGACCCACTCCACAGTAAAAGTATGGGGGGATGCAACTCCATGGTGAAAGTGGCAACGATTTTGAATGATACCAGTTGGTGTTGAGGAGACATGGGGATCATGTGGCTTTAGGCCTGGTAAATAAAATGGGCATGATAATCATTACGATGAAAAGTACTATGAGTAAAAAGATCAAACAAAAATGGAGAGGGATCAACTCGTTTGAGTTCAAAATATTTTAGAATGCAAAAATTGAAAACAAAAATTGCAATGGAGAGATCTAGTGGTATACTGTTTGATGCTTATAATATAGATATTTTTTTTTAAATTATATTTTTGAATGCGCATTTGGATTGTGTAAAATATATAGCTTAAACTTTCATTGTTATATTCCATACAAAATTAAAAATATGTATATAATATATAATTTACATGAAAAGACATCCAAATGTATAATAAGAAGGCTAGATGAAATTGTTTAACTTGTTATTTATGCATATTTTTTTTGTTTATATATATATATATATATATATATACATATATATAACTCTCATTTTTTAATTATTACTTATATTTTGATGATGATGATGATGGTTAGCGTCCACTGAGACCAATCTTTGGTCTATCGGACCCAAAGAAAAGAGTTATTTAGCTTGATTTAAGATTTTATTCCTATGCTCAAAAAGCTTGGAGAGAAGCCTCTCGAGCTCACTATAATTTTGACATCTTAAAAGGCTAGGAAGGTCAGTATTGCAACAAAGATTATGAAATTGAGCTCTAATGTGGTTGTATGCAGGCCACTCTAAGAGGAAGTTATATTAATCCTCTATGTTCATATTCTCACAGAGATGGCAGATCCTTTCCATCCATGGTGTTTTAGGAACTGTCCAACAACCTGTTTCACTATGGAGCTCATGAGAGTCCGTTCTAATCTTGGTTATATTAATTTTATTCTTTGAGCTAGTTAAAACAGAGAGATACTTTTGATCTTCTAGAGTGGGGTTGATGACCTCCTTATAATATCTTAATTTTCTTTTAGCTGATAAGCAATGTTAACATTTTGTTAACAAATAATTCTATTTATTTATGTATTAATTTCAATAATTTTTTTATTTTTATTTATATTAATTTTTTTAATACTTCCTCTCTTTATATCCACATATATATGAAATTGACTTTTGAAATAAATTAATTAGTATAAATATTTGAATATTTTATTCAAATGTTGTATTAAAATATTTTAAAAAATCTTATAGGTTTCATTTTTTTAATTACTTTTTAGGCATTTTATCTCTCTAGAATTACTATAAAACTATGTTATTTATTTTTAATAATTTTTTTTTCAAATAAATTCAGTATATTATTTCTCAATGAATAGTTATTAATTGTTTTTAAAAATATTAAATCAAATTTATAATAAATCATTCAATTAACTATATATTGTTAAATATATTAGAAATTAATTACATAATAATATTAATTTATTTTATTGAAAAAAAAAAAAATATATATATATATATATATATATATATTCAAAAAAATATTAATTATAAATATGAGTCTTCATATCCATATACTATATTTATTACATTTTATCTAATACATATTATTAAAAATAATCTCAATTTGCATTGTAAAATAAATTATATATATATAATAATAATAAATTATATAATCTTTAATAATAATAAATATAATTCTAAAATATTATTTATAAATTTTGAAAAATTATATATTTTTTAACTTAATAATTATCTCTATATTAATAATATTATAAATTTAAATATAATTCATACAATTAAAAATATATATAATAAATTATTATTTTAATTAATTAATTTGGTTTAATTTTATAGAATACAAATTTTATAATTCTAAACAATTTTAGACTTTTTCCATTTTTATAAGTTTTTTTTTAAATAATTTGGTAAATCATATTTTTTTATTATACTTCTACAATGTTATATAATTAGAATTTGTTTGCATATTTTAATTAGAATTGTTCAAAGGTCAACTTCATTCCAAATTTTTGAGGCATATTACACATTAATCATGTTATAATAAACCAAAATTTTCTTTTACATTTAGATTAGAGTTTTGTAATGGTTAACTTTGTTCCAAAGTTAGCTACATATTAAGCATAATTTCCAAAAATTCATACTGCCATAATTCATTTTATTTTTTGCACAATTTTATCTCGCAAGAGCAATGTCAAGTGAACTATGTTATCAACCATTATAGATCCATGTTATTCATTATGGATTTAACAAAGGTGGAGAGGGATCAACTAGTTTGAGTTCAAAATCTTTTAGAATGCAAAACTTGAAAAAAAAATTGTATTGGAGAGATTTGGTCTTCTACCCTTTGATGCTTATAATATAGATATCATTTTTTTAAATTACATTTTTGAAAGTATAAATGGATTTACACCTTGAAAATTTCCTTGGCCACTTGGATTATGTAAAGTACATATATTAAACTTTCATTGTTACATTCCACACAAAAGTAAAAGAAAAATATAATATATAGTATACATGAAAATGCATCAAAATGTATAATAATAAGGCTAGATGAAATTCTTTAGAGATACAAATTTATTTTTTACAATTTTTTTATGTAATATATGCATATATTTTTTTATATGTATATTTATTTATTTGGTTGTAAAGCATGGCTTCCCTAAGCCTTGGACATAAATCCTTATTGTGCATATCTTAAAAAATGAGGACAAATTTGTTCCCTCTAACTACAAGACCATTATGATTAGCCACATCTTAGGAAATATTTCTGGTCTCATTTTGGAAAACAAGATTAGCCATTGGCTTGAAATCCATGGTAAAAGAGCTAAAGGGAAAAATGGTTTTAGGAGATACCACTATACTATTGACCATATAGTCACTCTCGGGATCATTGTTGACGATTGTCACAATAGTAAAGTGGATCTCTTTTTGTTTCTTTGTGGATTTTAGAAAATACTTTGACACTTTTCCTTGGGATAACCTTTGGAAAAGACTTGATGAGATAATTATTCCTCCTAAGTTGAATATTGTTGTGATTTGCCTCTACGAGACAATTTTTCCAAGCTTAAGACCAATGAAGTGTGGTCTAAAGATATTAAATGCAATATCGGGGTTAAGCAAGGGTGTCCCCTTTCCCCTACTCTTTTTGGTATTTATATTGATAAGCTAGAGAAGTGTTTGGAAATCGTAGGGTGTAAGGGGAACGAGATTTCTCATATTATCATTATTATTCCCCTCTACACTGATGATATCATTCTTCTTGATAGAATCCATGAGGACCTGGACAAGCAGCTTAAGACTCTTCATGACTATTACTCTAAGATGGGTGTGATGGTTAATACCAACAAGACTAAAATCATGATAATTAAATACAAAAATATCACCGATGGAAATTTAGTCTATGATAACAATTCTTGGAACATGTATCTTCTTATAAATATTTGGGTATTAACATTCCTTATCAGCTCACTAGAATTACAGCATTGAGAAAAGGATTATTGTAGGATGGAAAGCTTATTATGAGCTTGAAAACAATTTTAAGGTTGTCAATATTTGTATTTGGAGTAAAAAATGGCTCCTCTTTGAGACCCTCACCATCCCTGCTGTCTGATACGGTTGTGAAGTATGGGTTTGAATTATATCTAGAGAGTAGTGGAGAAATAATGAGATGATTCAAAAGAAATTCATAGCCTACAATCTCAAGATCTAGGGAAATGCCCCCTATCCTATCCTCCTAATCGAAGTTGGCCTCTCCCCTATTGAAATAAGGGATATGTTTAAGTATATAATGTAAAAGAATAAGATTTAAAACATGGAATCCAAGAGGCTTCCTAAAACTGCTTCTGAATTTAATCAAAACCCCCAGTTTCACCTGAAGTGTGGGTGCCATAAGTGTAACAAACCTAGGTAAAAGAATCATATAATAAGAGTTAATAAAGGTAGAAATAAGACCATGGTTCAAGGGTTATTCCATGATGAATGTTGGTGTGGAAGTTTGCAACATGAAAAAGTGAAATTGGCATCCGGAAACAACATTAAGCACCCATGCCTAGTGAATTAAGCACCTACACTAGGGTGGGGCCCACATGGCTAAATTTGGTGCAATTTCTATTTTAGTTATCCCTTAATTAATATGGACAATCAACTGTAATCTATTATGAAATTGATAACTTGTAATAGTTAACTGAGAGTGACAAACTCAGTTAGCCAGTGGATTTCATGTTAGAGGTAGTTGGTGAGGCATGCAGAGTAATTCTAATTGTAAGAGAGTTTGAAGTGTAGTGGTGCATTAGTTAATGCAAGTTGTAAACAGTTTAACTCAGTTAAGTGAGTTAAACTCAGTTGTGCTAGTTGTAACTATTAGATACACTAGTGAGAGATCAAATGAATTAAATATTAATTAATTCACAATCAGTGATCTCACATGAAATTGACGATTTACTATTGTTAGCTGCATGCATGTCAGTTTCAGTGGAGATCCAGTTGAGACTAAGGTGAAAGGGATGTTAACTATCAGTTGTGATTATAGAAAACTATGCAGATGTAGTTTAAACACCATAGAATTCCCATGATACTCAACGTAGTTGAGGAAGGCTGAAATTCCTTGAGAATAGGGATTGCATTCATCAGGAACTGCATGAATAAGGCAGGCTGAAGACAGGATGAGAATTGGCTGAGTATTGGCCTGATTTTTTCTGGATCAGTGTTAGACAATTAGTTGAATACAGGAGGGCTCTTGTGAGAAGAGTTTTATTTAATTGTTTCATGATTCCTTGTAGATATAAAATATATGATAGAGGTTTTTTGAGCAGCAATCTTTCCTCGAGAAAATTATATGTGTTGTGTATCGATTTGCTTCTTTCTTTACTTGTTGTAATTGGCGATTGTGTTTAATTTCCGCAATTGATTTGTAGAAGCAATTCAGTATCTAGCTTTAGTAAATTTTTAGATCAGATTGAATCCATGATATACATGCTTGTTGTATAATTTCTACGTGGTGTCAGAGCTTCTATAAATTTTCTACATGGTATTGAGCATGAAATTTTTGGGCGCGCGAGTTTGCAGAGAATATATGAAACTTTTGAGGAAAATTTTTCAAAAAAAAAAAGCATATGTGGATTCCTTGCGAAAAAATATCCAAATTGAAAAAAACAATCAGTCGAATCAGAGCTTGGGTGAGGGATATATCGTCGATTTAAAATCAGCTCTTTTGTTAGAAAATTTTGTGATGGCAGGACAATTATAATGTGCACGAGTAAGAATTGGGAAGTATGAGAAAGCCATGCAATTGTCCCTTGAGAGGGAGCTTGATTTGGATGCAGGTGAGAAACTTTTGGTTCCAAAGAACGAACCTCAAGATGTGGAACAGCCACATGAGGAGGATCATGGAGTGGCAGAAAACACTCAAGTAGAGAAATTTCAAGCCAGATGGGCAGAGGGAGTACATGTAGCTATACCTCCAGGTGTGAGGTGGGGTGATGTGAGGATATAATATCGAGAAGAAATTTGTGCAGGATTCATTGAGATGGTGTGGGTCTCATGGATCGAACTTGGCTACGAGGAGCCCACAGTACAACAATAGTAGGATTAGTTAGATTGATGCAGCCAGATGTCAGGAGGACATGAAATTAAAGTGACAAGTGTCGGATATTGGAGCACAGATCATAAGAAAAATGTACAACAAAAATAAAATTTATAACAACCAATAGGATTCAAGATGATGATGTCATCCATAATGGATGATTCACCATTTTTGGAGTAAAAAAGTAAAAATATTAAAAAATAATAAAATAATAAACTACTTTTTCAACTCGTATTTTAAACATATCTACCAAAATTTTTACTCAAATTTCGAGAGGGAGTACTCGTTGGATGCGGAATTTAATTCCTCATCCAAGGAGTACCCATATTGCATACTTTCGATGAACTCTTCTACACGAAAAATGAGAAATACATAAAAAATGTGATTGTAATCACGTTTTTTTATGTATTTCTCATTTTTCGTGTAGTAGGACCCATCAAAAGTATGCAACATGGGTACTCCTTGGATGGGGAATTAAATTCCGCATCCAACGAGTACTCCCGCTCGAAATTTGAGTAAAAACTTTGGGAGATAAGTTGAAAATATGAATTGAAAAAGTAGTTTTTTCATTTTTCCCTCTAAAATTTGATGATGTCATCAAATCTTATTAGATTTTTTCCACTATTATTTTATAATTTCCTTAGGAGGCCCATTTTAGACCTCAAAATTCCCCTAATGGTAGAGTAATTATAGTTGTAACAAAGTTCGAAGTGCAGTGGTGCATTAGTTAATGCAGGTTCTAAACAATTTAACTCAGCTAAGTGAGTTAAACTCAGTTGTGCTAGTTGTAGTTGTTAGATACACTAGTGAGATATCAAGTGAATTAAATATTAATTAATTCACAATCAGTGATCTCACATGCAACTAATGATTTACTTTTATTAGTTGCATGCATGTCAGTTCCAGTGGAGACCCAGTTGAGACTAAGGTGAAAGGGATGTTAACTATCAGTTCTGATTATAGAAAATTGTGCAGATGCAGTTTAAACACCATAGGATGCCAATGATACTCAATGTGGTTGAGGAAGGCTAAAATTCCTTGTGAATGGGGATTGCATTCATCAGGAAATTTGTGAGCAATGCAGGCTAAATATAGGCTGATAATTGGCTAAGTATTAGCCCGATTTTTTATGGATCAGTGTGAGACAATTAGCTTAATACAGGAGGGCTCTAGTGAGAAGAGTTGTATGTAATTGTTTCATGATTCCTTGTAGATATACAATATATGATAGAGGGGTTTTGAGCAGCAAGCTTTCCCGGGGAAAATTATCTGTGTTGTGTATTGATTTGCTTCTTTATTTACATGTTGTAATTGGCGATTATATTTAATTTCCGTAATTAATTTGTAGAAGTGATTCAGTATCTAGATTTGATACATTGTTAGATCAGGTTGAATCCATGATATACATGTTTGTTGTATAATTTCTACAGTTGTGAAAAATATCGTAGTGGGCCTCACTGAATACATGGTTATGACTAAGGAAAATTCCAAAGGCAAAGGCATTAAAGAGGAAAAAAGTATTTTTGGCACATTTGTTTATGAAAATAAAGGAAAATAGGAGAAGAGGAAGGTAACATGTCACAGATTGCATGTCAGGAAGAAAATTAAGGAAAATAATGGAAAATAAAGGAAATAAAGGCCTCATTAATAAAAATGCTTATGAGGATCAGTTCATGGCTTATGTCAATTTAGTTTTGGTATTTCTCTCATTATTCTCTCTCTATCTCACTATGGGATGTTTAGAGTTTTATTGGAGAAATTCAAAATTGTGCCAAGGAGGAGGAAGCAAGAAAAGGATGGAAAAGAAAGGAAAGGAAAGCGAAGATAAAGCAAGGAAAAGAAGGACCTAGCAATTTCAGCAAGAATACTTGCAGGTAACATATTTCATGTATGATTTCCTAGTTGGTTTTGACATGCATGTATTATGTGTGTTGTTATTTTGTAATGTTGTTGTCAATGGCATGGTTTTGTGAGGTTATGACAATGGTTTTTAGCCTTTCCTTTCCTTTTCTAGATGCCATGGTGTGTTTTTATTTTCATCTTTGTTTTGAGCTATGGATTTACTGGATGAATTAAGAATCCAAGGCATAGGTCGTCTCAAGGTTCATTCCCAAATGCCTTGGAATCCGTGTCTGATTTTGGTGGGATACACGGTAAATCCTGAGGGAGGTATCTCAATTTGAGGCCGAGTGATCCGATATTGGATTATGGTAAAGCCTAAGAGACAAGGAGACATAAAATTGCTCAAGGATAGTGATCAATTCCAGATAGAATTTCCATGTTCTACTCAGTTTTGTGATGAGATCACTATTTTGGTGTGATCACGGTATGTTGAGGGTGGAGGTGGTTTAACCTTTGAATTCCCTTATTTGTGTTTTTGGATGATTTTATCCATGATATCACACATTCATGATTGGACTATGGCACGGGGGTGATTGGATGAAGAGAGATTTGGCTCATCCGGGTGGAATGTAGAAGTCCTGAACCTAGTCGGCATTTTACTATGTTTAATGGAAGCTAAGTTCTCTTGCTTTTGCACGTATTATATGTTGATTTAATGGTTTTATTCTCACTGATATTTCCATGGTTTTATGTTGGTTATAATCATTTTTAAATTACTATTTCATGTCATGGTTATTTCATGTATTTACTTGTAATTATTAAAATGATGGATGCAAACCCTAATTTATGCCATACGTGGTTAAGGAGGAAGGTGGTGATCCTTCATGTAATGTTTCATAATTTTTTTCAGTCATTCATGCTTTGTCTTGTATACTAGACCTGTATATTACATTCATTCCAAGTGTTTGGCATAATGTTAGTCTCGGTTGGGGATGGTTAGGCCTAGTCGTGGAGTAGGCTTTTTATCAATTGTATTATCATTATTTATTTAATCATTCTAGAAAAATATAGAAAGTTCTTGGAAGTGTCTTGGATTCTGGGCTTAAAAAGTGCCTTAAATCCAATGGTCGCAGACATAGTTCTGGGAAATTTAGTCCCTGGACACTAGCATGCAGGCTCAAGCATGCATCTAGAGCCTCTCAGACAGATGGATGCAGTCCTGTGAATTTTTCCATGGGGTTTTCTTCATGAAATCTGAGTGGGATCGAGGGACGGGTCAAATGGCTAACTGGGATAGCCTCTGGGGGTCCTGTAGCAGGTGGTATAGGTCTATGTTATGGTTTTCTACTTGGATTCCACTTCCTTAAAGTCACCAAGGATGTGATCAGTTATAATTTGAGTCTCTCCAATAGAACAAGGGTTCACATTGTCTTTTCTTAAGTAGGTATCCATGGTTCCAGAAAAAAATTCATGGTCGACCTGATTAGGGCTAGCTGATCTGGAATCTGGATTTTCAAATTTTCCTACATTCTTTCCATGGTTTTCAGCAGTTTCATTGTGATATATGTTCTCCATAACCCTCTTTGAATATAAAATATTGAAGACTATTAGAACATATGTTGCAACTTCCATCATGTAGCTACTGAGGAGATAAATGCACAAAGTTTTCAAAGAAACAAAAAATCTCGTCATGCTACTGAGGAGATCCATGCAGAAATTTTTCAAAGTAGCCACAAATATCCTCACACTTTCATAGGGATCAATCTTCAAACATCCTCTCACATATCTGAAATACTGAAATCCAGAAAAAAATAAGATAAGTCACAAGTTTAGTGAGGGTAAAGAAAGAAAATAATCCCATGTTATAAAGTTTAATAAGGGTAACTAAAGAAAATAATTTTGAGTCATACATAAAATTATTTCACTCCATGATAAAACTAACTTAGGGTTTCACCACAGTTTTCAATCATCAGATAACAACCATTCTCATAAAAAAAATTATCATAAAGCACCTTGTTTTAACAGTTTCCCAATATGATTCGTGACGAAAAAGACGACTTTTACAATAAACTTCAACAATTGCTCCAATGACTCAAAATACAACCATAACATTAAATATTAAGCCCTTTACTAGCTTTTGTAATGGATGCCAATGTTAGAGTGGCACCCAATAATATATTCAATATTCATGCATTTGAATGCAACAGGAAATATTGTGCAGGTATTGAATCATTCCTCTAATGATAAATAAATACAGAATTATCATGTTCTCCTTCAAAATAATTGAAAACTATCATATAAAAACCATCACCACTATGGACTCCAAAAATTTCAGTGTAGAGTGTAGTTGGGAGAATTTATTATTAGGAATGCGCATGGATCTCTGATTTATTATGAATTTGAACGAATCTTCTTATAGGAGTTAGCTTTAGTTTCTTCTTTGGACAACACTCATCAAGCAAACAAATAAAAACTGTAAGTATCAAATTAATCGAGAATACATTTATTTGATATACATTGACCGAAGAGTAATGAGATACCTATTTGTGGATTGCATACTCGTTTTACGGGGGTGTGAAGTGGATTTTTGTTTTGTATTTATGTTCTTGTATGGGCTATAATAACCTCCAATATTTCGACCCCGGCCTATATGTATTAGTTGTATCAATATTAATGTTCCCACAACTAACAGATTTCGCCAAATAAACCACAGGAATTGATGTTGATACAGTTCAAACCCTTCAGAGGAGATTTCTGATATATTCTTCTTTTGATCTTTTACAAAATTTGGATCACTTTTTGGAGAAACACTATTGACCTGTTTTGCAATGTGATTGTTGGCATTATGTTGTTGTATTTGTTTGTGATATTGAATGAATAAATATCCATCATCCTTGTTATTATTTTAAAATATGTGAAGTGTATTGTTTGTTTTAAAAAAATAACCCTCATGATCCCTTTGGTGCTCATTATACTTTGAGTCTCTCTAATACAAAAAGGGTTCATATTGTCTTTTCTTAGGCAGGTCCTTGGTTCTAGCAAAATTTTCATGACCAACAGCATTAAGCAGAGCTCTGGAAGTTGGATTGTCAAATTTTCGCACATTCTTTCCATGGTTTTTAGCAGTTACCTCTTGGTGGACTAAGATATCTACGTATTTGATGAACCTCCCATGCAGGGTGGATTGCATACTCGTTTTACTGGGGCATGAAGTGGATTTATTTTGGATTTATGTTCTTGTATGGGCTACAATCACCTCTAATATTTCGAGCCTAACTTGTAGGTATTATCCGTATCAATATTAATGTTCCCAAAACTAACAAAGATACCCAAATCAGCCACAGGAATTGATGTTGGTGCAGTAAAAACCCTTCGGAGGATACTTCCGATATATTCTTCTCTTGAACTTTTACAAAAATTGGATCACGTTTTGGAGAAATAGTATTTACCTTGATTGTTGCCATTATGTTGTTGTATTGGAAATATAGTATTGGAGAAATACACAAATTTGATTTTCCGCATTATGTTTTTGTATTGGTTCATGATATTGAATGAAGAAATAACCATCATCCTTTTTATTCTTTTGAAATATGTAAAGTGTATTTTTTATTTTGAAAAAATAACCCTAGTGATCCCTTTTGTGCATAGTTATTCTTTGAGTCTATCCAATAGAGAAAGTGTTCATATTGTCTTTTCTTGGGCTTCCAACAAAATTTTCATGGCCGACCCCATTAGGCGGAGCTCTGGAAGTTGGATTGTCAATTTTTCCCACATTATTTCCATTTTTTTCAGCAATAACATTGTGATATATGTTCTCTATAACCCTCTTTCAATATAAAGTATTGCAGAATATTAGAACATCTTCTACAATGTCCATCATGCAGCTATGGAGGAGATCCATGCGGAAATTTTCAAGGTAGCCACAAATCTCTTCATGCTACCGAGGAGATCCATGTAGACACTTTTCAAAGTAGTCACAAATCTCAAAGTAGCCATAAATATCCTCACACTTTCGTAACGATCAATCTTAAAACTTCTCATATGATATCTAAAATACTGGAATCAAAAACAAAAGAAAAAAAAGTCCTAAGTATAGTGAGGTTAAAGAAAGAAAATAATCCCAACTAAAGAAAATAAGTCGAAGTCAGAAAATTTATTGAGACATACCCTCAATGATTCTTTGATCCTCTCAAGCTCAAAAATAGACTTCATTAAAGCCATTGAAGGCTTTGCAAGATCGTGGAGGTAATCTTAGTTGCAATTCCCTCTAGTAGTACATGTGGCGCCAAGAGTATTGTGACTGTCCAAATGATGGACATGCAAGGTTTTCTAACTTGCACTTCCAAATGATCACCCTTACGTTTTCTCACTCGTTTCTCTCACTCACCTTCCATAACGCCCTTCTCTCGATCGATTAATAACAAAAATATATTTGAAGGTTGATTGATAACACAAATTAATTCAAAGGAGGTTGCAAATTGGTGACAGATAAGGAACACAAATCGTTGAAAATATTGTAGTGGTGACAAATAATGAATGATACGGAGAACAAAATAGAATAATAACAATGCCCGATCAACCGATGGCAATATGTAATAGCACACTAAGGAGTGAAGGAATTAAATGGATCATTTACCTACTCCTATTTGACCGTTGGAAACAAGTTTTGTCTTAACGAAATTGACATGTAACCAAATTGGCATCCATTGAGAAGCAAGTCCAATCAATGTTCCAAGTGGGCAGAAATTGTCGTGAATATATTAGGTGGATCAATTATGATTATGACATTGGCTATTATGTGCTAATTTGTGACATTTTCCATTATGTGTTAGAAACTACAAATATCATTTGTTCTTAGAGGAATTAGATAAATATATCTAGTTGAAGTATTGAAAACGAAAAGATATATGATTTGTAGAAATATGCATCGCCTCATCACTTCATGAAGCTTATGTAAGATGTAAATTCAATTTATTATGTGTATTTTATTATTAGTAAATTTATATTGTAAGTATCAAATTAAGAATAATATTTTTATTTCATATACATCAAAGTAGTCACAAACCTCAAAGAAGCCACAAATTTCCTCACACTTTCATAAGGATCAATCTTCAAAGATCCTGGAACATATCTGAAATATTGAAATCCAAAAGAAAAGAAAATAAATCCCAAGTATAGTGAGGGTAAAGAAAGAAAATAATCGTTGTTAGCACAGTTCTATGCTTAGTCATGAGTGTGTTTTAAATCGTTTTACTTTTACGAAATAAAAATTGTAAATTTAAATAAAAAATAGAACGCTTCTGGAAGTTCCGGAAGCATCTGTTTTATTCCTATCAGACAGTTTGTTTTAACTCTAACATGTTTTTTCTTTACCCGATGCTACCAGAAGTTTTGGTAATTTCCCCTATTTAAAAAAAAAAAAAAAAACACTCGCTTTTGAGCTACCCACATGTTCACAATATCAACTATGGTTTAAAACTTTTTTAATCATGAGCCATGTCATGTGATAGGGAAGGTTATACATTTGAATGATTTCAAGTTAGTAGTGGTCATATGTGGAAGAGTTAGGTTTCAATGTGAATTCATGAAGACCAACCGTTGTTTGTCATGTCTCTCAGCCCAAGTCGTTGTGTACACATGTCAAAGGTACATATTTATTATCAAAATTAATCATTGATATACGATTTAATTTGGTGACCGATTGGTTAATCATGCATGAGTGTTGCTGGAACTTTAGGCCTACCATAAAGATGTGATGGGGTGACTGCCAACTCAAACACCATTCAACTTCAGCCACTTGTTGCATAGAATATGAAACAAATTAGGCAACTAAAATATTATTATGAATATCACAAGGTGTGGTATATGGTTTTGATACTTTCCGTTATGAAAAGATCTTGTACATGGAAAAAAAAACCAAAATATCACTTAGAATCACCAAAAGAAAAGGAAAGAAATCAGTTTTCTAATTCGATTGTTGGCGAATAAGAAGTTCCACTGAGAAACTTGAAGAGGGGACTGAGTTTTTAGATAGTTTACATTGAGGATTCAACAACACCTTTTAAGTATTTTTTTTATAATTTTGACACCTTTATGATCTAGCAGACAACCATCATTATTTTTCAGATGACTAAAGGAGGAAAAATTAAGCGTATTGAGCCTCAAGGGGATGATTTAATAGATGCCAAACTGAATGTGGAGAGGTTTTTTGTACAGGTTGGGTAGTACCCATTTTCTCAAGGTTAGGAAGCTCTCATCTAGGAATAGCAAAAGAATTTTCCCTCTCATTTGATGGAAAAGAAGAAAATTTTTATGGCCTCAAACTGCGGGTATCAACAGAATCCATTGTTGAATCTTTCCACCTCCCACGGGAAGGAGAGAAATGGTTCGAAAACCAAGTTATTATTGGAGGAGACCTGAATAGCTTCATCAAGGATGAATAAAGAGACTCTAAATGGGCTAAAGGGATTCCTAGTAGTTATCTCAAGGATTAATCAATTGAAACTATCCAGCTCATTAAGATATATCTTACTTGTGAGAGGATGTATACTATTCAAATTTGTGTATCCCATGAGGTTTTTGTTTCACCTTGCAGGTATAAATACTCTCAACCTACCTTTATTCCTATTGAAAATATTGACTAAGATGTCATATATAATACAAACCCATGCAGAAACAAAAGAAATAAATTCATAAACCAACTACTTCATCAGTTGGTAAAAGGAATAAAAGAAAAGAAAAGAAGGTAAATATATGCAAGAAGGCTAAGGACAAAAAGGAAAAGGAAAAGACTCCCCCAACCAAATTTGAAGAGAAGTTGGAAAATGGAGAGGGTTCATCTATTAGAAAACTCAAATCAATAAAGAGTGTGGCTCATGTTTCTCCTTTTCCCAAGGTATATGCCAGAGGAGAGAAAGGAAAGACTGCAGCTGCAGAAAAATTAAAAGAACAGGTGCTGCCGGAAGTTTTAGTAGCAAACATTCAGCATAAGGTTTAGAACAATTATCAGCCCACCAAATCAAATGAGGAGCTCCTAAAGGATTGAGGATATGTTTTAGTAGCAGGAAAAGACAAGTTTTTAATAGTAGGAGAAGGCAAACAAGAGCTAGCAACAAATTCAGGCTGAGATCCAAACCCCTACATAACCCAAGCTTGATGATAGAATTTATAGATGTGGAGAGGAAATCTAAAGGGTTACTGACTATAAATTCTTAAATTGCATAATCTAGTGGGTTCAAGAAGAAAGAAAAGGGTAAATATCCTTTAGGCCAGCAAACAGAAACCTCCAAGAGAAGAAAAATCTAGAAGAGCTCAGAAGATAAAAGGGCCATTACAAACAAGACAGCCACGAGGACTACAAGGTCACAATCAGCAATTGACAAAAAAACAGATTTAGAAAAGCTTGTAGAAGTTACAGCTCATATGGAGGAGAGGTAAAAGGATGTCCTAATGATCTAGGTGGATATTGGTGTCCACCCACCTATTCCATTTGGACCTGCACCATCAATTCTTTCAGTTTTTCACTTTCATCATAGCTTACTATTTTTAGCAAGTTGTCGGTTCCTGAAATTTAAGAACCATTTGGAGGCCCTAATGAGCCACGTGGTTATCGGTGGCCAGCCACCTATTCCATTTGAACCCCCACCATCAGTTCTTTCAGTTTTTCAATTTCAGCACAACTTACTATTTTTAGCATTTTTTCGGGTACTGAACTTCTAGAGCCGTTTTGAGGCCCTAAACGACGTTTTTTGGGAAAACTGGGAGCAACATGATTCCATTGATTGATGTTTCTCATACCAATAGTGGTACTCCTCAAATATATCTTTCTAATGAGATATGATGCGCGTCACACGAAGAACATATGCCAAAGTTATGTCCCCAGGAAGTTGAAACACCAATTTACCCAAACGGGGCCCATAGTTTTGGCACTTCATCTCCTATGGGTAGGTTTTTGGATGTTTAGGGTTTTGCATTGTTTCTCAACAATAAATAGGCCTTCGAGCCTCATTATAACACATTTCAGAGGCATTTAACTGCCACATCTCTTCTCATATATAAGCTACCATCGCCCTAGCTAGTTTATTTCCATTATGTTTGTAAGCTTATTTCAGTCATTATTTTATTAATAAAATGAAGAATTTTTTCCACTGCATCTTTGTTCTTATGGCTATATGTGTATTCTATTGTGTTCCTACATAAATTTGGATCAATGGTATCATAGGGGTCTGCTCTTTCTCTGTTTTTCTTTTCATGTCCCCAACGAGGTCAGGGTACAAGGAGTTAGGGCTCGATTTGGTTGAACCCTTGCAAGATCAGCCTCGCAAACCCCGAAAACCTCCCATGGAAGAAGAAAAGAAAGATGAGGGAGCAAGATATCCTATAAAAATATTGCTCGAGGAGGCCCTCGAGAAAAAAAGGAACGTGATGATGGATAAATTTTCTTAGATCCTTGAATGGTTGCCCACCTACGACACATCAGCATCCAACAGCCACTCTGGAGGCGCCACACCCTTCAAGGTACAATTAAACTTTGACATTCATGTATTTGAAGGCAATATAGATGTAGACATCATAGATATATGGTTGAATTTTCTAGAAGGATATTTCTTGGTCCACAATTTCTCCGACCGAGAAAAGATTATTTTTGCACTCCTCAAAGTTTCCCCCCATGTCAAAGATTGGTGGGAAACCTACTGTGAGAAAAAGGAAGAGGGGGAAACCTCTCTGTTCTCGGCCACACCCACATGGAATTCGTTTCGAGATGGAATCAAGGAACAATATTACCCCGTGGGAAGCTATGAGGACAAGTACATCCAATGGACCATGCTGCAGCAGCAAAGGGATAAAGATGTGCACGAACTGACGAATTTGTTCCATACCCTGCGCACAAAGTTGGGTATTAAGGATTCAAAGAGACATTTGGTGCTCAAGTACCACAGTTGTATACATAGACACATTCAGGAGGAAATGGAGTTCCTCAACATTACCTCGCTTGGCACAGCATATCGCTATGCCGCCAAGATTGTGCAGAAATTTAAGCAGAAGAAAAAAGATTTTGGATCCGCGAATCTGAAGCTAGGGAAAGGCGCCCCTGAACCATAGAACAAGGGGTGGAGCCAAAGGGGGGCGACTCAAAACCCCACCAAAAATCCAAATAAGGACACGGGGAAGTGGTGTGAATTCCATAACAACACCCACTCACAGCACAATAGAGTGTTGGGCCAAACAATCACTTGTGGTTGAACTAAAGGCACCCGAATCAAATGCATGTTCTGATCCTGAGCCAGAACCAGACCAAAGAGATGAAAAATGGAAGCATATCATTTATGCAGACCCTAGTGCCATTTTTTCCACCACCAAGATCCAGAGGGAGGATCCCGAGGATCCAGAAGAGGGGGAGCGCCTCTTCCATTCACAGATGTGGGTGAAGGGTTCTCCACTGCAATTTATTGTCAATAGCAGAAGCCAAAAGAACCTCATTTCAGTAGAGGTCGTGAGGCAACTCGGCCTACCAACCATAGCACACCCTCAGTCCTATACCATCGGGTGGCTTCACCCAGGGAGAGATTTGCACGTCCGCCAACAATTCCGCCTTCCGTACAGCATCAAGCCATTCACAGATGAGGTATTGTGTGATGTTGCTCATGTTGATGTAGCTGATGTATTTTTGGGCCAACCATACTTGTGGAGGCAACATGCTGTGTATGGATCTAGGCCTCATGTTGTCATTATTACTTTGGGAAATAACTTGTACAGGATACCGGAGGTAATACCACTTCCTGCCATATCTTTGACTACTACAAAACAATGCAGTAAGATTGTTTCCCAACAAGGAAATTTATTTGCATTACCATTCTCCCACAAGGAAAGAAGAAGATTTTTTCCACAGCCTCAAAACAGGGCTCCCCTGCACAATAGTAGCAGATGGACAAAGGCGTGGAGGAATACGAAGACATTTTCTCCTCACCCACAGAGGTTCCTCTACACTGTCCGTACAAGCACTCCATTGATCTAACCCTCGACGCATTGTCCCCTGATATTTCCATAACTCATGCGATTACACAGACAAAATCCACACATGTACTGGCTAAGGAAACCAAATTTATTGAACGCATCCAGCACATCCACCAATAGGTCCATGACATCGTGGACAAATCCAATACCAAGTTCAGCGGAATTTGCCTCTCATGGAGGAACTTAACGCAATGGGGACCATTGCTTCCTAAGGAGGGAGGAATGATCCAGGTGGATATTGGTGGCCACCCATCTATTCCATTTGGACCCACACCATTAGTTCTTTCATTTTTTCACTTTCAGCATAGCTTACTATTTTTAGTAGGTTGTTGGTTCCTAAAATTTCAGAGCTGTTTGGAGGCCCTAATGAACCACGTGGCTATTGGTGGCCACCCACCTATTCCATTTGAACCCCCACCATCGATTCTTTCAGTTTTTCAGCTTCAGCACACAACTTACTATTTTTAGCAGTTTTTCGAGTCTTGAACTTTCAGAGCCATTTTGAGGCCCTAAACGACGCTTTTTGGGAAAACTGGGAGCAAAAAGGGTCCATGGACCTATGTTTCCCACACTAAAATTTTTACTCCTCTAATAGATCTTTCTAACGAGATATGATGCACATCAAATGAAGATCATATGCCAAAGTTACGTCCCTGGGAATTTGAAACACCAATTTTCCCAAACGGGGCCCATAGTTTTGGCGCTTCATCTCCTACAGTTAGGTTTTTGGATGTTTAGGGTTTTACATTGTTTCTCAAAAATAAATAGGCCTTCGAGCCTCATTTTAACATAGTTCAAAGGCATGTAGTCGCCACATCTCTTCTCAGAGATAAGCTACCATCACCCTAGCTAGTTTATTTCCATTATGTTTGTAAGCTTATTTCAGTCATTATTATATTAATAAAATGAGGCATTATTTCTACTACATCTCTATGCTTATGGTTATATGTGTATTCTGTTGCGTTCCTGCATAAATCCAGATCACCCAATGAAGTGTCATTTTTCCTATTAGTTATATTTTGGAACAGCTCAATTTTTAGAATGTTTTAATCTGCATAGAATTTTTCAAATATCTTGTTGTGCACTTTTGAAAAGGAAACAGAGTGCTACTGGAACTTCTAGTAGCATTAATTTTTTTGCGCAGTTACAGGTTTTTACCGAAAGTTCCTGTAGCATCTATTTTTGATGATTTTTGACAACTATGAGAAGAATTTTCGAGCTAGTCCAAGGATGATAAGGACTCCTAATGATATGGACATGTCAATTAATGGTTGATAAGTGGTTTTGAGGTTGTTAAATGACACATTTAATGAAGCTACATGGGTTTTAAAGAACCAATATCATGGAGATACATATCAGCAAAAAAGTAGGGAGGTTTCCAGTACACTCAGCAGCACAGCTCGAATAGTCTTTTTCTTCCTATCTACATATGTCCTATTAGTTATAGTTCCATAGGATATGTGTTTAATATGTTATAACTCCTATGTAATGAGAGGAGGATTGGGTCCTTATTTTTAGGTGAGATGGCATTGGTTCCTCTCTCTATAAATATCATTTTAGGGTTGGATTTTGGTCAACCTGAAGACTTTTTCATAATAAAGAAGACTCTTTTTTTCACTTCAAGCTAGAGGAATTTCTATTTCAACTACTATATAATGAATGGTGTGTTTCTCTTGTTGTTTTATTCATCTAATTTATGAGTTTCAGTAGCTATAAAGTAGGAGTAAGAGCACTGTTAGAGGATCTAATAGTTATTTATCTATTTTTTAGTCTTCTACAAATCATCTATATGTTGTGGAGAGAATTCTAGTGAAAGTTTCATGAAGGATTTATGAGATGATTTATACATGTTTTCTTATTTCTAAATGTTATTTATTTTACACAAAACAAATTTTATGTAAAAGGCCACTCTTATAGTTGTGTGACTAATTTAGGATACTTTCATTTCTTATATTTATTACCAGCTATCTGTCACCTTTCATCTGTCACAATCTTCTCCCCTTTACTACAAACTTGTCCACACAATTTAAACTTTCCACGGCTTGCCAAATGCATGAAGGTCTAAAATAATTGAAATCATTTCAAACTCTTTAAGAATCCATTATACCATCCAAAATATTTTTCTTTGAAATGAACTATGATGTGTAAGGCTTACTCCTTTGTAGTCAAGGAATGACTCCTTGCGCTAACATATTTGGCGTCATTTTCGGGGAGGCAAATTGAAGTGTATCCCTGGGTGAATGAAAAAGTTATAATTCTGGTTCATAGGTATACAGTTCCAGCTATATTTTAAGACTTATTTACACCTGGACACTCCATTGTTGAATTTTTGGCTCCTATAAGGGCTAGAACCTGGGCTAACCCATATTCCCCTATGAGAATCCTAGTCCCTAATCCTGAGAAGCTAATCAAGAAAAGAAAAAGTAAACGAAATTTTGCTACATCGGCTACTGTTTTCTCAAAGTTTGTGCCTAAATAAGTGTTGCAAATTTTGTCCCCTGATTTTGCAGAAAATTTTGTACCCCCCTTTTTTTCCAGCCAAAAAACAGTCTTTACATTAAGTGTTGGTGCTTCATCTCATAAAAATTCCACAGTTCCATTTGTTTTTCAAAAGCCACCAACTATTGTTCCAAATATTCCAACAACTCATACAATGGCTGGTCAAATCCCACCCCCTAACCGAATGGATGCAATTTTTGCTGCCAGGTATGCCCATTTAGTCTTACATCAACCTATAAATGCATTACCCGCAAGATATTATCTCAAGTATATGCCTAAATTTAGTGGTGAGGGAGAGGTAACAGCTGAAGAACACCTTGCTAATTTTTATGCCTATGCTGACAATCTGAATTTTGAGCATGAAGATGTTTGGATGAGATTTTTTGTTTAGAGCCTTGATGGTGATGTTAGGAAATGGTTTAGATCTTTGACTATTGGTAGCATCACTGGAATTGAAATCCTAGATGAGAAATTTTTAAGGAAATGGAGTGATAAGAAATATTTTTTGTATTATATCACTGAATTTGGTGCAATCAAAATAAAAGAAGAAGAATTAGTTTCCGATTTTTCTAATAGATTTAATAAGATGTATAAAAAAATACCTGTTGAAATAAAGCCTACTGAAGCTTCATCCAAAATCACTTATGTCGCTACCTTTGATCCTGATTTTTGTTTATTATTGAGAGAAAGAATATCTACAACACCAACACAAATGCAAGACAATTCACTGGAAGTAGAATCTAATGGATTAGCAGCTGATAGGATCAGAGGAGTGATTGATAAAGAGAAAATGAAGAAAAAAGCTGATGTTTCATCTTCAGGAACTTCTAACATAGATCCTAAGCTAGATGAGCTGACCCAGATGGTCAAGTCATTGACCACTGATATGTCCAAGCTCAAGATGGAAGCAAGACCAACTACTACTAGAAATATTTCATTTGATCAGCCTAACAGGAAGAAGTTTAGAAGGCCTAATGTTCCTCAAATCTTGCAGTCAGAAAGAAGAGATGTTGATGATCAGAAAGTGCGGCCCCCTTTGTAGAATGTTATGTTTGAAGATGAAGAGGAAGCTACATGGTTGGAGAAAGGTTTTGATATCAATTTTCTAAGAGATCAAGAAGGGTTCATTCATCTTACACAAGTAGAGTATGAATACTTCATGTCATATACTCAGAATAATGAAGTGAGTTCTCATCATTCCATGATTGTAGTTGATCATCAAAGTAGATACAATCTTAGATAATTTAAGATTGATGATAACTCCAAGCCAATTGAAGAGCAAAAGAAGAATAAGGATACAGTTAAAATTCTAGCAGAAAAGAATGTGGTTGAACCAAGCAAGCCAGAAGTAGTTAACCCTCCTTCACTTGAGGAAAAAATTGCTCACAAGTTGTCCCCTACTTTCAATTTTTAAAATGAGATACAAAAGATTAAGATTCATGTTCTTATTATAGAAGTCATGAAAAATGATGATTTCAAAAGTACTTTTATGAAAGCTCTTCAGCCTCCACCCATCAAATTAGCCTCTGATTTTGTTAATGATATTGTTGTAGCCGACATTCCTTCTAGATTTGGTATGTTACTTTATAGGTCATGGATTAGAAGAGGTTCACAAATTCTATTAAAAAGCCACTGAAATAATGATCAAAAGCATACCTTTTTAGTACTCCACACTATTGTCCATTTTTTTGGAGGAGAAAAAAGAAGACTTTATAGATAATCTCAGCTAGCATATATCATTAGTGGCAGCAAGGACCCCACTAATCATTTTATTTATGCCGGAATAACTGATATGGGTTTAAGCATTTTACATGTGGATTTTTCTGCCCTTCCTATAGAAATTTTTCATATTTTGAATCCTGTCGAAAATCAAATTAGTTATGAGGGTTCTCAGGTGTGGAAAATGTATTTTTATGGCTCATTATCTAGAGAAGGAGTTGGTGTAGGAATAGTTCTCATTTCCCCTTTGAAAGAGAGCTCCACTTTTTCTTTCATACTTGAATTTGAAGAAACTAACAATGTATTTGAATATGAAGCTCTTTTGATTGTTTTAAAAACAAAAAAATAAATGAATATTTCAGAAATGTATGTTTTTGGAGATGTTGAACTTATTATTCAGCAAATCATAAATGTTTATCAAACTAAGCATCCTAGACTCAGAGATTACCGGAATGCAGTATGGATCATTATAGAAGACTCATTCTTGGCCTTTAACATTTATTTTGTTCCAATAGAGAGTAATATTTTGTGTAATTCACTTTTTATTTTAGCAAGCTAGTTCAAGGATCCAATACCTATAAAGCTGAAACATGAAGTGGAAGTTACGTTTAGACCTAGCATTCCTGATAATATCAAACATTGCAAAGTTTTTGAGGATGACTAGGAGATTATAAGATTCATTGAACTTGCTGAAGAATTTTTTATCCTAAACATTAATGAGGATGAAGATCTCATGAAGGATAATGTTGATTATCAAGATACAAAAAATCTGGAAAAATATATTTTTGATCAGCCTATCATACAACTGCCTACCAATCATATTCCAAAGGGGTTAATCCCACTAGCGAAGCCTTTTTATCACAATGATGTTTCATTTAAACCACAGTTAGTTGAAGAAAATTCATAATTGGAAGATTACAATTTAGGTACAGAACTAGAGGCAAGGTATGTTAAGTTGTCAAAAGATTTATCAAAAGAAAGAAAGATTGATACCACAAGTTGTTTTGTGAATTTGTTGATGTTTTTTCTTGGAAATATGAGGATATTAATACATATAACACAACTATAATTGAGCATATAATACCATTGAAATATGTTACCAAGCCATTCCAGAAGAAATTAAGAAAAATCAACCCACTATTGTTACCAGTGATGGAGAATGAAGTGAAGGAATTTTTGGATGCTAAAATCACCATTCCGTTGAGATACTCATATCGGGTTGCTAATATAGTTCCAGTAAGAAATAAGAGTGGTGAAGTCATATTATGTGTATATTCTAGGAATCTTAACAAATTCTCCAAGAAATATAATTATCCATTGCCAAAGGTGGAGCATACTATTCAAAAGGTAAACAGGTCAGACAGAATTTCCATGTTAGATGGGTTTTATGGGTACAACCAAGTATATTTTTGGCCGAAAGATTGAGAGAAGACAACATTCACTACTCCTTGGGGAAAATTCATGTATGCAAAGATGCCATTTGGGCTTATGAATGCCGGAACGACTTTCCAACATGCTATGGACTTTGCATTAATTGGAGAAAAAGGAGAATTCTTGGTCATCTATTTGGATGATATTACTATTTTTTCAACTTCATATAAAGAGAACCTTCAACACTTGAGACAAGTATTTGTTAAATGTAGAAAATATGGTATATCATTGAATCTAAATAATTTGTATTTTGCTCTTAAAGAAGGTAAGATGTTGGGTCACATATTTTCTAAAGATGGAGTGAGAATTGATCCCAAAAGAGTGATTGCAAATGGCGACTTAACACTTCCAAGATCCAAGAAAGAGATTTAATCTTTCCTTGGTAATATCAACTTTTTAAGAAGATTCATTCCCAACTTTGCTGAATTAGTCAAGCATGTTACTTGTATGCCAAAGAAGGACAATGAAGTAAAGTGGACATATGAAGCCAGAATTTCATTTCAATTGATCAAAAAAGTTATCATTGAAGAACCTCAGTTGGTAAGCCCTGAATACTCAAAGCATTTCATAATATTTTCATTTTCCTCTCAAGATAATATTGCTGTGGTTTTATTACAAAAATATGAAGAAAATAAGGAAGCCCCCATATCATTTTTCATCCCTTATAGATGTGGAATTGAAGTATGAAATGTTGAAAAAGCATGCCTATGCATTAGTTAAAGATCTGAAGGCTTTTAGAGTTTATATTGTGCATGCTCATATTATTGCCTATGTACCTTCATCTAGTTTTTGAGAAATATTAGTTCAGTATGATATTTATGGAAAAAGAAGTGGGTGACTAAATTTCTTGAATTTTATCTATAGTTAAATCCTACCAAGCTAATCAAAGGTCAAGGATTAGCCAAACTACTAGCTGAAGAAAATTGTAAAGTTTTGGGCTTGAATTTCATGGATGAAAATCTAGAATGTAAAATTTCAGAACCTATTGAAAGCATGGAAGTAGATGTAAAGCTTGCTGAGTGCAGCTACTATAAGGATATCATTTATTTTCTGCAGCATTTTAAGCCTCCTCCAAATTTTGATAAAATTAGAGTGAGATCTTTGAAGTTGAAAACCATTAAATTATGCATCAAGGATAATTATTTATATTGGAAAGATTCTACATGATTTTTGTTGAGGTGTATTGACCCAGATGATTCTAAGAAGGTTATGTTTGATATCCATAGTAGTGTTTGTGGAGGTCATCATTATTGGAGAACTACTGCATACAAAATACTGAGAGCTAGATATTTTTGGCCTGGCTTATTTTAAGATGTATGTGTTGAGGGGAGAGCATGTGAAAAATGTTAGAAGCTCACTGGTAAAAAAGATTTGAAATATTTCCCTCTCAAGCCCATTGTTGTTTCTTCACCTTTCCAATAATGGCGATTGGATTTCATTGGGGAAATTCATCCACCTTCAAGTGGACATCATTGTTGGATTCTTGTTGCAACTGATTACTTCACCAAGTGGATTGAAGCAATACCTACCAGGAATTATACTCATAAAGTCATCATTAACTTTCTCGAGGGAATCATAACCAGTTTTGGATGTCCGTCAAGGCTAGTAGAAAATAATGAAGTTGCTTTTAGAGCTACACCATTGGTAAATCTCTGTGAAGATTATGGTATTCAGCTTACTCACTCTACAACTTACTATCCACAAGGGAATGGTTTGGCTGAATCATATAACAAAATTTTGGTAAGAATCATCACCAAGCTATTGGATCAAAACAAGAAATCCTCGGACTCTAAACTGAAATTTTATTTATGGTCTGATAGGGTGACAATAAAAAAATCTATTAATAGATCACCCTTTCAAATGGTTTATGGAACTAAGGTTGTTTTTCCAATCCAATTAGCCACTCATGTAGCTATATTTCTGCAAGATCATGAAGCTAAACCAAATGACATGACTAGAATAATTTATCAAATCATAGAAGTGCAACAAAAGAGTGAACAACAATATGATCTTGTAAGAAAAATCAGCAAGTTGTAAAGCAAGTCTTTGATAAAGGGACTAAAAAATAATATTTTCAAATTGGAGATCTGGTGTTGAAATGGGATGCACAGCATCAAGACCCAGGTAAGAATTCCAAATTTGATGCTTTATGGCTTGGTCCTTTCAAAATCCTCAATATTTTGTAGAACAATACTTTTGATTTGCAACATCTTGAGGGGACAAAACTGTTTGGAGGCCCATTTAATGGTCGCTCCCTCAAAAAATTATTTTACTAAGGTTGTTGGTGGCCTAAATTCATTGTAAATATCGGTGTGTTTCATAATAAGACTCCATAAACCAATGACAAGGCACTGAAACTGCAAAATATTCTTAGAGCCTCGCAGGGAGAGCTTTTTCCCCTTTGGAGCCAGTGTTAGCATAGTTCTATGCTTATTCATGAGTGTTTTTTAAATCATTTTACTTTTAGGATATAAAAATTGTAAATTTCAAAAAAAAAAATAGAACACTTTTGGAAGTTCCAGTAGTGTATGTTTTAACCCTGTCGGACAGTCTGTTTTAACTTTGTTTTATGCATGTTTTTCCTTTACCCGATGCTACCGGAAGTTCCGGTAATTTCCCCTATTTTAAAAAATAAAATAAAAAGCACGCCTGCTTTTGAGTTAGCCACATGTTCCTGATATCAACTATGGTTTAAAACATTTTAATCATGAGCCATGTCACGTGATAAGAAAGTTTATATGTTTGAATTATGTCGAGTTAGTAGTGGTCATACATGGAAGAGTTAGGTTTCAATGTGCAGTCATGAAGACCAACCATTTTTTTTCATGTCTGTCAGCCCAAGTCGTTATGTCCACTTGTCAAAGTTACATATTTATTATCAAAATTAATCATGGATATACGATTTAATCTGGTGACTAATTGGTTAATCATGCATGAGCACTACCGAAATTTTAGGCCTACCATAAAGATGCGATAGAGGTAACTACCAACTGAAACATCGTTCAGCTCCAACAACCTGTTGCAGAGAATCTGAAACAAATCAGAAAACTAAAATATAATTATGAATATCATGAGGTGTGGTATACGGTTTTGATACTTCACATTATGAAAATATCTTGTACATGGAAAAAAAAACCAACATATCACTTAAAATCATCGAAACAAAAGGAAAGAAATAAGTTTTCTAATTCGATCATTAGTGGATAAGCAGTTACAATGAGCAACTTAAAGAGGAGAATAATTTTTCAGACAGTTTACATTGAGGATTCAACAACGCCTCTTAAGTAAGTTTTTCTAATATTTACACCTTTCTGATCTAGCAAAAAACCATCACTATTTCTCAGATGACTGAAGGAGGAAAACTTAAGCATATTGAACCTCAAGGGGTTGATTTAATAGATGCCAAACTAAATGTGAGGAGTTTTTTTATAGAGGTTGGGTGGTACCCATTTTCATCAAGGCTAGGAAGCTCTCATCTAGGAGTAGCCAAATAATTTTCCCTCTCATTCGATGGACAAGAAGCAAATGTTTATGGCCTCAAACTGCAGGTATCAACAGAATCCATTGTTTAAGCTTTCCACCTCACACATGAAGGAGAGAAATGGTTCAAAAACATAGTTATTACTAGAGGATACCTAAACTGCTTCATCAAGGATGAATACAGAGACCCTAAATAGGATAAAGGGATTCCTAGTAGTTATATCAAGGATGAATGGGCTGAAATTGTCAAGCTCATTAAGATCTATATTACTTGTGAGAGGATGTATACAATTGTATTTATGTATCACGTGAGGTTTTTGTTTCACCATGCAGGTATGAAGACTCTCAAGCTACCTTTCTTCCTGTCGAAAATCTTGACTAAGATTTCAGATAAAATACAAACCCATGCAACAACTTCAAATTATAGCATCTACCATCAAGCTCTTATCAAGGTGTTGATTGTTGAAGAAATCAACTACATAAAAATTAAAAGAACGGTTGATGCCAGATGTTCTGGTAGTAAACATTTAGTATAAGGTTTAGAAGGATTATCATCCCACCAAATCAGATGAGGAGCTCCTGAAGGATGTGGAATATGTTGTTAGCAATAATAAAAGACAATTTTTTAGCAGTAGGAGAAGAAAAACAAAAGCTAGCAACAAATTCGGGTTGAGATCGAAAGCCCTACATAACCCAAGCTTGTTGACAGAAGTTATCGATGTGGAGAGGCAATCTCAAGGGTTACAGACTGTAACTCCTTCAATAAAAAAATATAGTGGGTTCAAGAAGAAAGAAAAGGGTAAAGCTCCTTTAGAACAGAAAACAGGAACCTCCAAGAGAAGAAAAATCTAGAAGAGCTCAGAAGATAAAAAGGCCATTGCAAAAGAGACAGCCACCGGGACTACAAGGTCACAATAAAAAATTGAAAAAAAAAAAGATTTAGACAAGTTTGTAGAATTTGCAGCTCATATGGAGGAGAGGTAAAAGGATGTCCCAATGAAGTTTAATTTTTCCTATTAGTTATATTTTGGAATAGCTCAATTTTTAGAATGTTTTAATCTACACAAAATTTTTCAAATATCTTGTTGTGAACTTTTGAAAAGTAAACAAAGCGCTTCCGAAACTTCTGTATCATTACAATTTTTGTTCTCTCTGGTAGGTTTTGATCTCTTTGTCCTCTTTGGTTTTCTTCACTGTAGCCCTGCTAGATAACCTATTTTTCTTGTGAGAAACTGATGTTGATGGTGGAATAGGTCTAGTAGGCTGATTTGGTGTTGTAATGAAGACATCTGCCTCAATGAAAGCCTCCCATGCAATATTCAGTTGTTTGAGGTGATGAAGGACAATGATTTTGATGAGTGAATGATGGAAGAGGTTTTTCATTTGAAGCTTATATTCTTTGTTCTGCACTATGTAGGCCATCTTATCAATGCTTCTATACAAATAGTAGGGAAGGTTGAGAAATTTCACCCTAGTGAAATGCATGAGCAACTTGATGTGATAGTTGTACAACTTGGAGAATCTTCCCTCATAAGTGAAATATTTCATGATGATCTTCATCATGGGGGAAAACATGTTAAGAAACTGACAAAACAGAAAGATATTCTTTATGTTATCTTTATATGGTGCTTTGAGGTAAGGTTCATACAGTTGGGCATCCAAATATTTAGTTTTGAACCATTTTTCAACCACATTGGGTATCCCTGTTGCTGCTAGAATGATGTATGTAGATATGGTGAATGTCACCCATGCAATGGTCACTTGGTATTTTTTTAGGTTGGTGATGAAAATCCTGGTCAAAATAGGATGGCTCTACACTCTTTGGACCATCTCACAAAACTAAAAACAACCTACATGCTAGAAACATTTGACTGCTAAGGGTGATGAAATCGATTTCCTAGTGTCTGATGGCTCTAGTCTCAAGATTCTCCCTCCTTTATTGTATGAATTCTTCTCTTCTTCTGTGGTGTTTCTCTCCTCCTCCATTATGTTCAGTTTTGTCTAGAAACCCTAAGGAAGAAGGGGAAGGGAAAGGGAGTATGATTATAGGGTTAGGGAGTTGGGGTAACTGAGGGGAAATTTGGAGAAGTGTGTAAGGGAGTTAGCAAGAATAGGGAAGTGATAGGAAGTTGAAATGATAAGAGGGATGGGGTAGGAAATTCAAATACAAGGAGGTATTCTAGCTTCCAAGAAAATCACAACGTAGGGGTAAGGTTTTAGGTAATATAGCTTGGGGATGGGAAATGAGGGGATGTGAGGGTATTAGGGAGTGATTTGGAGTGTGAAGAAGGTAAATGGGTGTAGGGAAAAGAAAATTAAGCTTTCAAACTGAAAAAATAGGGTTTAATTACGTTGAACATGGCATCGAGGGAAATGAGGGTTTTCACCATAAATTTAACACTATAAGCTTAAAGGAGGGGCTTCGAAGATGTGACTTACTTTTAAATGAGTGTAGAAACCATCGTTTGCAGCTTAGAACCTTTGCAAATAATATTTGAGGTCGTGGCTCTCCTCTGCAAAAAGTGCAGCGAGCTGAAGAAAGGAGGAGCGAAGCCTGCAAAAAGCGCAACGTACTTCTGAAAAGCGCAGTGTGCTCACTGCAAAAAGCACAACGTCTATGGAAAAATCGCAGTGAATGACCTAGAACTTGGTTTTTCGAAGGAAAATTTGATTTTTTTTTCTTGGAGAAGCTAAGAGCTCGATGCTTGAGAATGAAAATGAATGACTTTTTTGTCTTTCAGGGCCTTTTATACTTGAATAAATATCATTAAATAGACATGGAACCACCTTTCCTTTTCTCACAATCAACGTTACATTTTTTTTTACCTTTAACTTTTGAACTTCATCTTTTGATGGCTTAGGAACACTGAATGGATTTTTGGAACCTTTCTCATTTTCTGATGGAACTTTGAGTGTTGTAGCTAATTGGAACTCTGAGAAATTATAACAAATTAGGAACATAAAATCACAATTTGCTCTGAAATCAAATTTACTGATGAAATTTCTTTATTGTCACTCCTTCACTTGCTAGACTTTATGCATGAAATGGTGATTTGATGACCTTGAAAACCCTAAGACCTAATGGAGACTCTGGCTGAATGAAACCATGATGAAAATGAATGTAATGATGATGAAAACTCATGAATGATGGTACATTCAACAAAGTAGTGAAATGAGCCAACAACTAATAAAATTTTGAAAGGAGTGAAATCAGACCTAGATCTACATCCAGTGACCAAATTTTTGCATGATGACCTAAATTTGGAATGAAAAAATTTTCAAAATGGGACCCTAACAAGACATGATAAGGTTCTATTTGATCACTGGTGGCAAGATGCAAAAATTGACACTAAAAGATATCATGAGACCTTATCATGATCTTTATTCATTTGATTCAGGGAGGATGAAATGTCTTGGCCTCATCAAGGACCTAGTGGTGTCATTAGAGAAAATCCCATCCAAGAATGTCCTCATGGATTTTGTTGTGGCTGATATACCTCCTAGATATGGAATATTTCTCTCTCCTTCATGGGGAGAAAAGCTTAGAGGTACCTTATAGCTTGACTTTTCATATGCTACTATTCCTATCTTTGGGAAACTTAGGAAACCATACCGGGAAAGAAAAATGAAGTACATGATCAGCAGCCGAGAAAATCCAAATAACCATCCTATACATGTTTTTCATATAGATTTAGAGTCCTTTATCTTTTTCAATGATGAATGTTTAGCATCTTCCAAAGTTTTGATTGAAGAAAAAGCAGAAAATTATGAATTTTCAAATTCTGTTTTAGAATTGACAAATGCATAAATTTATGAAAAGATGCCAAGTGGTTTGGGACCAAGTGCATTACCTAAAAAAAGTGATGAAATGGTGAAAGGAACATAAATTTTTGGTACCTTTGGAAGAGCTTTTCGATCAAGATGATGTTGCGCACAAACTGACCATGTTACCAACAGAAGTGGGAGTGGAAGATCTCAATATTTGCACTCCGGAAAAGCCAAATATGGTCAAAATTTCAAAATATTTCAATGCAGAAATGAAAGGTAAATACGCAGTGCTTATGTCTCAGTTTGTTAATGTATTTTCTTAGGAATATTCTGATTTGAAATTCTATGATAAGAGCATAATTCAGCATACCATTCCCTTGAAGCTGGATTAGAAACCTTTCCGCCAAAATTTAAGGAGAATGAATCCCAAGTTGTTGCCCTCTATTCAAAAGGAGGTAAATAGATTATTTAATGCTAGTAATATAGTGCCTCTTTGCTTTTCAAATTCGATTTCTAATATAATTCCAGTGAGAAATAACACATAAGAGATTCTCTTGTGCATTGATTTCATAAATCTGAATAAAGTGTCATTGAAGGAAAATTACCCACTACCAAATATGTACCATATTCTGCAAAGGGTAGTTGGATCTTCCAGACTTTCATTGTTGGAAGGATACTCTGGGTATAATCATATTTTAGTCCATCCAAATGATCAAGAAAATAAAGCCTCTACAACACCTTGGGGCACCTTCATGTATGCCAAAATGCCTTTCAGATTAAAGAGTGCAGGGTCTACGTTTTAGTGAGCAATGGATATTGCTTTCACCAATGAAAAGAATGTATTTTTGGTCATTTATCTTGATGATATCACTGCTTTTTTAAAGACATATGAGTAACACTTGCAGCACTTGAAAATAATTTTTCAGATATGTAGAAATTCTGGCATATCATTGAACCCAAAGAAGAGTCTTTTCGTTGTGGAGGAAGGTACATTTTTGGGCCATGTCATATCAAAAGATGTAATTAGGATATATCCTTCAAGGATTGAAGCAATTCAGACCTTGGATTATCCTAGGAGAAAAAAGGAAATTTAGTCATTCAATGACAAAATCAATTTTTTGAGAAGATTTGTCCCCAATCTTATTGAACACTTAAGGAAAATTATTGAAATGCTAGAGAAATACAGTGAAGTAAAATGGTCTGAAGAGGTGAAGAAATCATTAAATAAAATCAAATTGGCTTTATCTCATGCTCCTATTCTTATTATTCCAGATTATACACTTGATTTTATCATTTTTCATTTTCCTTAAAGCATACTCTTGTTGATGTCCTTATGAAAAATAAAAATGAGAACACGAAGCAGCCTTGAAGTAAAACATCATTGAGAAATAGGACTTGGCATTAGTCAAAAATTGAAGGACTTTCGAGTCTACATTCTCCACTCTCATGTCATTGCATATGTTCCAAAAATTGTTGTCAAAGTTGTTCTTACACAGAATGATCTTGAAGGGCGGCGAGCTAAATGGATCGTTGTTATGTTGGAATATGACTTGGAGATCAAGCCCACAAATTTTATCAAAGGACAAGGCCTGGCGAAGCTTATGGCGGATTCAAATCTTCGTGCTTTGGACATTAATTTTATTGCTACATTATCTGAAGAACAAGAGGCTGAAACATTACCTAAGGTATCTGAAATTTTCTCTCTATCGCCTTGGTATGCTGATATAATTCATGTTTTGCAACACTTGAATCCCCCTCCCGACTTTTCAAGTAGAAAGGCTATATATTTGAAGTTGAGAGCTCTTGATGGTGTTTTGTATTGGAAAGATCTGTGTGGAGTGTTGTTGAATTGTTTGGTTGAAGGAGAAGTTGAAAAAGTGATGACATCTTTTCATAAAGGTGACTATGGTGGTCATCTTTACTGGAAGACTACAGCTAATAAGATCTTGAGGAAATGATTCTATTGGAAAATTTTATTTTATGATTTTTATAAAACATTCATGAGTTGTCATTAATGTCAAATATTTTAGGGAAATAGGAATCTCTTACATTTTTCCTTAAAACCAATTGAAGTGCAAGCGCCATTCCAACAATGGGGACTTAACTTCATTGGTGAGATCCATCCTCCATCATCAGCTCAGCATAAATGGATACTCACTGCCACAGATTATTTCAATAAATGGATTGAATCCATCCCAACGAGGCAAGCTACTGACACTGTTATTATTCAGTTTTTAGAGAACAATATTCTGTCTCGTTTTGGTTGACCACACAAAATCATTACTCACAATGCAACTGTCTTTAAGTCCAAGAAAATTATTGAATTTTGTGATAAGTATCACATTAGTCTTATTCATTCCACAACATGCTATCCTCAAGGCAACGGCCTTGATGAATCCTCAAATAAATCTTTGGTGAACATAATCAATAAGATGCGACTAGAAAACAAGAGGAATTGGCACAAAAAGCTCACAAATTCTATATGGGAAAATAGAGTTAGCACAAAGAGATCAATCAACATGTCACCTTTCCATCTCATGTATGGTGTTGACACAGTGTTCCCTACTTCTCTAGCTCTAATAGTGATGAAAATTTTGTAAGAGCTCGACAATGAACCAACTGATACCCAGTGAAGACTCAGCCAAATGATCCATATACAGAAGTCAAGAGATGAAGTTTTCAGTCATACTTCAAATCTTCATGAGAAAATTAAAAAAAAAATTATGATAGGAAGACAAAAGCTGATTATTTCAAGCTTGGAGATGTTGTTCTTCGTTGGGATTCCCGTAATGAAGACAAAAGTAAGAATGAAAAGTTGGAAAATATATGGAAAGGACCTTATAAGATCGCCGCATTTAGAGGCAATAAAGAATTTCTATTAGAGTATATTGAAGGAAAAGAAGTGTTGGGAGGACCAATCAATGGTAGGTTCCTCAAACATTATCTTACTTGATCATTGAAGATGAAATCCACTTTCACTGTACATATCATTTTAATTTAATGTCCAAGCAATAAGGAAGTTGTTGCCAAAGTTTGAAGCTCGAGGAGAAGGCCATGAGACTTCTAGATTTAGCTCATTTTTTTTTTCAAAAAGTTTAAAAAGTTTCAGTCAGTTGTCAAGTCAAAGTCAAATCATTTTTTTCTAGTCAAATTCATTTCCAGATTTAGTTCATCATTTCCAGTTTGTCAAAGTTTTTCAATGTCTAGTTTTGACTCCATTTCCTAATGGTAAGGCTACCTGATCTACAGTGTTCTTGACACCTCTTGAAGGAGTTTCCATCCCCAGCTGGAGCCAATGTTAGTGTCAATATGTCAATGATCAAAAATAACTCAGTCAATTGTTTTTCTAAAGTCATAGGTCAAAATTTTTTTCTATTTCAAACAAGTTTTTAAAAAAATAATTTTTGTCACTGAAGAGGTCTAGGTCAAGTGTGTTTCTCCTTCATCTCATTAATTTCCACCATCATTTTCATGGTCATCTCCATCATCATATTTTTAAGGTTCAGGGTTATGTCACTCCACCTCATATAGGTCACTGTCTAGGGGTCATCTCTGCCTTTGAAATATGTTCAATTTGTCACCTAAAACAAGGCTCTTACATTTCATCTCACTCATAAACACTAAAGAGGGATCTAGCATGTTTAGGGAATGAAATAGAGATAATTTGTCTTGTTTTAAAAAGGTTCAAGTGTCAAAAATCTCAAAAGGTCTACTCTATCGTATTGTCTCATTAAAAGGCAAAAAGGTCATTTCAAATGTCAAAAAGGAAAAGGTCTCATTTCAAGCTTATAAAAAGGCCAAAACAAAATCATTTTCACTCATTTTTATCTATTGATGTGTGGAAGAGCAACCCTCTTATCTCACTTGCACTCCAAGGTGGTCTAAAGTCTAAATCTGAGGCTCAAATTCACTTCAAAACTCGTTTTCTACCCTTCTAGCAGTTGGTGGTATGCTTCTAGGAGCCCTTGTTATGCTTATGAGGAGTGCTACGCAGCCTTTGTTACCCTTTTGGCATCCTTCACAGCCCTTGATATGCTTTCAACCAACCATTGTTACGCTTTTGTTAACGTTGTTACGTTTTTACCTTCCCTTGTTACACTTTTAGAGGAGAGGCATATTTGGTTATTGGGCTTGGAAAACCTCCAAACAAGCTTGAAATTTGTCTTCATTACCTTTTGAAGCCTTCATATAAGGTAAATGACCTCTCTTATGCTCTCTTTTGGTCAAAGTTTGAGTGTTTAAATTTTTTTTTCTCACTTATGTTTTTCTCCATATTTTCACTCATCCATGGTATAAAAAAAATTCATTTAACAAACCCTAACCTACCCCACCTTCCTAAAACCTAACCCTAGAACCTAAACCTTAACTCACACATTTCATAAACATTATCCCCACATTTCCCATCATCCACACAACCCCTAACATGTCATTTAACTCAAACCCTAGTTTCTAGTTATTTTCATAGTGAAAAACTTGGAAATTTCTTGTGTTTGCTATATTTTGCCTCCCTCCACACATCCATTTCTCCTTATTCCACTTACAGTATGGAGCTGAGATGCCACCCTATGCACTAAATTTTTTCCAGAAACTTTTCAAAGCTCCATGACCCTCATTCCACCTTCTAAACTTACATCACCTCTACACTAGCTATTTTCAGAGTGTGAAATTGGAAATTCCCTGTGTTTTCATCATTTTTCCAAATTCCTCACACTCATTTTCCCTCATTCCACCCACAACCTGGAGCTAACATACAACCCAATCCACTCATTTTTTTCTATAATTTCTCTCAGTTTCATGATCCTTCATCTCATCCTCTAAACTCACATTTTCCTACACTCTTTTTTTCTAGATTTCCATACATATACTCATTCCATCAACACTCTAACGTTTTCATCATTCCAGTGACAAAAAAATGGAAAGTGACAAGAAGAGATTCAAGGTAGGGTGCCACCTCAGGCTAGAACCCTTCACAATGCATGAACTCAATGCCTCGCCATTGGCCAGAAGATGTTTTAAGAGAGCTCGACGTTTGAGATTTTTTGAAAGGCTCATGGAAGAGGGGAATCATCTTCAATTGACCAGCCTATTTGCTACAAGATTAAGCATGGGAAAGGTCACTATTTTAGGTATGGAGATAAGCCTATCATCAGATCTAATTTCTTTAGCAGCAGTTATTCCTTGTCATGGAGAGCAGTGGTTCGAAGGCATGGAGTTAGACATTGAAAATTACAAATAGTTTCTCAAGCCTCATGCTATAGAGAAACCAGATTACATATTTCCTTTCAGACGCCTCACAAACAAGTATGCTCCTTTGATGATGTTCATAATGAATTACTTCACATGTGAAGGAATATTTTCCAGGTTGTATATGTATCATATCAGGTTGTTGATGCATTTCACCTCTGTCAAAACACTTGATTTTCCATAGTATTTGTACAAGAGTTTGATTAAGATAACTGAGAAGGTTCAGAGTAGAAGAAAATATCATCACAATATTATTTTTCGTCATGGTTTGATCAAGCTCATTGTATTGCATCACCTTTCCTCCATTAACATGACTTGGGAAAATTTCTTGGAGAGATTATCAGCAGCACCTACCATTAGCCCTTTTATCTTGCCTAGTACATCACCAGCACAACCAATGGAGGTTGGATATTCTAGCATGCCAACTCATTTTTCATATGCTCCTAGGGTTTTTGAGTTTACTAACACATATCAGAATGGGAAGAGACAATTATTTGTGCCTAAGTATGCCAAAGGTGTTCTTACACTTGACAACATTATTGAAAAAAGTGAGATAGAGGAGCAGCCTCTTATGCATAAAAATAGTAAATCAACGCCATTAGAGGTTGAGGTAGTAGAGCAGGTGGAGGTTAGGTCAGCTGAAGAGATCATAAAAGAGAAATATTAGGAAATAGCATAATTGAAAAATATGTTTTCCATTGCTAATTCTCAAATGACTTTCTTGTAGCAAGAAATGTTTCAATTGAAAGTGAAGCAGCTCTTACAAAGCAAGCCCAAGCCAGACCTAGAGGAAATAAAAGGTAAAGGTAAGGAGTTTAATGATGTTGACCAAATTCATGACATGGAGGCTGAAACACAATAAGGAAGGCCAAAAACAAGAGGCCTCAAAAGGGCGTTGGAGCTAGAAAGACAGTCAGCTCATGCACCTGAAGAGTTGACCCTTGACGAGCTTATAGCCATGGATATTAATAAAGATAGAGAGCTTTGGTTGTCAAGGATAAATGAATAGTTGGATAAGCTCTTGAAGAGGGCTAAGAGGGACAATAAGCTACAAAGACACATGGAAAACCATTATCGCACCAGGAACACAATTTCTCAAATAAGGCTGAAACAATTAAAGAAAAGGCTAAAAGAAGCACAAATGAAGCTTAAAGAGAATGATAGCTTGGACTTGCTGACTGAAGATTCCTTGGTTGTTTATACCATCACTCATAGGTGCCATAGAACCAATTTTGAGAATTTTTGATAAATTTTGGAATTTTTTGTAATTTTCCCAAAATTATGGAAATTCCTCATTGCAGAAGGGTAACAAACTTTTGTTACGCTTATTTTGGGGGCATTTAAATGATGATTTATTTACATGGATGGATGTATTTTGATGAGTAAATCACATATCAACAACCCCCATGGCATGAAAAGCTGTAATTTTGGAGAAAAAACTCAAAAACCACTCATTTTTCATGTTTTTGCCTCCTTTTTGGAGCCTCTGTTACGCTTTTGGAGTTACCTTGGGAGAATCTATTTTTGAAGGCCTTCTCGTTGGTAATTTTGAAAAATTCAATATGTTATGGAAATTAGACACACAAGGGTAGTTGATAATTCCTTCAAAAGTGGATTTGGACTCCTAAAAGTGCCTTCAAAGTTCTGTTACGCTTCTACACATTTTTGTTACCCTTCTGTCAGGAATGTCACAAATCAGCATTGGATTCCTCAGGACACTTTCCAAGCTCATAAATTGTCAAAAAATTGAGTTTTTTATGTCCTATGAGTTTGAATTAGAGTTATTGAGTTGTTTTTTTCCTCCTATCATGCGAGAATATGTAATTAATGTAAGGGACAAATACTCCTAATTCATACCTAAAATTCAGGGAATGGTTTCTAATCTCCCTAGGATCTAGGAAATGACTCATCTTGTGTATTTATGATCCATTTTAGATGGTATTTCGACCTGATGAGGTTTCATAGTCCATATTTTATATAAGTAGACTCTCTTTAGTCTTTTGTTGGGTTGGATAGTCTCATATTGTAGTGGATATTTTGTAATCAGTAATTTGGAATGAAATGAGAGTAAAATTTGCAGGATTTATGTTGATATACTTGTGGTATGCATTGGAGCATCTTTTCTTCTTATGTATATTTATCAATTCATGCTTAATACCATATCTTCTTCTTTCATATATGTTTATCTTGTAATTTTATGAGCATAAATCATGTTTGTTCATGCTCTGTTTTAGACTAGATTTACATTGCTATGTCTATTTGATTCTAAATTAATGAATTCACCTCAGTGCTCATTCAAAATCTTTTTCACTTCACCCTATACTCATGACCTATTAAAATTCTTTCAAACTACTTATCTAGCCTCACATATTCTCTGCCTAAGAAACCTAATACACAATCTACTCACTGAATTTTCTATCCAGCACTAAAAACATCAAAAAAATCCTATTTACTGAGATTATATACCTTTTCCTTTGAGTGCAAAAGTGATAATGAGAAATCCATCTCTGGTCCTTGTAGGGCTAGCTACCTAAACTATAGCCTGGTTTGTGGTTACCTTTATTCAATCCCATTTTCAGCCTTGGGAAGTTGGGGAGAGTGATAACATGCAGGACCTATGACTTTGCCTCAGCCTTGCGATGGTTCATGGGTATTCCTGGGAACAACATCACTACCTGGGCGCAGATGCAATAGTCCTTCAACAAAAAATATAGGGACTACTACAAATCCAAATAAACCAAAGAGGAGATATTTAGTATGACTCTGGGACCTAATTAATCCCTGGAGAATTATGAATAAATATTCCAACTAAACTATAAAAGAGTCAACTCCACCCTTGAAATAGGATCACTTAATTTGGTACTTATCTGAGGGATTAGTGAAGAGGTGATAGAAACCCTTAATATGTTTTCTGGAGAATATATCTACCAACTGCCTTATGAGGACATCAAAATTGTCTTTAGAAACCACTCTAAGGCAGCTAGGAAGAAAGGTAGAGCTAGCCAAAGCATGGCCAACACCCATTCCTTTTCCACCTCCACCAAGCATGAGATTGGAAATATGTTGGAGGACTTCAAAAGTAAGATGTTGCACACCTTTAATTTGAAAATGGACACAATGCAGATCAAGAGGAAGCAAGAGGAAATAGAGAGGGCCCTGGCTATCTTTTACCTTAGATGTACCAGAAAACACCCTCGAAATGAATGTCCACTAAATTTCATAGAGGTTTTCTTAGTCTATGAAGAGAATCATGCCACAGATAAATGTACCTACTTACCTGGGCTCAAATTTGTATATCAAGGTGGGGAAGGAGGACTTGAGCAAATTTTTTTCATAAATTAAAGGAGGCCCCAAGGGCCTCGGTCAAATCAACAGGGCATGCAAGGTGCACTTTAATCCTACTATCATACAAACCAGAATGCACCTATGCATTCTTGGTACACATCCACTCCTCCATCATGTCCTACACCTCCTACTTGGCCTTACACCCCTCCATATCACCCTCAGCTAGTGAACCAACCATTCCAGCAATATGTTCCTCAACCACCTCAGCGGAGCAATCCATCACAAGGGTGGAGGCCCAACACAATAAACCACCTACTTTACTGCCACCACCCCAACCTCAACCTCAACTAACCCACTTTTTTCCACCTAAGTTTCCTGAGATGCCTGCCAAACCCTATCCAAACCTAAACAACAATCAGGAATAGTAGGTTTATAGTGGGGAAACATCTTATTTAGCTTATGTTGTGGAGATACATGAGATCAACCTCAGGTCTAGAAGAGTACTCCCAGACAACCATCCTCCATATCTACCTACAGAGGTTGAGTAGGAAAAGGAATATATAAATAATCATATCAATCAACCTCCATTCCCTAAGCGCCCGATCCACTCTAGTCAGCACACCCTAGAGAAGACTAAACTTTTGGGGGAATTGAAAAATTTGTGTGTGAAAATACCCCTTCTCTAGGCCATTAAGGATGTTCCTATTTACAATAGGCTCATAAAAGAAGAGTGATTTAAGAAACCTTGGAGAAAGAAGAAAGACACCCCCATCATCAATGTGGTAGGACAATTGTCCGACTTAATGTTGGGAAGGGTGGTCTTCCCGAAGTACCTAGACCCTGGAATTCTAGCAGTATATGTACACATCGATGTGTCATAGTCCCTTATACTTTGAAGTATCTCAGGGCTGCCATCAATGTGATGACCAAGGAAACTATGCTTAATCTCAACCTCCAAGGAACTTTGAGAAAGACCACCACTGTTCTACAACTTGCAGACAAGTTCATAGTATCTCCGAAAGGAATTTTTGAGGATGTTACAGTCTCAATCGACTCTTGGGAGTACCCTACATATTTCTTGGTCCTCTAGCCAAAAACCAATTTTAATGAATATCCTTTCCATTTAGGAATACCTTAGTTAGCCACTATTGATATTTATATTAGTTGCAGGGCCGGAAACATAATTATAAAGAATGGGCCCTTGTCTATACAACTAGTATTATATTCTCTTGCCCAGCCTTCATCTGGCCATGACCTAACTTTGTAGTTGGAGGATGAAGAAGAAGAAGATGAAGTATACAATATCACACCCTACCCCATTTGTACTATATATATTGTTCTTAGGTGGGGGAAACCCGATGAGGATGATCTCATCGACCACATCATTTAAAACTAACCCCCCACTACCATTCCACTCGATGACCTAGTCAAAGAATCTGAAAGCCACCCTTGGATTGAGTTGCACTTAATTGATTCAACCTTTGAAACCACCAAGGTTGTGGAATTTGGCCATCAATATCTCTAAATATTAACTCATCCCTCTCAACCAAAGAAGAAGAGAAACTCTAATAAATCTTGAAGTAAAAACTTGATGCATTTTCTTGGGACTAAAAATACATGAAAGGGATGCATCCCTTTGTGTGCACACATTGTATTTATATTAAATAAGGATGAAAGTATATGCGCCAACCCTAAAGGAGGATGAACCCAACTCTAAAATACGTAGTGAAGGAGGAACTAAAAATGTTGTTGGATGTTGGTTTCATCTATCCCATATCAGATAGTGAGTGGGTGTATCCTCTAGTTCTAGTCCCAAAAAGGAATGGAAAGTGACGAATTTGTGTTGGCTGTTGAATTTTGCAACAAGAAACAGTGAAATTGGCATCTAGAAACAACATGACACCACCTACACTAGTGTGGGACCACAAGTCATGTAATGATGGGTCCTAGCAATACATTAGTGTGCAATTCAATTTATTTAATAAATTGGAAATGTGTCTAATTTAATTATCCCTTAATTAAATTGGACAATAAATTGTAATCTTATATCATAAACACTTGTAATAGTTAACCGAGTGTGATAGACTTAGTTAGCTCATGAATTTCGAGTTGAGGGTGGTTGGTGAGACATGTAGAGTGATTCTATGTGTTTTAGAGTTCAAATTGCAGTTAAGTGCATGAGTTTAATGAATGAGAAATCATTTAACTCATTTAAGTGAGTTAAAGTCAGTTGAACTAGTTGTAACTGTTTTTACACTAGTGAGAGATCAATTGAATTAAATCAGATTTAATTCACATGCAGTGATCTGCCATGCAACTGAAGATTTACTATTAATAGATGCATGCATGCCAGTTCTAGTGGAGACCTAGTTGAGACAAAGGTTAAAGGGATCTTAACTATCAGTTGTATCCTTAGTAGGTTGCCCGCATGTAGAAATACATCCATTAGATTTCCCATGAGCATTGTACAGTTTTGGAAGGCTAGAATTCCTAAAGAATAGGGATTGCATTCCACATGAATTGTGCAAGCAAGGTAGGATGATTAGAGGCAAGAAATTGGCTAAGTGTTGGTTGATTTTGTTCAGGTCAGTGTGAGATAGTTGTGTGCAGGAGACTCTTGTGAGAAGAGTGCATTGTAATTGTTTCATGATTCCATGGTGAATATACAATATGAGATAGAGGGATTTTGGACATCAAGATTTCCCCGGGAAAATATATGTGTTGTGGTTTTATTTGTTTCTTTCTTTACTTGTTGTGATTAGCGATCGTGTTTATTTTCCACAATTGATTTATAGAAGGATTCAGTGTCTTTCTTTAGTAAATTTATTGATAGGATTGAATCTATTGATATACATATGTTTGTATAATTTATACATGGTATCAGAGCATAGGAAATCACTATAGTGGAGAACAAATTGAGTTTGTGACTGAATAGAATTCAAATTTGCAAAAGTATTCTTGGTGTGACAAACAAATCAGGATCAAGATGGCTTTCAATGGCTTGATATTGGAGTATGCACTCGAGGTTAGTTCAAATTATATTTAATGGAAAGATAGGATGGAGCCATTTCTAGAGTATAATGGGTTGAAATAATTCATTGATAATGACATTCCCAAACCTGTTGCAGCAGATGCCACAAATCTTGATGCTTGGAAAAATAAGGTTGCAAGGGCGAAGATGATCTTATTAGAGGGAGTATGAGACCACATTGTCTCAAGTATCCATGGAAAAGTGACTCCATATGCAATGTGGAAGGCTTTGATAGATCTTTTTCAAAGTAGCAGTGACCACACAAAATTGGCACTGAAGGACAAGCTCAAGAAAATCAAAATGGAGAAAGGTGACACTATTCCGAAATATTGAACCAAGTTTTTCCAATGTCGAGATGAGCTTGGGAGCATCAGAATTACTGTCATAGATGATGACTTGGTGAGCCTAGCTCTTCTAGGACTTCCCAAGAGTTGGCATAGTTATCAAGACTCTGTCAATGGGAGGGAGAAGCTACCAGATTGGGAACGACAATGGTCGGATTTGATGCAAGAAGAATTCAAGAAGAATATCAGGGATGGATCTGCATCTAAGACATATGATGAAGAAAATTACACCTTGGATGGTAAGGCAAAGAAAGGGAAAGGAAATCAATCCTATTCCAAATATGAGACCTACGAAGAAGGCAAGGAGCGTGACATCAAAGTGAAGTGTTTTCATTGTCACGAGAATGGACACTATGCCACTAATTACCCACAAAAGAAGAAGAACAAGAAATCTCTAGGATCTGTAGCTAGTGAGGCTTTGGCCTCACAATTTGAGTTGCACTTCTCGCTCATTGCATGCATGGTGTCAAGTGCAATGGGAGCATTGTGGTACTTGGATAGTGGTGCATCTTTCCACATGACGCGAGACAAAGAAATTTTCAGTAGCTTGGAGGAGAAGGACCTCCATATGCATATCAAAATGGGTGATGATGGGCAGTATAGTGCTACTGGGATTGGTACAGTTACCTTCCAGAGACAGTCAGGTAAACCCTTCCTATTAAAATATGTAATGCATGTACTAGGCTTGAAAAATAATTTAGTTTCAGTCGCAATGTTGGAAGATAGAGGTTATGATGTGGTTTTTAGGGAAGGGAAAGCTTTCCTTTGAAACAAACCCACAAGACAAGCCAAGAAGATTGGGATTCGTGTGAAGAATCTCTACAAACTTGATGTAGATGGTTGCACAACATTAATTGGTAAGGCAGACAAAGTGGTGAGACGAGATGAGGGTGAGTTATGCCACAGGAGATTGGGCCATCTACACCATGCAGCTTTGAAGGTCATGCAACATATTTCTACGGGGCTTCTATATGGTACTATTGTGTAGATAGACACATGCAAGGGATGTACCATGGGGAAGTGTGAGAAATCCATGTAATTGTCCCTTGAGAGGGAGCTTGATTTGCATGAAGATGAGAAACTCTTGGTTCCAAAGGATGAACCTCAATATGTGGGGCAGCCACAAGATGAGGATCATAGAGTGGCAGAAACCACTCATGCAGAGACCTCTAGGAGGGGGGAATTTTGAGCCAGATGGGCAGAGGGAGTACATGCAGTTATACCTCCAGGTGTGAGGTGAGGTGATGCGAAAAAATAATCCCAAGAAGAAATTTGGGCAAGATTCATTGAGATGGTGTGTCTCATGGATCGAACCTGGCTACGAGGAGCCCACGGTACATCAGTAGTAGGATTTGTTAGATTAATGCAGTTAGATGTCAGGAAGACAAAAATCATAGTGATAGGTGTCAAATATTGGAGCACATATCAAAGTTGGCAGTAGTGTAGAGTGCATGGATGCATATTTCAACAGCACAGAGAGTCCAGTAGACATGTGCAATAGCTAGCAATAGTTAGAAGATTTCGATGACAAATGCATTATATTGACTCAGTTTTTTGGAATCTATTTAGTTTCAGAAAAAGTGTTGCATGAAAAAGTTGCATGTGCAAGAAACACTAGAGAAGTGTTGCATGCAAGAGTTGCATGTGCGAACAACACTAGAGAAGTGTTGCATGCAAGAGTTTCATGTCACATGCAAGAGTTGCATGTGCGAACAACACTAGAGAAGTATTGCATGCAAGAGTTGCATGTCTCATGCAAGAGTTGCATGTCGCATGCAAGAGTTTCATGTCGCATGAAAGAGGTTCATGTACACATACAAGGACATTCCAAGGTACCAGATCGAGACAGATTGATTCCTTTCTTGTTGAGAGGAAGTGTTGAAGTTTGCAACAAGAAACAGTGAAATTGGCATCCATAAACAACATGAAAACACCTACACTAGTGTGGGACCATAGGTCATGTAATGATGGGTCCTAGCGATACATTAGTGTGCAATTCAATTTATTTAATAAATTGGAAATGTGTCTAATTTAATTATCCCTTTTTGTAAATTGGAAAATAAATTGTAATCTTATCTCATAAACACTTGTAATAGTTAACTGAGTGTGATAGACTTAGTTATCTCATGAATTTCGAGTTGAGGGTGGTTGGTGAGGCATGCAGAGTGATTCTATGTGTTTTAGAGTTCAAGTTGCAATTAAGTGCGGGAATTTAATGCCGGAGATATCAGTTAACTCAGTTAAGTGAGTTAAAGTCACTTGAACTAGTTGTAATTGTTTGTTGCACTAGTGATCAATCAAGTGAATTAAATCATATTTGATTCACATGCAGTGATCTTCCATGCAATAATTATTTACTATTAATAGTTGCATACATCTCAGTTCCAGTGGAGACCCAGATGAGACAAAGGTTAAAGGGATGTTAACTATCAGTTGTATCATTAGTAGGTTTCCCGCATGCAGCAAGACATCCATTGTATTTCCCATGAGCATTGCGTAGTTTTGGAAGGCTGAAATTCCTAAAGAATAGGGATTTCATTCCACATGAATTGCGCAAGAAAGGCAGGCTGATTAGAGGCAGGAAATATGCCAAGTGTTAGTCGATTTTTTCCGGGTTAGTGTGAAACAATTGTGAGAGTGTAGGAGACTCTTGTGAGAAGAGTGAATTATAATTGTTTCATGATTCCATGGTGAATATACAATAGAAGATAGAGGGGTTTTGAGCAGAAAGATTTCCCTAAGAAAATATCTGTGTTGTGGTTTGATTTGTTTCTTTATTTACTTGTTTTGATTGGAGATCGTGTTTATTTTCCGCAATTGATTTGTAGAAGGATTCAGTATATTTCTTTATTGCATTGCTTGATCAGATTTAATTTATTGATATACATATGTTTGTATAATTTCTACATTGACTACCGTGAACTAAACAAAGCCACTAAGAGAGACCAGTTCCCCTTACCCTTCATAGATCAAGTCATGGATGGCCTTGCGGGGAAGAAGTTTTTCTCTTTCCTAGATTGGTTCAGTGGGTATAACCAAATCCAAATTAGCCCCGAGGACCAGGACAATACCACTTTCACATGTCCCTGCGGCACTATCTCTTATTGATTCCTTCCCTTTGGGTTGTGAAATACCCCTGATACTTTCCAAAGAGCAGTCCTGAGCATTTTTTCTGAACTAGTCCATGACTCTATATAAATCTACGTGGACGATTTCATACCTTATGGGTATGATTTTCAGGAAGCTCTCTCCAATCTAGGAAAATTTCTAAGAAAATGCATTGAAATGCATCTCTCCCTATGTCTAGAAAAGTGCTAATTTTTTAAAAAAGCAGGGATAGTCCTAGGCCACTCAAGATCACATGCGGAAATATAGTAGACCCAAAAAAAATCACCATCATAAAAAGGGTGTTTTTTCCTCAAAAGCAGAGAGATGTCATAAATTTTCTAGGTTTGGTTGGCTACTATAGGAGGTTCATTAAGGACTTCAGCAAAGTGGCTTCGCCATTATTCAAATTGTTGGCCAAAGATTTTGAGTTTTTCTGGTCTATTCTCTATCAAGAGGCTTTTGAGATCATCAAGGAAAAGTTAACCACTTCCCCAATTCTTCGAGGTCCCAACTGGGCTCCTCCCTTCCACATCCACACATATGCATCGGAGAAAGTCGTGGGGGCAGCCTTGGGGAAGTTAAATACAAACTACCCTATGCCTTATATTTCATTAGCAAGAATCTGTCTAAAGCTAAACTTAACTATACTACCATAGAAAAGGAGCTCTTAGCCATTGTCCATTCCTTAAAAAAATTTAGAAATTATATTACTGGTTATCATACCTTTGTACATACTAACCAGGCAACCTATTATCACTTCCCCCCACTTCCCAAGGCTGAGAATGGAACTGAAGGAAGGTAACCACAAACCAACCTTTAGGTCAGGTAGTTAAACCTACCAAAACTAGAGAGGGATCTCTCAATGTCACTTTGAAACCAAATAGGTGACTGGATATAATGATCTTAGGCTAGTTATGATGCTCAATAGATTAGGGTTTATTTTGTATGAATTTTTGCTGGATAGGAATGACATTTTAGGGAACTAGGTCTAGGGTTTAAGTTAGATTTCAAATGTTAGATTGCAGAGGCAAGGATGAGGCCTAGTAGGTAAGCTTAGGAAAATGATAAATTTGTAATTTATGTATAGGGTGAATAGAGAGAGAGTCAGAATGAGCATTAAAATTAATTCATTGATCAGAAGAGCAGAGACATGTTCATGTAAATCTTATTAAAACAAAGCATGGAAAGCATTATTTTTGTCTATATAGTGATAAGATTAACATATAGAAGCATATATTTGAAAGAAGGATAACATAACATTCAACTTGATAAGACTACATAGAAAAACAAATGCTCAAATCCATACCACTGGAGTCTCAACACTATGTATGCAACACTGTCTTTGATTTCAATAAAAACAAAATCTTGTACAATAGTTCCAACCCTTCAAATGGATTGAGTTGGAATACATATAGGAAATAAGAGTCATGAAACCTCATAGGGTCGAAATCCTATCCAAAAAGAATCATAATTACATCAGATGAGTCACTTCCTAGAATCTAGGGAAGTCAAAAACTATTCCCTCAAATTCAGCTAAAGACTAGGAGTGTGTGTCTCCTTCATTTAATTACATGTTTCCTTATCATAAGAGGCAAAAAAAACTCAATTACTCCAATGAAAACTCATGGGACATCTTAGATTCTAATTATGGAGTTTTCCTGGCTTGAAAACTATCCAAAGGGAATCCAATGCAAAAACGTAACACCATTTATACAAACATCAAGCCTCTCCAGCAGAAGCGTTGTGCCTATTTAAAGGTGATTTTGACCCACTTTAAAACATCGATTTGCAAGTTTTAAGGTTGTTATAGGTATTCGTATGTGTGTACTTTCCAATTCATCATCAAAACTGATAAAACACCCACGGGAAAACCTTCAAAACTTGATTCTCCCATCCTCACTCTAGAAGCATCGCGCCTGGTAAAAATCACTGGCAGAAACATGAAAAAGAGGAATTTTTTTGGAATTTTCTCCACAAATAATAGGTGTCATGAAAAAACAAGACCTAATCTAGAATGTACAAGAGAAAATCCATCCATCAACGTAAGCCATTCTTCATTTGAGTGCCCTGAGAAAAAGCATCGTGTCGCTGCGCGACATTTCTCTGAAAGCCAAATTTCCAGAATTTCCAAAAAATCACTAAAAATGATCAAAATGATCAAAATCTCTCAAAATATGTTTTATGACACTTTTCAATGATATGCTAAATAGATAAGGATTCCTCAACAAGTAGGTCCAAGTTATCCTTCTCCTTGAGCTTTATTTGGGCTTTCTTGAGCTTTTTCTTCAATTGCTTCAACCTGATTTGGGAGATTTGTTTCTAGCGCAATAATGGTTTTCCTTATGCTTCTGGAGGTAATTTTTCTTTTTGGATTTATTCAAAAGCTTCTCAATATTTCCATTCACCCTGTCGAGCCAATACTCTCTATCTTGATTGATTTCAACAACAATTAATTCATCAACAGATTTCCAACCTGACGGAGGAGATGATTCTTTTTCTTTCTCAAGCACCCTCTTGAGACCTCTTGTCCTTGGTCTTCTTTCTTTTATTTCAACCTCTGTATCCTCCAACTGATAATAATCTACGAGTTCTTTGCCTTTACCTTTGTCTACCTCAATATGCGCCTTTGGCTTGTATTGGAGTTGTTTCACTTTTAACTCCAGATTCTCTTGTTGTAAGAAGGTGATCTAAAAATTTCCCATTGAGAAAATTTCCCTCGGCTCTGTTATCTCTGCATCTTTTTCCTTTATGATTTCCTCGGCTAACTTTTCCTTCACATGCTCTTCCATGTCAAACTCTAGGGGTAATTTTTCATCATGCTACTACAATGGTGACTCACCATCATGACTAGGTGGTTGCTCTACTGTATGTCTTTGCTCAGGTGTAGTTTCAGGTGCAAGTACACGTTCGATGGTCTTAGGAGAAAAAACCATCCTCTTACCCTTCTCATATGTGTGAGTGATATCAACCCTAGTCACTTTTGAAACCTCTGCTTGCCTTCTTGAAGAGCCAACCTCCTTTGGTTGTGCTGATGTCAATGATGTTATATGAACAATAGGTGGACTAGTAGCAAGCGCTGATGCTACTTTCTACATGAAAGTTTCCTAGGTCATATTTTTTGCTGAGAGTTGGTGAAAAAAAACCAGTTTGACCAAACCATGGTGGAAAAAACTAGGATGATGCTTTTTACCTTTGCTCTATACCTTTTCTGCTAGTTTGACCAAACTCTTGAATAAATAGTTGGAAAAATTGAGTGATTTGGTAGTTGTGAAGTGCATTAGTAACCTGACATGGTCTTGGTACAGTCTTGAAAATCTCCCTTCACATGTAAAATGTTTCATGATTAGCTTCATCAATTGGCCTTAATTATCAAGTAAATTCCTGAAAGGAAAAACATGCTCAGGTTGATCTCTGCAATGAGGTTTTAGGAACATTGTGTAGTTCTCAAGGTCCAATTCCATGCCTTTGAACCAGACTTCTCCTTCATTTGGAATACATGTTGCTAAATTGATAGCATCTACTGATAAAGTGAATTCATTGCTTGTTATGATGGCCTTGTCTCTGCTGAAGTTAGTGGAAAAAAGGCTAGTCAATTGAGCATGACAGCCTACCTCCATGATTCTCTCACAAAACCTCGAACAACCAATGTTTTCAAAACATCTCTTGGCATAAGGGGAAGCATTGAGTTCTTGCAAAATGGATGGCTTAAACCTAGAATGGTGGCCTCCCTTATGAACCTTCTTTTCACCCTTCATAGTGTTTGTGAACAGGATAAAACCCTGGCTAGATGGAGTGGGTAGGGAAAGTGAATTTTGAGAAAAAAGTGGATAGGGATAGGGTGAATTTAGGGGTTGATATGAGGTGTAAGAAAGCTAAGAAAAATTCCCCGAAAAAATGAGGAGGTATGGTGATGTGTTAGCTTTAGTCTACAAGTGAAATTTCTTGAAATGAATATCAAGACATTGACTAAAATGTGAAAACACGTGGATTTTCTAGTTTTCCTGTAGAAATGTAGTGGTAAATTAGGGTTTTCATGAAAATAATGGTAAAGATGGATGTGAGTGATATGGAGTGTTAGGGTAGGGTCTGTATAAGATATGTGAAGGCCTTATATGGTGGGATGAGGGTTTTAAATAACTGAAACCAATTAATGATGAAAGGCACTAAAAAACCTAGTGGAGCAAAACCCTAAGGAGAGAATCCACTCATATGCTGATGAATTGACTTGAGAGAGGTATTGAGAGTGTCCACTTACTGATTAGGAGGCCTCTGAAGCTTTGTGCACTTCTTTTTGAAGCTTTAATGGTTGACTTGGAGGCTAAAACCCACAAGGGTAGCGCCTTTGGCAGAAGCGTAGCGTAGTGGTAGAAACATAGCACTAACACCCAGAAATGTCGCACCAGTACTCAGAAATGTCACGTTGCCTTCCAGAAGCGTAGCAGAATGAGTTTGGTTGAAAATTTCTTTGGTTTTCTTCCACCTTTGGCAGTTGTAGAGTATTCAAGAAGGTTAGAGAGGAGCTCTATCAAATAAGAGAGGATAAAATGAGTTGAGGAAGCCACTTTTTCCCTTTATAACATCATAAAGCACCTTTTTTATCTTTTAGTGAAATCATGAAATTTGAGAAAAATTTTGATTTTTTGAACAATTTGACAATGTAACAAGCTTTGAGAGAAGACAAATTGTCTTGATTTATTTTCCTACCCATGATAACTCCCTTTGAAGATAACTTGTATGCTAAAAATGACTCTTTGTTCGCCTTCTTTGTGACAAAATTTGGACATTTATGGTGACGAAATAAAAGACACCTACACACTGACCTAGGTGAAAGCATGGTGACTAACCTAAGACTCTAGATGATAATGGATGAAATGAATTCTAAAATTATAATGACCATGAATAGAGTGGAGGGAGTATCATTTCAGACCTAGACATATTCAGCGAACAAAATTTTATTTGAAAACTAACTTGAAAATATAAAATTTTGACCTAGGACCACTACTAAGTAAACCTAAAAAGGGTATTTTTTATCACTAAATATTGGACACTAACACAACCATAAATTACTTAATGAAGAAAGTGGATGTTAATGCTAGAATCATTAGATGTTTGTTGTTATTACAGCAGTTTGATTTAACAATTGTTGATAAACTAGGAAAGGAAAATTATGTTCTGGATTTCTTATCTAGACTAACTCTACCTACAGATTAGGAAGGAATGGTGGATGATCAACTTCCAAATGAACATCTATTTGTTATCTCAGTACTCTCTCCTTGGTTTAGTGACATAGCTGTTGAGCTGCATCTTTTTCTAAATTTTTACAATTTTTATCAAATAAATACATACTTGTACCTAGTGTTTTTAATCATTATTAATCCATTATGTTGTTAATTAGAGGAATTTAGAAACAATAGCTATTATTATTGTTATTATTTAATTTTATGAGTGTTTTTAATAAATTCCTTCTTGGTTTCAGGAAGGCTCGGTGCAGGAATGCATTTGAGTACGAATTCACCAAATGCATAAAAGTAGTAACTGGGTAGTTGAATTTTTGTAGGTGAAAATATCAGATTTAAGACCAAATGGAGTAGAATCTCTAAATTATGAGACATTAGTTGTGTTCAGAGCACCATGTTTCATATAACCCAGAAACCGTTTGGCGAAATTCGGCTTCGTGAAGGAGTTATCGTCAGGGGAATATTCCACTAAAAACCATTTTTGAACGTGAACGTATTGGGTCTCTATGAATATTGCTACTCTGGTTATGTTTGGGGATTAAAACAAATCTCAGTTTACCCATCATTTTATGAAGAGCACAACTTACGCGTGCAATCATATCTGTTATCTCTATCAAAATCCATTGAAGTGGACTACATTTCTTCACCTAAGGTTGGGCTTTTACAATCCATAGCCATGTCCTTCAATAAAAAAACTGGTTCAAGGCAATGCGTATTCTATTTCTGTCGGGTGTTCATTTTCTTTCTCATCTTAAAGAAGATTTCAACGGTTGGGTGGCTGGGATATCAAATTGAACAAAATACAATGTCTAAGGATATTTCTCGTACTTTATTAGGCTTATAGACATTAACAAATTTTGAAGGGGAGAGGGCCAAAAAACGTACAGAAGAAAGTGATATGGGAAACTCTATATGGATTAACTCATCGGATGCAATTGCAAGTCAAACACACAAAGTGGAGCAAATTCAGAATTCATCTCTCTGGTTGAAACCAAAAAGTAACAGCTTTGAGCAGTGCATCGATCACTCAAAAAGTTCTAAAAGGCCTGGGTTGGGTAAAAATGGATACCTTTTGGTCAATGCGAATGGTGTCTTGAATCAAATACGAATTGGGATATGTTACATGGTTGTTGTTGCACGAATAATTAATTCAACTCTAGTCCTTCCTTCTTTGGAACACTCTTCTTTTTGGAACGATCCAAATGGCTTCGAGGATCTTTTTATATCCTCAAGGATGATGAGAAGATTTACCAACAGTGGTTTGAGTATGTCAATACAGATGGATATGGCTGCATTACTGGAAACGATGTAGTTAAATTCTTCTCCTTATCTCAGTTGTCAAGGCCTGAACTCAAACAGGTTTGGGTCGTAGTAGATTCAAAATGTCAAGGATTTCATAGCTTCAAAGAGTTTGTCTTGGAAATGCAGATAATCTCTCTTTGTCAAACTGGAAAAGATGGATTCTTTTTCACATCCATGTCAACTTTAGCAAGTCGATGGGGTGTTGTTATGTCCCGTAATGCAGGATTTTCAGACCAGGTGGTTGAACTTGATTTTCTATACCCAAGTGAGGGCATCCATAGACGTTGGGATGGTGGTTTTCCATCATCTCAACTGCAACTACATGGGATCAGGCTGCATTTATTTTGAGTGTTCCCAAATGAAAACCCGGAGATGAAACTCAAGAAACTCTTCGGACTTCTACCCTTCCTAGTACTCATGTCAAGGAAAAGTGGGCAAAGAATCTTTGATTGAACCTCAAAACGATATGGATATTCCAAAATTTTTGAACAATACATCTGTGAGCACCTCATTATCATGCAAAGAGGAAAAGAGCAATTGGAACGCATCTTCTAGCAATAGCAGCATCCCACAAAAAGAGGAGTGATTTCTTCAATTTGACATTCTGTTTCAAAACCAATTCTCATTCTGGAAAATTGTAAAACAAATAATCTTCTATATTTTTCTTGCTTGAAGCTCCAATTTATAATTAAAAATGTATATATATCAGTTTTCGTAGTCGATCAAGTGGGGAAGATAGAAATTTGGTCAATTAGATAGAATTTGTTAATCCATCAATTAGATAGAGGGCACAATTAATTTTCTCATATGTAGGGGAATTTCTCAGGAGCGGGAGGAGTCAATCAATTAGAGGAATAATTTATTCCGTCCATCAATTAGACAGAACGCAGAGTTGATTTTCCCAGATGTAGAACAGGGCAGAATTTTTCAGATGCAATTTTGAATTGCTCAGATGTAGAACAATAGCATCCAATTTGTAGAGCGAATGGATTGTAATAGGAGCAGCGACTAATGTTGTATTTTCCATTTGAATTTTTGAATTCTAATATATAATTCTCTCTAGCGTTTTGATATGTATTATGGTTTTATATGATTTCTCCAGGTAGATTGGGTTAATCTAGGCTTGCTCCAGGAGTGGTAAGGGCCCACCGCCACTGGAGACAAGTCCTGTAGCTGAATGATATCACAGATTTCAGAATCATAGATTTGAATAGAATCATGAACATCATATATTTGAATTTATAAATATAATCACTTCATTCTGCACTTAAACCTTTCGTTTCACTTCCATAAGTTCGAATGGAATGCTGTAAATCTAGTTTTATAATTGTTAAATGATTGAGCAAGAGTCTTCACTGAGGAACGAATTTGTTATGCTCTTTTTAATTACTATAATGTTGTGATTAATACTCAGGAAAAAGCAAGACAACGGTGATCGTGAGTGAAATGTGCGAGTGGTTAATGTAATGATTTCTGAGTGATCGAAATTAGAACATATTTTAAATGCTTTGAGTTTGAGAATGGTTTCTCATTAATTAGCTTATTTCCAACGTTTGCAGGATTTAATCCCGAGACTTAGCTTAATAATTAGATTTATTTTTAGTTATAATGATTTTTGTTTTCATAGTGTAATCATTTCCTTACAAGAGCAATTAGATTTCTTTTTAATTCGAATCATTCTTGTTTTCAAGTACAATCATTTATTTATAAGTTGGAAGGCATATTTGATTGTGCAAGTAGCAATGATTTAGTTTTCATTATTGATTGACATGATTTTGATTTAGTTTTAGTTATTGAGTTACATGATTCAATTTTGAAGTAGATTTGATTTTTAATAGTTCACATCCAAATAGAAGGTTTCTCATAGATTAATTGTAATGTTATTTTTAATAGGATATTTTAAATGTTATTTTACATGAAGTGAAATGGTTTCTTTTAGCAATAGTTAGAATTGTCTTTTGTTAATTTGGAATCTTGAATTTATTAGGAAGAGTAGTTATAGTTAGTTTAATTTGTGAGGTTGTCATTAGAATAACGTGTGTGTCTTTTACTTATCTCAAGTTTAGTTTTCAAGTGATAGTTTCAAGTTAGTGAGAGGAGTTAGTAGATCAGGGTTTTCAAGATATCATAGGAGATTTAAAAAGTAGAATGCGAGTGCAAGAATGTTACATGATTGAGGATTGCTTTGTAGTTTAATTGCAGTATGAAGTTTTCACTGAACTAAATTGGTTAAGTAGGTTTCCTTTTCAGGATTTCTTATCTGCCAGCAAATGTGTGTTTCATTTCAGCACCTGGTTTATCATTAATAAGGAAACTCATATACTCTGATCAATAAGTTGAGCCAATACGCAGTACAACTCGCGTTTACGACTCCCGGATTGATAATTAATATTAAGAGGTTTAATCTGACAATTAAACCGACCAACAATAGCTAACTACTTGGTTGTTGAAAGGTTTCCTCCAAACCTTTTCTCCAAAGAAAAGAGCAAGATTATCAGTAAAAGCGCCCCTTTCACTTGGATTGGTGGCAATATTTTCAAATTAGGTCGCAATCAAATTCTTAGAATATGTGTATGGGAAGAGGAGGTATTGGAAATCCTCTCTGCATGTCATGATGGTCCTTGTGGGGGCCATGTTGTTGCTAAGAGGAAAACCTTCAAAGATTTACAAGCAGGCTACTATTGACCTACCCTCCACCAAGATGCCAAGGGATACAAATGTAGATGTGATCAGTGCCAAAGGATGGGGAGACCAACACTAAGGTATGAAATTCCCTTGCACCCTTAGGTATCTTTAGATCCATTTGACAAGTGGAGCATGGACTTCATTGGAACCATTGATCCACCATCTGGGCAGAAGAGGTATATCATATTTTGCACCAATTATTTGACCAAGTGGGCTAAAACAAGGGTTATGAAGGTAGCAAAAAAAGAGAAGGTATTTGAGTTTCTGAGAGAGAATGTGTTCTACAAGTTTGGATTCCCCAAAGAGGTATTCATTGATCAAGGGGCTCAATTTACTTCTCATCTCATTGAAAACCTCTTGAGGTAGCACAAGATAAAGCACAAGACTTCAACTGCCTATCATCTTCAAGAAAATGTACATGTGGAAGTGAAAAATAGAGCCTTGAGGAACATCCTCATCAAGGTTGTGAGCAACAGCAAAAAATATTGGGAAGACATATTGGTGGAAGCCACTTGGGCTTACAATACTACTTTTAGTACAACCAAATGGTTTACTCCATATGATCTAGTTTATGGGAAGAAAGATTTTCTTTCCATTGAGTTTGAGTATAACACCCTGAGAATGGAAGCTCAATTGGAATTGGACATCACAAAGGCACAAAAAGAAGGTTTTTGCAATTAAATTCTTTGCATGAATTTAGAATGCATGCCCTTCTTCACATAGAGGTAATCATGCTAAAAAAGGAAGTTTTAAATGACAAACACATCAAAGAATAGACATTTCAGGAAGGATATTTGGCACTTCTATATGCCTCCATATTGAAGGACTTCAAGGGAAAACTAATGACCAGGTGGATAGGACCTTATCAAGTGGAAAAATTCCATGACAATGGGGCTTTTCAGATCAAAACCATAGAGTAGGAGGGGGTCCCTCTACTTGTCAATATTTATAGACTAAAAATGCACAAGAAGCCCCTGTCTAAGGCTGATTTTATCAATTCAATAAACATGGAGCTGAATTTCATTGGAAGATCCATAGTCTCCATCCCTTCAACTTCCTAGAGGAATAAAAATAAATAAATAAAGAGGCCTGGGTGGAAACCTATTTGAGGCATCCAAGGCCAACTCTTGTGTTGAAAACCTCCATGAGGTGATCCTGGAGTAAAACAAAAATGAGAAAAGGAAAAAACAAAGAAATAAAATATCCTTAGGTGAAAACCTCTTTGAGGTGCCCAAGGCAAGCTTGTGGGTTGAAAACCTTTGCTGAGGTAGCCAGCCTATCTTCAAAAAATAAGAAAGAGAAAAACAAAAAAAGAGGAAAAATAAAGGGATGAAACAACACCTATGCACTAATATGTTTTTGTTTTACAGGTTGTTGGTTGAGGAAAATTTGGAAAAAAGGAAGAAGCACCCCTTCTCTCCTTCTCTCTCCTATACCTATACACTCCTTGACCAATCACAGTATTCATTCATCCATCCATTTCTCCCTCCAGGTGAGAAAAAACCCCATTTTTTCTTACTCTCTTCAATGCTACAGGATGTCTTAGGCTGCTACAGAATTTCCTGTAGTGCTACAGGAAACCCTATAATGCTACAAAATATTCACCTGAGTAGGAACAAGCTCACCCACGGAAAACTAACCCTCAAGAATAAATGAAAATAATTTTTTTACCTATACCTACCACTCCTAACCATATCTCCACTCCATGCATAAATATTCACTCACTAAACCCTCTCTTTCACCACCGTGAGCTGGTTTAGATAAACACTTACACATGGCCTCTCCCTTCATCACTTCACCACTCCATTTACTTCATAAATCCATAACTAGAATTCGTGCACTACTTCTCCTCATTCCTCAGCTAATTGGAGCTCCAAAACTGCAGAAAGGGGTCTGCTACAGGAACATGATCACTTCCTGTAGAAATCTTGTACACGAAACAGCAAGTAAAAAATGCAAAAGGTAGCTAATTAATATGGCTCTAGATGATCACCAGAGGACTCCAAAAGGAAATCCACACCAGCAGCAACACTTTAGGATCTCCATATAACATCTACAAAAAAATTTAGCAAAAGAAAGTAATAAGAAGCTCACTCAGAAATAAACTTCTCACTCAAAAAATAAATAAATAAATAAAAGAGACAGCAAAGGAAAATCACTAATGGCCATCGCCATGCTCCATCTCCATACATCAAAAGATCTTGCCACTCCTCAGAAAGAGGTGGGCTTAGGTATGTATCCCTCACCCTCTCGCTATGCATCATTTGGCTAAAATGAATTAATGTCACGAATAGAGAGTTTAAAAGGAAAAAAGGTGTCCAGTTAAGTTAGCCACCCTTGTAAAGTTAAATTAAAGAGGAAGTGGAGTTTTGTATGCCACATGGGTTGTCACATCAGTTAAGGGAGAGATCACGAGGAGTTGGAGGTGATTCTGAGGCGGATGGGAATGATTGGCTTGAGTGGGACCAATGGTCCAAATGAGGAAACCTTGTGCCAAATCCAAATCACCATTATGCTCCAAGTCTGCTCAATTTTAAACAAAAGGTGTACTTTGGCTCATTCTCCCTCATTCCATTGTGCATTTCGATATTAGTTAAAGTAGGAAAGATAAAAGAGCCATCGATGAATTTCGATCCAAACCAGTATGTGAATGCTCCTCTCTCACCTCTTCCAATGGAGCTTGAGGAGGGTAGATCTTCACCACAGACCCAAAATTGTTTTCAGTTTATGATTTCTTGGAAAGTTTAGATAGGTTTCTTTTCTTATCATGGACATGTTGTAGATGTAGAGGTATATTTTTGTTTCAAGTACATAGGTAGGTTTATTTATATTCAACTCATATTTTCCACCATTTTCATGATATATTTGTCAATGATGAATGCATGAACAGGTAGTTTGCTTGAAGGTTTGAGTAGAGCAGTAGAGGAGGACTTTCCCAACACCATTAGCTTCAGTCTCCACCCCTCATCAACCAACTTCCAACCAAGTCTCCTTCATCCCTATTGTTTTGGAAATCTCCACTACAACACCGAGAGCCACCTTGGAGGTGCAAGACAGTCTTTGAGAGAAGCTATGAGCTTTACCAAGGGGTTGTCTACCCTTCATCCTCATGTATCCATCTTCATTGCACCTCTCTTACCCCTTTCCTCACCATTTCTGGCCACAAACTACCCTCAAACTGCTTCATGTAGTGTTTCAGGACATCCTGTAGCACTACAGGAAATCATGTAGAAGATCATGTAGTAGTGCCAACCAATCACTTCTTCAGCCAAAACCCTATATTTCACCTCATCTAGACCTAGCACAACCTCCAAGAAATCTTCAGCTCTGAAACCATGATTCAAGGATGCTCTTAGGTCACCTCAGTGCCTCCTTTTGCTGCAAAACAGAGTTATTTAAAAGTGTAGTTAGCTCATTGATAGATGCATTATTAAGCATAAAATTCAAGCATGAGATAGATAGATTTCAATCATTCATTTGGTTCACCATGTGTGCCTAGAGTAGTTTCCCTTTCTCCAAGTTCATTTTAGCAATATAAAGCATGAATTCCACTTAGTTTAACTTCCTTTCTTGCATTAGCTTAAGTGTGAATTTCTCTTTCTTGCAAATAGCTAGATGAATCATTATGATCTGGAATAGAATATTTTCTTGTTGATAGAGTAATGGTCGTGAGTTATTTTTAGTCTTAGCTTTCATTCATAACTGTGACAGACTTCCCTTCTGAGAAGTAACCCTAGCAGTAGTGCCTCATTGTAGAAATAAGAAGAGGATGGCATGAGTATAATTCATCTATTGTGCATATAGCACTGTCACCTCCAAGTCTGTATGAACCCCAGGTTGATAAATTAAAGTTGAGTAGCCTTTGGGATTTGCAGCACTCTTGGTGCAATAGCAAGGCTCACCACTTCCTACATAAATACCAAGGCCAATTGATGGTCCCCTGGAACTTTATAAGGATATAGGATTTGAACATCCAATAAAGAATTTTGGTATGCTACTCATAGGTCTACTAGTTCCTCCACTAATTGTGGAGGGAAGGATCGGTGTTGTTGTTGTAGAGGTAACTATTCTAGATGTAGTAAAGGGTGGAAACATTGAACTGAGTAGGTTTCCTAATAATTAAAAAAATATAGAGTGTAGGCATGGTGGGGATGGGAACTATGGTTCCAGTCAATGGTATGAACATTTCCTTAAGGGAATATATAGTGATACTAGGAGTTGACATACTAGGTTTTTCCATATACTGTACACCAGCTACAATGAATTTTTGATAATGATCCATGGATCGAAAATAACTGGTGACATCTACACTCCCACTTGAAATACGGACGTAGTGGGAATGATTCAAGGAAGGATGAGAGTGAGATGGAATAATTTTTTCAAGCACTTCTTGCACTATTTTCTTGACCTCCCGAGAACCAATAATAGTGCCCTCAAATATAAGGAAGTATAATTGTAGCTCTACTGTGGGATAAATCAGATGCCTACAATGAGGTGGACCATCCATTTCAGGAGGAAGGCACTTTTTTCTATGAGAATGACATGGAATAGACTTAGCCATGCTGAAAATATTTTTTTACATTATAAACATAGTAACACCTATGGCCAACTAGAATCAAACAAAATAGTACACTCCTAATAAATATAAGAAGAACAATAATAAATCCATTGGCTCAAGGGGCCTTCCCTTAGTTAGAGCTTAGTTTAGGCCCCAATTTAATCATGAATGTATGAGAGTTAGTTACAATTCCCTCATACTTAATGGCTCAATTCCCCACATAAATACCCCTAGGGGGATCTGAGAATTTTTTTACCAATGTCTATCCTAAGTTCTACAAGCACAACCCACCTACAGTCACCCATGTAGGCTCCCTAAAATATAGGCCACAAATATTACCACCTACAACCAAATAATTGAGTGAAAAAGTCATGGGTTGTATCAATATGCATGGGTAGGGTATCAAGCACACATCTTCTTGAAGGAAGCCCTCATATGTGCATAAACCACACCACCAAAAACCAATGAGGTGGGGATACCACTCCATAGACCCCAATGTGACCTCATATGTGAAACCTATAGTAAAGGGGCTTTCCTAGTAAGCACTTGGAAACAAATATCTTTTCACTCCCTAGCTCTTATACTAGTTTCAATTTTTGTGGCCTTGGAAAATGTCCTCTGTAAACCTATTCCAAGGCCCTAAAATACTAAGATAATATAGGTGTGATATCAAAGAAAAATCTCTAATTAATTTTAGTTATGCATTACTTTTGGTGGTTGTTATTAGTGTTAAGTTAATGCAGTGAACAATATGATGTGTGTAGTTTGATTATTTCCCAATAAAGGTATGCAAGGTATGCGCAATGCAGATTTTTTTAGAATGACAGGAAAATTATTCATCCATTGTGAATCTCTAATTTAAATTTAATTAAATATAAATATCCCTGGGGCCAACTAGACTCAAACCAAAGATAACACCCCTAAAACATAAATTGAAGAGATATAAACAAACTAACTAAAGAATATAGGGGCCTTCCAAATATCATCCTAGAATGATCAGGGCATGTGTCTAACCAACAAAGGAAATAGAAATAGTCATGCTAACCTCCCTATACTAGCATTAACTAGCTCAAGTGACACCAAACATTACCACCTAGTAGCACTTATATGGTTATATAACATATGTCTCATGTACCATAACACTTCCCATGGTAGTCACCTAAGTAGATTTCCTAAAGAATGGAAACTAAGTACCACCTTCCAATCAACTAATACGGGGGGACAGTCATGGATTGGGACCTTATGTGCGAGCAGGGAAACTAAGCTCAAAACCAATATGAGGGATTGTTCACAATGAACAAAATTTCCTCAATATATCCCTATATGTGCATAATATAACAAGCGCTAGAAACAAAATGAAGAGGAGATACCTCTCCATATTGAACCCAATGCTACCACATGCTTAACTCTTATGTTATAGGAGTTTCCCAACAACGGTCTATATGATAGTGAATTTTTTTCACTCTCTAGTGATATTATAGTTTCAATTTTATGTCCTTTAAGAGTTTACTCTCCAATACTATTCAAGTGCTTGACACCCTATTCTATTTTGGTTTTCTATAACCAAAATTCTCTAAATAATTTTCATTAGCACTTAGATTTGAATTTCTTGTTGTTACTCAAAGGGAACAAAGTGAAATTATATTGATGTATGTAATACTTTTACCAATCCCTAAGATGCACACTATATGAGATATTCACTTTCGCTTCAATTTGATGAAAACTAGTTATGGGAAAGGAATAAAAATATTTTTATTTTTCCAAGTGGAAAAATGTACCTCACACTCTCTCAATAGTCACTCTACAGATCCAAGTCTTCAAAGAAATATAATTGTTTTTTTTTTCTTTTCAATCCAATATCACTAAATCTGAAATTACACCCATAAACACACAAAAGGACCAAACTAGAGCTTTGATAAGAAAAGAAATGTGGCAAATGAAGGCACACAAATATAAAATTCAAATGAAGTTGGAATTTGCAGTACAATTAGTGCATCCAAAGAAGTCAAATCCCTAAATTTTTCTACAAAGAAAACAAAACCAAAACTTACAAAGAAACAATACCTATAAAACATATTTGAGTTTTCCTTAAGTTTTCTTAAACAAACAAGAAAAAAGTACAAATAAAATGACCAGATCAAGTTTTAGATACCTATTTTAATCACCTATCACTAAACAAATTACTCAAGCATCAACAGTATACAAGCTAATACAAGTAAGTAAAAAAGAGACCCAAATTCACTCTTAATGATTAGATTTGATTATGAATGAGGTTTGTGGACCTGATCCAAGAAATATATAATCCTCTTACATTGAGAAAATCTAGAAACAAGCTTAAACAAGGAATAAGAAACTCAAATCTCAACTTAAAAATGTCATCTACGGAACCCATTTCTATATCAGAGAGGATAAATGACAATGAAAAGACTCTTAAAGCTCCCTTACTAAGGGAAGAAAGTGATGACTATAGAAAAATTACTCTATATGCAAGGAGTTAGAACTATGAGACCCTTGAGAAAAATTTCTCAAAAATTCAAGCTCATATCTTAGTGATCAAACATAAATCTAGCCTAGAAAATACACAAACTGGATAGAAAATGCAAAATAACTCTCAAGAAATCAACAAAATCATTAAATTAAGCAAGGTAAATTCAAAATTAAAGATTTTTCCTTGGTGGAGTTTCTTGTTCTATTTGTGCAAAAGCGTCCCTTTAGAAAAGTAGTTATTGTTTTGCATATCTTTCCCTTAGATATGGAAAACAATGGGATAAACAACATATAATATTTTCCTAGGTATACCACACAACATGCTCTGCATAAATGAAAATAGAGGAATAGGAAGTGCATACATTCAGACCTTCACTTGCTAATGTGAGATCTAACTAGACTGAATTTAGAAAATCTTTGTCCAACTCCTAGAGATCTCATTTCCATCATTAACCTCAATATCCTACACACATCAAAGATAATACAAGCAAAGTTCTCTTTGCAAGCAGAGATTTGTTAGTGTCAAATATATAGCTAATAATAATATTAAAATCAAACATTAAATCATATAGCGTGAGATAAAAATTGGGGATAAATCTTAATTAGAAATAGAATGGTTTACATATAACTTAGTTTGCACAAGCCATTCCTAGATTTCCTAGCTCCTTATCCACCTTGGCTTACTTTTTTTTCGGTCAAAGTCAAGTTTATATTGTCATATCAAAATTTACATCTAGAAACAATAGTGTTGTGATACATCCAAGCAACTCGAGTGGCAAAAAATTCCTTAATTGACTCTGGTGTGCGCCAAGACATACGGTGCCACTGGTTATTTCTAGAACAAAACTAGCAAAAAACAAGCACATACACAACTTCATGGAGGAGGATTCAGGGGCCCTGTTGGTAGCCCTTCAAAGAAACCGACACGACTATGCACATGGTAGTCATTATGCTCAAGGTGGCCAGAATGTGAACTTTCCCAGGTGACTGGATTGGAGAGACCGCCACCAAATGCTGGCTCTTGGTGGATTCTGAATTTGAGCTCGGGTCCCCATTCAGCCTACACTCTGCCATCCCACGTCCAAAACCTCCTTTGTCTGCACGTCTGTGTTTGCACAGTATGGGCTTCTCATCCTCACACTTACCTACTCCCTCGATGTGTCTCCAATTTCCTATGCAGCGAGTAGCCTTTAAACCAGCAGTACATTCCCACAAGCCACCACCTCTTGTCCAGCCACCTGTACCCATTACAACACAAAAACCTTCATCTGTCTATCGGTTTCTTCAGCACTACGCCCGCTAGTGGGGATGGACCTCCACCCGAAGAAGTACCAAACTACTAAAAGACTAGGTGGGCCTATGAGCCCAATCCAACACCACATGGAGGTCGGATCCTCTACCGCCACTAACCTTGCCCCCTCTACGGACCAGAAGAGACACAGAAGCCATGCATTGGTGGACACCTTCCTCACAAAAAATCCAAGCACAACTGTCATTCTTTCTATCCCATTTCTCCTCCGTTTTTAGGCTACCAAGATCCCATGGGCTTCAACCCCACCATACCCAATTCACCGTCTCCCTCTCCTTCCCCCACGCTTCCTACAGTCACAGCTCAAGCCGAAGCTTGAGAGCCAACACCAGTGCACAGAGAATAACCTCCTCACGGACTTCCACCATCACCCACACCTTCATTATGCCAAATATCTTTCCTGGGCGCTTGTTATGCGCACGTCTCCCTCTGCAGCTCTTCACTTACATAGGGCTCATAACACTCCAAGCCTAGAAGGTTAATGGTGTTTGGTGGTGAGTGGCATCAAGCTTGCCTAGCCCACACTGCCAGCCCCATTTTTCCTTCAGATGTGACACCCCCATTAGGGAATCCACCTTGGCTTACTTACTTTGATTGGATCACCACAAAAATACAAGAAAGTAGTCCTGAGAATTCCACTACTGTAAGGGTAATATATTCTATGTTTTTTAATCTCTCCTCCCCCCTAGAAGGCTCTCATTATATATATTTCTCATAGATATAGGATCATGATTATAGACACTTATGGCCAATAGAAATTAGAATAAAGGTTTCAATTATTGACCCATTGGTAGATCATTTTATCCCATTTTTATTTGATGATCTTGGGAAACACAATTCTAGAATATTTACCCTTCATCTACCCTTTTCCTAAGACAACTTGTTATGGGAATAGTTTCATTGCTTTATTGCAAATAGAAAAGAGTGATGAAATACTAGGTTTTTTAGGATAGGGAGTGATGGGGCTTGAAATTAAATATTTCCAAGGATATGGAAGTGGCATATCAGCCCTCAACTAATATTAGTTAAGCATAAGTTATTTTCCAACCCTAAGGGTGAGAAATAAGCTAATAACATAGATGAACCACCCTTTATTCTTGGTATTTTATATCATGTGGGACTTTCAAATTTGTGAGAGAATTGAACCTTGTCTTGTATTGATTGTAGTATTATCAATCTCACTTGATGTCGTTACCTAAAACTTTAGTCTTCATTCTATAGGTTTTTATTAATAAAATTATATTCAAACAATAATATCCTTACCTTATACTTCAAATTTAATACATAAATAAAAATTATTATCAAAACTCAATTTATTAATAAGTTGCAATATTTATGGCTAGGAGTTGGAGATTTTTGTAGGAGATATAATGAAACTAAAGTTAGGGGATGCAAATTTAATAGATAAAGATGTGAAAATAGTGCTAGTGTGAGAGCCTATTAGAACCTATGTATGTCTTATTTTTCATCGAATCCCATGCTTTGGATCTATCTCTAAACCTCATCCATCATTATTTAAAAGAAGGCTAAAACTAGAGGTATGGGAATTCAATCAATAAATAGTCTTGTGCTCCTAGAATATAGCCAGAGAGAGACATTGTTTCGATTTCATTACAGGTTCATCCACACTTAGAGAGAGGGTTAAAGAGGTATCAAGGAGCCTGGATCTGAATAGTATCTCAATAAATCTCAAGGTAACATATAATATTTTGTACTTTCTTGCTATTGTATATAGATTGATGGTGTTTTCCCCTCCAATTAGTGTGATATATGTTATTTCATACTTTAAATTGGTAGATATGATTTTATCCTGAGGGAATTAGATTACATATATTTGTAATCTATATGTATTTCATGTTAAACAAGGTTGGGAAGGGTATATGATATTGTTTGTGTGTATGTATCTAATTGTAGGATCTTGGATATAAATCTAGGATTTTCATCTACATAGATATGATAGGACAACCACCATTTATAATCATCTCTTTACTTGTAAGTAATATTCATGAGAGAACAGCTTCTAAAATTTTATTCTTTAAATTTTATTTACACATGATAACGGTTGTAGAAAGCATTAAATTAGTTGTTCTAGATATAAAACTCTATAGTCCCCAACACTAGAGCTATTATTTGATAAATGAAATGTTGAGTTTATTGCAAAATCAGGACTGAGGTTGTTGTCATTCGTCAATAATAAATTCAAGCAAGTTATGTGTTGAACCCTAGAAATTTCATCACTATCTATCCTTTTTAGATATTATTTCCTCACTTTTCGTACCCTTTTTTCCCTTTAAACCTATCATATTAACCTCCATTTCCTATTAATAGCTTGGTAAGGTAATCTATGGTTCATTCTTCAAATTATATGTTTTAATTATATAATTAAGTTCTTTTAGAGGTTGTTTTGCTAATGGTGGAACCTTAGTTCACTTTCAATACCATTTGAAGGATTTTTGTACCAAATGAGCCTCGGGCCCATGAAAACACATTATTGCCTAACCATGCATGGGATCACTCTCCAAGTGGATCAAGCGTTGGATCATGTGGTAGACATATTCAAACATGGATGTGTATCGTCTCTTCAATGGTCTCAAGGTCAAACAAGGAAGGTTTAATGGTAGAACTCAACCAAACCCTATTTTCATCTAGAGTTGCATAGTTTGAGGGATTTGGTGGGCTACACCAAGGTCCCATAGGATTAATGAAGTTCACAATGCTATTAGATATCTTTTAGTTGCACTCATGACTAATATGATATGCTTCAACCCTCACATCCAAGGATCAAACCCTATCCCTAGACAATACCTTTTCTGAAGAATGTATTCACTATAATTCGAGGGTGTAATCTATAAATTTTCTCAGGCACTCAAATGAAAGAATAGTTTGACTAGTTGGATATTCTATGCAAATTATGTTGACAATAATTTTAAGACTTTGTACTTTCGTGCTTTAGTTTTATGGAATTAGCCTTGATGTAACTTTGGTTTTTATTAATATGAAAGCTTTTTATTGATCCATCCTCATGGTGACTTTTAATATCTAATATTGAGGCATAGCTAAGCACCATTATGGGAGGATCCCTCATAGGATCATCTTTATCATAAAGTATTCCTTATTTGTATTGTGTGTTTGCATTGTTTCATATTTTCCTATTGTTCAAGCATTTATATGACTGATAACATTCCATTTATCAGTGTTTCTATTATTTATATATCATATGCAGAGTGACCCTATGTGAAGGATCATTGTTAAACAAGCATAAGCCTCATTCCTTGGTCATACTACTTGTGAGATTGTATTGGATCAGTGATTGATTACAATTTTGTTGCAAATAGAGATGTGATAGCCATTTTTGGAAATTCCCCTCTTGTAAATATTTTTCATAATTAAATTAGGAAAAATGTAAGCACAATTAAATGGTTGAGAGATAGGAAACAGATTTTAGAGCTTTGGGGAGGAGGTTGCTTGGAAATTGGCGTAAGCTTGGTTATTCAATGACGGTCATGAAGATGACTAGTAGGATTTGAATGAAGTTGACCTACACGTTTATGAAGTAAATTAAGTGTATGGGCTTCCCCAATAGGGAGGAAAATCCCATACTACCCTTAGGGGGAATTTTACATGAAGAAAAAGGATGAAAACATTAAAGAAGGAGAGTTGTGTAGGAAGGAAGATGGCAGAAAGAAAAATCACACAGGTAGGTGAAAAAGTGGTGCCAAGTAGCATATGGGGGAGGTTTTTTGGGCCTGTGTGAAGAGAACGCCAGAGAGAGTTCATAGGGAAGTGATCGCTCTAGCGGTATCTAAGCTGAGAAAACTCGAAGGGGATTTCTAGCTGAGAATGATGGAGTTGTCACTTTATTTCGAGGATGATAAAATCACTTGGATACTATCTGTTTGAGAACCTCTGGTAGGATGAGACATTCCAAGAAAAAATGAGTTGATGACATATGGTGTAGCCTGGGGCTGGGAACATAAGTGTGGCATGACTAAGAAGTCACTAGGAAAGTGCGCTCTTACTCCTACATTGGTAAGTCTCTCTTCTATTAATGTAAATCACTATCTAGGACTAAACTGAGATTCTTTATGCTCTACAAGAGCCCCCTGCATTATTTTTGTTGGATTAAATGCCTTTTTGCTGTAATGGTTGGGGTTTTTTTAGAACACGTGAGAAACAATATGTGTTCATTCCATGCGAGAAATGGTTGAGAATTCATAACCAAACTACCCCTCTTCAAGCTCTGAAATCAAGATTGGGGGGGGTTTACTGTAACAAAGGCTACAATGTAGTAAATCTAAGGTTGGGTGGAGATTTTAAGTCCCAATATCAGTTTCCATACTTTACATCATAAGATAAGTGCTTATCTACTTCTATATGTATGTGATTATTGTGTAGATGCTAACTATGTTATTATAATTCCTATATTAATGCGAAGGAATGTTATTTCCTATATGAATCCTAAGGAATGGCATTTTTCATGTGTGGCTGATGTAGAATGGATTATTTATGTCTATATATGAGCTTGAATTTGGCATAATTTCTTCATTATAAGATATGGGTAAAATATTTATTGTTGATTGAAATATTGTAATAAAATTATTTGTAATAGTAGGCCATTTATTGTGAGATTGCTTGCAGGAGCCATGCATCTTATTTTATGTATTGTGGTATTTTCCTTGGAAGGTTTGAATCTCATACAAGCTCGTGAGGGATAGGCTTGGGCCAAGCACCGAGAGTCTTCGGCATAGTCCCACGAATAGACACACAAATACATTGTGTGTATCAAGTTTAGGAGGAAATCCTATCAACTAAGCGTCGAGGTAACATGTATATGTGTGTTATGTACTCATGTGCTCAAGAGAGATAGCTTTATATACACACATATATATGGCTGGTCAAGTACTTATAAATCTTAGGAGATATAGGATTATATGGCAGGTCATCGAGGGTCTCTCTCTCTCTCTCTCTCTCTCTCTCTCTCTCTCTCTATATATATATATATATATATATATATATATATATATATATATATATATATACAAAGCTCAGAAGAGAAGGAAAATGACCATCTATTTATAAAATTAATAGTACTATCCTGAAGGGGGGCCCGAGAAGGAAGAGAAACGCTTGTTTATTACATGTAGATTAGTCCACACAATAAAAAAAACAATCATTAAATCATAATAGAACTTATCCAATGATAACCATAGCTAAGAAATGAATTAGTTCATTAAACTTAGTATGTAATTAAATAAACATATGCCTCAAACATAACAAGAATATTCCTACTATATCTATGATATATGTATGAAGAAGTGTCAGCTCATAGAGCTTCTGATTATGAATGAAATATCCCAAGTAAATTGTTACATAGATGAAAAATTATATGAAGTAGTGGAAAATGAAGCCACAACTCTCTTCTCCACAGAATGATCTATATCTTATGCGCTACAAGAGAAGCCAAGGCAATACTCCAAGAATCCAAGCCCTTAGTTTGAGTTATGAGGAGATATTTATAACTAATGGAAATGACCTTTGAGCTTCCCTGTGACTCTTCAACTCCTATAGCCTTTCATATTATATACATGACTCTTTACATTCCATGTGTGGCTATTCACATTCCACACGTGTCTCTTGGACTTCATTACATACCATTTATTACAAAACAAAAATTTCATATGAGACATTGGCTATATAAGACAAAACTCATAATAGGATAAAGTCTTATCAAATTTAAAAATCATTTGCTTCCTCGTGGATATCATTGTTAACGTATGTGTGCCATGCTCTGAACTTTGTTGATATGACTTTGACCTGAACTGGCAAGTCCCTTGCATTATGCATCTTCACCTCCAGTTCCTCCATCAATATGGTCTTGGATATTGATTGTACATTGTTCCATAGCCATGAGACTTTAATTTTAGCTTTGACTAGTGTGATGGATTATTGCAGAATAATGTCTTTGGTGATCTCTAAGCCTTTCTACTATGATGCTTTCTTGATCTATTCTATGTACTACGTGTTATTCTGGAAGATTATTTCCCTACCTATAATTAATTCAAGCAGTTTGATTAAGGGCATCCCATGTTTCTGTGCTAGATACTTGAAACCATTTTGCAGTCGATTATAAGTGGCAATAGTGCTAATCGATTGTTCTCTAAGACGCATGTAGTTCTGATGGTGGAGTCTTAGTTGAACTTTGTCTATATTAGCGGAAATCATGTCTTTTCTTTCCAAATGTTTCAGAGCATTCAGATACTTGGCAAACCATTCCTGAAGTTATTTAATTTCTTTGTTTTCCACTTTGGGTAATTTTACCACTTCTTGTGCTTTCTTCTAAAGGCCAATGAGAGGAACCACATTTGTTGTAGAAATATCATCTGCTCATATAAATTTTCCATGATGTCCTCCATTTGCCCTAGTTCCTCCTACATGACTGATTTCCATTCTATAGTGTTGAAGTTATTGAATATCATTGTTGATTCTTTGTTGAAATATTTCCCACCTATTGCTTCACCATATCTAGTTCTCTCCTTAATCTAGTATTCTCATTCAACAAATATTCAAAAATTTCCTACATTGTTGTAACAAAAGCAACATTTGTTGTCATTATTTCCCTATGATTCCTTTTGGCATTGGAATTTATCACCTTTTCTGTAGAAACCAAGATTGGATTCTAAGGATAATTTGGGAATTATATATGCCTCTGTTGCACGATCCTCTTCTTGAAATAATCAAACATGACACTAAATACATTTGTGACAATGTCTGCAGGTGGAGGTGTGATTACCATTTCTCCAAATGGAAGATGACCACCAGTGAATGGAGGTCCTTCTGGAGTACCTGGTTCATCATCCATGGGTTGGATGGTATCCTCTTCCTCCAACTCTTCTTTTATCTCTTGAGTACTTGTTCTTATTCCAGTCTCTATGCTGCTTATTCCTCCTAGGAATGCCTTTGTTGTTCCTCCTCTATTCTTATCATTTTCTCTTCTTCTTCTTGTTACTTCCTAAGAAACTCATCTTGATTCATGTTCTCCTCACTTTTTCTACTTGAATATTAGCTCATGTGTTCAAAGGATCAAATTTCCATTTCTTGTTTCTTTCTCATGTCGAATCATACTTGGTCCTATTCCTAGGATCTACACTCTTTGATTGAGGAGTTATATGTTTTTCCTACTAAACTTGCATATTTTGAGTTGGTGGATATTGGGGTGAACTGGTCTCCATCCCTGGATGTGTCTTTCTAACTTTAGTATGCCAGTTCTTGACCGTGTTATCTTCTGCAGTAGAAATTGATGAATATCCCCAATTGAAATTAATCCTTTCACAATATTTCTTGCACACTCTCTTGGAATCATATCCATGAAATTATTTAGTTGTGAACTACAAGCGATGCAGTTGTTGTATTACTTCAGTTTTTTCCTTGTGGATCTTTAAGTCATATAATATAATCCTCGAAGGGAAGCTGGGCCACAGTGATTTCTTCCTCCTATGAAGAACTCCTGACAACCCCTTGTCCAGCTGATATGCTACTACCTACATGACGACCTTATTGGTCTAATATCTTCGTAAGAGATGAGGGGAGATCTAACATCCAAAAAAATGAATGTATGTGCCCTTAGGCTTTGCAAACCAATCCATGATATATTGTAGTGAATCCTTCACTTGATCAGTCAAGAAAGGAGTATTGATCTCAAATATCATGTGGAATATAATTGCAAATAATTTCTTAGACAATCTATCATATGTGCCTATGAATCTTGATTCTAACAAAACTCTACGTGGAAGTAAACTTGAAACTTGTTCTAAGGGTTCCATTTCCAGTACATTATTGGGAAATCATATTTTACACAAATTCCATCTAAAAGAAATGCAGACATATAGAATTCCAGTGCTTGATTCACCCTTAAAGATATTTATTCTTGCCCCACATGACACTGCAACTCAAATGACAATATATCTACCCAATTAAATATCTTACCATGGGTAACCACCATATTGAACATATATATCTAGTTTCCCTCAAAAACCTCAGTGTTCTTCCGTCCATGCAATAGATGACACTCAGCAATAAGATACTGATATATATCTTTGAGAATCCTCTTTGGAAAAAATGCATATGGGTGGTGGAAAAACTTAGCATGCTCTCGATACCGATATTTGAGAATGTCGTTTATTTTGAGATCAACCCATTTGATGTAGAAGTCATTATTTGCATATTCGATGGGCTTAATCATCTTGTAGTAGGTTTGCATGTCTTCTCCATAACAAGTGGCGATATGACTGCCACTTTCACTATGAATCACAAGATAAGATCTGTCCATGTGTGTAATAATACACTCAATAACTTTTGCATTTGGGATGACTGGGAATATGCATGTGACCCTGTGTTTCATGGATCGCTTGATATTGATGTATACTTCCAAGTCCTCTAAATTCTCAACAACAACAAAAAATTGCATGAACATGTCTTTTATGTTGCCCCATGTGACCTCAATTGATTTAACAATGAAGCATTGTGTGTATTCATATATGGGAATGGTTGGCTTTGTTACTTCAACTACTTCCTTAGTGCTTGCTTATGAGGCTTCTTTGGAGGCCATTTTACATGTAGTGGGAGGCATGGCTCCAAAAGATTATGAAAGAGTGACAATAATTGTAGCTTGAATTCCTGCTTGTGGAAGCACACTCATGGTGACAAGAATAGCTTTATGAAATCTTAACTATGAAGAAATATCTTAGCCAATAATATTCAAAGAGCAATTATATGTAACTGAGAATGTAAATATATCGCTGAAAACATATAGCTACATGCAAGGGAAGAAAATACATGCAAACAATAAGGGCGCACTTTCAAAGAACAAAGGGAGTTCAAGGGTCATTCTAGGTTGTGTAGTGTGCTTATGTGCTCAAGCAGGAGAAGGAAAACCTCATGGTTGCAAGGGCACACTTTGAAGAGACGAAGGAGTGAGGTTTTCAGCCTTCATGGTCTGATCATGCACTCCGTTAGTGTCTGTCATTCATGCCAGTCACCAATGATCAAATGTTCTCTTACAAGTTTTTTAATAGGGTCCTACTACAAATTTTTATGGTTTCAATAAGTTTTCAAATAAAAATTTGGTCATTGTTTAGTATGTATAGGTGTGTTACTACTCCTTTCAGCTCATGTTTTGGTAATTCCATCACTCATGTTTAGGATTCATCACTGAAATGTCTTCATCACCATCTCAGTAACATCACCATGGTCATCATTCAACTTATTCTTCCATCTAGTGTCATCATTAGGTCATAGGGTCCTGAAAATAGGTCATTTCACCATTATATTTAGCATTGAAAGTAGTAATAGTGAAAAATATTCAATAAAGGTTTCAAAAGTGTAATTTTATTTCTATCATGATGTACTATGAGTAAAAATGTTCTAAGGTTGCATTTCACTATAAATTTAAAACAAAATGTGAAAGGACATGGTGGGACCACTACTCCACTAAAGAGAAAATTGATTTCTGAGTTATTAAAATACCAAAAGAGCATCTCATTTGCTCATTCAAACTTCAAGAGATACCGCTCCACCATAAAATTTCAGTTCTACCCTCTGAGAACTGATTTATTTCCATCAAAGTCCCAAGTTTCCTCCAGCGCTGCGCTTTTGCCAGATTATGTTGTGCTTTCTTCAAGGAAGAAAAATCCTCATTTCCAGAGGTTTCATCATCAAATTAAAGTTCCAGACCATCAATAGCAAGTAATTGGGACTCTTTTTCTCCTCTTATACCTTTTTTTTTCTTCAGTTCATGCTTGGAAATATCACAATTCCCTCTTATAGGATTTTGTAGAATTTTCTTGGTTTCATGATATCTGGACAATTTTTTGGAGAAAAACCCTCACATTAAAGTTCACTCACCTTCCCCCACCTTTCATATACCTTCCTAAACATTTTCCGTCACCCCCATCCCTCATTTACACCATTTTCCCACAAACTCTAGCGTAGACTACGCTTTCCTAGGCTAGGACTGTGTTTTCCCCTTTTGGACCCATTCCCCTCACTCATTCCATAAAATTTCACTTCGCCCCACTTCCTAACATATATCGCTACCCCCCTATATTTTTCCAAGAATTTAGAATACACCTTACCCCTTCATCTCCCTTCATTCCTAAAAACTACCCAAATCCCCTGTTTTTCCCTACATTGAACCCTTATTCCCCTTCCCACTGAGGTAGGGTTTATTATGGATTCTGAAACCAATGAGAAGAGTAGGCATAAGGGAGGTCATATAAATAGTTATAAGTCCACTACAGCACATGAGATCATGTCTTCACCCTTCCTTAAGAAAACATTCCAAGATGCAGGTTGCCTTGCCTTTTTCCAAAAGGTTGAGGAACTTGGTTTTCATGACAAACTTACTAGCACTTTTGCCACAAATTTGAGGAGAGATCAGGTGACTATTGTAGGGGTTGTGTTCACTCTTTCAGCAGGTGCCATTTCCACATCTATAGGGATTTCAAAAAATGGAGAAACATGGTTCAAGAATAGATACCCTGACATTGAAAACTACAAAATGTGTTTCAAACCTGCATACCAAGCTGCTCCAAAACACATCTTTCCATTTAGAAATTTGTTGGAGAAATATGCCCCTCTCATGAAATTTATAATGAAATATTTCACATGTGAGGTTAGGTACTCGAGGTCATATTGGTATTCTGTGAGACTGTTGATGCATTTCACCAGTGTAAAAGTTATCAACTTGCCTCATTACCTTTATAGAAGCATGGTAAAAATGACAGAGAAGGTACATATATTAGGAGAAGATCATCATGATAGTTTTTTTCACCATGGCTTGGTGAAAATACTGGTTTTCCATCAGCTCACACAGATAAATTTCTCTTGGGATGGTTTTATATATTCAACTTATCTTTTGTATTCTCCAGCTCAGTCAAGCAGTCACTCTACACCTTTGACTTCACCAGCACAACAAGATGTGGCTTCCACAGGAAAACCTATCACAAGAACTCCTAGGGCAGAGGTGAAAATACCCACACTAGAGGAAAGAGGATTTTATTTTCTCCATAAATTTTTGAAAGGGCCAAGCCTACATCCTAGGAAGAAACATCATCACATCATGAGGCACCAATGCAGGATGAGGAACAACTTCATCTTGATACTGATATGACAGATTTGGAAGTGCATGAGGAGGAAAAAACATCTGATTAGGTCATCATGGAGAAGGAGGCTGAGATTAGAGAGCTCAAAGACAGTTTGTTCAAAGGAAAATTTCTTGGTCTCATTCTTGCAACAGGAGAACAAGTAGCTAAAAGTAAATCAATTTCTCTTAAACAAGCCCAAAGAAGATTTGAGAAATGATGATGCCAAAGGTAAGGCAGTTGTTGATGTTGATGATTTAGAGGACCAAGAAGAGTGGGTTAAAGCAAGGATACCAAGAACAAGAGGTCTCAAGATGGCACTTGAGCAGCAAAAAGAACCATCTCCACCAAAATGTCAAATGACTGTTAATGAACTCATTATGGCAGAAATTGAGAAAGACAAAGTATATTGGCTGGATAGGGTGAATTACCACTTGGAGAAGCTTCTTCAGGGGGAAAACATGGACAACAACATGTTGTTCCTATTTCCTGTAGGTAGTCCTTGGCTACAAAAACTACGCCAGGAAACCAACTCAACCAGCTTTAGGTTCAAGCTGGCCCTTGAACCAAAGGGGGCTCCCTCGGTTGTTACGAGGCCTTACTTAACATTGTTCATTTTCACCAAACAATAGCATTTGAAGCATAATGACCATATTTGTGGTTTTAATTGGGGGTGGTTGACTATCAATGACAATCCCTATTCATGAATAAATCCCTCCTTCACAGAGTTCATTCTCAAAGTGTCAGCTTCCAGCCTGACAGAACGACTTTAATTTTATAAAAAATTGACAGAAGAAGATAAGGATATCCCTAATAATGGAGCAGCCAGACTGACCACTTAACCACTAGGGACATAAAAAATAACCAATTATAAAGAGGAGCTTGATCAGATAGACAGTCTGATGTACTAATCTCTTTAAACAATTATAGTTTTCAGAAATTATGAAAACTATATTTTCATAATATACAAAATATGATCAATTCATTACAGAAACCTTGTGTAATTAAGATTTCAAGAGGAATTTACAATAACAAATGGCCCTGTAAATTAATCTCTTAATCCAATTACAGCTTCACAACGAATCAGAAACGAAACTGAGATTAAATTAAATTTATAATTGGATAATTGTACATGAATTAAATCATGTGAAGAAAACAGATATGTAAATACTGGAAAAACAAATAAGAAACACAAATTTTGTCAAATCCAGAGATGAAATACTTTAATTATAATTTCTGGAAAAAAAAATTTACAAATCTAAAAAGGTCTCGGCCTCAAAAGCACACCTCTTCAAATTACAATATGAAACAATATATAGAGAAACTACTTCCTAAATTGTTACTATAGTAAAGGAATAAAATCCTGAAAACAATCACACTAATAATAGAAGAGTCCTCGAAGATGAACTATGTACATATCTTCTGCCTCGAATCTGAAAATCTAATCTGCAAGGTGTCTTCATACTAAATACAAAGTTGATATCAAGCATCGAAAAACTCAACTTCCACCCCTTATATCTGGAAACCGTTAAGCTATCCCCTGCAAATTTGTTAACTACCCAGAAAATTAGGTCTTCTAAGGATCGTTGGCTTACTACTTGGGGAGGAAATACCTTCATTTATGGCCAAGAGATTTAAGAATGTTTGATTTGATTTACACACAGTTTCACTAATACAAACAATTAAGTTAATTTACTTTCAATGTATTTAAACAAACCATGAAGCTACTTCCACCTTTACATAGAATTTTTGAATTGCCTTCATCGTTGTAAAGCTTTGTTTCATGATTTTCAATGGTTTTGCCAAAATGGTTTGGTTTCTCTGGATCCACCTCACTCTTTGAAAACCATAAAACCACCCTGAAATGCATGATCACCAACTGAATTGCTGTGATGATCGTGCCCTATCTCTATTACCATGATAAAGTAACAAACTGTGATGGAAATGACTGATCTGAAGACACCTTGGCAAATTCCTTGACATTACTTGAACCTTTGTTAGCGGTCGTAGATGTAGATTTAGGCTTACTACAAACCAGAGTGGCCAAGTTTTTCATAGTTGAAGATATTGTTATCATCTTTCTTTCACTATTGGGCTTTTCATCATGATTGTGCCAATTCTATGATATCAGTTCACACTGGAGGGATTCTTAGTAAGAATGAAAAGGATTGGATGAGGTGTATTGGAAATGAGGGACATCTTATTTGTATATAATATCCCTTTGATATTTCTCATGATTTGGGACGTGTTGTTGACAAGCACAGTATCTGTGTGCTCAAAGAGGAATTTCATCGTGTAGCAGAAATCATGGAGGATGATCTTGATCCTTCTGTCACATTATTCATTATTCATTCAATTCTCTTTATATTCTTTTCTTATACTTATTTCTTTCTCAACATTCTATAGCGCTACTTCTTACAATTAATTATTCGTTGCTTCCGAAATGAATTTAACACTTCTCATTTTTCCATGATAAAATAACAACATGTGATGGCCTCGATATGAATTAATTCTCCGTGCCCATGCCCTCTTTATTTCTCTGAAATGAGAATTACGAAGCTTTATAAATCAACCCTCCTACTCGTATATTTTGGGCCTTAGCTAGTGTTTCACGGTGGAGTTCTCTAGTTGCAGAATCCATTTTGTTTGAGGTTGTGAAAAATACATCATGAAGAAAATTGGAGTGGCTCCTAGACTCATTCGAATGGATTTCCATGATTTTTAACACACTGTTACCCACAAACACCTTGGAGCGTTTTTCATGAAAACCATAAATAGATTTTCGGAGGGGGTCCGCAATGGTATGTGGTTTTGCTGCCTGGGGGTCCGAAATCGTGTGAAGTTTCCACGTGCCCAATAGTTGTTTTGCAATACAACTCTTTCGGACCACCCTCTTCAATTTGATGACGGAAAGCTTGAGGGGGTCTGAATTTGATATGTGTCATTGATTTTCTTTTTGCAATCTCAGCTATTCAAAAATTACTCGAACGTTAGCCCCTTCAATGACTTTAACTTAAGCTTTAAAATTTCATTAATTTTATTATATAATTAAAATTTAAAAAAAATAATTTCATAAAAATATATAATTATATATTTTTATAAAAATAACATATTTAAATAAAAATTAATATATAAAATGAATAATCCATTTGGTAGCATAGAAAATTATCTCTCGGCATTTTAATCTTAGTAATAAATTGACAATATTTTTACAAAAGATTTAAAAAATTTAGGTGTGTCAAAACATGTTACAACATCAGCTCCAATGGGGATTTCTTCCCCATGTGGCATGCAGAGAATAAGAAAATCAATTACCTTTAGCATTGGGCATGGAGTCATACTGTAAACCTGATCATCAGCCATCATCTGCCATAACCAACTTTTCTGGATCAACCCTGTCATTTGAATAGCCTGCTAGTGCAGATTGCAACCTGCAACTGTGAAATGCAACCATATGCCAGCACTAATCTTGATACTCTTTCATACTGAAAACTAAAAACTAAAAAATTCTAGACTGAAAATATAAGCTAATCTATCACACCATTCATAAACAATGAACATGCTGATTTACATATTGAAACTCAGAATATCTATTCTATCCCCACACTTCTATCTAACTGAACTGGAAAATATTACATTGCTAGGTGTAATCTGTTTTCCAATGTAACCAAGTGCAGAGTGGATTTATTGACAAATGACATTGCCAACAGCTGAAAATATAAAGTATATATACAATATGAACATAAACTCCGATGGAAAACTTATACTCACATGTGTCCTTTAAAAGTTGCATCCTCTAATGACATGAAAAATTTCTGATCATGGCTAAAAGGAGAAAACATATATTGTCGATTGTAAGTATCAACAAACCTTGCATAGTAGTAAAGGCAACTGAAATTTCAAAACAGCGGGATCAGTTTCCTAGTGGAATTTCCATCTGACAAAGTGGAGTCGCCAGGCGAAAATAATGCAACCAATACAAATGCCTATTCCTTTTTCACCAACAAGGAATATATCTAAACTTTATCGTACTTTGGAGAAAATATATTTTTTACTTTTCTCCCCGGAAATGGTGCCAAATGTTGTTCATGTTTCTCGTAGGCAGTCCTTGGCTGCAAAAACTACGCCAGGAAACCAACTCAACCAACTTTAGGTTCAAGTTGGCCCTTGAACCAGAGGGGGATCCCTCAGTTGTTACGAGGCCATATTTAATGTTGTTCAGTCTCACCGAAAAGAATCCTTTAAAGCACAATGGCCAGATTTATGGTTTTAATTGGGGGTTGTTGGCTAACAATGACAATCCCTATTCATGAATAAATCCCTCCTTCATAGAGTTCGTTCTCAAAGTGTCAGCTTCCAGCCTGACAGAACGACTTGATTTGTATAATAATTTGACAGAAGAAGGTAAGTAGATCCCTAATAATGGAGCAGCCATACTAACCACTTAACCACTAGGGAGATATACAATAACCAGTTGTAAAGAGGAGCTTGATCAGACAGACAATCTGATATACTAATCTCTTTAAACAATTATAGTTTTCAGAAATTATGAAAACTATGTTTTCATAATAAACAAAATATGATCAATTCATTACAGAAACCTTGTGTAATTAAGATTTCAAGAGGAATTTACAATAACAAATAGCCTTGTAAATTAATCTCTTAATCTAATTACAACTTCACAACGAATCAGAAATGAAACTGAGATTCAATTAAATTTCTAATTGGATAATTGTACATGAATTAAATCATATGAAGAAAATAGATATAGAAATACTGGAAAAACGAACGAGAAACACAAATTTTTTCAAAGCCTGAGCTGAAATACTTAATTATACTTTCTCAAAAAAAAAATTACAAAGTTGAAAAGGTCTCGGCCTCAAAAGCCCACCTCTTCAAATTACAATATGAAACAATATATACAGAAACTACTTCCTAAACTGTTACAATAGTAAACGAATAAAATATTGAAAAAATCACACTAATAATAGAAGAGTCCTTGAAGTTGAAATGTGTACATATCTTCTTCCTCGAATCTGGAAATCTAATCTGCAAGGTGTCTTCATACTAAATACAGAGCTGATATCAAGCAGCGAAAAACTCAACTCCCACCCGTTATAACTAGAAATTGTTAAGTTATCCCCTGCAAATTCATTAACTGCCCAGCAAAATTAGGTCTTCTAAGGTTTTTAGGTTGCTACTTGGGGAGGAAATACCTTCATTTATGGCCAAGAGATTTAAGAATGTTTGATTTGATTTACACACAGTTTCACTTATACAAACAATTAAGTTAATTCACTTTCAATGTATTTAAACAAATCATGAAGTTACTTCCACCTTTACATAGAATCTGTGAATCACTGTCATCATTGTAAAGCTCTGTTTCATGATTGTCAATGGTTGTACCAAAATGGTTTGGTTTCTCTAGATCCACCTCACTCTTTGAAAACCATAAAACCACCCTGAAATGCATGATCACCGACTAAATTGTTGTGATGATCATGCCCTATATCTATTACCATGATAAAATAACAACCTGTGATGGCAATGACTGATCTAAAGACACCTTGGCAAATGCCTTTACATTACTTAAGCCTTTGTTGGCGGCCATAGATGCAGATTTAGGCTTACTGCGAACCAGAGTGGCCAAGTTTTTCATAGTTGAAGATATTTCTATCAGCTTTCTTTCACTACTGGGCTTTTCATCATGATTATGCCAATTTTGTAATATCAGTTCACACTGAAGGGCTTCTTTGTAAGAATGAAAAGGATTGGATGAGGCATATTGGAAATGAGCGACATCTTATTTGTATAGAAGATCCCTTTGAGATTTCTCATGATTTGGGCCGTGTTGTTGACAAGCACAGTATCTGTGTGCTCAAAGAGGAGTTTCATTGTGCAGCAGAAATCATGCAGGATGATCCTGATCCTTCTGTCACATTATTCAATATTCAATAAATTCTCTTTGTATTCTTTTCTTATACTTATTTCTTTCTCAACATTCTATAGTGTTATTTCTTAGCATTAATTCTCTGTTGCTTCCGAAATGAATTTCACATTTATCATATTGTTGTGATAAAATAAGAACCTGTTATGGCCTAGTTATGCATTAATTCTCTATGCCCGTGCCTGCTTTACTTCCTTGAAATGATAATGACGAAGCTTTATAAATCAACCCTCCTCCTTGTATTATTTTGGGCCTTAGTTGGTGTTGCACGGTGGATTTTTCCAGCTGCGGTATTCATTGTGTTTGAGGTTGTGCGAAATACATTCATGAAAAATAGTGGAGTGGCTCTTGGACTCATTCGAATGTATTTCCATGATTTTGAACACATAGTTACCCACGAACACCTTGGAGTGTTTGTCATGAAAACCATAGATAGATTTTCGGAGGGGGTCCGCAATGGTACGTGGTTTTTCTGCCTAGGGGTCTAAAATTGTGTGAAGTTACCACGTGTCCAATAGTTGTTTTGCCATACAACTCTTTTTGGACCCCCCTCTTCAATTTGATGTCAGAAATCTTGAGGGAGTCCAAATTTGATATGTGTCATTGATTTTCTTTTGGAAATCTTGGCTATTCAAAAAATGCCCGAATGTTAGCCCCTTCAATGACTTAAACTTAAGCTTTAAAATTTTATTAATTTTATAATATAATTTAAATTTAAAACAAATATTTTCATAAAATTATATAATTATATTTTTATAAAAATAACATATTTAAATCAAAATTAATATTTAAAATGAATAAACCATTCGGTAGCATAGAAAATTTTCTCTCGAAATTTTAAGCTTAGTAAGAAATTGAAAATTTTATATAGAAAATTTTAAAAATTTAGGTGTGCCAAAACATGTTACAACACAAACTACAAAGATAGATGGCCATGCATTCTTATACAAGGAACAAGGTCTCCCAAATCAGAATCAAGCAAGTAAAGAAGAAGCTGAAGCAAACCCGAATGAGGAAAAAAGAGAAGGATAAAAGTGACTTGTTGGTTGAGGCCTCCCTCATTTCTTGAAAAATCATCATCTGGCTTCATGGAGCAAATTTCAGACAATTTTGAAGAAATTTTGTGAAATTTTTATTTTATTTTATTTTATTTTTTTATCTTTTTTTTTTTTTTTTGGCCTAAAACAGGAATATCAGTTCAGCCAAAAGCGCAGTGATTTTTCCTTAGAACTCCAAATGCCAAAAATTATACCTTTGTGGATAGCTAGTACCCTATACATGACAACTATGCATTTTTTGTGTCTTTTCAGCAAATAGATTGGGAGAAAATGCCCAAAACCAGGGCAAAAAGTCACTTTATGCCACCTTTTTGTACTAGGTGCTGCGCTTTTGGGAGTAACTTTGGGAGGATGATTTTTTCTCTATCTTTGAGAGGTCATTTTGCTCACTTGATATGTCTAATGAAAACTAGACATCCTCATATTTCCATTGGTGCCTTTAGAGCTGGATTTGGAGTAGTGGAAGGCCCTCAAAAGTCCCCTCAAAGATTGGTGTTGCGCTTTTGTCTGGTGGCACATCGCTTTTACCTGTTCGTCAATTTTTGAAGGTTTCTTTGGTAAAAATTGGTGTTTTCTGATGTAGTCTCTCAAGTTTTGATTTGAGATGATGGGATGAACGTAAATTGGGCTTGTAAATGTAAGTTTGATATAGATCCATGCTTATTTCACAATGGTAAAGTCAAATGTATCATCTGGCCCTAATTGAGGAGAGATTCTTTAACCTCCTAGTCATTAGGTCTTGTTAGACATTATTGTGTAAGTTGTTCCTACACTGAGGGATTAGATCCCTGAGAGAGGAGAAGTTGTTTTTGTTTTATATGTATGTGATTTTTAGTCAATACAAAGGTTGGACATCAGAGAGTGGAGGTCATGTAGCTTGTACTTCATCATTTTTACAGGGAATCAAAGGACAGTTGTAGCTATTATTCAGGAATTCTTGTGGTGTGAGTTTGTGATTATGTTTTCCTTCTGTTAAATACTTATATGAATGGTAAATTAGTCTCCTTACCATATATAATATCTTTAGTGATTTTCGTAAGAGGTATTAAAAAAAATTCTTTGATTAAGCTTTGTTTTGTTAGGAATCTCATGTTTATGTTTTTGTCTTCTTGATTAATGAAATCGTGGTATACATTCTCATTTTTATCTTCTTGCCCATTCAACCCTACACTACAATCAAAAAACTCTTAAGCTATCACAAAAGCATACCTACCATGCTCCTTTAAAGCTCTTACAACTGGAACCTTTGAGTTTTGATCTAGTTCCTTGATATTCACTCCTGATCCAACAAAAAACCCTAAATTTTCAAACCCTACATGAGTTGAACTATCTAGCATAAAATCCATTCTCTTACCAGTAAAATCCTTGGTTATGATTATCATAGAGAGAGCCTTCTTTGGTTTAGTAGGGCTAGCTACCAAACTAAAATCTTGGTTTGAGGTTACCTCCATAGATCTCCTTCTCAGCCTTGGGATATTGTGGAAAATAACACACTCAAAGAGATGGAGAGGGCGCACTAGCACACTCTGAAGAGACGAAGGGACGAAGCTTCGGGCCTTAAAGGTGCACTCATGCACTCAAGGAAAAGGAATTCACATTGGTGCATGCTGAAGGGATGAAGGGAAAACATTCGAGCCCTCGAGGTGCGCTCATGTGCTTAAGGAGGATGTAGTTCTCCGTGACGAAGGAGTGTGCTCAAGAGGAAAACTTTTCTTTTCTAGGTGTAGTATTTTGAGTTGATCGGGCTTCACGTACCAAAAATGTGTTCTACCAGAGGAAATCTCAAGGAAAAGTCTAGCAGCAAGATGTCATGATAGAAATGAGAAGAAGAAATATTTACAAGAATTTATGGATGTCTTCACAATCATGCCTAGAATTTGAAGAGTCAAGGAACATGCAGAGTTTCACCTTGCAACAACAAATTAACACTTGTGGAGGAAATATTTAACAGAAACACTAGTAAAAAAACTGAAAAACAAAGAAAGATTAGTAAGGAAAGCAAGATTGACTTTTAAATCATGAAAGGAAATGAATAGATTCAACATGCAAAACTTACTTGTATTGCAAATCGACAAAAAAAAAAAATTGATCCAAATATGTGCGCCCAAGCCAAATGAGAATGATTATGAGAATGAATGATTAGTATGATTAATTTAAAATAGATTACATGAAAAAATGTCTCACACGTGCTTTCCACTTTTCATCGAGTGAATGAGTTAGTTAAGGGAAGTCAAGTGGGCTCCTATTTTATAAGAGTGCACCCACATGCAACAAGGAAGCTCATGCATGCATTCCATATGGACGCATGTCTTCATGCTGAAGGAATGTGCTCAAGGAAGATGCACTTTCTAAGCATGAAGGAGTATACTCAAGGAGGGCACACTTGTTCAGCCCGAAGGAGTGCGCTCAACACAAGAGCAAGTATTCGTCAACTTGAAGCGCATTTTTCCTTTAAAGTGGATTTTTCTTGCTTTTGTTTTATTTTGTGTGCTTTTTGAGTGTGTGTAGGGATGAAAAGGCTAGTTTCTAAGTCAAGAAAAGTCATGAGTCCACCTAACCATGAAAAATATAACACAAGAAATTCTAAAGGTTAAGTGACGAAACTTAGGAAACACTAACTTAGGAGGATGAGAAACTAGAAAAAAACATAAGAATGAGAAAAAAAACAATGTGGCAGCATTAAGGGGATTGAAATGATAGTTCACGTAGGCTCCAAAATTTACCTAAGAAAAAAAATTAGAGGGTCGTTGTCACAACGACAACACTTGGAGACACACTAGGAGAACCCCAACTTCTTTGAAATGCTTTCATTTAGTCTATAAGTCTCAATTCACGAGGAAGTATTGATTCAATCAGTGAGTTACCTTAGCTCTCCACTCTTAACCTATTAAATATATAGTCTTCCTAGTTCCACTGCTTAGTGTAACACAACATAAATCAATCCATATAATTATCATTTCAACTTAAGTAAGGGTAATATATCATAGCTAGTTAAAACAACTAGAGTATGAGTTTTACATCTCTGGAATTATTCCGTTGCTAGCAGGCTTGGACAGTACCTTGGCAGAGTTTCTTCAGGAACACAAATGTTGCTTCGCTTCTAGTAAGTCTGGACATTACCCAAGAAAGTTCACCTGCTTCACCTCACTGCGCAAGAAGTATTTCTCTTATTTTATCCTTTATATCTATATATATATATATATATATATATATATATATATATATATATATATATATATATATATTACCATAGGACTGTGCATCAACACTTACTATTTTCAACAGGTGGAAGACGGATCCCAGATTGTTGAGAGCATAAGAGGTTGCTCCTTCAGAGACAAGTTTAATAACTCTGATGCTTTGATCACTAAAAATTTTCCCCTTATCTTACTCTACACAGATATATAGGCAAGAAAACACAGTATTCATAGATAGGACCAAGTGCAGGAATGAGAATCCTAAACAGATACTAGCATCATGCTTTGCTAACAGCTTCCCAACTGAAGGATCATATTGTCCATCGAAATATCATCGAAATAAAATATGTAAACCAAAAAAAAGAAAAGGGTACATATAAGTCGAGGGTTGTGTGTTACCACAACTTTCCTTTCATAAAATATTAGCCACATCATCTTAAAGCTCAAAGCCAAATTTATTCAAGGGATAATGAAACTGAAAAACAAAGTGAGGAAAAGAAAAGAAAAACAGGAATGCAATTCTCCTACCTAAATGCAACCTATCCTATCCTAAACTAAGCAGTAAAAAGTTGTTTCATGTGAAATGGAACCTCCAATGCAGCGACAAAATATGCTCCCAAATTTTAAGTCAAAAGATAAGGGCATGTAAAACCAAAATAAAATGCAGTGCAGTGAAAAGGATAAACAACACAAGCATACGCACTGACAAATAGAAAGAGGAAGTGCAATCACAATGGTGTAACACACTCTACCACTCTATCAAACAAAATACTCCACAACAACAATAAATATCAGGTCCATGAACACACAAGGCTTGATTAAAAACCTGTAAGAATAGGTCACGAGACATGGGTCCTAACTGATAATATTCTTTGAGGAAATTTGCAATAGTTTCATGGAAACAAGATTTAGGGAAACTTTGACAAGAAATATTAATCAAAGACAAATCCATATTATAATAAAAATCAACAGGTTGACCACAATCTATGATGTCACGTGAGTTAAAATCTTCGATGGATGATGTAGAAGGTAGGTCATATTGAATGATCTGACGTTGGTCAAGATCACTTTTTGTTTCCACATCGAAGATGAAAGATTTTCTTGAGGTGGGATGTAGAAATTGAAATTCCACATTCATATTAAACTTTCTACCATGAGGGTTTAAAAATTTTATGTGAAGAAAACTTGAATCCCTCAAGAGAGAGTCTACATCCCATGACATGACATTAATAACAAGATCTTACGAGAGAAACTTGAACTAACCAAAATAAAAAAATACCATCATGGTGACATGAACCTAACATAACCATCAACATAGGCTGAAGTTTCCTACTCACCCACCTTAAATTTGAATTATGCCAAGATTGAAAATTTGGCTTATGAAACACGGTTAGTTGCTTATCTAAAAAAGAATCATCATTCAAATCATGATATTGAAAATAATATTGAGGTTCATCAGATAGATTTTTGAGATTAACACAAAAATCCTTAATGATAAGCATGTCATATTCTTGATCAAAAGGAGATATACCTGAAAGAAAATATTCAGTAATCACATCAAACTCTATTTGAAGCTTCAGAAAATATGAATATTCTCGCGGGATCAAATATTCATCCACAATACTTGAACAATCGTCACCATACAATTCAGAAATAAATTAATTAATTAATTAAAAAAAAAAATCATTAAGGTCATGGTTTTCCAAGGATTCAACTTAGTTAACGAGTTAAGAATCAACATGGAGAATACTAAGATTTGAATATGATTGATTGGTAGGATCAGAAAAATCATCATCAAGGGAAATATGTGAGAGAAAAATCATTTTTTCATCAACAAATCAATCTTTCGATTTAGTGATCAGTTCAGGTTGAAAACACAGAACATCAAAGGAGGGGGACAAGGAACGAAAGACATATTTGGTTCTTGCTCAGGATGCTGAAATTCCTTTTGATCAAGAGGGCATGATGAATCTGATTCAAAATATTTCCTTGACATCTTGACTAAGAAACAAAACTTTTCATCCAAGAGTTTCCAGTCCACATCCTCATCCAAAAATTCATAACAAATATGTAGGAATCCGTCAACAAAATGTTCAATACATTCATTTGAATCCATTATAAGATGATCGATTTCATTAAGAACATCTTGATATTCATATTTTTCAAAAACACAACGAAGCTTATTAACCAATTTCTTAAAAGATGAGATAGAATCATTTGGTAAACAATAGCACCATTGCTCTGCATGACTATCCAATGTAAGGGTAAACAATTGTGTGAGGATTTATTCATAATAAACACCACTTGAAAAAAAAATGAAAAAACTCAATTACATAATCAAGGATGGTTGTTTTACCCTTGCCATCAAATTTAAAATCTAACAAGTCATGTAAAAATTTCACGGGGATTGAAAGATCTAAAGCTTCGGAAAAACACCTAAGGATTATGATCTGGGATCAAGCCACTAAAGGTAAGAGATTCAAACAGACTTCAAAGGCTCATCTTTCATTTATCCCTCCTTATAGCGCTAAAATGTTGATGGTGTTGGATTCCACCAACATGTAAGGGGGTCTCCTTGATGTGAAGTCCCAATTAGACCTCACACCATTTGGTGTAGGAGTCCCATCTGGTTATACGGTATGGCCACCATTAGAAAGGTTTCAAAGATATCCCTTGCTTAAAAACATGCATAAGAGATCACAACACCTCTTTAGGCAGCAAGTATGTAACCTTTGTGAGACACCCAATGTAAGGTGCACAAGGGAAATTCCACGGTTGGTTAAGGAAAAAAAGCCTCTAGTTATAAAAGTAATAATATTATCTTAAAGGGGGACCTAGGAAGGAAGAGAAAGGCTTATTAATTACCTGCAAATAAGTCCATACAATAAACAACAATCATGAAAGAATAACAACACTTATTAAATGATAACCATACATAATTAATGAATTAGTTCATTAAAATTAGTATGTAATTACAACAACATATACCAGAAACATAACAAGATTAGTCCTACAATATCTATGATACATGTACGAAGAAGTTTCATCTCATGGAGATTTTGGTTATGAATGAAAGATCCCAAGTACATTTTTAAATAGATGAAACACTATATCCAATAGTGGAACATGAAGCCACAATTTTACTCTCAAAATAATGATCTATACCCTATGCACTACAAGAGAATCCAAGGCAAGACTCCAAGAATCCAAGCCATCAACTTGAGTTATGAGGATTTATTTATAACTAATGACAATGACCTTTTATCTTCCCCATAATTCTTCAACTCCTAAAACCTTTCATGTTATATACATGACTCTTTACATTACATATGTGGCTATTCACATTCCACATGTGTCTCTTGGACTTCATTACATACCATTTATTACAACAGACAAATTACTTATGATACAAGGCTATATAAGACAAAACTCACAATAGGACAAAATATTATGAAATTGAAAATTAATTTTCTTCCTCATGGAGATCATTGGTAATGTATGCGTGTCTTGCCATGAAATATTTTGAGATGACTTTGACCCGAACTTGCAAGTACCCTACATAACGCATCTTCACCTCTATTGCCTCTGTCAATATGGTATTGGATGTTGATTGTACATTATTCCATAGCCATGAGAGTTTCATATGATATTTGACAGGTACAATGGCATATTTCAGAATAATGTCTTTGGTGATCTCCAAGACTTCCTGCTCTGATGCTTGCTTGATTTATTCTATTTATTTCCTAATCTTCTAGAAGATGATTTCGTTGCCTTTGATTTCTTCAAGTGATCTGATTGAGGGCATCCCATGTTTTGTGCTATAGACTTAAAATCATTGTGTAGTCGATTATAAGTGGAAATGGTTCTAATCGACTTTTATCCAACACACATGTGGTTCTGATGGTGGAGTCTCAACTAAACTTTGTCTATCTCAGTGGAAATCATGTCTTTTCTTTCCAAATTTTGCAGAGCATCTGAATACTTCATAGCCCATTCCTGAAGTTGGTTAATCACTTTGTTCTCCACTTTCAGGACTTTTACCACTTCTTATGATTTCTTCTGAATGCTAATGAGAGGAGCCTCTACTTGTTTTAGAAGTTTCATTTCATCATACAATTGTGCCATGGTGTCCTGCATTGGCCAAAGTTCCTCCTATGTGGTTGAATATCATTCTGCAGTGTTGAAGCTATGTGAAGGTAAATGTTGATTTTGTGCCACAATATGTTCCACCTGTTTCTTCACCATAGCTAGTTCTCTCCTTAATCCATCATTCGCATTCAACAGATATTTAGAATTTTCATGTGTTTTTGTAAAAAAAGAAACATTTTCCACCATGATTTCCCTAAGATTCATTCAGGTATTGGGAGTTATCACCTTTTCTATAGAAACCAATACTGGATTCTGAGAAATATTTGGGAAGTATTTTTTCCTTTCTTTCATGGTCCTCTTCTTGAGCTAATCAAACATGGCATTGCATACATCCATGACTTTGCCTACAGGTGGAGGTGTGATTCCCATTTATCCAAATGGAAGATGACCACCCATGAGTGGAGGTTCATTTTTATTCACTAGTTCATCATCCATGGGTTGGATGGTATCCTCTTCCTCCAACTCCTCTTCTATCTCTTGAGTCAACTATTTTTCTTCTAGTCTATGTGTTTCTTCTTCCTCCTAGGACTTCCTTTGTTGTTCCTCTTTTTTTATTCTCCTTTCCTCTTCTTATTCATGTTGTTTCCTAAGAAAATCATCTTGCTTTCTCTTCTCCTATTATTATGCTTCTCTCTTTACTTTTTCTACTTGAATACATCATATGTTCAAAGGATCATCTTTCAATTTCTTGTAGCTTTCTCCTGTCAAATCATACTTGATCCTCTTCCTAGGAGCTACACTCTTTACTTGAGGATTTATTTGTTCTACCTCCTTCACTTGCATATTTTTATCTATTGCATCTTGGGGTGAATTTTTCTACATCCCTAGATGTGTCTTTCAAATTGCATTATGCTTGTTCTCGACCTTCCCACCTTATGTGGTAGACATTGATGAATATCCCCAATTGAAACCAATCCTTTCACAATGTTTCCTGCACACTCTCTTAGTATCATATTCATGAAACTCTTCAGTTGCAAAGTGCAATCAATTCATCTCTTTTATTTCTGAAGTTTTCAACTTGTGGATCTTTAGTTCATATGATATGATCGTCAATAGGAAGGTGGCCCAAGGGGATTTATTCCTCCTATAAAGAACTCTTGCCAACCCTGTTGAAGTTTGCAACAAGAAACAATGAAATTGGCATCCAAAATAAACATGAAAACACCTACACTAGTGTGGGACCTCAGGTCATGTAGTGATGGGTCCTAGCAAAACATTACTGTGAAATTCAATTTATTTAATAAATTGGATATGTGTCAAATTTAATTATCCCTTAATTAAATTGGACAATAAAATGTAATCTTATCTCATAATCACTTATAATAGTTAACTGGGTGTGATAAACTTAGTTAGCTCATGGAATTCGAGTTGAGGGTGGTTGGTGAGGCATGCAGAGAGATTATATGTGTTTTATAGTTCAAGTTGTAGTTAAGTGTATGAGTTTAATGCATGAGTAATTAGTTAACTCAGTTAAGTGAGTTAAAATCAGTTGAACTAGTTGTAACTGTTTGTTGCACTAGTAAGAGATCAAGTGAATTAAATCATATTTAATTCACAATCAGTGATCTGTCATGCAACTGATTATTTACTAATAATAGCTGCAAGCATGTCAGTTCTAGTGGAGACCCAGTTGAGACAAAGGTTAAAGGGAAGTTAATTATCAATTGTGATATTAACAAACTGCCCAAATTTAGCTAAAACACCACAGGATGCCCATGATACTTAGCGTAGTTGAGAAGCTTGAAATTCCTAAATAATATGGATTACATTCATCAAGAATTGCGTGAGCAAGGCAGGCTGAAGACAGGCTAAGAATTGGCTAAGTGTTAGCCCGATTTTGTCTGGATCAGTGTGAGACAGTTGTGAGAGTGCAAGACACTCTTGTGAGAAGAGTGCATTGTAATTGTTTCATGATTATTTGTGGAATATACAATAGAATATAGAGGGGTTTTGAGCATTAAGATTTCCCTGGGAAATTATCCGTGTTGTGGTTTGATTTTTTTCTTTCTGCGCTTATTGTGATTGGCGATCGTGTTCATTTTCCACAATTGATTTGTAGAAGGATTCAATACCTATCTTTAGTACATTTCTTGATCGGATTAAATCCATTGATATACACATGTTTGTATAATCTATACATGGTATCGGAGCATATAAAATCACTATAGTGGAGAAGAATTTGAGTTTGTGACTGAATAAAATTCAAATTTTCAAAAGTATTCCTGGTGCGACAGGTGAATCGGGATCGAAATTGCTTTCAATGGCTTGAGATTGGAATGTGCACTCGAGGGTAGTTCCAATTATATTTCATGTAAAGATAGGATGGAGGCAGTACTAGAGGACAATGGGTTGAAAGAATTCATTGATAACGATGTTCCCAAACCTGTTGTAGCAGAATCCGCAAATCTTGATGCTTGGAAAAAGAAGGTTGCAAGGGCGAGGAGGATCTTACTGGAGCTGGAGGAAGTAAGATACCACATTTTCTCAAGTCTCCATGGCAAAGAAACTCCATATGCAATGTGGAAGGCTTTGAAAAACCTATTTCAGAGCAGCAGTGATCATAGATAAGTGGCACTGAAGGACAAGCTCAGGAAAATCAAAATGGAGAAAAGCGACACTATTCTGATATATTTAAAAAAGTTTGTCCAATGTCGAGATGAGCTTGGGAGCATCAGAATTACTATCGCAACTGATGATTTGGTGAGCCTAGCTCTTCTAGACCTTCCCAAGAGTTGGCATATTTATCAGGACTATGTCAATTGGAGGGAGAAGCTTTCAGATTGGGAACGAATTTGGTCATATTTGGTACAAGAAGAATTCAGGAAGAATACCAAGGATGGATCTTCATCTAAGGAATATGATGAAGAAAATTTCACCTTGGATGGTAAGGCAAAAAAGGGTAAGGGAAATAAATCCTATTCCAAATCTGAGACCGGTGAAGAAGGCAAGGAGCGCGACATGTCCAGAGTGAATTGTTTTCACTGTCATGAGCATGGACATTATGCCACTAATTGTCAACAAAAGAAGAAGGACAAGAAGGCTTCAACATATGCAGCTGCTGAGGCTTTGTCCTCGCAATTTGAGTTGGACTTCTTGTTGATCGCATGCATGGTGTCAAGTGCGATGGGATCAAGGTGGTACTTGTATAGTGGTGCATCTTTCCAAATGAAAGGAAACAAAGAACTTTTCAGTAGCTTGGAGGAGAAGGACCTCCAGATGCATATCGAAATGGGTGACGACGAAAGGTATAGCGCTATCGGGATTGGTACAGTTACTTTATTAAAATATGTAATGCATGTACCAAGCTTGAAGAAAAAATTAGTTTCAGTCGCAATGTTGGAGTATAGAGGCTATGATGTTGTTTTCAGTGAAGGGAAAGATTTCCTTCGACACAAAGAAACAAGAAAAGCCATGAATATTGGGATTCGTGTGATGAATCTCTAGGAAATTGATGTAGATGGTTTTGCAGCATTGATGGGTAAAGAAGACAAAGTTGTGAGTTGGGATGAGGGTGAGTTATGGCACAGGAGATTGGACCATCTACACCACAGAGCTTTGAAGGTCATGCAGCAGATTCTACAGAGTTTCCAAAGGGTACTCTTGCGTAGATAGACACATGTAAGGTATGTACCATGGGGAAGTGTGAAAAAACCATGTAATTGTCCCTTGATAGGGAGCTTGATTTTCATGCAGGTGAGGAACTCTTGGTTCCAAAGAGTGAACCTCAAGATGTGGAGAAGCCACATGCAGATGATCATGGATTGGAAGAAACCACTCAAGTAGAGAAATTTCGAGCTAGATGGGTAGAGGTATTACATGCAACTATACCTCTAGGTGTGAGGTGGGGTGATGTGAAAAATTAATCCCAAGAATAACTTTGGGCACAGTCCTAGAGATGGTGTGTTTCATGGATCGAACCTGGCTATGAGGATCCCATAGTACAGGAGTAGAAGGATCAGCTAGATTGATGCAGTCAGATGTCAAGAGGACATAAATCAGAGTGACAGCTGTCAGATACTATAGAACAGATCATAGTTGGTAGCAGTGTAGAGTGCATGGATGCAGATTTCAACAATGTAGAGAGTCCAGTAGAAATGTGCAGTAGATACCAGAAGTCTGAAGACTCTGATGAAAGATGCATTATACTGATTTAGTTGGGATATTCATTTTCATAAGTGTTTCATGCAAAAGTTTCATGTGCGAGAAACACTAGAGAAGTGTTGCATGAAATAATTGCATGTGCAAGAAACACTAGAGAAGTGTTGCATGCAAGAGTTGCATGTCGCATGCAAGAGGTGCATGTGCACATGCAAGGACATTCCTTTCTTGTTAAGAGGGAGTTTTAAAGTTTGCAATAAGAAACAGTGAAATTGGCATCCAGAAGCAACATGACAGCACCTACACTAGTGTGGGACCACAGGTCATGTAGTGATGGGTCCTAGCGATACATTAGTGTGAAATTCAATTTATTTAATAAATTGGATATGTGTCAAATTTAATTATCCCTTAATTAAATTGGACAATAAAATGTAATCTTATCTCATAATCACTTGGAATAGTTAACAGAGTGTGATAAACTTAGTTAGCTCATGGAATTCGAGTTGAGGGTGGTTGGTGAGGCATGCAGAGTGATTCTATGTGTTTTAGAGTTCTAGTTTCAGTTAATTGCATGACTTTAATGCATGAGTAATCAGTTAACTCAATTAGGTGAGTTAAATTCAGTTGACCTAGTTGTAACTATTTGTTGCACTAGTGAGAGATCGAGTGAATTATATCATATTTAATTCACAATCAGTGATCTGACATGCAACTGAAGATTTACTATTAATAGTTGCATGCATGTCAGTTCTAGTGGAGACCCGGTTGATACAAAGGTTAAAGGGAAGTTAACTATCATTTGTGATATTAGTAGACTGCCCAGATGTAGTTAAGACACCACAGGATGCCCATGATACTCAGAGCAGTTGAGGAAGGATGAAATTCCTAAAGAATAGGAATTGCATTCATCAATAATTGCATGAGCAAGGAAGGTTGAAGACAGGCTGAAAATTGGATAATTGTTGGCCCGATTTTGTCTGGATCAGCATGAGACAGTTGTGAGAGTGCAGGAGACTCTTGTGAGAAGAGTGCATTGTAATTGTTTCATGATTCCTTGTGGAATATACAATAGAATATAGAGGGGTTTTGAGCAGTAATCTTTCCCTGAGAAATTATCTGTGTCGTGGTTTGATTTGTTTATTTCTGCACTTTCTGTGATTGGCGATCGTGTTTATTTTCCTCAATTGATTTGTAGAAGGATTCAGTATCTAGATTTAGTACAATGCTTGATCAGATTGAATCCATTGATATACACATGTTTGTATAATTTCTACAAACCCCTTGTCAAAATGATATGCTACATCCTACATGACCACCTTATTGGTCACATATCACGGCATGAGATGAGGGGAGATCTCACATCCAAAACAATGAATGTATGTTCCCTTAGGCACTACAACCCAATTCGTAATATCCTCTAGTGACTCCTTCACCTGATCGATCATGCAAGGAGGATCAATATCAAATATCCTGTGCAATATAACTGCAAATAAGTGCTCGTCCAATCTATCATATACACCTCTGAAGCTTGATTCTGACAACATTCTACAATGGAAGTAAACTAGAAACTTATTATGAGGGGTCTAATTCTAGTACATTCCTAGGAAAGCATATTATGCACAAATTCCATCTAAAATAAATGCAAAAATATAAAATTATGGTGCCTAATTTTCCCTCAAAGATGATTTTTCCTGCCCCACATGACCCTGCAACTCAAATGACAATATATCTTCCCAATGGAAGATCTTACCATGGGTAACCACCATATTTATCATATATATCCATTTTTTCTCAAATGATTTAACATTATTCTTTCCATTTAACCAACAACACATGGAAATAATACATTGATATACATCTCTGAGAATTTGGGTCATATAAACTATGGATGGGTAGTGGAAAAACATATCAGGCTCTCGACACCAAGATTTCATGATTTCACTTGTGTTGAGATCGACCCATCTGATGTAGAATTCATTAATTTCATATTTTGTGGGCCTAAGAATATTGTAGTAGGTTTGCATGTCTTCTCCATAATAATTGGTGATTTGACCACCACTTTCACTACGAAGCACAAGATGAGAGTCATCCCTATGTGTAATAATCCACTCAATCACTTCTGCATAGGGGATGACTGGAACACCTAAGGAAGAAGGAAAAACTACATCAGTACCATAAACTATTTGATATGGTGAAGTTCCTATGGACTTTTTTGTAGTAAGCCTGTCAGCCCAAAGGGAATATATCAGCTTCTTGTTCCATGTCTTTTTATTATCTTGGAGTAGTTTTTTTATGATGTTGACTAGCCTTTTAATCAAGGACTCAGCTAGACCATTACCTTGGGGGTAATATGTTGTGGAATGACCTAAGGTAATATGGTATTTATGGCAGAAAGCAATCATCTTTTTAGATTTGAAAGCAGCAGCATTGTCTGTGATAATTTTATGTGGGCATCCAAATCTAGACAAAATATTACTTTCAATGAATGAGATAATAACTGAGTTTGTAGCTTACCTAGTTGGAATTGCTTCAATCCACTTAGTAAAGTAATCAGTAGTAGTTAGAATCCATTTGTGTTGACCTGAGGATGGAGAATGAATTTCACCTATGAAGTCTAAACCCCATAACTAAAATGGTTTTTCTGTGGATATTGGTTTCAGAGGTAATGGAAAAAGTTTCTTTTTACCTTCAAAAATCTGACATTTATGACAAGAGGTAACAAACTTTTTAACATCTAAAAATAAGGATGGCCAATAAAAGCCAGCTCTGAGTATTTTATCGGTTGTGCTCTTCCAGTATAGATGTCCACCACAGTGACCTACATGAAACTCTTCAAGGATTTTGTCAGCTTCAGATTTTAATAAACAATTAAGTAAAATTCCAGTACTTTCTCTCCAATACAGTGCATTATTCAAGATACAGAATTTCATTGCTTTTTGCTTGATAAATCTTGCCTTGGTTTTGGTAAGTCTAGGAGGAGCTTGTAAGTTTGTAAGTACAAAGATTATGTCAAAGTACCATGGTGAGTCTTGATAGGCTTCACTGATCGATGGAGTCGCCATCTCCTCATGTTCATCTACTTGTGCAATGAAATTAATGTCTAAGGCATTGCAATTAGATTCAGCCATAATTCTGGCTAAACCTTGTCCCTTGATGAGTTTAGTTGGTTTAATTTCCATATCATATTCAGGGATTGTGGCTATCCACTTTCCTCTTCTGCTGTCTGGTCCATCTTGAGTCAAAATTTCTTTAACAACTGCATCGGGGACATTGCAATTATATGTGAATGAAGTATATACACTCTGAAATCTTTTATAGCTTTAACCAGAGCCAAAGCCTGTTTTTCTATTATGTTGTATTTCAATGGTGCATCTCTGAGAGCTTTACTGAAAAATGCAATGGGTTGTTCAAAGCCTTGATCATTTTTCTGCAGAAGAACTGCAGATATGGTGTGTTCGGAAGCAAAGGAAAAGATTATAAAATATTTTGTGTAATCTGGACTAATAAGGACTGGTGCTTTAGTTAAGGCCTATTTGATAGAGTCAAAAGATTGTTTGGCCTTTATTTTCAATTTAATTGAGGAGTCCTTCTTAAGCATGTTATTAAGATATTTTATAATCTCAGCCAGATTTGATATGAATCTTCTTAGAAAATTGATCTTTCCCAAGAATGCTTGGAGTTCTTTAATGTTCCTAGGTGGTTGGATGTTTGGGATTGCTTCGATTCTTGCAGGGTCAATTCTAATGCCTTATTTTGAAATGATATGACCTAGAAATTTGCTTCTTCTAGCCCAAAAATAGACTTTTTTGGATTAAGAGATATACCATATTTTCTACATTTGATGAAAAATTGTCTCAGATGATCCAAGTGATCATTATTTTTTTTAGAAAACATAGTAATATCATCCAAATAAATGAATAAAAACTCATGGATTTCCTTGTCAAAGGCAATATCCATGGCTCTTTGAAATGTAGCCCCTGCATTTTTTAATCCAAAAGGCATTTTCACATACATGAAAGTGCCCCATGGAGTAGTAAAAGCAGTTTTGGTTTGGTCATCTTTGTGAACTAGGATCTGATTGTAACCAGAGAAACCATCTAATAAAGAGATTCTGGAAGAACCTGCTACCCTTTGTAAAATATGGTCCATTTTTGGCAAGGGGTAGTTATCCTTCAAGGAGACTTTATTAAGATTCCTAAAGTCTATGCATAATCTGATTTCTTCTAACTTTTTCCTGGTTGGCACTATATTAGATACCCAGTCAGAGAATCTGACTGGTGCAATTATCTTAGCATCAAACATTCTCTTGATTTCTTTTTCAACTAATGGCAACAAAACTGGATTAATCCTTCTGAGTTTCTGTTGAAAAGGTTTTTGATTTTCTTTTAAAGGAATTTTATGTTGAATAATTTTTTTGTTATAAGTTTTTAAATCCTCATAGCTCCATGCAAATACATCTTGAAATTCTTTTAAAAGTTCAATATATTTATCCCTTTCATCTGATGGTAAGGATTTGGATAGCTTGATTATTCTTGGGTTATCATCTGTCCCAAGGTTATACTCTTCTATGTCAGATTTAACTGGCGCCATTTTTGGCCTTATAGGCACATCATTAGAGTCAAATAAATCCTCTAGGTGAATTAATTCTCTGGGTAAAATGTTATTCTTTAAATCAATCAAATCTATTTCATCATCAATAAATTCCCCTATTTCTATTTTTTCTATTTCATCAATGTCACTTTGAGTAAAAATAGTGGGCTTTTCAATCTTATGTACATCTAAATTATCCAAATCATCTATTTGACAGAAATTTAAATCTATATTACAAGGTGGGTCTATATTACATTTGTTATCAATTTGACAGTTTTGAAATTCATTTTCATTATTCAAAAAGTGATAAATTCGCTCATCCTCTGAAATTTTTTGCCAATAGGTTACATTGTCAGGAACAATAGGCCTATATTTAATCTCAGCAGTGTATTTTTGTAATGGTGAAAAAGGAATTTTACAACTGCTGGCAAACGTAGCTAAGCAATGGGCCTGTATGTTTTGATCTCTAGGGATAACAGAAAAATTACCTTCTAAAAATTCTTCAAGCAGTTCCAATACTGTTTCTTTGTATCTTGCAAGTCTAGGGTTATGAACTGAATATTCAGCATTGATTTGTTTTATAACTAGTTCAAAATCACCCAAAACCATTATTCTTTTTCCTCCCTTTTTTCTTATAATTTGCAAGCCTAAGATTAAAGCTTCGTATTCAGCCATATTATTGGTGCATTTGAAGTTTAATCTAAAAGCATGCCCTTCAAAATGACCTGTTTCAGCGTTTGTGATCCAAACACCAGCTCCAGCTCCAAATTTATTAACAGATCCATCAAAATCTAGATGCCACGAAGTTTCATGACCAATATAATCATCCATGATTTTAATTCTTTTATCAGTAAGTTTAGTTGGATTTTCATTTTGGTCAGAGTTACAAAGAATAAAAGAATCAAGATCATTGGGGGTGGAATAAATTGGATAATTCGTAGGTCTGTCTGCACTACTGATCATGTAATTCATCAAAGTTTCTCTATAAAGCTTCTTAGGTTGACCAAATACAGAGATAGTAGCATAACTCATGTCCAGTTGTAGAGATCCCTGCAACTTTGCTCCCCATGAGCGAGAAAGAAGCATGCCATATTTTGGCGGGATGTCAGCTACTACAACGTCCATGATCATACACTTACCAGGATACTGGACTAGGTTAACACACATATCTTTAATCAAACCAATACATTGTACTTTGGATGAATCAAATGAGAACAGTTCCTTATAAGGTCTAGTTATGTCTAGATTAAGAGTTTCCATTATAGCTTTAGGCATCAAATTGTGGGAAGCTCCAGTATCTAGCATAGCGTTATGAAATATTTGGTCATGTATGGTAAGACTTAAATAGAATGGGGGTACCGACCCATGAGAATGCTTGCCATCAACATTTGGACCAAAAATTAGTTCAGGCCTATCTTCATTCATGTTAATTGTATCTTCATTCTCATTGACATTCAACATATCAGAAATCATTGATCTATATAAATCATTTTTAGCCAGTTCTGTTAAGGGAACAGCTATCTTCAATTTGGATATTTCAGACTGCATGTTAAATGTTGGCTGAGATCTAATGGTTTGAATCATTTCTTCCTTGGGAACTGTTGTTTGTGCATATTTTTCTTGGGTTTCTACTATTTTTCCTTTGTTCTGTGCTTTTCTCTTGTCTTCTGTCTGAGTTTCTTGGTTCCTGCTATCTTTAGTCATTTCTTCAAGAATGTTTTGGGGATTAACAGGAGTTTTATCAGATTTAGGATTCTCAACAGAAGGTTTAATATCTGATATTTTAAAACCAGTAGGATTCTTTCTTGGCTCAATGATTGTTGTTGAATTGGTGATTTTGGAAGATTTATCTTTGGAAACATCTTTGGAGGATTGTGCCACCTCGTCAATAATATCTACAATTTTTGGGCCTTGCTATTTTTTAGGACTGGTTGGATTCGAACTCTGTTTGCTATCTCTGTGAAGGATTTGCAAGACTTTTGATTTAGAAGTATCAGACTTCTTCTTTTTTTGTTCCTGTTGCTTTGGAGCATTACTCTTTATAGCAGGATCAATGTTTTTCTTTCTCCTAAGGTTGTATTGACTATGAATCTCATTTATTGCAAAATCATAACCTTGTTTGTAATCATAGGATTCTCCAGATCCTACTTTGAGTTGTTGAAGTTCAAAGAGTTCTTGGTCCTCCTGGGTGAGGAAAATGGTATTGTTCTCATCGATCCCCATAACAATTTTTATGTCTTCCTCCTCATCAACACTATTTTGTGAACTTTCTACAAAATTTTCTTAAAATGGGGTTCTTATATTCTGATCGGGGGAAGGCTCATTGCCTTTCCCGGGGTTGGTATTTTTTCTATAGTTGGGGTTCTGGATCTGGGATTGATTGTCCCATTGTGGTTTCTTTTCAATTTGATCCAGTCTGTCAACTACTTTTCTAGGGCTTTAGTAATGAAATCAAATTTACTATCCAAGTGAGATGCTTCTTCTTTAATAGTAACCCTTCTTTCATTTCTCATTCTAGCCTTCTTTGCTAGTATGTTGACTTCTACACCTACAGCATATTTTTGCATTTGATCTAAAGTATTTGCATCCCTTTCTCTAAGTTGGTAAGCCATGTATACGTCAAAACAGTCAGGGAGTTTCAGTAGCACAAAATATGGGGTAGGTTTAAGGCCTGCAGGAATGGCATTGTATACGCTGTTATATCTTGTGCAGAAGTCTTGCACAGTTTCATTAGGGGCTCTCTTCACGGCATCAAATTCAGATAGTATTTGCATAGGGTTCTTCTTTTTCTCCCATTTATTAAGGAAGGCTCTATGAAACGTAACTAGGTCTGCTAAGCTACCAGGTGCTAAAGCTTTGAACCAAGTTTTGACCTCTCCAATTAGGCTCTGAGCAAATAATCTCATCTGAACATCAAAGTCATCAATTTCATAAACTTCCCAGAAATCATTCATTCTGGTAACGTGCTGCTGTGCAGTAATCTGTGAGAGATTATCAAACAGCGGAATATCTTTTTGATAGTTCTGGGGCATGTCATGGAGATTCTGAGGTAAGACCAAGGGAGCATATCGGGCTGCCATGGCTTGAATTTTAGCTTGGCTGGGAGGTAAAGTTGTGGTAGGATGGATAGTACTGGTTACTACAACGGATGTGCTTGAAGAGCTAGATAATGGGGATGAAACAGAAGTAGTATGGCTAATGGTAGTTATAATGGGCTGGGTGAATGATGGATATACTACTTTGGGCTGCAAGGGCAGCTCAGGGATAAATGGATCGGTTGATGAACTAGCAGTGGATTGCGGATATGATGAGTATATGATTCGCTAAGGTAGAGACAACTCAGGGCTTATGGGCTCTTGAGGTAAACTGACAGCGGAATCAGTAAATGATGTGGCAGCATACAAAGTTGAATCTGATGCTGGAAAGACTGTTGTGTATAGTTTAGAGACTGGGGGTTTAAATTTAGACAAAAAATTAGCTAACTTAACAGCTTCTTCAATGTCTTTGATTTTTGTAACATTTACCCTTTTAACTAGACTCTTACTTTCAGTTTGATCTGATTTACTAGGAACATAAATAATTTTATGCTTTTCACTTACGTAAGAAGAAAAAACTAGATCTAAAACAATTTTTTTTAAATCCGATTCAGATTTTGTTCTAAATAAAGATTTCTCAAACTTAATGTCAAAATAAATGTCTGATAAGCTAACCAATTCTTTGGGTAAAGAATCAGTGCTTTTCAAAGTTATTTCAGTTTCAGAACTATCACTTTGTTTTTTCTTCTTATTTCCTATCTGGTCAGGATTATCTACTATATTTGGAGGATTAGGATCAGGGTTGTTTCTAGTGTAGTAGACTTTCTTGGGAGCCAGATTTTTTATTGGGTAAAATACCCACAACCTTTAAACTCAATCTTAAAGTAGAAAAGATATAATTAAATATCTTCCTTCAAGACTAAACTTAAAACTGGAGAGTGGTTAGTTTCCCAGTGGAGTCGCCAGTATGTTATCACCCTAGTAATTCACAGGTTGTGGGATGGGGATTTTTGTAGTTAAGAACACTAAGGGTAACCAAGAACCGCTTTGGGAATTCAAGATCTAGCCTTCTTGAACTCCAGAGAGGGATCTCTCTGTATGATTTAGCTTTGTTTTAGTAATAGATATTAGGCTAGCTATGATTGTGTATTTGGGTTTGATTTTAAAATATTGGTGGGAATAAAGAGATTTCAAGGTAAACCAGAAGGATCTACCAGAATATTGGGCAATGGAGTCAAATATTTAGGAAAGCATAACTAAGAAATAAGGCTCAGAGATGCAAATGTGCTAAGGGCGAGATAGGTGACCTTCTAAGGCTATGTATAGGCTTGATTTGGTGGAGTGGGTGGAATCTAAGCAAAAGGGCACTTAAGAATCCTTAAGCTACAGATAGGAAGATTGAAGAAGGGGATCTAACTGGTACCTAGAGCAATTAAGAATTCTATGGTCCGGTTGTCAAGTAGAAAACATCAAAATGCCAATAAGTTTCGAAACAGGGAGCTTATGATCACTAATCCTGTTTAATTTTTTCTTAATTGATCATTACAGACTAGAAACACATAATATGAATGAATGTAAACTTAAGAGAAATAAACTGAAAACAAGGAAAGAACAAGACTTATCTTGTCACCACGAGAATCCTTAGCTATGACGTCTCTGATCTCTTTCCAGTCTGATGCTTTCGCTAATTGACTCACCAACTTCAATAACCAGCAAATAAGACTATAGTTTTCTTGAGAAATTTTTATTCACACTGAATACTTCGAATTGTGAAGTATTTATACAAAAAACTCTTTACAAAATATCTCAGAGATTGAGATAACGTTTTAATAAAAAATAGGAAAGAAAAATTAATAAGAGGGACAGCTGCAAAACAATTTGCAAGCTGTTACCTTTTTACAAGAAAAAATAGAACTGATTATTCTAATTTGAACTGATGGTTGATGTGCTATGAGTACTGCTAGCATCAGGTGCATCTTATCATGGAAAGTTGTTGAAGAACTTTCCTTCCTTTAACTTTCAAATCTGAGACTCTTTATTCATCTGACTTGAGTTGTTTTACTGTGGTAATTAAAAAGTAACCAACAGTAACTTTATTTTCACTGATACACTTTCACCTACTGATACACTTTAACCCTGTATTTTTTACCTTTGAGGTAACAGTAAAATATGAATTTCCAAGTGATTTTCTATTTTTTATCCATCAAATTCACAGCAAATCTGTGAATTCTTGCCACTTTTCTGCAGAGGGGATCTTCATAGTCTTCAATTTTTTGTAACTTTCATCTGCCTCTGTATACTTGGAAAAATTAGGCTTTATAGTGAACATATGTTTGATATCATTATCCAAAAAGAACAGATTTTCAAAATACTGAAGAATTATTTTGCCTATTAGATCCTTGAGGCAGTGGTTGTCTGGCTTGCTCTTTTGCATGATTTCTGATTTTTAGATCATCATATTTCTGAGGCATTAACTTGTCATTCAATGTGTGCATATCAGGCAAACCTGCTTCTGATAATGTTTTGTACTTGGCCAGAAATCTTGAGATGGATACATTCATGTCTTTACACATGTCCTCTAGGTTACTCATTATGTTTCTTTTGTTCAAGACCTTTTTTATTTGAAGAATGGTTTTTTTCCTATCAACAATTTTCAATTCTTCCAACTCTTCCCTATTTTTACTGTTTAGAAAATATATGAGTTGGACTGCTTGGGCTGGTTTATTGTCAATTTCCCTCTTAGTCTTGTCAATCTCTGCACTAGCAACTTGAAGTAGCTCTCTCTGTTCATAAATTATCTGAATCGAAGGCCATTGAGAATGAATGCCTTCAATAATTTTGGTCCATAAATGATTTTTTATATAGGCCACTTGATTTGTAAGATTTACTTGTGCTTGCAGAATCTTTACCTGTTCCTGTAGTCGATCAGCCCTTTGCTCATGTCCTTTAGAAGTAATCAAGGCATCGTTTCTAGAACTTTCTAGATTTTAAACAATGCCTTTCAAACTAAGAATTTCTTTATTTTTAATAGATATGTCCTCCATGGCTTTGATCACAGCTGCTTGGTCTTGTAGTGTGCTCATCTGTGAGGATGAAGAAGAAGAGGCGGAGATTTCCTAAGAAGTAATTGGCACTGTAGTTGCCAATACTCCTTTTGGTGCCAAGTTTTCTGCCAAAGTGGATGGTATAGCAGTGCTTACAGTGGGAATCACTTTAGGAATGACCATTGGTTGTGCTTTTCTTAGTTCTTCATTCTCTTTCATTAAAGCTTCTATTTGATTTTCCATTGTTTTTATCTGACCTGTCATTTGATGTACAAGCTGCTTTAATTCATCATTTTTTGCTTTCTGCTGTAGAATTTATTTTGCTTGAGAGTTTTCACTCTGAGGCAACTTCAGTTGTTTTCTAAGAGCAGCTATATCCTCATTTTTCTATTTAATTAGGACTTTTTCACCTTCAATGTTGGCTGGGTCACCCCCTGCTTCAATCACTATATCTTCTAGTGCTTTTATTCTCAAATTATTAGCATATAGTGAGGCCTTGTCCAAATTCATTTGATTCTGGAGGTTGAGCACTGTTTTCTCAACCTAATTGATTTCATAGTCTTACTGACAATTTTGGAATATAACAGTTCAGTATTGCTCCTATGAAATTCAATTTGATCTAATTCATGAATGGCATCCGCATCCACTTCAAAATCTGTTTTGGAATAATTTGCCACTGATTTTGGCACAGCCACTGTAGGCTTCAAGAATGATAATACCAATTTATTGGACGAATAATCAAATGCTAAAAGAAGCCTATCTTTGTTTCCAGGCTTTTCCTTAAGAAATCTAGAATAAGCTTGATTCTTGATCTCTTCATTCTTCTCTTTAATCTGTCTGAATCTGATCTAAATTTCTGACTCTGTATTATCAGTTTCCTTAGAAGAAGGAGGCAAATCAACAGTAGCATGGTTTTCCTTCATGACTGTATCTTTTTGTTGTGTTCCAATTTTTACATTTTGAAGATCTTTTAATGTTTCAGTGACTATTCTTGTAGCTTCATCATCTGTTTCATTATTTTCAATATTTACAGCCTTATTCCTTTCTTCTTCTATTATCTTACTTCTCTTACTATAAGGAATCCTGAATTTTTTGTCCTCAATAGTTTCAGCTATGAAATTAGCTCCTTCTCTGTCTCTTTTATGTTCATTATCAGTCTCTTGGCTTGTGGAAGCCACCTGTGTTTGTTCAATCTGCTTGCCTTTGCCACTGTCTACTTGTATTACTTGTACTACCTGTGAATCATCATCAAATAGGGTATTTGGCTCCCATTCAATTTTATTAGAAAAATATTTCAATATGAGGCTTAGGATCATGCAAGTAAACAGGCAACTTTCATTTTACCCTCATTGTACTCAGAATACCTTGTGGGTCATAATTCCATGTAAAACTACATGGGAACTTGTACTCTTTAAGTTTGACATTTATTTCATTGATAGCTTCTCTGTTATTCACAATGAATGGACCAATTTGATTCTTCAGCTTAAATTGGGTCTTTTTCCTGGAAGCTATGAAGTTGATTTCATCTACATTCAAGAGTTGTCTCAAATATTCCAAAGCAAAAATTCTTGTAGAAACAAATTTCGGTAATTTATATGGGGCCAGGGATGAGCCATACAGTCTGATTTATGTATGATATTTATATAAATACCAATCTCCAGTTTTGTACCTCTCTGATAACTGCAGAATTCTTCCTGTCTCATCATTGATCCTAAGGATCTCCTTTTTTTCCAAAAGATACATAGCAGGGGCTATAAATGAGTCATTGAAATCTGTAAAACTATACTCTCTATTCCATTTCCTTAGAATAGATGACCAAAATACTACTGACAGAATTTTTCCTTCTGCGTCCACTTTCTGACATTCAATTGGAAACTTATATGTTTGATAATATAAGAAGAGGTGGAGTAGATAAGAGGAGTATCTGAAGACTCCTTCTTCAGATAATCTGGATAACTGATAATGCATACTTTCAGCAATGAATCTAGCAAAATTGAACTGAATGGACGGTGATTGACCAGGGCTTAGAGTTGAAAGAAAACCTAGGATAGCCACATCAGTGAATTCATCACTGGTGTATCATAATATGAAGGAGATAATTGAGACAATCTGCCTAGTCTCATCTGGGAAATCAGAGGTATCAAAAGGAGGATTTAACTTAGGAATATCAACTTGATTTGGACAAAGAGTCTAGTATATTTTGAATCTGGTATTGAAATCCAAGTCAAGATATAGTTGGGTTAAATCTTCTATTGATAGGGAAGCAGAATTGGGGTCATGACTCATTTGCAGCATGGAATTTATTGATTCTTCAGTGATATAAAACAGGATCTATTTTTCTTTGTTTACAATGCATCTTTGTTCTGGCATATAATAGGCTTGGCATAATCTGATAAAGTCAGGAACAGAATGAGTGAGATGGACAATATATCTAGGCAGATTGGATTCCCAAATTGGAATATCTTTGTCACCCTTTCCCACTGATTTGCCATAGCTCCAATTATAGACATCAAGCAGGTTGAATTCTACATTAGGGTCCAGTATTCTATAGTCCATATCAACTAAAGGGTTATTTTCTAGGGAAATGACTAGAGGCTGGACTGGTCTGACCACTTCTGTAGAATCAGCCGTGAGTGCAGGAGTTGGTTTGTCGATTTTGAAGGACTTACGCTGAGGAATCTTTGCAGAAGACTTCTTTTGAGATTTTGGGCCTCCATTCTTGGGGGTTACCTGTTTCTTGGTCATTTTTAATATGAACGAAGCAAGCTTAAATGGTTTGCTAAGTTCCTTTATGAGAAACAAGGGTTTCTTGGTGAATTTTTGCGGGAAAATGGGGTTTCTGAGCAGGGTTTTGAGTAACGCAAGGGTTTTTAAAGCTCAGAATGTATATTAAGATCGATTCAATAGCAAAACAGACCAGGGTATGGTAAAAACTGCACGAAAGGGCAATTATGGATTCCAGGGAAATTTTGACAGAGTTTCCCCTGTAAAATGAACACTTTTTTGCAGTAACTTTCGTAATTATTTGAAATCGACAAGAATTTTGAAATCTCAAAGGGCAAGTTCGAAGAAAAGTACCTGGAGAACCAGCGGAATTCGGTTGAAGACGTTGTAGAGGTGCTCAGTCTTCAATTCTTCGAAAATGGCTTCGCAGAGGACAATGTATCACTTTGTAATGGAAATTCAGGGCGATGGGCGTTGAAAAATGGTACTGGTAGGTTGAAAATGGCGCTGCGAAGTTTCTCAGGGTTCAAACGGTGCAATTTCAAAGAAAAAAGGTTTATCAAAGTTTTCACAGATTTTAAAGGGAAATAGTGAAAATTCGAATGAAAAATTTAAATTTTAATGTATTAACCGATGGTGAAAACCATGGTTAAATTGCATTAATCTGTGGTTAAGCGGGTGAGTTTTAGGGAATACCGCTAGTGGTACTCGTGTAGGTGAAGGGCAGTAAGCGGAATTGAGATTTTCGAACGCGACACAACGAGATCGCAACACGTCAGAGCGGGGTGGTTTGGAAAAACCACCCATTTCACGCAACTTTGCCAAAACATTAGACGTTTATGTTTGGAGCGCGAAACTAGATGATCGCTGTCGGAGCGAATGGTCTAGATTAAAAGGGAAAGTGCTGGGAATAACATGTTATCAAGTTTGATATGGGCCGCCGATATTGGGAAATGGAGGGGAGATCGGATGGTGAAAATCTCACGCGATGGGATAGGGGTGAATACATTGAGATTTTTCACACAGGAGATTGACCGTTAGATCAAATGATCTTTTGTGGATCAGACGGTTAGGAATGAATCCAATGGATAAAGTTATTAACATTATTTTTGATGGAAAATTATGTGATCGGGAGGGTTAATGCAGGGTTTGGACTCTGGTTAAGGACGTGAAGTATTGCATTGTACATCGCGGGGAAGGGTAACATTAAGGTTTTAACCTTAGGTTAAGGAGATTTTAGAGTGGAAAACATATAAGATTGAAGTTTAGTTTTGACAAAACTTAAGGTAACCATTAAAACACGGATAATACATGTTTTAAGATTTTTTCCTTCATATTTTATTATATGGTAAATTAAATCAAATTAACTTAATTACCATAGGGGGCGGGGTTAAATATATGGATAAACTTTAGCCAAAGGGGTTATAAGGGGGGGTTTAATTTAAACATGTGGGAATAAAATACTTTGGCTTAAGTTATAATAAGTGGGTTTTTTGGGATTTATTTATAAAAAGAGTTATATAGTAGGAAAAGGTCATTTGTAGGGAAGTAATACATAAGTTAGAGTTAATATGACAAGGGGACAATGTATACTCAAAACACATTAATATAACTAAGAAAGTGAAGATTAAAAGCAAATTGCATTATAATAACTTCATCACTTATATTTAGGATAACATGTGATTTTGAGGGCTTTATGCTTTGAAATGATGTGGGAAGTTAATCAAATGAGGATTAGAGTATCCTTAAGTAAAAATGAAGTTTTACTTAGGATTTTTCAGGGGAATTGAGTGCATGAATGGTAAATGATGTGATTAAGGAATTAATATAGACATTACACATTTTTAACTAATTAGTCATAGAGCCTTGGGTCCGGTCCCAACAAAAGTCAAGGAAATTCCTTGAGCCTTTCTGACTGATAGTCTAGAATGTTTCATGTCTATGGGAAGGGGAAGTTAGTTATTCTTAAGCTCATGATGAATGATATTTACATTGTGACTTTTCACCTTCTTCTACCTACCCATCTTACCATGCTAACATTTTTTCTTCTTTTTTAACAAGGTGCATTTAAGCTAGCAACCTTCATAGCATTTATTCTTTCTGAAAGCAAGTAAACTATCTAACTCTACACTTATTTCATCCATGAATCCATATTAAACTGTTGGATTCACTTTATTTATCTACCTAACTACTGAATTGTTAGGATTAAACTGTCTAACAACTCATTATTCTCTATCTACAACAAAGGAAATTGAAACAATGACAAGTTAAGATTGAATTATTTAACTCATCATGGACTAATGGCATTTATTGATACTCTGCCATAGTCAAAAAGTAAAAATTAGTGGCATTTATGCTTGCTCACTTTCATGTTTTATTCATTTTTTCTTTGGGGTATCTTATTTTTGCTAAGTCCTTTGATTGTTCTTTTAGGACTTTTTACCCTCTTTTTGATTTTTTTTTATTTTTTTGATTTTTTTTTTTTTTACAAAATATGTGAATACAACTTGCATAAGGAAAAGTATGTACAAATTTACAAAATTACCAATATTCAAGTCGAAATTATGACCCCTATATTATAGGTTGCTAACACTTCCAAGTCCTCCAAGTCCTCGGAAAATTGTTTCTTCATGAATGTGTCTTTTATGTCGCCCCATTTGACCTTAGTTGACTTATCAATGAAGCATAGTGTATCTGCATATATGGGAAAGATTGGCTTTGTTACTTCAACTACTTCCTCAGTGCTTTCTTGTGAGGCTTCTTTGGAGCCCACTTTACATGTAGCGATAGGCATGGCTCTAACAGATGATGAAAGAGTGACAATACTTGTAACTCGAATTCATGTTTGTGGAAGCACACTTATGGTGACAAGATTAGTATTATGAAATCCTAAAGTATGTAACAATATCTTAGCCAATCATATTCAAAGAACCATTAGATGTAATTGAGAATGTAAATATACCACTGACAGCACATAGCTACATGCCTGGGCAGAAAATCTACATGAAAACAAGGAGGGCACACTTTCAAAGCATGAAGGGAGTTCAAGGGTCATTCAGGGCTTTGTAGTGCGCTCATGTGCTCAAGCAAGAGAATGAAAACCTCAAGGGCACATGGGTGCACTTTAAAGATACTAAGGAGTGAGGTTTCTAGCCTTCAGGACTTCATGGTGCAATCATTCCCTCAAAGAGATAGAGAGGGTGCATTGGCACACTTTGAAGAGATGAAGGGATGAACCTTCGGTCCTTCAAGGTGTATGCTCAAGGACAAGGAGGGCGCACTAGCGCATGCCGAAGGGACGAAGGGAAAAATTCAATCCTTCTAGGTGCACTCATGTGCTCAAGGAGGGAAAAGTTCTTCGTGACAAACGAGTGCACTCAAGAGGAAAACTTGTCTTTTCTAGGCACAGTTTTTTGAGGTTATCGAGCTTTAGGTACCATAAATGCGCTCTACCAGAGGAAAGCTCAAGTACAAGTCTAGCAGTAATATTTCATGATATAAATTAGAAGAAGAAATATCTACAATATTTTATGGATGCATTCTCAATCATGCTTAGAATGTGAAGAGTCAAGGAACATGTATAGTTTTAGCCTGTGACAACAAATTAACACTTGTAGAGGTAATATTAAATAGAAATGCCAATAAATAAACTAAAAAACAAAGAAATGACGGTAAGGAAAGCAATATCGACAGTTAAATCATGAAAGGAAAACAATATATTTAACATGCAAAACTTACTTGTAATGTAGATCGATGAGGAATTTATTGATCCAACGATGTGCACCCAACCTAGATGAAAATGAATGATTAGTTGGGTTAATTTAAAATAGATTACATGCAAAAAAGTCTCACGCATTCTCATCACTTGTCATCGGATGAATGAGTTAGTTGAAAGAAGTTAAGTGGGGTCCTATTTTCTAGGAGTGTGCCCACATGCAACAAGGAAGCTTGTTGAGCCACCTTTTTGTCCAAATTTTTACAATATTTATCACATAATTATATACCTATACCTAGTGTTTTAATCATTTTTATCTTATTAAGCTAATAGTTAGAGGCATATAGAGACAATAGATATTAATTTATAAAATCTTCTTGAAGAGTACTTTTGAGTAAATTTCATTAATAAATGCCTTCTTGGTGGCAGGTGTATAAATCCAATGCAGGAATTTAGATTCATGCATAGAAGCAAAAACATACTTAAGTACGGATTCATCTTAATCAGAGAAACAACTGGATGGATGTCATCTATGGTAGCTTCAACGATTAATAAGATCATCAAACCATCGCCACAGCCCTTTTCTCCAGATGAAGCAATCTTGAAAGCACTCTACAACACATGTATATATAACTCTTTTTATTTTATAAAGAACACTTTGAGGGCAATAACTCGGATTTAATTACAAATATTGAAGACTGCAGTCACAAAAAATGCCAATATGCAATTAATAATGACCCTATTGGGCCATTCATTATTACCTTAGGAGTTGCATTTGGTGGAAACATATACCCGGAGGAGACTGTGCTGGTTTTGAAGGCTTTAGGCTTTGATAAGTATACTCGAATTTTTATTGCGGATGGTCAAAGCTATGGTGGTGAATTGGCAGCCTTGCATGCATTGTATCCAAACATTGTTCGCAAGGAGATGATTTTGAATCCAAACAATTTGAATCCTTTTCGGAATCATTTATCACAAATGGTTGCATTTGATTATTTGATGGCAATTGCAAGTGATGTCTTTATTCCTACTTATGATGGGAACATGGCAAAACTTGTTGAAGGGCACTGCAGATTTATGGGATTCCGCTTGTGACTTATTTTCTTTGGGAAGGAAAAAATAAACACCAATTATTCTCCCTCGAAGAACCTCAATCTGATCCAAGGAATGATGAATGCTCTTGCAACATGGTTGCAAATATCAGGTTTTGAAGGAGCACATTCGAACTCTCGACAAGGATCACATCCACATTCCTTTTCAAAGAAGTTTATCATGAAACCCATTGTTCTGTCTATATTTATCTATAAGAAAATGGACGTGCTTTTCTTATGGTCGAACAGGAAGTGGTAAAACATCAGTTATTTTCCCATATATCGGTAAACTATAGCTATTACGGTGCAGGGTCACTCGTGTAAATTCCCACGTCACATGTAACGTTGTTTTGTATCATTAAATCCACATGGTTTCCATTTAAGAAAAGTAAAGGTGGCATTACTCTCTTTTGGGAAGCTCAACAGCCTTGAATATGAATCCTGAAAACCTTCTGTTCTCATAAACAAAGGATTATAAAATGCCAAATTCCAATTGTAACAAATGTCAGAAATATAGTTCATCCTTTGCCTCTCAAGGCAGCAATATATATTAATTATCTAATCATGCGTTGAGCTGAGCATAGCTGGAAATATTCTATTAGCGCTAATTGTTCTATTATCCTCCAAATTAGATTTTCTAGGTTCAAGCACAATTTTTTTTAACAAAATGTGCTAAAATTGTAAGTCCAAGAAATCAAGGGCATTGTTGTTGCTATAAAATAGAGGGTTGTGCACTGAGAAGGGGAAGGGAAAATTCTCAAATCGAGATCCAGCAACGAATTTGGGAGCAGAAGACAAAATATTGTAATGAAGAGCTAGCTGGTAAAAAATTAGAATCGTTGTTGTATGTGACTTATGTCAATTGATTCTTGAACACTGTTTTAAAAATATATACATGATCGCCTTCACGTTGTGAGCATGTGAGTAGATGTGTTGTTTCCATGGTTTATTTCAAACTCTGTCTTTGATGTTCTAAATCTTTCTTTCATTGCAGTAATTCAGCTTACTCCAAGCATGGGAGGGCCCACCACCTCTGGAGATAAGCTTCATTAAACAGTCAGGTAGCTAGATTACATAACTTAAGGACTTCTCTCCTATGTTAAAGGTCTATGATTTGTTTTATCATGTGGTTCAAATATTAACACAGAGCCATGCTCTGCTTCTCTATTTTAATCGCATTTATTCATATTTATAATTGGAGAATCCATGATATAGGAATATAATGATTTATGAATTTGATCGGAATTAGAACATATTTTATTGCTTTGAATTTTAGTGTGTTAATACTGCCAATTTGGAATATTGATTCAAGGTTTGCATTACATAGTTTCTTTTGAATGTTTGCAGGATTTAATGCTCATTTGATTTGCTTATGCATCCCAGGACTTCGCTTAGTAATTAGATCTCTTTTCAATTAGAATATTTATTGCTTTTCATAGTGTAATCAATTTCTTTCTAAGACTAATTTTGAGTGTGAATTTGATTGTGCAGGTAGAAACATCAAGTCTAATGTGGAGTGATTAGCTTTCATTATGAGTTACATGATTTTGAAGAGTGAGCTTGCTTTTGAATAATTCATCTCATATAGGTTAAATTCTTTGAATTGAAGGTTTCTCACGGATTATTTGCAATGATATTTTTAATAAGATCTTTTAGGTGTTATTTTACATGAAGTGGAGTGGTTTTCTTCCATTAATAGTTATAACTTTCCTTTGTTCGTTTGAATATTGAATTTTTTATCAAGAGTATTTCTAGTTAGTTTAAGGTGTGAAGTGATCATTAGAATAATGTGTGTCCTTTTGGTTATCTCAAGTTTTAGTTTCAAGTGTTAGTTTCAATTTAATGAGAGGAGCAAATAGATTAGGGTTTTCAAGAAATCATAGAAGATTTAAAAAGTAGAATTCTGAAGTTATCTAGCTACAGTGTGAGAATGTTATATGATTGAGGATTTCTTTGAATTTCCTTATAGTTTCATTACAATGTGGAGTTTTCTAGTTTAAAGTACAAATTCTTATTAAGTACATAACAGATTGACTAAATAGGAATCTTAAATTACTTTTAGAAATTGAATTTGATTATTTGATTATGCCTCGTCAACCAGTGAGATTGCTTTCTATTTTAGAAGATTTAATTTAACTATCAGGATTACAAGAAGCATGAATAAGATGGCTTGATAAAATTAGTTAAGTAGGTCCCATTTTCAAGATTTTTTATCTGCTAGCAAATGTGTGTTTCATTCTAGTACCTAGTTTATCATTATTAACGAAACCATATAATCTGAACATTAAGTTGAAACAACATGCAATACAACTCGTGTTTACGAATCCCGAATTGACAATTAAATATTAAGAGCTTTAATTCCACAATTAAAAATCTCAATAAATCTCATGCATGCATTCTAGATGGGCACATGTCTTAATGCTGAAGGAATGTGCTCAATGAGGGCACAGTTGCTAAGCATGAAGGAGTGTTCTGAATGAGGGCACATTTGCTAATCATGAAGGAGTGTGCTCAAGGATAGCGCACTTCTTCAGCCTGGATTTTTGCACTCAACACAAGAGTAAGTCTTCGTCAAATTTAAGTGCATTTTTTACTTTAAAGGGCATTTTTCTTGATTTTGTTTGCTTTTGTGTGATTTTAAGTGCTTTTCAAGTGTCCTCATGGCGAAAAGGCTAATTTCCAAGTCAAGAAAAGTCATGACTCCGCCTAAACATGAACAAGATAACACAAGCGCTTCTAAATTTTAGGTGATGACACTTAGGAAACATTGACTTAAGAGGATGCAACACTAGAATAAAAAATAAAAATAACAAAACAAAAAACGTGAAAACATTAAGGGGCTTGAAATGACATTTCATGTAGGCTCCAAAAACAAATTAGGAAAAAAATATGAAGGATCATTGTCGCAACAGAAACATGTACATATTTTGGTGTGGTGGGACGAGGTTGACGGGTGAGGTAGACAGGAACTCTCCTTGCGAATGATGGAAACATTTCCATATCGGGACCTCAGAAAACCTCGGAGGAGTACACAACTTGGTGCAATGGAGCAAGGTTGACAAGCAAGGTAGACGGGAACTTTCCCAGTGAATGACAGAAACAATTCAATCTCAATACCTTAGTGGGGAGAAAGAGGTGTGTAATGAAGATAGGGAAATATTTTGTGCCAAGACGAAGAAGTCTTTAACAACCAGCATTAAGACCTCAGGACCTAGGTGAATGGCTGTGTGTGCATCAAGATATGACAGGGACCAAGACAAAGATATTCTCATTTTTTCACATGAGAAGGGTTCCATCTTGCCCTGGAGAATTGGTATCTTGGAACCTTGGTAGACATTATACATGGAAAAACTATTATAACATGAAGAGTACCACATACATGATATGGGTTGGTCTCGAGGTCCCTAGTCAATAGTAATGTGGCATGATCTAGTATAGCACACATGGGTAAGGAACGATGATGTGGACCCCCAACAAGTATTGGAGGGCTTCCATGTGGGGTCCACATGGTTTCCACAAGGCAGAAAAATGCTGATATGACACAAGTTTAATGGACTGACTTTAAATGACCACATATTTTGATCCAAGAGTTATTTTTTGAAAGTTTCTTCCAATATGGGTGAAATGGTTGCAATAGTTTTTAGTTTCAAGGAGTTCAAAAAATAACAAAATTTTAATACCCCATTGCCATAACAAGACTTTGTAGGTCGAGCTAGGATAATAATGCCATATTCTACCCTTAGTAGGTTCTATGTCATGAAAAGAAGTGTTATAGAGTGGTATCAAAGAGCAGGTTCAACAATAAACCTATTGATATGAGCTAGGGGCTCTAGCCTGGTGAGATTGTGTGTTAGGGCCTATTTTTGAGTGTAGTCTTTAATCATGAATGTTGTTATGTGATTTTTATAATATTTGAAGCATGCATGTTGATTGCAGTGTTATTCCGACATATGTACTGGCTTGGAAATTGTTGTTTCAGATAGAAATATAGCCATGTCTTTATGGTTTGACTCCCAAGATAATGATAAACACATATTTATATTATTGATTGGTTAATAGATATGTGTATGTGAAAGCACATAAGAACACATTAAAGGAACAAAAAATTAACAAGGGAATTAGTAGCAAGATGGTGCAGTATAACACTAAAAGGTCGCAACATGGGCATGAGGAAGAATCAGTTGAGAAGAGAGGATAGGAAAGCTCCCCTGACTAAATGGATGCACTGAGAATTTTGAAGGAAGAACTAAGAATTTTTAATGCTGACAATGAGAGGATTGTCACTCAAGAGTAATAGGAAGAAGTAAATGTGGTCCTACTACAAATATTATCAGATTTGTGGAGACAAAAGCATCATGAACTAGGAGCCAACTACAAAGTTCAAGGAGATTTATCCAGGGCAAGAAATGCAAGAGATGAGGATCGATGGTGTAGAAGGCATCATATCCAAAAAAAGGAACCGACAAGGAATGAAGAAATTGTGAGGGGTGGAACTCCTATGAGTGCCCTAGAAATGAGAATAAGAAGCTCCAAACATATTCCTAGTGCTACCATGAAAAGACATCGTCGGAAAAGAAGGAAATGGAGGTGCTTCATGCTGGAATAATTCAACAAGGAAAATACTCCTACATTTGATGGAGAGGTGAAAAAGGATGAATAAGTATAGGCATGGTTGCTAGGGATGAAGAAGATTTTCAGGGTTCATAACCACTCTTAAAATATGAAAGCAAGGGTATCCACCTTCAACCTAAAGGAAAAAGTTGATATCTCGTGGGAATACCTAAAGAATTTCAAGGATATTCAAGAAGAAAAATTGTCATAAAGGATATTTGAGAGATAATTTAGAGAGATGTACTCGTCTGAAGGGTACTATGATAACAAGGCCAAGGAGTTTTATAAACTCGAGAAGGGGTAGCTTTCAGCCAATTATTATACAACTAAATTCTTGGATTTGTCGAGATATGTGCCCTACCTCAAGGACAAGAAGCCAAAGATTCAAACATATCTTAATGGCATGTCACCAACATTCAAGGATATTATAAAGTTCGATGAGCCACGAACCTTGAGGACACTATCCAGAAGCTAAGATACTACTACAATAATTCCAAGCATAGATCTAAGTACAAATTTGATTGGAAAACCAAGGGAAAGCACGGTTATAAAGGAAAGGGGTAGAAAGTTTCAGGTCACTAGCAAGGTAGAAGCGCAAGACCTGTCATTATTGTTGGTTGTGACCACTCTTCTAAAGTTTTTAGAGAAGAAGTGGATGGGTCCTGGATGAGACACATGTTATGCTAGGAATGTAAAGGGGACCATTTTTGAATGGACTATCCCCAATGAAGGACGCTAGACCAAGGTTATACAATGCACAGGAAGCTTAAACAGTTTAGGACATGGCTCAAAATGTAACCAGAATTTATGACATCGTGGACAACAAACAAGTTGACCACCAAGAATCCATTATTGAGATGGAAGGTATGATTTATAATAATAACATCTATTTTTTAATTGATCCAAGGTCAAATTTTAGTTATATTAGCCCAACAATTGTTGAACTATGCAATCTAGCCAAAGAAGTGCACAAGGATTCATGGATACTTCAGTTAGCCATAGGAACTAAAAGGAGAGTGGAACACCTAGTTAAATATTTTTCCTTTAGGCTAAGTGGCATACCTATGGCTGCCAAATTTAATTTAATACCAATGGGAACATTTTATGCTTTGTTAGGTCAATTTTTATGAAAAATTGATTGAATTCCTTGATGAGGCCAAGGAAATAAGGTCGCTACAAAGGAATATAAAACCTATATCAGTGAGGTTTATTAGAACTATGCAAGGTAAAATAAGTTTTTGGAAAGGATGCAAGATGTATGTTTTTTAGGTCAAAAACAACGTTGAAGTTAGTAGTAACAATAGTTTGTTGGAGCACCAAATATTTAAACAATTTCAAGATGTGTTTCTAAAAGACATTCAAGGTTTACCTCTACACATAGAAGTAGATTTTTCCATTGAAATTTTACCCAGAAAAACACCATCATCCAAAGCTCCTTATTGAATTAGCACTCAGATTTGATGGAGATGAAGCTATAACTCAAATAAATTCCAAAAAATGGATACATAAGGTTGGGTGTATCACCATGAGGAGCACCAATCTTGTTTGTGAAAAAGAAGTATGGCATGATCAGACTATGCATAGACTAAAGGCAACTTAACAAAGCTACCATCAAGAATGGATTCTCGTTGCTGCGAATTAATGATTTTTTTGATCAATTGTGGGGAGCAAAAATATTTTCAAGGATTGACTTGAGGTTTGGGTATCACCAGGTGTGTGTTAAGGATGAATAAATTTATAAGAAAATTTTCAAGACAAGGTATGGGCATGATGAATTTGTGGCTATTCCATTTGGTATTACCAATGTGCGTGCTACTTTTATGTGTCTCATGAATAATGTGCTTATTGCATATCTAGAAAATTTTGTGTTGGTGTTTGTTGATAACATCTTGATTTACTCAAAAACCAAGGAGGAACATGAATAAACATAGTTGCAGTGTTGCATCTATTGAGGGAGAACAAAATCTATGAAAAACTTAGCAAGTGTGAGTTCTTTCAATCCCAGATTTAGTATTTAAGACATATTATCTCAAAGGAGGGTGTGGCAGTGGACTGAGAGAAAGTTAAAGGAATAATGGATTGGCCTATATCGAGAATGTTTAGCTGAAATAAGTTCATTTATGAGGATTATAGGTTACTATACGATATTTATAAAAAATCTCCAAAATAGGTTACCTTTACAAAAAAATGGGTGCATGTTTGACTAGATAGCTAAATTTGTTATAAGTTTTGAGCTGTTGAAGAATTACTTAACACATGCACCAATACTGATAATAGAAAACCCAAATGAATATTTTGTAGTGTGCACGAATTCTTGCAAGGAAGGACTTGGAGGAGCCTTGTTGCAGGTTGGCCAAGTGGAATTTTATGAGTCAAGTTAAATGAGCATGAGAAAAATTAAATGACTCATTATTTAGAGTTGGAAACAATCATTCATGCATTGAATATGTGGAGACATTATCTCCTTGGAATAAAATTCACTTTGATGACTGATCATGGAGGGTTAAAGTATTTATTTGATCAACCTAAACTAAATGCCTGGCGGGATAGATTGATGGAAACAATTAGTGAGTTTGAATTCAAGATAAAATACTTTAAAGGCTAGGAAATAAAGTTTTTGATGCACTCGGGATGAGGTTACAACAATGCCACATGTTATCCATAAGTTCCGATGGGATTTATCTTTAAGGAAGAATTAAAACAGAATGGAAGTGAGATATTAAATATCATCAATTAAAATAAGAGTCGCAACAAGAATCGGACGGATTGAGGAATAAAAATTTTACTCTCTCTAAAGATGGGTTGATAACATTTAAAAAATGGATATAGGTGTCAAGTGAGGGTGACTTGAAGAAGCTCATGCTCAATGAGTTCCACAAAAATCCATACTCTAGTCACGCAGGTTACCAAAAGATGCTAACAACCATTAAGAAATGTTATAATTGTCCCGTAATGAAGACTAAGGTGACTGATTTTATCTCTAAATGCATTGAATGTCAACAAGTAAAGGCTAAATTTAACATCCAATAGTTTTACTATAGCCAATCCGCATTCCAGAATGGAAATGGGAAGTAATTTCAATGGATTTAATTACAGTTTTGCCAAGGACAACCAGGAAAAATAATGTCATCATGGTAGTTGTCGACGAGTTGAGCAAGGTGGCTCGCTTTGTGGCTATAAAATACATTCATACAAAAATTGATATAGCTCAAGCATTCATGAGAGAAATCATGAGGTTTCACAACATAACGAAGTAAATTATCTCAAACCGAGATGCAAAATTTACTTCAAATTTTTCTAAGTAATTAGGTCCTGGCCTAGGGGAAATAATGGCATTTAGCATGGCATACCATCCACAAACATATGGAAATATGGAGAGGATAAACATGGTACTAGAAAACATGCTTAGAATCTAAGGCATGCACTAGTCGAGGAAATGGGAGGAGCTTCTTCCACTAGTCGAGTTCGCCTACAACAATGGTTACTAGGAGTCTTTAAAAATGAGTCCATTCAAAGTTATTTATGGGAAGAGATGCAATATTGATATCAACTAGAGTGATCTAGTAAATAGGGTCCTTATTGGGCCTAGTATTCTCAGAGAATGGAGTAATAAATTGTGACCATCAAGAAAAATTTAAAGATGGCCCAAGATAAACAGAAGAGTTATGCAGGCCAACATAGAGTGCATAAGGATTTTAAAGTAGGGAAGCATGTCTACCTATGGATTCAACCCAAGAAAAATTCTTTAAAAATTGGGTCATGTGCTAATATGGCACCATAGTTTTGTGGGCCATTTCAGATTCTTGAAACGATAGGTCCAGTGGCATATAGGCTAGAATTTCCACCAATAGTTAAAATTCATAATGTCATCCATGTTTCTTTTCTCAAGAAGTATGTATTGGATACTAATCATGTGATTGATTGGTCAGTGTTATAGGTAGAGCAAGAGGTACATTTCTGGTCGTAAAATTTGTGCATCCTAGATTGGAGGAAGCTCACACTCCATAATCAAGTCATTGATAAATTCAAAGTGCAGTGGAGGAACTTTGGGCCCGAGGAAGCCACATGGGAGATGTTTAATCCAATGTGGGCAGCATATCCATTTTTTTATTGATTAGTCAAATGTAAATAACCTTTTAAATTTTTGTATAGAGTTGAGTACATAAAGCTCACAACACTATTTTATGCTTGGAGTAAGGCATGTTTGTAATTTTTTTTGGGTATAGAACATTGAGGACGATGTCCCTCCGGGAAGGTGGGGTTGTGAAAACCCTTTTTGGAAAATCCCCTCTTGTAAATATTTGTAAATATTTTTTGTAATTAAATTAGTAAAAATATAAGCACAACTAAATGGTTGTGAGACAGGACACTGATTTCAAAGTTTTGGGGAGGATTTTGCTTCTAAATTGAAGGAATCTTAGTTATTTAATGGAATTAATGGGGATGATGGGTAGGCTTTAAATGAAGCTAACATGCACATTTATGGAGTAGATGAAGTGTATGGGATTCCCCAACATGGATGACAAGCTCATACTCCCCTTGGGGGGAATTCTACAAGAGAAAGGATGAAAATATTAAAGAAGAAGAGTTGTGTTGGAAGGAAAATGATAGAAATAAAACTCGTGCAGGCAAGCGAACAGGGGGTGTTGATTATCAGATGAGGAAGGTTGTGCAGGATTATGGGAAGAGAACACCAAATAGAGTATAGAGGGAATATATCACTCTAGTGGCAACTTAGCTGAGAAAACCTAAGGGGGATTTTTGGTTGAGAATCATAGAGTTTGTGGCTTACTTATGGGACTAATAAAACCATTGGAATACTAACTAGTTGAGAACTAATAGTAGGATGAAGCACTCCAAGACTAGATGGGCTGACAACACCTGGTGTAGCTTGGGGCTGAGAACATAGGTATAGCACCACTGAGAAGTCACTGGGAAAGTGTGATCTTACTCCTACAGTGGCAACACAGTTGATAAGTCTCCCTTCTATATATGTAAATCTCTATCCGGGACTAAACTAAGACTCTTTATGCTTTGTGAGAGCCCCCTACATTGTTTTTGCATTAAAGTAATTTGTGGTGTAATAGTTGGGAGTTGTTGAGAACACATGAGAAACAAGCTTTGTTCACTGAATGTGAGTGATGGTTGAGAATTCCTAAGAAAACTACCCCTCTTCAAGCTCTGAAATATGGATCAGGGGGGTTGAATGTAAGAAATACTAAAATGCAAGAAATCTAAGGTTGGATGGATATTTTAAGTCCCAATCTCAGTTTCCAGAATTTACATCACAAGATAAGTGCTTATCTAGTTCTCTATGTATGTGATTATTGTGAAACTGCTCATTATGTTATTATATTTCCTACATTAATGTTCAGGAATTTTATTTCTTATATGAATCTATAGGAATATTTTAGTTCTTGTCTGATTGATGTAGATTGGGTAAATTTTATGTCTATATATGAGCTTGAATTTAGTCTAATTACCTGAGTATAAGAGATGGGTAAAATATTCGTTGTTGATTGAAATCTTGTAGTAAAATTATTTGTAATAGCATCTCATGTATTATAATATTTCTTAAAGGAGCCACAAATTTTATTTTATGTATCATAGTATCACACTATTCAGGTTTGAATCCCATACAAGCTCGGGAGTTATAGGCCTAGGGTGAGCACCAAGAGTCCTCAGCATAGTTCCATGAATGTGTGTGTGTGTGTGTGTGAATTTCAAGAGGAAAGCCTATCAACTATGTGTTGAGGTAAAATATATATGTATTTTATGTGATCAAGAGATATATGCATTTCCTAGAATCAAGGTTCATCACCGAAGACACGCATATACATGCATATATACCTAGATCAAGAGGGATGGCATATTCAACTATGTAATGTACCAAAGTGAGAAATTTCTAACACAATGCAACAAATATTAAAAAATTTCTTTGGCGAATTTATTCAAACACTTAGTGCATAGATATGTCATCAAACACTTTGCATATAATGGAAAGAAGACTTCTAGAAAGAAGATATATGGGTAAAATCATATTTTTTATTAGCTTGACCTGAAGGATTATACAAGGAAAACCAATTAGAAATCTGGGATTTAGATCCAACAGAATAGTGAACCAACTTGACCCTTTGAAAAGATGATATAACCTCCAAGGAATGACCTCATCCCATAAGGAAAAATTGACCTAGCAAAGAATAATATCTCAACCACTTTAGTGAATCCACAATTTGGCCTCCAATAATTAGTAAAACTTGTCTTGGAAACTTGGCCTTCCAAAATACCAATATAAATATCTTAAGAATGAACATAGCATCTACATAATTTTGGCCCTTAAGTCTAATGCAATTCAGCCTTAAGACAATGGGATAATTTTGTTCCTATAGATCGCAATACTCAATGGGCATGTAAAGAAACACTTGAACCCCAGACAATAAATTCATCCCTATGAAATTGTAATCTAATGTTGTGCCAATCTACCTTCAAAAAGGTGGATGAAATACCCAGAAATCAATCTCCCAAGGTAAGCAATTAAGACCTCCAAAGGTGAATTTTTCCACCAGAAATATTTGAAATAATTCAAACCCTCCAATAATGCAATTGACCTCCATTGACCTCCCTGAAATATTTTCTCTAAGTTCAACCTTTCCACCAACTTCTCCATTGTTTTCACTATGATATCAAACTTTTTGTTCGATGAAGATGAAGCCTCCTCTTTAACTCCTCTTTTTTCAGCTTTCATTTTGACCTTTTTGTTCAATAAATTCACTTCCACTCCAACAACATTTTTCTGCATATCCTCCAAATTGGTTGGATTCCTTTCCCTAAGCTGATAGGAAAGCATCTTGGTAGTGAATAAAATCCAATCCTAAAGGGGGATTAATTTCAGGTAGTATTGAATTGTACACTTTATTAATCCTTACTGAAAAATTTTGAACGGATTCTCCTAGAGCTCTTTTCAAGCTAGCATACTCATCCAATATCTGAAGAAGGTTCTTCTTGACTTCCCATCTCGAAAGAAAACTTTGTTCAGGCTATTGGAAATTAGCTATACTTTCAATAGGAAGACTTCTAAACAATTTCTTGACTTCTCCCGAAAAAATTTGAGCAAAGAGCCTCAATTTAGCATCCTCATGGTCCACCTCTTCCAAATATATGAAATCATTCAACTTATCAAGGAGTTTTTGTGTTGCAATAACCCTTTTACCATCGAACTGAGGCAATCTCTGACCATAGTTTTGTGGAAAATTATGCAGTGGGCCTTGTAGACTCAATGGAGCATAACGGGAAGCCATCACTATATGACATGGACTAGAACTAACATTTGGGATCTGTAACTAGGATGGGGGAGGTAAGGAGACAATTGTTTGGACATCTTATGAGGAAGGAGGAGTAACAACAATATATACAATAGGAACATAAAACATTTAAATATTCAGTGAAGCAGAAAATATTGGGGCAGAAACAATGGGAATAGAATGTTGAAATTTGGAAGACTTAGAAGAATCTTCTTGCAGCTGATAGAAAAGTTGTTCTAATTTATGAAAATGTGTCCAAATATCCATTTTTTCTTCTAGTGACACCTTCTTTTTCAAATGGAATGAAAGACCTTAATTATGCTTGATCAAAAAAAATCTATTAGACTATTCTCTAATTTAGATATGAATCGTCTTTCTTTAAATTTCAAATAAAACTGAATGTGGTCCACTGATTCAATTCTTTCATGTATGTACATGGATATTTTAATGATATTGGTGTCTGTTTATTTTTCAAGCTTATTCTTTCTAAACAACTTCTCTGGACTGTTCAAGACATCAGGTGGATTAGGATCTGAATGATGCCTAGTATCTACTCTTCTTGAATCTAGATTTTCCTACAAAAATTGATTGCAATTGGTTTTAGAATCACTAATAGTTTGGTAAATTTTCAGCCTATCGATCACGAGTTCACTGTCACCCTTAGTAACCATATTTTTTCTCTAATTGCATATTTTTCTAGAGAAGTTTTCAACTCTCATTCACCAGCAACCACGCCACTATGTTAGCACTTTGTAATTCCTCCAAGCTGAGAAGAGGAAGCCAAAGGTAACCACAAACCGCTTAAAATATGGAATCTATCCCTTCCACCTTTAGAGAGGGCTCTCTCTGTTTGAAATTTTCATTCACTTAGATCTTAGGCTAGGTATCATGCTCAAAGGAATATAATTTTTAAAACGTTTGTTGGAAAAAGACAAGATTGATCCATTGAGCATGGAGTCATGTCAAGTTGATGATTTTCCAGTGATAGGATGAAGAGTTGAGAGATATTCTACGGCAAGGTAGGAATTTCGTCTGGATTTTTCAATAAAATTCGTTGCAGAAGGGTGAGTAGAGGAAAGGTGGACAATGAAATATAAAGCATCAAACTAGAAGGATGAATTTTAAATGTCATTAAAGAGGAAAATATTGATTGTTTAGAAAACTGTAACAGAGAACATTTAACAGTGAATTCTGATATAAAAATTTTCTTAGCTAAACAAGAAGACATACATTCAAAATCATGATTGATAACAAAATATAACTTACAAAAAAAAAATCACATCTCCATAGAAACTGACATAGGAATCCCTGTAAAATCATACCTTTATCATTTCATTCACTGAAAAATATATCAGAAAAATGCAGTACACAATGTCTCTTCTTCTAAACCATAGCCAACCCTTTGCTTCATCAATATTACAACATAAATATATCATAAACCATCAATTCACACCTCTAGGAACTGAATTCCCTAAAAGGATTTATGTTTCTATAATGCAGCGAATATAGAATTGTTTTTTTCTGAAAACTAGGAACTATTTGACCAAGGATTTTTTAAACAAATTTACATTAAATGCAAAGTCTAAGTCGAGCTTCAAATTCCTTAGATGCCTCAAAACATTAAACTAGACCATAAAAATTAATTATATAGATTTAATACATGATTTTCTTAGTCAAAAGGTTGATTGTGTGGAAGTGTAGCATTGGGACTGCGCAACCTCATAATCTATCAAAAACGCAACACAAAAGCGTAGAGAATCGATAGTTCATATGGCTCCGGACACTTTCTGAACTATTGAATGAGTGATGCACGTGTGAAATGGTTTGTACATCATCAACTTCCCCTTTAGAAACCTCCTTTAATTATGCAAAGCTCCCAACTCTCAAAACTCCACCTACAACAAAAGTGCAACGAAAATTGTCCCCCATGGTTTTTACCAATACTGAGGTCTCTGAACAAGATGTACAACCTACTGATGATGTTAATAGTATTGAAAACCATTTTCAAATCCCCACTCACCAAAAAGATAAAAAAAAATCTTATTTCCATCAAAACCCTCATGATTGGCCAAAATACAAAATTGTTGTGTGAGTTGCTCCTTTTGAAAAAGTTTCAAAGTTTGTAGAGTTTGACTGATTGTACTCTCAAGAAAACTTAAAACAACACATGAATTCCTTATTTAACCCATTCAAACAACATATTTAATCAAAAAATAAAAAACCAAAACTGCTTTGATTTACTTGTTCCAATACTCATACTTTGGTTGCCTCAACCAACAAATCAAGCTTACCTTTGTCCCTTTCTTGCATTTCCTACAACTGTTGCTTGGTATCCTTTAGCTCCTTCCTCCAGGTGGGGCTTTTTCTGCATATTTTTTTGAGTTGCCTATGTAAAGGAAGAGTCCTTTTCATCATATACTTGGCATTTTTCATTTCTCACTCACACATGTTCAAATGATCATAAATATTTCTTATGGCCCTTTCACCTTGTTTATTAGGTGTATTGATATCCTTTTGGGCTTTATTCAACTGCATCCCCAACCTATTGAAAGTATGGTGGCCTTCATCCACCCCAGCTTTCTTCTCTTCTTTCACTGACTTATCTTCCTAAATATGCAACATTTTTGTTGAAGACCTGGTAACTCTTGTTGATGAAGCTTATAACTCTTGAATTTCTTCTATTTCAGCCTTCTCTTTACATTTATACTTGGTGATAGATGGATTTGTTTTTGTTACTATTTCTTTGTCACCAATCTTATATATCCTTTCTAACATAGTCTTTTTTAATTCCCTGTTGTCATCATGTAATTTGGAAATGACCAAGTGTTCCTTCTTCAATTGTTCTTGTAGCTCTAAAATCTCCTTTTCTTTATCATATAGAACATTATCCTATGTTATGGTCTCTAAAGTTTCAAATGGTTTCTCAAGTGTTTGTTCCAAGGGCAGCTTCCTTGCACTGGCTCTAGTAAGTGTCCTCTTGGGAATCTCTGCTACTTCACAAGAAAATTTCAACTTTTTAACTTTCTTCTTCCATGATAGATCAACTGAAACTGATGGAATTTTGACTGAACTTTCAACTGGTGATTGTATATCCCTTTCTACAGATGATGGTGTTTCCTTCTTACTCCAAGAGCTAGTTAGTAATTCAGTTGAAAACCTTGATGAATCTAAAAATTCTTGCCATGATTGATTCCTTTTGTTTAGTTCTTCCAACACCAACAATTTAGCCAAAGAGAATAGTAAAAGACGGAGTTCCACTTGGATTTGTTTTCCTTGCACCTTATCTACCATCTTACTTAGGCTTCCGAACAAATAGAAAGGAGAATTCAAAGGGCCTTTTCCTATGAAATTCATCAAAAGTCTAAAATGATACTGATAGATCCTCCCAAATCTACCCTCATAAGTAAATTATCTGTAGATCCCTTCAAAATTTTATTGTAGGGTTCAAGCAGGTATTCTCTTGGTAAATTTCTCCATACCCCTTATTTCTGTATTTTGGTTTCAAGAAATATTTATAGTTGGTTATGTCAATAGGCATGCCCTTGAACCACTGCTCTCCTTGTTGAGGAATCTTTGTTGCAGCTAAGATAGTGACATATGACACTGTAAAAGTGAGCTTTCCAATATTAACCTCCAGCCTAGTGAAATTCAAAGTAAACTTCTTAGTGAGTTGTACATTGTATCCCTAGATCTTCTCACAAAATCTAATGCAACCAACTTGTTCAAATGCAACTCTGATTGTTGGGTCTGAATTAATCAAGGTGAGGTCTTTGGGTTCAAATCTGAGAATGTCTCCTCCCTTGTGATTCTTTCTATCTAGGGTTGCCATTATTTTTACAATAGAGATGAACTCTAGGGTTTCTTGAATGCAATCTCAGTGTATACAAATTGAGCGCAGCAAATAGGGTAGTAACGATGAAACGGAGCTTTAGATTAGGGTTTTATGGAAAATTAGAATGAAAACTCTGTATCACAGACTCAGAAAACCAAGACCAATCTCTCAATCCCAAAACAATAGTTGAAATGGTGTTTGGTCACAGTGACACAATTAAAAACACAGGCGCAACGCAAAAGCGCAGCGCATGGGGAAAAGACAATTCCTTATCTTTGAGGGAAACAACAGTTAAATACAAGGCTTCATACCATTTTAAAAAAAAATCAAGCTCCAATATCAAGGTGGAAAATAAATCTGTGGGTGTTTAATGGGGGTGACAACATCAAAACGCATAAACTGTCTATGAGTGCAATGCATGTCTGTGAGCACAGTGCCTACCCTGCAACCTTTGTGCAACAAACCTTAAGTGATGTCGAGCAAGCTCCTAATGGAAAAATGAATGGCTATTTGTTATTTTTGGAAGTTAACCAAGAATTTGAATTCCCAAGGTGGCTAAAATCCGAATGTCAAGGGCGATGGTTATAATTTTGAACCTCAATCATAAAAGTGCATCAACTCTCAGAAGCATAATGCAATTCTCCTAACCATTGTAACAATGTGATGTCATGGAAAAATGTGATTTGACATTCTAACTGACCAATATAACCCTACAAATTTGTGTCAGTGATAATAAGACAAGACACCATGACCTTACTCATGATTTTTTGTGAGACATGACCCTAGACTTACTTAACTCGACTTCTTAGGAAATTAATGACCATTTTCATGACCTTTCACACACTCTGGCATAATTACATTAATAATGAATTTTTTTATTTTGTACTAAGACCAGTAGCTTGATCTCTACAAGATCATAGAAAAACCTTTACATAATTGCCAAAATAATTTGAAAGACAAAAATTGTTTTCTGATTACTATAATATAGGACACTAACACCTTCTATGGGTCTATAAAGTTACCTAACATTCAACTAAAATGTATTACTCTAATCAACCAAGTTTTTCTTCCTCAGTTGATTTTGAATGACATTTTGTTTTGTGTCAATAATACCATTCTCTAAATCAGTGTTTGGTGTTATGATTTCCTTGTTTCCTTTAGAAATTTCACTATAATATTTAGCAACAACCATTATTTTTTTAGAATCACCAACAACATTTGATTTCTTCCTCTTGCCATTTAAAGGATTTTATTCTAAATCAACAATCTGCTCATAATCTACTGGAATAGAAACATCCTTGGGCTTACTCTTTTTATGTTTTTCATGACTTTTCTTCTTTTCAACAAGAGTGGTAACCATATTGTCACCAATGACATCATCCTCTTCATCATTAGTTTCCGCATGTTGAAAAGTCACCTTTTTGGCCTTATCGGATTAATGATTTTTATTCATTCTTCCTTGATTGTGTGCATTTACTCTTGTAGTTTCACATTATGATGATGTTCGTTTCTTTCTTATTTCTTATTTTAATTTTTTAGTATGAAAAGTGTTGATCACTTCAATGATATCTATTTATGTATGATAAATTCCCTCCAACATAATTGAAAGTGAGTTAACAAAATCCTATCAATATAAAATAACATTTTATGGATAAATAAGTAAAAAAATATAATGACACTTACAATAATACATAACACAAATATGAATAAGAAAATTTACAGTTCTTTTTTGAATTGTTTCCATTAATCCTAAGAAAATATCTGTAAATCTTCTATCATGTTATAATTGTTCTTTTTAAAACAATATCTAATCTTAGATGAATGACTAAATTAACGCAGTTGAATCCCAAAAAGTATATCTAATATAATGCACTACGGAAACCCCTCGTAGATGAATGACTAAATTAACGCAGTTGAATCCCAAAAAATTATATCTAATATAATGCACTGCGGAAATCCCTCATACTTAAAATATCTAATCTTATTATATGTCTTGGCTTGTTTTACAAGAGCATAAACAATATATGTACCCGACACCAAACGTATATCTCGTACCATGCCAAACATCCGATAATTTCCTTGTTGATGGTCAAATTTAACATAGTATATTTGTTTCACATTGTTGTTTTGTTTATCTTTGACATACTATGAAAATTGCATTCTATTTTCCTCTAGTGCCATTTTCCATTCTCTAACATTCTTCATTGATTTTGGGAGGTCAGTAATGGACTTTGACCATAAGCGTTAGCTACTTTTTGTTGAGTAGCATTCATAGAAAGACTAGTTGCAACTTTAGATAAAGGAAAAGTTTAAGAATGAAAATTTATATAAAAGTTTAGAAATTTTAGTGAATCTTACTAGTCTTTAATATGCAAACTATAAAAAATTTGGTGATAATTTTGTAAAAATATTCAAGTTTCTAATGATTTTATATATTCTCTATAATATTTTGGTGATTTTCAAGGTAAAATAAGTTTATGCCTTAAAATTTGGATAAATCATTTTTGAAAAAAATTGGAAATTAACGAATCTTTTTTTTTGGAAAAAACATGGAAAATTAGCGCACCTATGAATATTACCTCCTAATTTTTTTCTTGTTTTAGATGTAGTGATTGTAACTCTTGATTCAAAAATATTCAAAGATACATTCTTTAATGTCATTTCATAATTAGAATGAAATACATTCTTATTATATTTTAATAAAATGCTTTAAAATTGAGTTTGAAAAAATAAAAAAAATTTCTTAGTACATTTTTTTTTAAATAAGATTAACATAACAAAAATATATATAATTTTTTTTATTATAAATGTATATGCACATTACATATTAAAAATAAAAATGTTCTAAAATGACATTGAATTAAAAAATTGTTTTAAAATAACACTGAATTAAATAAATAAAATAAATATTTTTTAAGCACATCAAAATTAATTGTAAAAGAACATTTTGTTTTTGAAATGAAGAAAAGAAAAACTTGAATTAATTAAAATTTAAAACAAAATTGGTCATTAAAAAGAAAATAATTAACCCTTAGAAAATTTTGAAAACATTGCCTGATGGGGTGATAAACCGGACCCATGGGAGATAATAATAGTTACCACCTGGCTACTAGTTCTAGGACTGGTCTCTTTGTCCTCTCACATTTACTTAAGTACGGGAGGAGTTAAGGTGATATGTGTGAAACTTCTATTAGCCTCGGTCTTAGTGGGAGGCGAAGATTGACAACATATTATGGTGGGTGGTGTATGTATTTGGACATGGTCTCTACTTATTGTGTGTTATTGGTATTATGTGAAGAAAGAAGCATGATTAGAGGTGTTTTTTTTTGTTTTATGTGTTTTTTTTTTGGTGCTTTTGGCCTCCTAGGTTGTGGTAGGTGTCTTTAGTTTCTTTTTTGTTTCTCTAAAACATGTTCCTTATGGTAGTCAACAAACTTGATCCGAATGAGACTACGTACATTTTGATAATTATATACTTATTTTCTGATGAATGAATAAAACATTGATTTACACAAAAAAAAACATTTAAAAAAACAAATATTAAAATAAAAACATTTAAATAATTAAATTTTTAAAATTCAAATTGTAAAACAAAATAAAAATAAAAGGAATCTATAAATTAAAAATATTAATACAATTATTTAATTAAAAAATTAAAAATAAATAAAATTTAATACAAAGTAAATTATCATTATTATATAACAAAATTTAAAAATACAGCACTGTGGCAAATATCTTGAAAAAAGCTTCCCCATTCGAATAGGGAGAGGTGATCCCCATTGGAATAAGGAGAGGTGATTGCTTCTATATTCCATTTTAATTATATATATATATATTACATTGGACTTTTATTTTTATTGGATTTTTATTTTGATTGAGTATTATTTTGGTTATATTAAAAAATAATAATTTAATATAGTATTTAAATTTTGTTATTTTTTATTAATGTTTAAATTTATTTGTTATTTTTTATTAATGTTTAAATTTATTTATCTGCAATGTGATTGGTATCATTTGAAATTTAATATCAACTCCTATAGTTGATTTTTGGTTTTTTTTCCAATTAGCTTTTGCATGATGTCGTTAAACTATGTAGACCTTCCACTATGTTAAGAGTTTAGTCTCCTCCTGTGGCTGGTATTTGGTCTTAGTGTCAGTATATTTTTTTGATATTACAGTAGCTAATACGTAGGATAAAATACAATCTGCAGGCTAATATGATATGATATGATATAGACTAAAACTTAAATTTTCTTTTATTGAATGAAAGTTCACTTTTTTTTCTTCTGAAAAAATGTGATTGGTTAAAGTATTATTATGTAATCATTGAGGGTTCCTGTACAGCCACAATGTTATTATTTTCAAAACTGTACCGTCATCATTGACGAACATTTTGGAATCATTAATTAATTATAACAGGGTGGAGTTTCGTAATTCTCTCTGCCATGTGCATTAAAACCTCACGAGGCGCGAGTCAGTATGAAATTTAACTTCCAAAACTAAACGAGGTCCTACGATTCTCCATATGGACGGTAGCGCAAGTGGTTTGGCATCAGAATCGAATGGATGAGACACATATAGCTACGAGAGCGAAGAAGGCGTTGAATATACCAATAAACATAGGCTCCAACATTCCTTCAACATGAAAAATAAGACTGGTTTATATATTGTACCAGGACAAGAACTATTAAGTCCGTTTCAACATAGGCTCGAATATACAGGTTGCAATGTTAAACAATTGAAGGTCAAAAAGATGTCAAACAATTGTAAGTGGCGTCGTTTATCTAGGCTGAGGAGTTGTTTTTTATATAGGTTGAGGAATTGTTTGGATCGTTAAAAATGATTTGGAATTTAGTTTAAAAAAATTCAAAAAATTTAATAGTAAGTAACACTATTTGAAATAGTAGAAATAGATTCAATACCATCAAAAACTTCAAAGAGAATCAAATCTTATAAAATTTTATTTAGAAATGGAAACAAAGTGATCTTGATCTGTACATTATTGCCATTACCCATGTTATTATGTATCACGTGCAACAAACTTTTATCAAAACTTTGACATAAAACTCAGAAAACTCATGCCAATCTTTTTAATTTTTATACTTTTTTTCAAAGAAAAAAAAAAATCTATGTACCAACACATATTCATAAGATTTCAAAAATGTATACAATCAAGTTCTAGGATCACAAAAATAATCTATAAACCCACATAGTGTTTAAACAAAAATTATCATCTGCTTTAGAAATCGCAAACAAAATTCATCAAAGATCTTATAACAAGAAAATATACAGCTATATCATAAACATATCTTTTAAGGCAGTATTTGCTTCATCATATGTCACTCTGCTGAGTGACAGTCATCAGTCCAACTCAGTGAGCGGATCCACTCCCATAGCAGTTCTCTGTGGGGTCCTGTCTCCATATTAAAAAAAAAACTCAAAATGTCCAGGTAAGTTCAGTGAAAATGCAGATCTCTGAGTTTCATTGTGAATTTCACTTCTATGTAATTGTCTTGTGCCCGTGTTATCAGAAATCAGAGAGTCAAAATTAGCACCTGAAGATCAGAAGAATTTTAAGTCAGCAGTGTCATTTTTCTCCCTAAAAATATGTGTAAGAGACATTGGAGAAAAATCTGCCCAATTCATTAGGATGTGAGGGCGCCAATGTGTGATTAATCTCCATAATTGTGGTAACACTTAAGAAGAAGCAGAGAAATATATATATAGTGAATGGGTATTTTTTTTGGATTAATTTAAAAGAAATAGAGGATTCCAGAGGAATCTCTTCCTGGAACTGAGATCATAGCAGACCATGGGATTTGAACCACATTCTGACTCAGTAAAACATACTGTATAGCAGAGTAATACTAATTACTACACAATGCTTAGGTCAGGGTTGCCTTTTGCGAACAACAATCCTCCTCCTCCTCCATATCTGTTCCTTTCCAACCTCTGTTTGGGAGGATGAAGATTCTCCTGTCAACAGCGTGAGTGTCCCACAAGTTGAATTGCTTTAGAAATAATTGTTATGGGAACAAAAAAGTTTGTTGTTTGCAGTGAGAAGCAGAGGGATTCTAGTTTCGAATGCACCATTCGTTGAATTTTCAAGGAACCAATGGATTTTTGTTTGGCGGTTCATATTCTGGTATGTTTTTGCATTGCATGAATGTACTGTTCTTGAAGTCTGGCTCTCTGTTAGCGTTTGTCCCGCTCGATTGCAGTGCAGTGCATTGCACATAATATCCCAGTTGGCCGTTGCCCTTTTGGGTCTAGTCCTGGCCAACTAAAAGAGACTAGACTAGTGCACACTATGAACAGTTTTAGACATCCACTATGAACGAATATTATTTAAATTGAAATGAAGCAACATTCCCACTTTATTCGGGGACAATTAAGTTTAACTTTTTTAATTGTTAGGAGTTTGAACGGTTTGGATTAGAATTTAGCTGCAAGATTGTGGTTAGTAGTATTTTGTAATTACTAATAAATAAGCAAACTTTATATCTACATATTAATTGAGGTTTATGTATATGTGGAAATTCTTGGAACATACTCAAGAGTTTGTTTTATTGGTTTTTTTGGAACATGTTATTCAAGGTGATGAAAGTTATTGTTTTTCAGTTCAATTTAATTATATTTAAACTAAGCAACAAGAACTAGCTATTATGTAGTACTTGTTAAGTTTTAAGTCATTTCTATGTTTGTTGGATTAGAGGAATTCATTTGTTTTGAATATCCACAATACAACAATAAATTTGAGAAATAATTGATGTTTCATTCAATGTACTTAGTATTGGGATTTTTATTTTTATTTTTTTTTAATTAAGAATTAATGTTGTTTTTTTTAAATTATACAATGATAATGACAAGATTTTCTAGACCATAGCTAAAAAAATGTTGCAATTTTAATGCCCCATTGAAAATGGGTGTTTCAATTTGATGGTTGATTTTTAAGTTTTGGTCTCAATGGGTCAAGTTCTCTTAGGAAACTATGAGGTTGTTCCTTTTTTTCGAAATTTACATTCTGCAAGGTTAGGTGTGGATATTGAAAATTAATTGGAATACATGTAGGTATATCCTCAGATGTTCAATGAATATGACAATATAGATATTGGTTGGTCGGTGTGATACAAGTGCATAGATGGCACAAAGTTTGAGGAAGACCAGACCGAGCCTTGCCAATGTGATGGCATGCTCACATGGTGGTGAGGGGAGAAATTTTAAATGTTTGTAAATATTTATATTAGGAAATGAGTTTTTTTATTTAGAGGAAATATTTCCTAATGTAAATGTAGTTTCAGTTTCCCATATTTTGTGAAAAGAGGAAACGAACCATCACTTGTGACTCTTGGTTACCCATATTAGCTTTATTTATAAAGAAATGAGTGTTTGAGAAGAGAGTAGGTAAAAGTGTGCAGCAGAGGCAGAAGTGTAGCAATAGATGGGAAAAGCTCCAGTGCTAGGAAGAGAGGCAGAGATGAGAGGCCCATCATTAGATGATACAAGGAGGGAAAGCCTGATAAAGCCGTGGGTAGGTAAGGTTTGGAAATGTTATCTGCACTTGTTAAGAATCTGAAATGTGTTGAGAAGTGTATCATAGGTGTATGCCTTTATATTAAATCAATATGTGTTGGTTTAAATGTTTTTTGGGATTGAGTATATAGTTACATATGTGTATGAGGCAGAGATTGGGTGATGAAGCATTGTCTCCATCGTTGTCAGTTGATAGACTGTGTAATTTAGGTTTGATCTCTGTGTATCATTTACCTTTGAAAGTGTGGTCTTATTCCATAGAGTTATATGAAGAGAACCTGGGCATTGGATCTCCATCGTGATGTTTTTCATCCATGTTTGATTCCTGTAGCAAAGTCTATGGAAGAGTGTGTGATTGTGGGTCTATGGATGAGTATAATCACTACTGGTATATGGCAGTATCATATGACAGCTTGAGATGTTGTATTCTTGTCTAGAAGTAGACCATGTCTTGCAATTATTTATGTGTGTGTCAATTTCTGTAATCTGTGGAGTCTCCCAATGCGTTGAATGTGTGTGCATGGAATGACCCTTTCAATAGTGTGTACCTACATATTCGATGTGTTGACAAATTTCTAGTGAAAAAAGATTGAACTCGGTGGTGAAGACCGTTAACTTCATTGAAGACTATGAACTGTGTTGTATGGATGTTTCTTGCAGCGTGTGCATGGCAGTGTGGTCTATGTATGTTTACAAGTTGATATCCCTTGGTTAAATATGCTTGTTGATAATAGGAAGAGTCTTCATATGCATGAAACAAAGCACTATGTTTTGGTGTTTTAATGCAGTCCAAGCCCCTTTTCATTTGGTTGCTCTAAGTCGAGTTAGTTTTGCAATCCCAATTGAAGAAGGGTGGATTAATTCTATGGTTGTGTTAAGGAGCAAGCCAAGACCATGGTGAATCAACCTTGCAAAGGAGCAAGTCGTTTTAGCTTCTTGGAATCCGAAAAGACGAGTTTTTGGGGCATCGCGAAAATATTTCGCAAGCGTGCTACGAAATTATTTCATAACACATATAGCCAATGTTTTCAAGGCTATGTATGAGGGTTTTTGAAGCCTATTTTGATCTGTTGGTTGTGCCATTGATAAGTTGAATCCCTTTTAATTTTACTGAGGTGAGAAAAGAGTAGGAAGGTATGAGAGAGACCTTTCATATTATTTGTGAAGGAAATACCCACATTCTCTTTTGAATTTTATGTTTAATTAATTTGCAGAATATCCAGAATGTGGATGAAATCAGAGCTATGGGATTTTGTGTGGAGTGGCCTGGGGTATTGGGAGACCATTGGGGCAACTCGACACGTCAAGGTGTGTCTCTTATTTAACAAGAAGAATTTCTCTATTGAAAAGGTTATTGGGTTTTTCGTTGTAGTGGTTTTTCCTAGGGTAAATCTTGTCTCTCTTTGTGCATTGTGATCTCTGCTATTTTACCATTCTTTATTGTTGAATTTCTGAAGTATAATTACTGAATGATATATTGGAACAAGTTAAAATAAGCTCTACATCAAAAATAATTATGAAAATTTCAGAAATATTGTGCTAACCCTAACTACACTATAAAATCAACCGTTAGGATCTCCAGGAATATCTCCATTACCCATACTATTTTTGTGGATGATGTTTTAATTATGGGGGAGGCATAGCCCCAAGGGTTAGCTTAATTGGTCGAATCTCGTTGTATAATCACCTCGCTAATGGGAGGTCATGGGGTCAATTCTCGTTGACGCTCTCGGGGTTAGGATAGTCAAATAAGCCGACGGGATTTAAAGTGATCCCTTTGGGTAGATTGGCCCAGGATTATTTCCGTGGACATAGCGACCACTGATATCTGGTGTTCATGAACCACATTTAAAAAAAAAATGGGGGAGGCATCATTTACATAATGGGCATATTTACATAGGATTATTTTCTCTTTTGGTGATGCATATGGGCTCTATATGAGAAAATCTAAATCTTTATTGATTCCAATGTTCTCAAAGGGGGATTTTATTCTGCTAATTGCAAATTTATTTAAGCTTGGAATCACTCCACTTGACAATGGTTTTACGCAAATAAATTTCATGCTCAATCCAAACAAATATGGCATTCAATATTGGAGTTTAATGATGGAGAAATTTGAAAAGCAGATTTCTATGTGGGCGCACAAATGGCTCACATTGGGTGGGAGGCTTTTCCTTATACAATTAGTTTTACAAGTATTGGGGTATATTGGATGCACCTATATATGTTTCCAAAATAAATTCTTAAGTGAATCAATGCTCTTATCTCAAATTTTGTATAGGTAGGTTCCAGGGGTGCCAATAAGATACATCTTATTCAATTGGAGGTTGTATCCATGCAACAAGTTGATGGTTGATGGGGGTTAAAGAATATTGAATGTTCCGTATGGGCGTTGTTGTTATAATCACTCACCACCTTAGTCCTAAGAAGATTATAAAGGCAGAGCACCCGACGACATAAAGCAGTGAAATATTTAAAAATGTGAATGGGCAAATATGAAAGGAGATCTATATAAAAAAGAGAAATAAGGCGCTATATTATATGATGAACTTGAGACAAAGTTGGAAACGAAGCAAAAGGGGCAAAAGTGCAAGACAGCGGTACGAGGCAGGGCCCGCCCACATTCTGCATATTCAAAAGATAACGGTGCGTGAACAATTCCGAGGGGGTCAAGGATGGCAAGGGGAAGACGGAAGTCCCCCCCCGCCCGGGAATTCTGGTGACGTGGCATACGTTGGGACCCGAGGCGTATAGTCCATGGGGAAATGGTCGCAGGGTTAAAGCTGCTATAAAACCCCGCTGGTATTTCTAGTGGGCTTGACCATGAAGGACACCTATCGCCACGAATATAACGATAAGGTAATTCCTAGGACACCCAATACACAACCAGTACTGGCATTTAACCCGACGCGTGGTATTCACTTAACCGAAATCTGATAGCAAATAACCAAATGCCACGCGTCTCAGTGTCAACGTCCCTATGACGTTAGCCCTACTAGTGTCGCCCTAGCCTCTTTTTTCGGGAAATATGAAGTTGTATAACTCTATCTTGTAATTCACTGTGGTAAAATACCTTCTTTTACGGTTTACTGTATAGCTAAAGTGCGAGCACTCGATACCAGGTTTGCCAAGTCCCTTTCAACCTCCCTGCGTCGTTTTCCCCGAGCTTTTTCCTTACTGTGCAGGTATTCCATCCCTTTTTACTATCTGGTTTCCTTCCGCTTTTCATTTTTCATAATAGTCATGGGTAAAGTCACGGGTAAGAAGTCAGAGCCCAAAACCCCCCAAGGTCGTGAGTTCAAGCCTGCTCCTGGACCTAAGCCTTTCACAGACCTGCAATACATGTTCTTCATTAGTAGTGTCAAGCCGAAGCTTTTCAGAAAGCATGTGGAAAATAGGGACAGGTTCAGAGTTGTTTTGTTAGGACTTTATCACCAAATTACTCCCCCTATCTACCCAGTGGTTGAATTCATTTTTTGGCTCAGGGAAGCTTATGATGAATGTCGTGATATGTTCCTATCATCTCAGAGAAATAAGATACTCAGTATATCCCCCGAAATCATCAGAAAAGCCCTCGATTACCCTACCAGTTCAAATTATGCCAGTTTCAATGAAATGACGCTATCCCGTCAGTTTTCCAAGTTACCATGGAGGCAGCAAAGTGATTCCATCGCTGTTATTTCCGACTCCCGCATCACATCTTTCCCATCCGCGGACCCGGTGCCCTTGAACTCATTCAAGGAAGACCTTCAGCCAACCCTTGCTCTCATTGTGGGACTACTCGGGATAGAAGGGGTCGAGCTGGTCTCTAAGGAGTGTGTAGCCCTTTTATGGTTAATTTCCCAACCCGGCGTTGTATTGGATATCCCTGGTTTCTTGGCCACCTCCATCCAAACTCAATTTCAGGACCTCCCTGCTACAGGTCATTTATGTTTCTATTCCATGGTATTCTACCTTTTTCTCTTCCAACAAGCTGATAAGCTCGAGGGTTTGGGTCTAGAAAAGGTTTATAGGATCAACTCTCAGCCAAGACCTGTCTTTGACTAGATTCCCGCAGCGCATCAGTTAGGAAATGGGGTGGCTTATTCAAGTTTCTTAAATGAATTCATGACAATAGCTTATACTATTATTCATGACAATCCTCTGCCCAGGATTTTTCCTGAGCAGAAGAAATGGCTACAGTACAGCGAGGCCGAGAGCATAGGAGACTGGTACCTATTTGATGACTACACTGAAATCAGGGTTTACGCTGCAGAAGTTTTCCCTTACAGATTGCCAGTTTTTCCCGCCCTGTGGATTTATGCCCTGGAGTACCTCCAGCAGACCTTGAAGGCTGACCAGCTCCACTTCCTCCCTGCGAAAAACGGGTTCATCCTCAAACTTCCTACAACCATCGGCCCCTTCATTGTTAACTCAAGGCATGCCCTCCCCATAGTGGAAAACCTACTCAAGGGCATGGATTTAAGGCAAGAGAAAGCTTGGCCCTACGATCCTAAAGGCATCATCTCAAATAAAAGGAAGAAGATTAAATCAACTGCTTATGCTCACGAAACTAGACCCTTCATCGAGTGGAGAGCTAATCTTGATACCTGGCCTTTTCTTTCACAGATGGATACCGATTCATCTGTGACAAGGGAGAAAGGAGATACTGCTTCGACACAAGAAGCAAGCAAGAAACAGGTGGAAGAAGTTGGTGCTTCAGGAGGAGGCTCTCCGCCTTCCAAAAGGCAAAGAACCAATGATGAAGGAAGTGTCGGAGATGAGCAGTTGCTGCAAAAAGAAACATTGTATGGTCAATCAGACAAGGGAAAAGCAGGTTTTGTGGTAAGACATGATGGCACATCATCTTCTGACTTCTCAGAAGTTTCGTAAGCTATCTCTACAAATAGGTCGAAGGCAGAAAGTGAAAGGAAGGTGAAAAACAGAGCTATCAGGGAAAAGTACTGGTCTGAATTAGAAGGATATGTGGATAAGTATCATACTAGGTTCTCAGCTAAGATTGAGATGGACAAAGAACAATTGGTATTGGCCATGACTGAAGCAATATTAGACCCACAGGCTGGGACCACTAGCTACAGAGCTTTGGAAGTGGCCATAAACATGTCACAGGTCCCACCAATTGACAAGTGCAATCTGTTTCAATGTTTTGGTGATATGCTAAAAGACAAGGTTTTGAAGCTCTCCCTCACTCTAAGAAAGCTACAAACCAAGCACAACCAAGTTCTTGACAACCTTAGAATGGAGAAGATTAATTCACATGCACTCTCAAATGACTTGCGCAATCTGCAAGCTATTGTGAAAGGCAAAGAGAGAGGTAAAGCAGACCCTCAGGCCCGTGTCATCTCAGAGTTGCAAAAACAAGCTGCATCTCTGAAACATCAGCTGAATATGCCTGGCTTTCAGCATGTACAAACTGCTAAATTAGCCCAGATAGAAAAGGATAAGGCCAATCTAACAGACTCTCTTGCCAAGGAAATGGAAGAGAAGGTTAGAATCGATGCCGTGATGACTACCCTTCAGCTAAAGGTGGATGAACTACATAAAAACTGGGATTCACGTGTTTGCTCAAAACCACCTCCGGAAGGGTCCAGCTCACTCTTAGAGCAGCTAACCTCGACGATGGCTGAACTCCAAGTGGCAGAAAAACAGGTGCAAACGGCACGACAGAAGATCAATGAACTCGAGGGTTGCCTCAAAGAGAATTCCAAGAAGGTAGAGGCTCTGCAAAAGGAAATAAAAGAAGGGAAACAGGAGAAGTTACAGCAAGAGAATACCATCCGAGACCTCACAAACTGGATGAAAGGAAATATCACCCTTTTGGACGCCCAACGCTTAATTTGGACGGATATTATTATTAAAGTAAAGAAGCGTTGGGCTTTCCTGACTCTCATTGAAGAAAATAAGGCCGCAGAGTGCTTATTTAGAAGAACTCTCCACGAAGGATATACTGATGCTTTAACTAAGGTTGAAAATGCCAAAAGTTATGTTGCTCTCCTGAATGATTTGACTTCAGTAGAATTGGCTAAACGAGGAATAAATAGCAGGTTCAAGGAGGCGTCAAAATGTCAAAAGGTGATGGAAAAGGAAGTTGCACGCAACCTAGCACTGGGCAGTTTGGAAAAGCTGGCGACGAGCTTGGAACAGTTCGAGATAGAGTGTACCGAACTAACTCTTGTCAGCCTCCCATCATGCTGGGAGCCTTCAAATACGGTCCTTCAATCGTTATCAACATATGAGTCTCAACTGATGGAAGTGATGAATCAGACTGACATACCATTTGAGAAGACCGCTTGGATCAAGGCTGAAATTATTATTGCAGTACTCAGCAAAGAATTCTCTCTCCTTCATCAGGTCAGACAATGGTTACCCACTCAGGCGAGCTATGCTGAACTGACTGAAGTATATGTTCGGGCCGAAGCTTTCACTTCGATACATGATCCTGCAGCTGACACTTGGCAGAGGTGCAACAGTCATGCAAGTACGTCAACCACCGCATCTGCTTTGTCTACCTCTAAGAAAGCCAGCTCCTCCGAAACCATAGTACTGCCTCCCTCAACTACAGCCTCGACTCCGTCCCACCACTAAAATTGTTAACTCATGATTGGTCCCACGTGGCCTCTTGTTTCCTTTTTTACTTTCAATATTCGAGTGAAATTCACATTTCACTCTTGCAATTTTCTTTTCAGTTAGACAGTCATGTTATGTTCATTAGAAATGGCTACGAACCCGATTTGTAAAATGATGGGAGTCGTTTCTAACCCATCATCAATTTTGTTGTTTTGATTAAGACCTGAAACTGCCTACAGGCATGCAGAAAAGATATTTTCCAAAAATATCTTTCTGCATATGATCATTAGAAATGTTATAAAAAGAGGAAGCAAAGACATCTACAAGGTTCCAATTTTTCCAAAGAACTCACTAGTTCAAATACTCTGCATGTATGTTGTCTAAATTTTGATAATTGATGTTGAAGATCCCGTAGGGACTCAGTGATAAGAAGCTATGTTGGATTGGGGATTTTGATCTAGGTGATTCACAGTTTGTAGCTCTTCTCTATATTGTTTAATACAAGTGTTCATTTTATGTATTTCCACATTTCTTATATCTATGCTCTGGAATGTGAGTGCTCCTATGTTTAAATGTGAATTTATCATTACTGATACTCATGTTTACTTAGCTACAGCGCTTTAAATATAGCTCAAGCAAGATATTTTGTTTCATTTTCATCTCTTCCATCGTTCCTCTGATATTGACTACAATGGATCGTTGTCTTTGGAATGGTTCACGTATATGGATTCCTATCTTTGCATAGGCACAGTATATATGGATTTATGTCTTTGGATAAGTCCTGTTATGGTTAATATTCTACTACATTCTCTTTCACAGTCATCACCTACATTGTTAATTGATATCTATGAGTCATTTTAGAAGTCGGCCCCCTCTACAGAATTCTGTCTTAAAGTTGTTGGATGCATTTAAGTATTGGAGTTTATACTCAGTTTCTGTAGTTTCATAGTTATTGTGTTTAAATTTTGGGTCTTGGTTCCACCCATATTAAAACCATTCATCCAAGAGATTATAGCATGAGAGCCTAACCTTATCAACTCTTATTGGTTGAGTCAAATGCTCCTTGTAGTTAAGATGTCTTAGGCACTGGTCTTTATACATCTCAAGGTTGTCTCTAGGAGTTCCAACATCTTTCTGGCGCCGTTGCCGAGGAACGAATCTAAAGAACTAAATCCCTGGGCCTCCACAAATATCCATCCACCCTTCAAAATAGGTGAGCAGGAAGGGTTGGGAGTTGTATATCCCTCACCTTGGTGATTCCACTGTCATTCAAACAATAAATTTATTTGCAGTCCTGGCTTCCCGAAAGCCACACCTGAGGTCAGATACATCCCATTTAAGAACACTTTCTGTGTCTAATCCAGAAAAAAAAAATTCACAAGAGAGGTTGGAGAGAAAGACAATCAGCTTGTACAGATATTCCTAGATTCTCCCTGGAAGACTCTCCATCCTCCTCTCAACTAGCTCAAGATCAAGGCCCTGATTCTACTGTAAGAATCCTTGAATATACTTCAGCTAACCCCTCCCAGGAAAATATTGAAGTAAAGGATGAGGCCGAGTTTGTAGACACCACCAACTTATTTCTACATCCCACTCCTAAGGCCGAAGAAGTTAAAGAAGTCACAGAGGTTTCCACTGTTGATATTCTGACGTTTCAATCAGCCCCCCAGGCCTCTGTTCAATATATCCCCATATTCATACATACTTCTCTTCCACCACCTCCCCTTACACATCAGATTCTCCAACCACCTCCACAACCTCTGATGGCTGTTCCTGGCTTCTTGTTGAACAAATATGCCCCCCTAGCATTGCCTCAGGTCCTAAATTACATGCCTCAAGATTACTTAAAGATCCTACCTCGGTTCAATGGAGAAAATGATATTGAAGCTCAGAAGCACCTGGAAGTTTTCTGCGCCTTCGCAGAAAATTTTAATGTTGAACATTTAGATGTGGTGCTGAGATTATTTGTCCAGTCTCTAGATGGAGAGGCCAGAAAAGGGTTCAAGACTTTGGGAGGTCGATCCATTACTAACTGGGAGGAGATGGAAAATGCCTTTATCAGAAAATGGGGAGAAAAGAAAGACTATGGATACTGTCTTACAGAGTTCAATGCACTTAGAAAGAGGCATAATGAAGGTGTGCCCAAATTCATCAAATGGTTCAACAAATTATATACAAGCCTCCCAGCTGAAATGAAACCTCACCATATTGCTGCTAAAGTGGTGTTCGTAGTGGCCTTTGATTCGAAATTTGGATTCTCTTTAAGAGAAAGGAAGTCTGCTACCTTGGATGAGGCCCGGACCGATGCATTGTAGGTGGAGGCTAACTTTGCCTCTACAGGAAAATCAAAGGGGAGGTCAGACCATGATGCTAGGCGCAGAGGGAAAGAAGAGGCATCCACCTCTAATCAAGACAGAGAGGTAGCTGATAACAGAATCGAGGAGATGAATAAAATGATCAAGAATCTTTCGAGCAAGCTAGTGAAGCTTGAATCGAGGCTAATAACTCCTCCTCCAAGCCATTTCAAAATGCTCCAAATAGGGGTTATAACCCCCAATACAGAAATCCTCCTCTACAAATATTACAAAGAGAGCGGAAGGAGTAGCAAGACCAGATACAGCCCCCACTGTATCTGGAAGGGCAGATGGATGGCCCTACCAAAGACATCCCTGATGGGAAAGAGGACCAATACCTTTCTTATTCAAATAGTGATGAAGTTGAGTCTTCTTTGCAAGAAGGTGACAGAGTGGAGATTTCATTGCAAGAAGAAGAAGAGAAAACAAGTGCTGCAGAAGATCCAGAGATCGATGACTACTATAAGCAATTCGTAGACTTCATGCAAGCACAGTTCTGTTACACTAAAAAACTGTCACGTTTACATTCTGCTGACTGTATGAGCTCATTAATACTCATACATGCCTCCTCTGCAAGTCTTACAACCTTTACTCCTCATGTCAAGCCCTAAAACAGGAGGAAAAACCCTAAAAATATCTGAAACTTTGGGTACGCAGGTAACATGAAGTCTGCCTGCGTTCCTAGCTTGGGTACGTAGGTAATACACTGCTTACCTGTGTTCTAGAACGCAGTTTTCCTTTGCAATGCCTGCGTACCCTCCTCAAAGTCAAAAAGGCGAGAAATTAAAGTCAAAAAAGTGGTTTGAGGTCAATTCTAGAAGGTTCTAGATGAGAATTTTTGGGGATGAGTACGCTTTGATAAGGTGCATGTATCCCTCACCTTAAGGAACTAATCCCTTGATGTGAGGAGTCTATCCCTTTGAAGGAGGATTCTATCCCTACAAAGGTGGAATCCTAACCTCCTCATCTGCTCTATAAAAGGAGGCATTGGGTAGCCTCAAATGGTTAGATATTGGAGATTGAGAATTGGAGTGGAAGCTTTATGTATGATTGAGTTGAAGTGCTGTTGAGATTTAGTATTCTTTCTGCTGAGCTTTTGAGAGGAAAGATGACATACCTCTTTGTGCTCCTGGAGGAAGAGTGCAAGACTTATCAAAGTAGAGGAGACTCTTGCTTCGAACCTCGGGAAGGCCTTTTCAAACATCAAGGCTAAGGTTGTAAGGTTCTTCTGTTATTTTAAGATTAATACAATCAAGTTTTGTTTTTCTCAATAAATTGTCGTTCGATTGTTTATTTCAATAAGTTGTCGTTTGATCATTTATTTCATAGATTCCTTGATCACTATGATAGGTATGTTTTATAATTATTTGTTATATAGGTGCTATTTAATATTTGTTTTTTTGTGATTGCAGGTCGACGAAAGACGACACTTTCTGGTGACTCCACTGGGGAAAGAACTTGTTGTTTTTGGTTCTCTTTTATTTTTATTTGAGGAAAAGTTTTTCCTGGTTTTTGATTGATGGATATCTGCCTGGGTAGCTTAGGTTTTCTCTATTTTTGAAAATTTTGAAATCTTTTACGTTTTTCTTGAACTTTTATGGGGACCGCACTTTGTTCTTTTGCACAGTGCGGGCAGTTTCGCACTTTCCTTAAGTAAACAGTGCGGGACCGCATCTGTTACTTCTAGGGCCTGCGGACCCTGTTAAATTTTTTGAAAAACTTTATATTTCTTTTTTCCAGATTAGTTTAGATTTGATTTAGGATTCTTAGCATCTACCCAGATCTGTATTTTTCTATCAAAAATCTCTTGTTTATGAGTTTCTTTCAGCAAATTTTTCATCTCATCAATCTCCATTAAGTTAATTGGGTGTTTTGAGTCTCTTTTTTGAGAAATTCTTAATTTGATTTCCTTTGGTCATTACATGGAGGTTTGTCTTAGTCTTTTCACAATTTTACATCTTTTTTCTTTTGCTTTTGCAAAAAAAAATTGTTTGTCTCAGGCTAAATTGTGTATGAGTGTTAATCGCCTTTGAGTGTTTTTTGATCTTTGGATCTTTTCAAACATCAAGGCTAAGGTTGTAAGGTTCTTCTATTATTTTAATATTAATACAATCAAGTTTTCTTTTTCTCAATAAATTGTCGTTCGATTGTTTTTTGATGAGTGTTAATCGCCTATGATAGGTATGTTTTATAATTATTTGTTATACAGGTGCTATTTAATATTTGCTTGTTTGTGATTGCAGGTCGACGAAAGACGACACTTTCTGGCGACTCTCCTGGGGAAAGAACTGTTGTTTTTGGTTCTCTTTTATTTTGATTTGAGGAAAAGTTTTTCATGGTTTTTGATTGATGGATATCAGCCTAGGTAGCTTAGGTTTTCTCTGTTTTTGAAAATTTTGAAATATTTTACATTTTTCTTGAACTTTTTTGCGGACCGCACTTTGTTCTTTTGCACAGTGCGGGCAGTTTCGCACTTTCCTTAAGTAAACAGTGTGGGACTGCATCTGTTACTTCTGGGGCCTGCATACCCTGTTAAATTTTTTGAAAAACTTTAGATTTTTTTTTTCATATTTGAAAAACGAATTTTTTGATGAGTGTTAATCGCCTATGATAGGTATGTTTTATAATTATTTGTTATACAGGTGCTGTTTAATATTTGCTTGTTTGTGATTGCAGGTCGACGAAAGACGACACTTTCTGGCGACTCCGTTGGGGAAAGAACTTGTTGTTTTTGGTTTTCTTTTATTTTGATTTGAGGAAAAGTTTTTCCTGGTTTTTGATTGATGGATATCTGCCTGGGTAGCTTAGGTTTTCTCTGTTTTTGAAAATTTTGAAATCTTTTACGTTTTTCTTGAACTTTTTTGGGGACCGCACTTTGTTCTTTTGCACAGTGCAGCCAATTTCGTACTTTCCTTAAGTAAATAGTGCAGGACCGCATCTGTTACTTCTGGGGCCTGCGGACCCTGTTAAATTTTTTGAAAAACTTTAGATTTCTTTTTTCGTCTTTGAAAAACGAATTTTTTGATGAGTGTTAATCGCCTATGATAGGTATGTTTTATAATTATTTGTTATACAGGTGTGTTGAAGAGGTAAATCCCCTCTGTGGACAAAGGCGATCCCTACTAGCCCAGAACGGGTCTAGCAACAATCATCAAATGCTACAGCGCAAGTTCCTAATTGCGAATAAACAGACCAACGATTGAGGCCTACCTGGAATCCAGTGCTATGATTCGTAGAAGAGACAACGTTCCCGTTCCTCAGCCTCGGCAGATCACGATCCCCACGATCCCCGTGAATGGACACCTGCACATGCAAGAAACAACACGAATACAAGCATAAAATCCAGACTACGCAACTATATATCAGTCAGAAAGGATATAACTCATCATTATCATAAGTGAAAAACAGAGTGGAACCATAACCAGTAGTCATTCATTAATAAGCAATCAAAAGAGAGTACAACCAATGTTTTGACGCTGAGGTCTCCTTCGGAGGGATCTCCAGTCGTACACGTCTCGCAAAGCCTGCCAGGGATGGAACAAGCCTCTCTTAGAGTCTCTCGACGATAGTCTCCTTGCTCGAGTTTGGCCTTAAGGGAAGAATGAGGGCTCTTGCAGCATGAAGGCTCTTGGGAATTTGAGAACTTGGAGATTCAAGGCTTAGGCACTTCAAGACTAGCTTGCAATGGAAATGAGCTAGCTTTTATAGATGGAGGAAGGGGAGTTGGGATCCCTATAATTGTGGGATTGGCCCTATCTTCAAGGAAGCTTCCATGAGAGGTGGAAAACCACTTCCCTTTCATGGAACTCTCGGAGCCAAACCTCCCAACTCAAGATAGATAACAGTTTCTGAGTCTGTTGAAACGAAACTTCCACCATTCTTATTTAAAAAACACTCCTTAAATTGGCTGGCGCGACTGCGACTCTGAGACAGAGCGCCAGTTGGTGCGGCCTCTTTGTAGGATTTTCCTCATTGGCGCGAGTGCTGAATTGGATACCTGCGCCAATGCAAAAAGGGATGTTTTTATGGTTTTTTGCAAGGAGATGTCTTCAGGGCAATTGAAGCTCATGTTTAGAGGAATGCAATGATAATGGTTTCAAGGCATGACATTGCTCACAGGTCACAAAATGGGCCCTCCAATGTGCGGGACGGGGAAAGGTAGGGACGGTGACAAATTACTGTGTAACAAGGTGCTATTTAATATTTTCTTGTTTTTGATTGCAGGTCGACGAATGACGACACTTTCTGGTGACTCTGCTAGGGAAAGAACTTGTTGTTTTTGGTTCTCTTTTATTTTGATTTGAGGAAAAAATTTTCCTGGTTTTTGATTAATGGATATCTACCTGGGTAGCTTAGGTTTTCTCTGTTTTTGAAAATTTTGAAATATTTTACATTTTTCTTGAACTTTTTTGGGGACCGCACTTTGTTCTTTTGCACAGTGCGGGCAGTTTCGCACTTCCTTAAGTAAACAGTTCGGGACCGCATCTGTTACTTCTGGGGCCTGCAGACCCTGTTAAAGTTTTTGAAAAACTTTAGATTTCTTTTTTCCTCTTTGAAAAACGAATTTTTTGATGAGTGTTAATCGCCTATGATAGGTATGTTTTATAATTATTTGTTATATAGGTGCTATTTAATATTTGCTTGTTTGTGATTGCAGGTCGACGAAAGACGACACTTTCTGGCGACTCCGCTGGGGAAAGAACTTGTTGTTTTTGGTTCTCTTTTATTTTGATTTGAGGAAAAGTTTTTCCTAGTTTTTGATTGATGGATATCTGCCTGGGTAGCTTAGGTTTTCTCTGCTTTTGAAAATTTTGAAATATTTTACATTTTTCTTGAATTTTTTGGGGACCGCACTTTGTTCTTTTGCACAGTGCGGGCAGTTTCACACTTTCCTTAAGTAAACAGTGCGAGACCACATCTGTTACTTCTGGGGCCTGCGGACCTTGTTAAATTTTTTGAAAAAATTTAGATTTCTTTTTTCCTCTTTGAAAAATGAATTTTTTTATGAGTGTTAATCGCCTATGATAGGTATGTTTTATAATTATTTTTTATACAGGTGCTATTTAATATTTGCTTGTTTGTGATTGCAGGTCGACGAAAGATGACACTTTCTGGCAACTCCGCTGGGGAAAGAACTTGTTGTTTTTGGTTCTCTTTTATTTTGATTTGAGGAAAAGTTTTTCCTGGTTTTTGATTGTTGGATATATGCCTGGGTAGCTTAGGTTTTCTCTGTTTTTGAAAAATTTGAAATCTTTTATGTTTTTCTTGAACTTTTTTGGGGACCGCACTTTGTTCTTTTGCACAGTGCGGGCAGTTTCGTACTTTCCTTAAGTAAACAGTGCAGGACCGCATCTGTTACTTTTGGGGCCTGCGGACCCTGTTAAATTTTTTGAAAAACTTTAGATTTCTTTTTTCGTCTTTGAAAAACAAATTTTTTGATGAGTGTTAATCGCCTATGATAGGTATGTTTTATAATTATTTGTTATACATGTGCTATTTAATATATGCTTGTTTGTGATTGCAGGTCGACGAAAGATGACACTTTCTAGCGACTCCGCTGGGGAAAGAACTTGTTGTTTTTGGTTCTCTTTTATTTTGATTTGAGGAAAAAATTTTCCTGGTTTTTTATTGATGGATATCTTCCTGGGTAGCTTAGGTTTTCTCTGTTTTTGAACATTTTGAAATATTTTGCGTTTTTCTTGAACTTTTTTGGGGACCGCACTTTGTTCTTTTGCTTAGTGTGGGCAGTTTCGCACTTTCCTTAAGTAAACAATGCGGGACCGCATCTGTTACTTCTAGGGCCTGCAGACTCTGTTAAATTTTTTTAAAAACTTTAGATTTCTTTTTTCATCTTTGAAAAACGAATTTTTTGATGAGTGTTAATCGCCTATGATAGGTATGTTTTATAATTATTTGTTATACAGGTGCTATTTAATATTTGCTTGTTTGTGATTGCAGGTCGACGAAAGACTACACTTTATGGCGACTCCGCTGGGGAAAGAACTTGTTGTTTTTGGTTCTCTTTTATTTTGATTTGAGGAAAAGTTTTTCCTGGTTTTTGATTGATGAATATCTGCCTGGGTAGCTTAGGTTTTCTCTGTTTTTGAAAATTTTGAAACCTTTTACGTTTTTCTTGAACTTTTTTGGGGACCGCACTTTGTTCTTTTGCACAGTGCGGGAAATTTTGTACTTTCCTTAAGTAAACAGTGTGGGACCACGTCTGTTACTTCTGGGGCCTGCGGACCCTGTTAAATTTTTTGAAAAACTTTAGATTTCTTTTTTCATATTTGAAAAACGAATTTTTTGATGAGTGCTAATCGCCTATGATAGGTATGTTTTATAATTATTTGTTATACAGGTGCTATTCAATATTTTCTTGTTTGTGATTGCAGGTCGACGAAAGACGACACTTTCTTGCGACGAAAGAGTTCTTTCGTCGCAACAATAATCCTTCATCGCAACAAGAGTTCATAGGCTAAGGTTATAAGGTTCTTCTATTATTTTAAGATTGTTCGATTGTCCGTAGGTCCCAGAAGTAACAGATGCGGTCCCACATTGTTTACTTAAGGAAAGTGCGAAACTGCCCGCACTGTGCAAAAGAACAAAGTGCGGTCCCCAAAAAAGTTCAAGAAAAACGTAAAAGATTTCAAAATTTTCAAAAACAGAGAAAACCTAAGCTACCCAGGCAGATATCCATCAATCAAAAACCAGGAAAAAAATTTCCTCAAATCAAAATAAAAGAGAACCAAAAACAACAAGTTCTTTCCCCAGCAGAGTCGCTAGAAAGTGTCGTCTTTCGTCGACCTGCAATCACAAACAAGAAAATATTAAATAGCACCTGTATAACAAATAATTATAAAAAATACCTATCATAGGCGATTAACACTCATCAAAAAACAATCGAACGACAATTTATTGAGAAAAAAAAAACTTGATTGTATTAATCTTAAAATAACAGAAGAACCTTACAACCTTAGCCTATGAACTCTTGTTGCGACGAAGGATTATTGTTGCGACGAAAGAACTCTTTCGTCGCAATAAAGTGTCGTCTTTCGTCGACTTGCAATCACAAACAAGCAAATATTAAATATCACTTGTATAACAAATAATTATAAAACATACCTATCATAGTGATCAAGGAATCTATGAAATAAATGATCAAACGACAGCTTATTGAAATAAACAATCGAACGACAATTTATTGAGAAAAACAAAACTTGATTGTATTAATCTTAAAATAATAGAAGAACCTTACAACCTTAGCCTTGATGTTTGAAAAGGCCTTCCTGGTGTCCGAAGCAGGAGTCTCCTCTACTTTGATAAGTCTTGCACTCTTCCTCCTGGAGCACAAAGAGGTATGTCATCTTTCCTCTCAAAAGCTCAGCAGAAAGAATACTAAATCCCAACAGCACTTCAACTCAATCACACATAAAGCTTCCACTCCAATTCTCAATCTCCAAAATCTAACCATTTGAGGCTACCCAATGCCTCCTTTTATAGAGCAGATGAGGAGGTTAGGATTCCACCTTTGTAGGGATAGAATCCTCCTTCAAAGGGATAGACTCCTCACATCAAGGTATTAGTTCCTTAAGGTGAGGGATACATGCACCTTATCAAAGCGTACTCATCCCCAAAAATTATCATCTAGAACCTTCTAGAATTGACCTCAAACCACTTTTTTGACTTTACTTTCTCGCTTTTTTGACTTTGAGGAGGGTACTCAGGCATTGCAAAGGAAAATTGCGTTCTAGAATGCAGGTAAGCAGTGTATTACCTGCGTACCCAAGCTAGTAATGCAGGCAGCCTTCATGTTACCTGCGTACCCAAAGTTTCAGATATTTTTAGGGTTTTTCCTCCTGTTTTAGGGCTTGACATGAGGAATAAAGGTTGTAAGACTTGCAGAGGAGGCATGTATGAGTATTAATGAGCTCATACAGTCAGCAAAATGTCAACGTGACAGTTTTTAGTGTAACAATTTCCACAGAAAAAATGATCTTAGGTCCTCTAGAAAGAGAACCCGCACACAAGAACAAGTATAAGAAATGCCTCAGAAGGAGACAACTATACAAAAGGTCGGAGAAAAGGGTAAGAGACTTGTAACCGAACCTTTACATTCTAATAAATCCATTCCTTCTTCTTTTAATTTAGACCCTACTCCAAATGAAAATGCTAAACCTATTCCAAAGGAAGGAAAACCTCCACCCGAAAGTCAAGAACCAAAAGAAAGCACCACAGAGAAGTCTCCCTCTGTTTTTAATCTTCAAAAGGAACTTGAGAAAGTTAAAATCCCAACCCCCCTGACTGAACTACTAAAACAGCCGGTCTACCAGTCTCAGGTCTCTTCCTTTATTCTTCCTTAAGGAGCAGCTCCAATCCCAGATAGCTTAAACCTTTAGGAAGAAAGGCCCATGGTTGTGTTTGGCCCTAATTTTGAGGAGTTAGATGCTTCAACTCCTCCTTTCTATGTCTCATTAGTAATTTATGATATGTTATTACACAATTTTATGCTGGACTTGGGAGCGTCTCATAACCTCCTACCCCTGTCAGTGATGGAGAAATTGGGGCTGCAAATCACTCGCCCATATAAAGATCTCTACTCTTTCGATTCCAAAAGAGTCAAATGTTTGGGGATGATCAAGGATTTGGTGGTGAATCTAGCTCAAATACCAGCTAAGAGTGTGGTGATGGACATAGTAGTGGCAGACATCCCAGCCCAGTTTGTGATGTTGTTATCAATATCATGGGGTACCAAAATCGGAGGATCTATAAAGCTGGATCTAACTTATGCGACCATCCCTGTTTTTGGAGGTCAAGAAAGGAGATTATATTGAGAAACAAGGTTTGTTAAGATGGTCACCAAAGTTGATAATTCAAATAATTCTCTGGTATACAGCAAAGAGGGTGAGTTTTCCTGTTTAATGCTAGAAGAAGACCAAGATTACTTGCAGGAGCCATATTTCTGTCAGATCAAGACTAAGCAACCCTCAAGTAATGAAGGAATTGGGGTCTGGACATTGCATTTCGATGGAGCCAACTCAAAGGAAGGAAAAGGAGCTGGGGTACTTCTTATGTCCCCTACTGGATAGCTGGTCCCATTATCTTTCAAATTGGAGTATGAAGCCACAAAAAATGTGGTCGAATATGAAGCATTGCTCCTAAGTCTACAAACAACAAGGAGTATGAATATTCAGAGCTTGAAGGTTCTGGGAGATTCAAAGCTAGTATTGAGACAGGTAAGAAATCAGTGTCAGGCTAAGCACCCACGGTTGAGGGCTTACAGGAATGAGGTATGGGACTTGGTAGAGAATTTATTCTTAGCATTTAATATTCAATTCATGCCAAGAGACCAGAACAGAATGGTTGATTCTCTTGCAGTAGCTGCAAGCACTTTTCGGCCACCTCAGAATCCCCTTCTAAGGTATGAGATAGAGGTTTGATACCATCCTTCCATCCCTAACAATGTTAAACATTGGCAGGTATTTGAAGATGAGGAGCAGGTGAGAAGATTTATGGAGACTATTTGGGAATTATCCAATATGGATATAGATGTTGGTGGAGAGGAAACTGAGGATCTTCCTCAGAATAAATGGCATGATACCATGGTTAGGCACAGGGTGTTGCAACTTAAAGGGAATATGATACCCAGAGGACTGGTCCCTCTGGAAAGATTGTTTGATAAGAATGATGTCCCATTATAGCCAAGCAAGGTTGTTGAAGAAAATCAAGTATATGACTTGAACCTCGGCACTGAGGCCGATCCAAAGGTTGTAAAGTTGTCTAAAAAGATACCTGCATAATTCAAAGAGCAATATCAGAAGTTATTCCAGGCATATAAAGATGTTTTTGCTTGGTCTTACCAAGATTTTAAGACTTTTGATATCAGCATTATCCAGCACAAAATTCCGTTAAAAGGTGATGCAAAGCCACACAAACAGAAGTTAAGGCATATTAACTCTTTGGTTCTCCCTTCCATAGAAAAGGAAATCAAGAAACTATTAAAGGCTAAGATCATTGTACCACTAAGATATTCTGAATGGGTGGCCAACTTGGTACCAGTCCGAAAGAAGAACAGAGAAATAAGACTGTGTGTAGACTTTCGGAACTTAAACAGAGCATCACTGAAAGATAATTACCTGCTGCCAAAGATGGATCATATATTGCAGAAGGTGGTAGGTGCCTCACGAATGTCTATGATGGATGGTTTTTCTGGGTATAATCAAGTAGCAGTGCTTCTGGAGGACCAAAAGAAAACTGAATTCACTACACCTTGGGGAACATTTATGTATGCTCGAATGTCGTTCGGACTGATCAACGCAGGGGCTACATTTCAAAGGGCCATGGATATTTCTTTTGTGGGGGAACAAGACAATTTCGTGGTGGTTTACCTGGATGACATCACATTCTTCTCAAAGGATGATGCCGAACACATTGAGCACCTGCGTAGAACCTTTGATAAGTGCCGGAGGTATGGATTGTCTCTAAACCCTCAAAAATCCCTGTTTTCTTTAGAAGAGAGTAAACTATTGGGGTATATTGTAATAAAGGCAGGGGTGAAAATTGACCCAAAAATGGTAGAAGTTATAAATGGTATATCCTTGCCCAGAAACAAGAAAGAGGTCCAAGTTTTTCTTGGGCATATCAACTTCCTCAGAAGATTCATCCCGAACTATGTTGAGATAGTCAGGTATATAAATAAGATGTTGAAGAAGGATAACAAAGTAAAATGGACCCTTGAGTCGAGAGAGGCTTTCAACAAGATTAAAAATGCTTTCTCGGAAGCCCTAGTGCTAGCTGGACTGGATTATGCAAAACCTTTCATGATATTTTCTTTTGCATCTCCCCACACCGTCGTAGCAGTTTTATTGCAGAAGAACGAGGAAGGGTACGAGCAGCCTATCGCCTTCTTCAACCAAGTGCTTCGCGATGTTGAGCTAAAATATAACATCCTAGAGAAATAGACCTACTCCTTGGTTAATTCCCTCAAGGCTTTTTTGGATGTATGTCTTACAGTCGGCCATAACTGCATTTGTACCCACAGCGGCTGTAAAAGACATCTTGATCCAGGGAGATAGCGAAGGGAAGAGAGGCAAATGGATTGCCAAGATACAAGAGTATGAGTTGGAGATACGCCCCACTAAGCTAACAAAAGGACAGGGACTAGCCAAGATCCTTTCATAATCAAACTGTCAGTATTTTGGGATAAATTTATCTATGGAGGCAAATGAGGAATCCAGAAAATCAGAGGAGCAGTGTGGGATAGAAACAACTGCACAAAATACCCATATGAAGTACCTTCTCAATCCTTGGTACAAGGAAATTGTAGAGTGCCTCTTGACTTTAAGATGTCCTCCAAGCTGTGATAAAACAAAGTATACAACCCTGAGGCTCAAATCTCAGAAGTTCATTGTAGCGAATGGTAATTTGTACTGGAAAGACCCATCGAGTATACTACTTCTATGTCTAACTGAAAATGAAGTGGAAGAAGTAATGGAAAAATTCCACGAGGGCATCTGTGGTGGTCACTATAGCTGGAGAGCCACCGCACATAAGATTTTGAAAGCTGGCTTTTTCTAGCCCAAAATTTTTGGGGATGTTTATGCTCGGGTAAGAGCCTGTGAAAAATGTCAAAAATTTGCTGAAAGGCAGAAGCTTTCACCTCTGCCCATGATCCCAGTGCACATAGAAGAACCTTTCCAACAGTGGGGAATCGATTTTATCAGTGAAATTCATCCTGCTTCAAGTGGGAAACAAAAGTGGATATTGACATCCACCGATTACTTCACTAAATGGGTAGAGGCTGTGCTAGCAAGGAAGGCGACAGACACAGTGGTGATCAAATTTCTGGAAGATAGCATCATCTCAAGGTTTGGCTACCCTGCTAAGATTGTCACAGACAATGCTCAGGCTTTTAAATCTGCTAAATTCATCAGTTTCTTCCAGCAGTATAATATTCTGCTGGGGCACTCTACCGCATATTACCCACAAGGGAATGGGTTAGCATAATCTTCAAACAAAACCTTGGTGAGGGCGCAGAAAAAGGTCATTAATGAGAATCAGAAAAACTAGGATTCCCAGCTTAAATTCGCGTTATGGGAAAATAGAATAACCAGTAAGAGGTCAACAGGAAAATCCCCATATGAATTGGTTTATGGAAGAGCACCAATTTTCCCCATACAATTGGCCTTACCGGTGGCTAGGTTCATGCAGCACTGTCAAGAGGAACCGAACGATCTCACCAGAAGGATGAACCAGTTAGTAGAGCTGGAGGAGACTCGAAGTCATGTAAATCAGAGACTGACTGAGTATCAAGATGAAATTAAAGACCTATTTGATCAGCATGCTAAGGACAAAAAGATGCAGGTGGGAGACTTGGTACTAAGATGGGACATAAGAAGGGCCGAAAAAGGAAAGCACGGAAAATTTGATCCTCTATGGTTCGGACCCTTCATAATTGTTGAGGAAGGAGGAAACAACACTTTCAAGCTGGAGATTTTGCAGGGTGATCTGCTTGACGCCCCTATAAATGGGAAATTCTTAAAACCCTTCTTCCAGTATTCATTCAAGCCAAAAGGTCTGATGTATGATATTGTACATTATTCAGTCATTTTTATTTTAATGTTCCTGTTTTGAGTTGTCATGAGAAAGAAGAAAAGGGTGTTGAGGAGCCGTGTTCACAAAGAAGGAGCTAACAGATGGTCTGCGAAGTTCTCGACACGTTCGAGGACAAGCGTGTCGTCCCCAAATGGAGCCAATGTTGTTATAATCACTCACCACCTTAGTCCTAAGAAGATTATAAAGGCAGAGCACCCGACGGCACAAAGGGGTGAAATATTTTAAAATGTGAATGGGAAAATATGAAAGGAGATCTATATAGAAAAGAGAAATAAGGCACTATATTATATGATGGACTTGAGACAAAGTTGGAAACGAAGCAAAAGGGGCAAAAGTGCAAGACAGCGGTACAAGGCGGGGCCTGCCCACATTCCGCATATTCAAAAGATAACGGCGCGTGAACAATTTCGGGGGAGTCAAGGATGGCAAGGGGAAGATAGAAGCTCCCCCCCCCAGGAATTCTGGTGACGTGGCATACGTTGGGACCTGAGCGCATAGTCCATGGGGAAATGGTCGCAAGGTTAATGCTGCTATAAAACCCCGCTGGTATTTCTAGTGGGCTTGACCATAAAGGACACCTATCGCCACGAATATAACGGTAAGGTAAGTCCTAGGACACCTGGTACACGACCAGTACCAGAATTTAACCCGGCGCGTGGTATTCACCTAATCGAAATCTGATAGCAAATAACCAAATGCCACTCATCTCAGTGTCGACATCCCTATGACGTCAGCCCTACTAGTGTCACCCTAGCCTCGTTTTCCGGGAAATATGAAGTTGTATAACTCTGTCTTGTAATTCACTGTGGTAAAATACCTTCTTTTACGGTTTACTGTATAGCTAAAGTGCGAGCACTCGGTACCAGGTCCATCAAGTCACTTTCAACCTCCTTGCGTCATTTTCCCCGAGCTTTGTCCTTACTGCGTAGGTATTCCATCCCTTTTTACTATCTGGTTTCCTTCCGCTTTTCATTCTTCATAATATTCATGGGTAAAGTCACATTTAATAAGTCAGAGCCCGAAACCCCCCAAGGTCGTGAGTTCAGGCCTGCTCCTGGACCTGAGCCTTTCATAGACCTACAAATCCACATCTGGGACTTGTAATACCCGTTCTTCATTAGTAGTGTCAAGCCAGAGCTTTTCAGAAAGCATGTGGAAAATAGGGACAGGTTCAAAGTCGTTTTATCAGGAATTTATCGCCAAATTACTCCCTCTATCTACCCAATGGTTGAATTCATTTTTTGGCTTAGGGAAGCTTACGATGAATGTCGTGATATGTTCCTATCATCTCAGGGAAATAAGATACTCAGTATATCCCTCGAAATCATCAGAAAAGCCCTCTGTTACCCTACCAGTTCAAATTACGTCAGTTTCAATGAAATGATGCTATCCCATCAGTTTTCCAAGTTACCATGGAGGCAGCAGAGCGATTTCATCGTTGCTATTTCTGACTCCCGCATCACAGCTTTCCCGTCCGTGGACCCGGTGCCCCTGAACTCATTCAAGGAAGACCTTCAACCAACCCTTGCTCTCATTGCGGGATTACTCAGGATAGAAGAGGTCGAGCTGGTCTCTAAGGAGTGTGTAGCCCTTTTATGGTTAATGTCCCAACCCGGTGTTGTATTGGATATCCCTGGTTTCTTGGCCACCTCCATCCAAACTCAATTTCAGGACCTCCCTGCTACAGGTCATTTTTGTTTCTGTTCCATGGTATTCTACCTTTTTCTCTTCCAACAAGCTGATAAGCTCGAGGGTTTGGGTCTAGAAAAGGTTTATAGGATAAACTCTCAGCCAAGACCTGTCTTTGACTGGATTCCCGCAGCGCATCAGTTGGAAAATGGGGTGGGTTACTCAATTTTCTTGAAAAAATTCATGACAATAGCTTATACTATTATTTATGACAATCCTCCACCCAGGATTTTTCCAGAGCAGAAGAAATGGCTACATTACAGCGAGGCTGAGAGCACAGGAGACTGGTACCTATTTGATGACTACACTGAAATCAGGGTTTACGCTGCAGAAGTTTGCCCTTACAGAATGCTATTTTTTCCTGCCCTGTGGATTTATTCCCTGGAGTACCTTCGGGAAACCTTGAAGGTTGACCAGCTCCACTTCCTCCCTGTGAAAATGGGGTTCATCCTCAAACTTCCTACAACCATCGGCCCCTTCATTGTTAACTCAAGGCATGCCCTCCCCATAGTGGAAAACCTACTCAAGGGCATGGATTTAAGGCAAGGGAAAGCTTGGCCCTACGATCCGAAAGGCATCATCTCAAATAAAAGGAAGAAGATTAAATCAACTGCTTATGCTCACGAAACTAGACCCTTCATCGAGTGGAGAGCTAATCTTGATACCTGGCCTTTTCTTTCACAAATGGAGACTGATTCATCTGTGACAGGGGAGAAAGGAGATACTGCTTCGACCCAAGAAGCAGGCAAGAAACAGGTGGAAGAAGTTGGTGCTTCAGGAGGAGGCTCTCCGCCTTCCAAAAGGCAGAGAACCAATGATGAAGGAAGTGTCGAAGATGAGCAGTCGCTGCAAAAAGAAACATTGTGTGGTCAATCAAACAAGGGAAAAGCAGGTTTTGTGGTAAGACATGATGGCACATCATCTTCTGACTTCTCAGAAGTTTCGCAAGCTATCTCTGCAAGCAAGTCGAAGGCGGAAAGTGAAAGGAAGGTTAAAAACAGAGCTATCAGGGAAAAGTACTGGTCTGAATTAGAAGGATATGTGGATAAGTATCATACTAGGTTCTTAGCCGAGATTGAGATGGACAAAGAACAATTGGTATTGGCCATGACTGAAGAAATATTAGACCCAGAGACTGGGACCACCAGCTACAGAGCTTTAAAAGTGGCAATAAACATGTCACATGTCCCACCAATTGACAAGTGCAATCTGTTTCAATGTTTTTGTGATATGCTAAAAGACGAGGTTGTGAAGCTCTCCCTCACTCTAAGAAAGCTACAAACTAAGCACAACCAAGTGCTTGACAACCTTAGAATGGAGAAGATTAATTCACATGCACTCTCAAACGACTTGCGCAATCGGCAAGTTGTTGTGAAAGGAAAATAGAGTGGTAAAGCAGACCCTCGGGCCCATGTCATCTCAGAGTTGCAAAAATAGGCTGTAGCTCTGAAACAAAAGTCAAATATGCCTGGCTTTCAACACGTACAAACTGCTGAATTAGGCCAGATAGAAAAGGATAAGGCCAATCTAGCAGACTCTCTTGCCAAGGAAATGGAAGAGAAGGTTAGAATCGCTACCGAGATGACTACCCTTCAGCTAAAGGTGGATGAACTATAGAAAAATTGGGATTCACATGTTTGCTCAAAACCACCTCTGGAAGGGTCCAAATCACTCTCAGAGTAGCTAACCTCGACGATGGCTGAACTCCAAGCGGCGGAAAAAACAGGTGCAAACGGCACGGCAGAAGATCAATGAACTCAAGGGTCGCCTCAAAGAGAATTCCAAGAAGGTAGTGACTCTACAGAAGGAAATAGAAGAAGGGAAACAGGATAAGTTATTGCAGGAGAAGACCATCTGAGACCTCACAAACTGGATGAAAGGAAATATCACCCTTCTGGATGCCCGAAGCTTAATTTGGACGGATATTATTATGGAAGTAAAGAAGCGTTGGGCTTTCCTAACTCTCATTGAAGAAAATAAGGTTGTAGTGCGCTTATTTAGAAGAACTCTCCATGAAGGATATACTGATTCTTTAACTAAGGTCGAAAACGCCAAAAGGTATATTTCTCTCCTGAATGATTTGACTTCAACAGAATTGGCTAAACGATGAATAAATAGCAGGTTCAAGGAGGCGTAATAATGTCAGAAGGTGATGGAAAAGGAAGTTGTGCGCAACCTAGCACTGGGCAGTTTGGAAAAGCTGGCGACAAGCTTGGAACAGCTCGAGACGGAGTGGACCAAACTAACTCTTGTCTACCTCCCATCATGATGGGAGCCTTCAAATACGGTCCTTCAATCGTTATCAACATATGAGTCTCAGCTGATGGAAGTGATGAATCAGACTAACATACCATTTGAGAAGACCGCTCGGCTCAAGGTTGAAACTATTATTGCAGTAATTAGCAAATAATTCTCTCTCCTTCATCAGGTCAGACAATGGTTACCCACTCAAGCGAGCTACGTCGAACTGACTAAAGTATATGTTCAGGCTGAAGCTTTCACTTCAATACCTAATCATGCATCCAACACTTGTCAGAGGTGCATCAGTCATGAAAGTACGTCAGCCACCGCATCTGCTCCGTCTGCCTCTAAGAAATCCAGCTCCTACGCAACCATAGTACTGCCTCCCTCAACTACAACCTCGACTCTGTCCCACCACTGAAATTGTTAACTCATGATTGAGCTCATGTGGCCTCTTGTTTTCTTTTTTACTTTCAATATTCGAGTGAAATTCACATTTCACTCTTGCAATTTTATTTTCAGTTAGACAATTATGTTATGTTCATTAGAAATGGCTAAGAGCCCGATTTGTAAAATTATGGGAGTCGTTTCTACCCCATCATCAATTTTTTTGTTTTGATTAAGACCTGAAACTGCCTACAGGCATGCGGAAAAGAGGAAGCAAAGACATCTACAGGGTTCCAGATTTTCCAAAAAACTCACTAGTTCAAATACTTTGCATGTATGTTGTCTAAATTTTGATAACTGATGTTGAAGATCCCGTAGGGACTCAGTGATAAGAAGCTATGTTGGATTGGGGATTCTGATCTAGGTGATTCACAGTTTGTAGCTCTTCTCTATATTGTTTAATACAAGCGTTCATTTTACGTATTTCCACATTTCTTATATCTATGCTCTGGAATGCGAGTGCTCCTATGTTTAAATGTGAATTTATCATTACTGATACTCATGTTTACTTAGCTACAACGCTTTAAATATAACTCAGGCAGGATATTTTGTTTCATTTTCATCTCTTCCATCGTTCCTCTGATATTGACTGCAATGGATCGTTGTCTTTGGAATGGTTCACGTATATAGATTCCTATCTTTGCATAGGCCCAGTACATATGGATTTATGTCTTTGGATAAGTCCTGTTATGGTTAATATTCTACTACATTCTCTTTCACAGTCATCACTTACATTGTTAATTGATATCTATGAGTCATTTTAGAAGTCGACCCCCTCTACAGCATTATGTCTTAAAGTTGTCAGATGCATTTAAGTATTGGAGTTTATACTCAATTTCTGCAGTTTCATAGTTATTGTGTTTAACTTTGGGGTCTTGGTTCCACCCATATTAAAACCATTCATCCAAGAGATTATAGCATGAGAGCCTAACCTTTTCAACTCTTATTGGTTGAGTCAAATGCTCCTTGCAGTTAGGATGTCATAGGCACTGGTCTTTATACAACTCAAGGTTGTCTCTAGGAGTTCCAACAGGCGTCGCTAGTAAAAAGTTTATGGAGAGCATTAAATGGAGGCAGCTTGTGGAAAAGGATAATCAAAGAAAAATATATAAAGTTGTGTCATGGCATATATGGTTAAAACATGGTGTTGGGTCTACATCCTCAACATCATATATTTTGAATAGTTTTAGGAAATTGAAGCATTGGTTGTGTTGTCAACAATTCTTGTCTACCCTAGAGACAGCCTAGAGTTGCCATAGACCAGTGCCTAGGACATCTTAACATAGCAAGGAGCTCATAATATAGCTTGGGTTGTCAATCCAAAAGCTCTCTTACTATCACTTGTAAAACAAGGAAATTTGTTTGAATGGAACCAAACTCTCTCAGAAGCTGATACAAAGATAAGAATAATGTAGGAACAGCATGCAAAACTCCAATACAAATGCATCAGATAGTTAAGAGACAGCTTACTGCAAAGAGGGCCAGCTCAAATAATATGCCACAGAAATCAAATATCAGAAAGTGGATGCAGTGAGGAAAACATGACGGAGATACTAGTTAACATGAGGCTGATACCCAGATACACAACAGAACCACATATGGGCTTATCCAACTAAGAATCCATACATGACAATGGCGTTTTAAAAGCACCCTCCTCAAGTAACTAATATAGCAGAAAATATGAATGACATTAACATGGAACAGTATATCATGACTAGGCCTATTTAAAGCGCTTGACTAATCCAAGTATGGGCACCAACTAGGATGAATCCTTACTTAAGATCAGTGAGCCACTCGCATTCTAGAACATGATACAAGAATATAAATGCAATGAAATGAGATATTATATTAACACATAAGAAAAGATTACATACTGTGGGATACCAAAGACCAGAATCCTCATTACAGTTATAAATCCTCCTCACTGAGACCCTACGGGCTCTGAGCCTTCATACAGAAACTTTACAAGATGTATACAAAGCCTTTCACTGCACAGTTTGCTGATAGAAATCTGGAACCCTTACATTGTCTTTCTTTCTGGTTTTTATAGAAGAGATAGAAAGCCCTAGAGAATGGTGGTTGGTAATATACATTTAATGATCTAATTTAAAACAAATTTGTAAGAAGAACCCACCTATGCTGTTCGGCGGTGTTGAACTGGTGCGAGTACTCTGCTGCTGTTTTATGAAATAAATGCTGAGGAATAAAATCTCCTCATAAACAAGAAAAAAAGAATAAAATATACAAATGTTCTGTACTTGGCTGAAAGAGAAAAATCCGCTGCAATAAAACCTTGAGGTTGTTGATGTTTGTGCATGGTACTCTCGGCCCTCTAACTTCGAATTTAAACCCCAGATCTTTAATGTAGGGCTCTGTGTCTCTTGATCTTTCGCTGATATTTCATGCTGCCCCATTAATACTCTCGCCTGCCCAAATCTGTCTCTTGATTTTCTCTGGAGGGTTCTATAGATTCATATCCTCGCTTTCTTTAATGGTGGTCACATCGTAGCAGCTCCTGGATCTTTTCCCACCAATTCTGCTCCTGAAACATGGTCTTGTCATGCATTCTCAGCCTTTGTAATGGCAATGACGAATCATTATAATTTTGGCCATGGTGATCTTGCAAAAACAAAAACTCGTTAAATAAAACCAATCACAGGGATGGCGGACATGGAGATGTTGGAGCAGGTTTACAAAGAGGTAAAACAGTGCAAGGTGGCGGAGGAATTACAGTAGGGTGAAGAAAACGTAATAGAATGGTGAAGAATGAACTGGCGGAGGTTTGTAACGTAAAAATGTTCAAATACGATGAATGAATTGGATATATGAAAGGTGGAGGTATGACGCAGTGAACACGTGAAATAGATGACGAGGATGTACGGAGGACAGGTGGTAGGATGAGACAGTGAACACGTGTAACGCTGTCGTGGTAGGAGGCTCGGTCAGCAGGTGGTCAAGCGGATGATATGGGCCACATGATCTCTGAATGAGATCGACGGTTAAAATGAGCCGGAGGGCAATCAAAGGTGGGCCAGGGATGCAATAGACGTGAGTTAAAGCGCGTGCAGTTTCGGAGGATATCCACCGTTGGATGAAAGGTGCAAGATCGGACAGCGATGATTGATTTTGCTGCACATCCTTTGGCTGAAATTTAATGCGCGGGGAGAGCGGAGGCCAGAGGTAAAGCACGTGCACGTTCGGGGCACGATGGCCGTCGGATGGAGGTCGACAGATCCAACGACGCTGGTGAATTCCGCTGCCCATCTTTGTTCTGACCTTTAATGCGCGAAATGGGCGGTTTCAGTCATCGTACATTTGGACACTTGTCACCCAGCGTATGGAATCGTTGGGTCCGCGGGAAATACCGCTCGCCCAGCAATGGCGGTGCGGAATTAACCGCCAGTTTTCCGGCGCGGGGGCCACCACAGGTGATCTGGTCGCGGGCCGTTGATTTTTATTGGATCAGACAGCTCTGACTTCGCTCAAAATCTCTGACAATAAGCTCCTGCCTGTCCGGCACATGGTTTTGCGCCCGGGTCATGTGAGAATCAAAACAAGGGGGCTGAGATCTCAGGGGCTAGGCCCGATAAATTTTTAATTATGGGTTTTGAGCCTTTGTACAGTGTATTTTTTGGGCGGAAAGGGTAACGACAAGCAGAATACGGAGGTTTTTGGCCACGGTAGCAGGTTTGAAAGGTTTATATGGGGTGGTAGGCAAAAAATTTGAATGGAGGGGTTGACATGCACAACAGGTTGTTTGGAAATTTTCAATGGGAGGTTGGATATGGAATTATGATGGAGATAGATCTGGATCCAATAAAGGGTTTGATTGGTAAACACACGCTAGTTGCACAACTCATTCATATTTTATAGACCCGGGGTCTATATTATTTGAACCAAATTCAAGTTGATGTCGACCCACATGCATTATTTCCATCATGGCAGCGCTCATGGGACCTTAGTATAACTGGGGAATTGGATAATATATGGGAACAATGTATTTATGATTTACATATAGCTGGTATATTATAGATAGGGGAGGAGGACACATTTACATGGGATGGAAAAACAAAAAAGGGACAGATTATGGTAAAGGAGGCATATAATTATATCTCCCCTGCAAACTATTTCATTGAGGATTTTGAATGGTTTCAAAATATTTGGAAGTGGAGCTTTCCACTAAAGTTGAAATGTTTCGGATGGATGGCCTCGCAAGGTAAGATACTAACGTGAGAGAACCTATGTAGGAGGGGTTTCAAGGGACTGGGTAGGTGTGCATTATGTGAGTTTTCAAATGAGGATGTAACTCACTAATTTTCATTGTCTCTAGTTGTATGTTCTATCTGGAATGGCGTACTGAATATACTTGGGTTTTCTACGGATTGGAATATAAGATCATTGGAGACATGTTTACGTGAATGGTTTGTGGATTATAATACTATGTTTACTCTTCTATTTTTCATCATATGGGGAATCTGGTGTTGTAGGAATGCACAAACCTTCGAGGGATCCCTGTTACACAGCATTTTATCACTATCCCTGCAAACCCCATCTCGCCCATTGTAGGGTCATTTCTGTGACCAATAAGTAGTGTCATGCCTTGCAAAAACCATCATTGTGCCCCTTTACATGAGAGTAACATTGCTTCTGTTGAAAATTCCTTGAGCAGAGACTCAAAAACCCTTGTTTTTTCCTTGGCGCGGGTAATCATTTATGCCCTCACGCCGAAGAGGAAAATTAACACTGGGCTCGCGCCAACTGGTGCCCTGTCCTAGTTTGCCACCTGCGCCAAGCTATTTATGGAAATTTTTTTTAAATAGAGGTTAAGTTTCGATCAAAACAACTTCATGGATGAGTCATAAGGAGTGGTTCGACTGAATAACCACGGCCTTCCTCCTTTGGCCTCTTGTTTCCACCTTTTGGGGAAACATCCCAAGGGATAAGACCTCCCATCCCCTATTGTAGGGATCCCAACCTCCTCTTCTCCTCTATAAATATAGCCATCTTCCATTGATGTGCTAGTTGAACAGATACCTGAAAAATTTAGCATAGAAAGAAGAAGCAATCATAGCTTCGGGAGAATAGTGCAGAGTGATTTTGTTTGTGTGTGTTGAGAACATAGTGAGATCTTGGACCTTTTTTCATGAGGATAGTTCTTTTACTGTGTCAACCTCGTTAAAAAAATGAAACAGGTTCCCTTTTCAATTCGAGTCTTTGATAAGATCTTGTAAAATCCCAGTCGAGTCTTTCTCTTAATCTCGTAATTTGAAGCTTCACTCCATCTGCCTTTCATATGGACTGAAGCTTGGGGGGCATGTACCTCAAATTGAGTCACCATGTTGGGGGCATTCTTACTTTTTTTAAGCATTGTTTTTTTTCGTTTCAAGCTTGTGTAAAAATGAAACTAGTTTCAAGCATAGTTTACCTTTGTTTCAAGCTTGTGTAAAAATGAAACCAACTTCAAGCAGATTTTCCTGATTTCAAGATTGTGTAAAAATGAAACCATTCCCATTTTACCTCTCGTATTTTCCATTTTATCAACCTGTTTTTCCAGATGAGCCTTGGTTTTTTTATTCCATCGTCACCGTTTTCTTAACCGATCATACGCCTTCACTTGATTGTTTTACCCATTCCTGAGGAACCGCTGCAATGAGTGGTCTTGTTAGCCAGCCTCTTAACCTTTACTTGTTCTGAGTAGTTCTACCATCACCAGAACCAGTTACTATCCTTTATACCACTCGTTCCTCTAGGAGGAGTCAACTTTAAACTCTTTTTTGACTCTTAAAAATTGAAAATATTGTCGATACTCTTGTCATTTCGAACTCGTTAAATGGCTGTGAAATGATATCTACCCAGTATATGTTTATCCCTTTTTTCAGGTTGGGATAGATTATTTATAAAAAAGGAATACCTTAGAATATCGCGACTAAGAGGTTCTTTCAGATATTATTTTCTACCTTTTCATATCTGAGGGACTATTTACGAAAAGGGAAATTCTGGAGTTTTCTTTTCCGCTTCTTTTGAAACTCTCTAAACCTGAAAATTTGTCGAGTTCTTCCTTTGTCAGAATCATTAAAACTAAATGACATCGGATTTCATCGCCATGAAATTACTTGATTTCCTCCTTCCTAGGGCTCGTAAAATGTACTAGGATGGATTTGTCCGAAGGACAAACTTATATGACAAGCATATGGTATCCTCTTCAAGCTTGTGTAAAAATAAAGATGTACTCACTAGAAATGGTTGGGGAAAATAGAATTTATTCATTAGTTGTGTTGGCAGTATGTCACTCTTGAAAATGGCACTTGTCTGCATTCGTGTCAAATTGGGATATCTTCACTCTGTCACTTTTCCTCCATGGGTTTGGGAAATCCGTTTTCCTCTCATCGATTAAAAATCTTGTCAACATGACCTCTGATCTTATTTGAGTCAAATGCTGCCAAATTCTAGAGTCGTGTCACCAATATGTTCAAGAGAAAATCCTTCTGCAGTTTTGTACATCCCTTGATCCTCTGTTTCAGTATTGATTCACACTCATATTACCTTCTCTGTTTCACGTTGATGATGTGGGATTCATTATGACCCTCCTTCGACAAATCACTTCCTGTCGACTTCAGCTCATTATCCGGGAAGTTGATCTAGAGACTCCTTTCTCGTACCTTAGAGCTTGCATGCCCTAATGGCAATTTCTTCGCATTCGACGATAGGTTCACATCATTGGCCTTCGATCGGGTGATTTCACGGGTGTTCGGATTCAAATCATTGTTCACATTATGTGGATTATACTAGTAGTACCTTGAGAGCCATTGACATTACGGGTGGTTTCTCTCACACTTGTTAACGGTTCACATCATTGACCAGTAATCAAGTGATTTTCTAGCATGTTCGACTTCAACATGTCTATTCACGTGTTGGAATTTATACTTTGATCGGGTGGTGTTGGATGCAAGACCCTGGGCTTCGATTACAAAAGTCAAAGTTGCGAGGAGTGATGAGTCATTCATGATTATATACACGATTCTTTAGACGGATGGTTGTGCCCATGCCATGGATCTATTTCATATGATCCCTTCATTCGGATGGCTGCATCCATGCCGAGGATCCATTCACATGATCCTTTTCTTGATGGATAGTTGCGCCTATACCATGGATTCATGTATTTTCATCAGAGATTTCAGTTATGTATATGTATATATGTTTGATTTGCAGGTATCTTGACAACAACGTCTAGTTCCTTGCACTTATTTGTAAAGCATTTCACCCCTCACTCATGTTCGGGCTTCATGATTTAGGGGGCATTTGTTACACAGCAATTGGTCACTGTCCCTGAAATCCCCATCCCACACATTGGATGAATATTTATGTGACCAATAAGCAGTTTCATGCCTTGCAAATACCATCATTGCATCCCTTTCCATGAGTACAATATTCTTCTGTTAACAATTTCCTGAACAGATCATCAGAAACCCCTATTTTTGCCTTGGCATTGGTAGCTCGTTATGCCCTCGCGCCTATGAGGAAGATTAACACTGGCCCCCGCACTAGCTGGCACTTTGTCTCAATTAGCCGCCCACGTTGATCTGTTTATGGAATTTTTTTTAAAAATAGAGGCGAATTTTCGATCACAACAACTTCGTGGATGAGTCATAGGGAGTGGTTCGACTGAATAACCACGACCTTCCTCCTTTGGCCTCTTGTTTCCACCTTTTGGGGAAACCTCCCAAGGGATAAGACCTCCCTTCCACTATTGTAGGGATCCCAACCTCCTCCTCTCCTCTATAAATATAGCCATCTTCCATTGATGTGCTAGTTGAACAGATAGCTGAAAAAGTTAGCATAGAAAGAAGAAGCAATCATAGCTTCGGGAGAATAGTGCAGAGTGTGATTATTTGTGTGTATTGAGAACATAGTGAGATCTTTGACCTTTTTTCATGAGGGTGTGGCAAATGTACTTGGATACAGACCTGTCGAAGGAGAGCCTCAACATCAAGGCTTGGTTGTAAACTCCCCTTGTCTTTATCATAATAAAACTCATCTGATGTTTATCTTCCACTCTTATTTACATTTATAATGAGATTTAAAGCATTCCTTGATCAGTTAGATAGGTTGTAATTGTTTTATGTTTGTTTTATTTTTACGCTTGTCGTGGTGTCTTGACTGTCTGTACAGGTAACCAAACGTTGGTAACATCATGTATCGAGCTTGAGAAGAGTGACGGATCAAGAAGCTTTGACAGAAGACGACAACACAGCATCAGGACAAGGTAGGTCATCTCCCTTGCTCTAAATTTCATTTACAATCTAGGAAGGTAGATGTTAGTATGTTCCCGTAGTTGCTAGACCCACCCTAGGGCTAGAGGGATCACCTCTGTCCACAGAGGGGATTTACCTGGACAACAATCCCCATTGGATATCAATAGGACATGTATAAAGATCATTTATTATTATAATGGAAGTGGGATGGACAAGTATCATAGTACTTTGAGGAGGACACAACTCACAAACTTATGGCGGCAGTTCCCCATCGATTTTTTTTTATGGAGCAACTTGCAATGATCGTTGTGGGTGTGGGGCTTATATTGTTTTAAAGACGAGCACATATTATCTATTTTCTTGGAATTTCAGGCACGGTTCTAAAATTTGTGTAGAGTTGATTTCCCTATGATGGGTTCTATTATGTGCAAAGTGGATTTCTATAAAGTATGGATGTTTTCGATGACTCCAAAGTTATCATTGATTGGATATAGATGCAGACATCATCTAACCCCCCATTACACATAAATTGCATGAACAGTATTTGGATGTTGGTGGAAGTATTTCAATGGATTATACACACAAACACTTACATATATATATAGGGTTCACAATGGTGTGGTCAATGCACTATCCAAGGAGGCCAGACATGCAGCCAGGGACGATCTCTTATAATTTTTTATGTAATGAAATGTTCCATTTGGTGAGGAATATCCACATTCTGTAATGTTTCTTCCTTGAATAATTTCCTTGAATTTAATTTCACAATTTTGGAATTTTTTACTATTATAGGGGCCCACGAAATTTTTGGGTTGAGACTTAGGAGATGAAGGCCAAAATCATTTTGTTAGTGGAATGCGGGGGCCACACCCTCATGAAATACACACTCCTTTGGAGGAAAAATTAAATTTCTAAGGTGGGAGGTCAAAATGCTTGATGGAGGGGCCCACATGAGGAGGCAAGTCAAAATTATAAATAAAAGGGGCCTAGCAGCTATTGGGGTCTTTTGGCAACCTAAAAATTCTCTTGTCACACAATTTTTTTAGCTGGGTCACAATGCTATTCAGTGCAGAGCTTTCCAAGGGGAGATATTACCCTTCTCTCGGTGGACTTCGAGTGCCACCCTAGGAAGGTAAGATTGTTACTACATTTGATGGAAATTTGTAGAGTTCATAGTGCATCGCACAAACAATTTCCTCGACCAATTTGTGCTCCAGTAGGACGTAGTAGAGGATCACGTGCCACTCATTTCAGCTGTTTCTCGGAGGTGTTTTCCACGAAAAAAATTGCATAGTTTCTCCAACGAAAGACCAAACCTCGTGAGGAGTTTTGGGGCCAAATATTGTTGCCTTGAGGCAGGTCAAATTTCTCTTACCCAGGGCCTACGCATGAGCCAAATTTTGGGCACACGTGGGAGGTTGAGGAAAGGACTTAGGGAGTTGGGTTGTACCAGAAATCAGAGGAAGACATCCTAGAGTAAATTTCAACAATTTTTGGAGTGATTGGAGAGCTATTATAGTGAATTTCCATACATACCATATTTTCCAACCAGTTGAGGAGGACGAGAATTTGGGGTTGATTTTCGGAGGTCAAAACTAGACAAAACCCTTTCTCGGTTTTGGTGGGTTTGTTGAGACAAGCCCGAGGCTAATTTTGCAGAAATTTCTTAGCACTGAAGATGGGTCTTTCAACAATTTCTTTCCAGTAGACAGTGTAGTTTCTCCAGGGCAGCACGGGGCATATTTGGGGCAACTTGTTCGCTCATCCAGGCATTGTATTTTCCAACCTGGGGCTTTTCTAGCTTACCATTGAGGCAAGCCCAGGTGCACTCATTTCATACCTCAGACCACTATTGATCCGAATATATAATAAAATGGCTCAGTTGGATGGTGTTTTTGGAGATTTCATGGGTGTTTACTTATAATTCTGAATTTTGTGTATACATGTTAGTTTTTGCTTATTTTATCTATTTTTCCTAATTAGGAACATTACAGTGGTATCAGAGCTTAGATTATGGCTCAACCATGGGAATATTTCTTATGAACGAGGAGGATAGGCAGAACATTACTTGTCGAAGGCAAAGGTACCAGAGCATGGAAAGAGAGTTGGGGATTACACCTGAAACAGAGGCACCCGAGAAGGAAGTAGTGGTGGAAAAAATGGGGGATCAAGGGAGTAAGGAGGAAGCAGCATTTGATAACCTCTAAAAGTTCTTGAATGATATAGATAGAGGGAAGAAGGAGATGTTGGAGGAACTCAAGCAGCAGAATATGGACAAGAGCATCCATCTTGAGTGCTTATTTGGGGAGACTTCATGGGCTTCACAATAGTATGACCACCCTTCACTAGCCACTCACCCACCAGCTTTCAATGGACCAACCAGGACCATGTTACCTACATGTTTACCTTCAACACCTAGTGAGAAGGTGTTGGGCCTCCAAAATTTCATTCACTTTCACCTTAATTTCCATCATTTTACCCTCATTCTGTAACTTTATAACCCCGTAACCTTACATTAAGTAACCATTTTTATTATCATATGGGTTTAACAGCAATATTTTCCAATTCATTAATTTTAAGTATTTTAAGTGAATTTGTGACTAAATATTAGGAAATTAACATGTTTTCATATATATCTAAAAGTGTTATGAGTTTTGTGATACTGTAGGCCTACTTGGAGATTCTAGAAGGGTCTTATTTGGCCATCCAACCACAAATTCAAATTTCAAGTTCCAACTCATAAATATTTGTGGAATATTTCTAGAGGATGTGGATCATTAACTATGCACATTCAAAGGAGAAGAATCATGGATAAGAGAATTTTTAGAGGATGTGTATCTTACATTTTTAGGAGATTAGTTGTAACCACAAGAGATAAGTGTGGATTTAAGATAGATCTAAGGATATATACTTATTGTATATTTATCCTCAACTTTTGTATAAATAGGAGTGCACCCTTCATACAAAGGGTTGTAAAATGTAGGTTGTCAATAGTAAGTTGTCAATGATTGTAAGTTGTGGGCTAGTGGTTACAGATTAGAGGTAGCTAGTTGTTAGTTGCTAGTTGGAGGTTTCAAGTTCCATCCAAGATGTGATTTGTAAAGTGAGGAGAGATAATTCTTGTAATATCTTGTAACTTCATCTTTATGAAATACATACTGCTATTTTGATCTCCAATATGTGATAGTTGATTCAGTGTGTTTGTTGAGGAATGGAGGGCCCCCATCAACCACAATTTGCATATCTTTGTACATATTGGTAACATAGTATAGTTTTGTTATTTCATTTATTTTATGAAAGTTTGTTTTTTCCTTTTAGTAAGTGTGATTTACTTTCCAACATGTGTGATTTTATTTATGCAAGTGTGGTGTGATTTCAATTCTGCAAGTGTGATTTCAATTATGCAAGTGTGGCATGATTTCATTTCAACAAGTTTGATTTCAATTCTACAAGTGTGATTTCAATTATGCAAGTGTGGTATGATTTCATTTCAGCAAGTGTGATTTCAATTCTCCAAGTGTGATTTCAATTTCAAGCAAGTGTGATTTCCTTCATGCAAGTGTGATTTCAATTTACCTATGTTTGGTTTGATTTGGTTTGAATTGGATTAATTTATTATGTTTTATAATTAGTTTTAATTGCATTATATTAATCTAATTTGAAAGATAACCACCTAGTACATATAATATAGGTATACCTCATCATTTTACGAAACCCTGGGTTGACAAATTAAATGACAGGGATTTAACCACAATTAAATCACCCAACATTTTGGCGTTGTTTCTGGGGATGTATACATAGGTGTATTTTGAAAGTTTATACAATTCATTATAGTTTCATTCATTTTTAAATGCATGATTAAAATCGTATTAAAATCATTTTTCATATTAGGTTTCAAAAAAAATTCAAAAATTTGTACTAATATGTGTGCACGACAGGAATTATCGAACAATTGGAGTAATTCATAGACAATTAAGGAGTTTGAAGAATTTCCTTCCAATAACTCTCTTGAATTCTAGCAACAGCTAGGATATCTGCTTCTCAGAAAGAGTATATTTTAACTGCATTCAAAAAATTGTCTCTCTTTCCACCTCCACAAGAAGATCTTCAAGTGTCTTTTGATTCCTCTTGTCAATTTGTTGAAGGGACTAAAGAGTCATGCTATAGTTTTTATGGGGAGAAACTACTAGAATCTGAGGAATGCATAATAAAGGAGGATATTCAAAGTGATTTAAACCAAGAAAGGAATCGAGAATGCCATGGCCTTATTGAAATATGGTTCCATTCAAGGATCAAGTCACCTTATTTCTTAATTTCATTATCAAAACAATTGGTTTCTCATTCTTTGATGAGTTTTAACGCATATTTTTCAAAACTAAATATGTATATATTTTTACTCATGTTACGCATGTTGTAACATATTTTGGCACACCTAAAATTTTTAATTTTCGATGAAAATTTGTCAATTTCTTACTAAGCTAAAATGTTGAGAGATATATTTATTATGCTTTTGAATGGTTTATTCCTTTTCTATATTAATTTTGATTTAAATAATATTATTTTTATAAAAATATACTTATATTTTTATGGAAATATTTGTTTTAAACTAAAATTCTATTATAAAATTAATTAAATTTTAAGCCTAAGTCAAACCAAGCTTCTGAAATTTATGAAGAACGGTCTCCATTGTATTTCGGACCCCCCAGGGTCATTTGAGCTTTAATAGCTGGAGGGGAGTCCGAAATTAGTTGTTTTGAAAAACAACTCTTGGCCACATGGCATCATGTGTAGTAGTTCGTACCCCCCAACTACGAAACTGCTTACCATGGCCGACCCCCTCCGAAATATGCCAGTGGTTTTAAGTTGAGCACAGAGCTAGAGGGAAGATTACAGCAAACATCAATAAACATATTTAACCATAAGACTGGAAGCACTGAGGATGCACGACAATTTTTTGATGAAATTCCTGAACGAGATGCATTTTCATGGACTACCATGGTGGCAGGTTATGTTTAGCACGGGCTAGTTGAAGAGGCATTAGATGTGTTTTGAAGGATGAAGCGGGATGGAATGGATATGACTAAGTTTACGATCGCAAATGTTCTCAGTACCTGAGCTTCCATTCTAGTTTTGAAACTTGGTTGTTAGGTTCATGATCATCTTGTGCGAAAAGGATCTAAATATGATGTGTTTGTATGGAGTTCTCTTGTTGATATGCATCATTTATACGTAGACTGAGAATGAACTGACTCTGGACTAAGGCATGTTTAGTTTAAGTTCATTCAATTTTTAGATAACAGAAATTATTGTCGGGATATTTAAATTTAAAAATTAAGGCATCCTCTAGTGAATAAAATTGCCTTAATGGCATCCTCTACAGGTCGAACAGTTACCAAGATAAAGGGGCAAAAGTTGAGATTTTTTATGCTTGAAATCAGCTATGAAGACACCTTGCAAAATCAGATTTCCAGATAAAGAGGCGGGGGATTTGTAAACATTTTAGCTTCTTGTAGCTATTAGGGGATTCTCCTACTTTTAGTGTGCAATTTCGGGAAGAAGAAAAGGCTACAAATGCGTTGAGATATTTGCAAGGCTTGAATTGTGGCATAGGTGGCAGTCATTATAACAATTATATAAGTGGAAAATGCATTTCCATATTTTTAGGGTAGTTATGAAGCTAGCAGCAGGTGAAAAGGATGAGTCAGCGAGCAGATTTGAAAGCTTTGCAAATCTCTTAGTTTAAGAAAAAATATTCTTCTCCTTCCAGTTGTCAGCAACGCATTTCCTTGTAATCTAAATCAATCTATAAAGTTATAGGTGGAATAAGCTCGTAGAGTTTTTAGCTAATAAGTTTTAGGAAGTTGTTAATTTGTATTAAGTAGCTATACCTACGAGCCTTTTGATATATATTAGGGGTTTAGAAACAGTTAGGAGGTTGCAGATTTCAAGGAGAGTCCATCTGGGACTGTTTTCAATTTAATTATTTCAGATAGCTTAATTAAGTTTTGTTTTTTTTTATTTGTTTTTTATTTTCCTAAAAGCTAGCAACAACTAGCTTATTGTAATTTCTATATATTTGATGGATTGTAATAAGAAAGTGTGGGATTTTGATGCCAAGAGTCCATACTTTGTAATAGCTTCACTTATTAGATTTCTAATGAAAGCCTTCTGGCTCTAGTTTTGACAGAAATTTGTGTTTCTAGTACGTTTTCCAGTTTTTCCATATATGTGTTTTGCACAAGTTTCAAAGTTGCATAGAAGACCTGGGTAAGAATAGATTGGATTTCAATATCTCTGAAATCCCCTGCAGATTTATAATTTTTTAAATAGATTAGTATGTCAAACTGTCTGTCTGATCTAACTCCTCTTTCAAACTGGATATTCTTTGTCCTTATATCTTCTCTTGAATATGTTTTGTTGGGCTGTAGAAATATTCTACATGCATCCAAATATCCCTAGTTGTTAAGTAGTCAGTCTGGCTGCTTAATTATTAGGAATCTCCTTACATTCTTCTATCAAATTATTATACAAATCAAGTCATTATGTTAGGCTGGAAGCTGATACTTTGAGAAGGGACCCTATGAGAGAGGCCTTTAATCATGATAAGGATTGTCATTGATAGCCAACCACCCCTAGTTAAAACAATAAATCTGGCCATTTTTCTTCAAAGGCTGCTATTCAGCGACAGTGAACAACGTTAAACAAAGCCTCATAACAACTGAGGGAGCCCCCTCGGGTTCAAGGGCCAGCTTGAACCTAAAGCTAGTTGAGTTGGTTTCCTGGAGTAGTTTTTGCAGCCAAGGACTACCTACCAGAAACAGGTACAACAACGCACATGGTTACACTAGAAATATTCATACACTTGATCTAATTTTCTATTTCCAGTAGAGTAGAGTAGGATAGAATTAATGAATAAAATCAAGTTTGGTTATGTTTTTCTTAAGTTTTTTTTAAGTTAGATTTCATTCTATTTGAAATTTTGTTTTTTTGGTGGTGTAGTAAGAGTCACCAAACTCACTAATAATTTGCAGGAAAAATGTAGAAAGATAAGTAATATTTGAGAAAAGAGAACATATATAGTTTTGAGAGCCACAATCTGAATTTAGAGATCAAATCCTTTCACTTTGTCTTTTTAATTCACATTAAAAATGAATAAATAATTTCAATATTGTTGAGTATTATCTCTTCTTGTGCTCTCTGTGATCTGGAATGTCATAAAATAAAATTTAACAAAGTTAGTTATAAAAATTTGCAATAAAAATCGGATAAGAGATCTAAATTCACAATAAAAAAAAGTATAATTATAGGATTTTAGAAATATCAAACAGTAAAACTAATGCCTGTAGTGGATCCATCACTGTCGAAAACCCCTGTTTTGACTCTTTTTTCACCTCATTTGGCCAAAATTTGAGTAAGATATCATTGTTTTAAGTTTCTACCCAATTATGCTCTTAATAAGCCTACAATTCGACCCAAACCCAGCTAGTGCGCCCAGAAAACGAGAACAATGCTCAAACATGGTCTTCCCAATCGGCAGTCGAATTTGTAATATGGTTAAAACTGCCCCCAAATCCTCCGTTCCCGTGGTCATATTACGTTGCATGGAACCAGGGGCTAAGGCTTAACCTCGGCCCTCTCCCCAAAATGGCATGCCCATAACCTTTAAATATATGTTTGGCTATTACATTTAACAAGGAATAAGTTAGGTGGATTGGTTATAGTGCTTTGATGCAAGGTATGAGGTCTCAGTTTCAATTCCCATGGAGGGTGGTTTGGCCCTACACAAAATTTTGGCCACCACGAGGAGGCCACGTGGCAACCATTGGTTGGTCAATGTGGCACTGACTAGTTGGCCCTCCACAACAATCCATAAACTAATAAAAAATTAACACATGTCAACCAATCAACTTGTGACAAGTTTCAATCATGCATTGTCCAATTAAATGCCAGTCAAACAGTGCCACGTGTCATGACCGAGCCAGTATACAGACTGCTGGCTGGGCGTTCCTACAACTCAAAAAATTCATTTTTTAGTTGTTTCACAAAACGATCAGAACACGATTTCGGGAGTATCCGAAGTCATATTTCAGTGAAACAAATTACATTGGATTTAGAACGACGAGATACACACTTTGGCATTAGTTTCAAGCTGATCCAAGAATTTTGAATTTTGAGCATTTTCTTGATCCACGAGATCATGGGAAAGGGTGGAGCACTAGAGAAAAAGAACAAACGTAATTAGAGACAAAAACCTGCAAATATTTAAAAATCTAACTGTGATAAGTTAAAAAACCACCATCCGAGTCTAATTTCAAGTTGTAAAGCAGCAAAGCAGTGCAATGATCCGATTTTTGGTAGCTGCATAATCGACGTAGTTATAGAATCGACACAATTTAGTAGATTATGAAAATTTGGTTTGTGATCTACTGATGAAGTATTAATTATGTGGAGAAGAGGTATCAAGCTCAAAATTGGTTAGAAACACAATGAAGAAGTCACCAACAAAACAATAACATGTGATCCATGGTACTGATCAGGTAAAAGTGCATTTAATTTTTTGTCCTTGAATTTGTTTTATTAGTATTATTTCTGAGTTTTTTTGCGTATACATCAAATGAAGAGGGACTAATCACCTCTCTCTTTTGATAGACTTACATTTTATTGCATAAATTGCTAAGTTTTTGCAGGTTTTGGGATGATGAAAGAAGAGCACTATATGCACAAGTACCTTTTTAAAGACCAAGTTTCTTTCAGAAGAGCATGATAATTCAATCTAAAATAAGTTCCACTACACCATTGCTAATAAACACATACCAATTTTACCATTGCTACACATTTTAACCGTACAGTCGATCCATAATTTTCCATCTCCCTACTACAAAAAACTCATTTCCCTTTGCAATATTCATACATTCCCGCCTAATTTTCACTCACACTTAACCCAAAAATAAAGTCATTCAAATCCCTTACAAAGTTGAGTCACCCCATTTTACTTTTCCTTTCTATCAAATAAACCTTGCTTCAATGCAAATTTTCCATCTATAGTCCTTCAAATTATTATTTTATACTCATGTTAGATGATGGAGGATTCATTAAGGCCTCCCTTATAACAAGTTTTGACCCATCGACTCTGACACATCATCTAGGATCAAAACTATAGATCTTTCAAGTACCTTGAGGCTTGCATGCCTTAATGGCAAGTTCTCTTGTCAATAAATAGTGGGAATACATCAATGTCCCATGTTTTTTGGATCTTCTAGGTGACTTGACTACGACAATGGACACATCTATTTGTACCTAGTAAGATGTACTTAGGCATCTTGACTCTCATTTACATCAATGGTGAGCAGTCTCGTGTTCGTTAATGGCATTCATTAATGGAAAAAATCCAACAATTTCTTTTCTATGTTCGACATCGACATATATATTCACATAGATAATAATTATGCCACCGAGTGGGAACGATTGAAGACTACATGATTTCAGAAGTTTGTAGCAAGACCCAATTCAGAATTCATCAGTTGTAGCAATAAAAATTCCAATCTCATCCTAAATTCATACAACCAAGAGAAAGAAGAATCAAGATCATATTCTTTTACTTCACATTCCATGATCCAAAAGCAGCAGCCACACTCTTCTATATACATCACATGTCTACTTTTTAGGTATGTGAAGGTATGCAATTTTCTAAACTTTAATCATGCAATTCCTTAAATGCTAAAATTGTGATTTTGGAAAATCCCTCATCACGTTCATACTCCCTTTTTCATTTACCAAAAATCAAAAACACCTTTAGTTGGGGGGAATGGATATTCACATTTCCTGCCACATGTCACATTTCATTTCATCCTAACCAACATATTTTTCCCAAATCAACTATTATTGCATTTTTTATTCAAAAATTTTATATGCTTTGCAATGATAAATTGATGAGCACATTAAATGGCTGAAAAACACTATGGGACTTAAAAAATAATTCTCAATGTTTTCAAGTATTTCGATGCAACAAAAAATTAACAAAAGTATTGTTACACAAGAACCAATACTCATAAAATTTTGGTTGTCACACAAGAACCAACCATAAAAAATATATGTTGCAATCAAATGTATTTCAAATTACACTATGCACAAAGAATAAAATTGTCAAATGATATGATTATGCAAAGTTAAAAGAGAATCAATACAAATCCAAAGCTCATATAGAATAAAAACATTTCAAGAAGATCTACTTATAATTAAGGGAATTAATGCAATAGTTGCATGAGGACATGCAATATCTTCAGTTGGGGGTTATGTTGGGCCTCCAAAACGTCATTCACTTTCACCTTCATTTCCATCATTTTACCCTCATTATGTAACTCTATAACCCCATAACCTTACATTAAGTAAAAAAAATCATTATCATATGGGTTTAACATTAATATTTTCCAAGTCGTTAATTTTAAGTATTTTAAGTGAACTTTTGATTAAATAGTAGAAAATTAACATGTTTTCGTATATATCTAAAAGTGTTATGAGTTTTGTGATATTGTAGGCCTACTTGGAGATTCTAGAAGGGTCCTATTTGGCCATCCAACCACAAAATCAAATTTCAAATTCCAACTCATAAATATTTGTGGAATATTTCTAGAGGATGTGGATCATTAAATATGCACATTCAAAGGAGAATAATCATGGATAAGAGAATTTTGAGAGGTGATGTATCTTACATTTTTAGGAGATTGGTTGTAACCACAAGAGATAAATTTGGATTTAGGAGAGATCTAAGGATCTATATTTATTGTATAGTTGTCCTCATTTTTTGTATAAATGGGAGTGCACCCTTCATACAAAGGGTTGTAAAATGTAGGTTGTCAATTGTAAGTTGTGAGCTAGTGGTTAGAGGTTAGAGGTAGCTAGTTGTTGGTTACTAGTTAGAGGTTTCAAGTTCCATCCAAGATGTGATTTTTAAAGTGAGGAGAGATAATTATTGTAATACTTTGTAACTTAATATTTATGAAATACATACTACTATTTTTATCTCCAAGATGTGATAGTTGATTCGGTGTGCTTGCTAAGGAATGGAGGGCCCCCATCAACCACAGTTTGCGCATCTTTGTACATATTGGAAACATAGTTTTTTTATTTCATTTATTTTATGCAAGTGTGCTTTTACCTTTCTGTAATTGTGATTTACTTTCCAACAGGTGTGATTTCAATTATGAAAGTGTGGTGTGATTTGAATTCTACAAGTATGATTTCAATTATGCAAGTGTGGTGTGATTTCATTTCAGCAAGTATGATTTCAATTCTGCAAATGTGACTTCAATTATGCAAGTGTGGTGTGATTTCATTTCAGCAAGTGTGACTTCAATTTTGCAAGTGTGGTGTGATTTCATTTCAGCAAGTGTGATTTCAATTCTGCAAGTGTAATTTCAATTTCAAGCAAGTGTGATTTCCTTTATGTAAGTGTGATTTACTTTATGGAAGTGTGATTTCAATTTCCTTATGTTTGGTTTGAATTGGTTTGAATTGGATTAATTTATTATGTTTTTTTATTAGTTTTAATTGCATTAGATTAATCTAATTTGAAATATAACCACCTAGCACATATAGTACAGGTATACGTCATCAGTTTATGAAACCCTCGGTTGACAAATTAAATCACAATTATTTAACCACAATTAAATCACCCAACAACAGTGTGGGATGGATGATCAGATGCCCATGGGATATTATTTCTCGGAGTGGCAATCCATGGGGGAGGGTTTCAAAGTAGCGTTGTTCTTCAGAGATATCTGCCAGCTCAAGCAATACAAGAGAGGCAGGAGCAGCGGGGTGTCCAGCACGTAGAGTTCAAAGTTGCAGAGTATCATTGGGAGGATGTATTTTCCCATGTATGATGTATCTAACCAGTGCACAGCTTGAGCTTGCGTCGATAATTCGGATACCTATATCCACCTTAATCGGATAACAGAGTTGGAAGCCTTCAAAATGGCTACCTTGCACTTGGAGAGAGAGACACATGACTAGTGGTTTCATGGCTTGACCATGCAAGAGCATACTAGCTTGACCTCTTATGAGTATTTTACATGGAGAATGGTGGATCATTTTGATAGGAGGTACTTGGAGGTCCATTTCAGAGAGCTGACCCAACTCGGGAAGACCGGCCATTCAGAACAGTATATATATTGGATTTTTTGAGAGTCTTGGTCATGGTGCCAGATTTATCTGATGTCAGGAGGGTGTACACATTCGTAGAGGGATTTCTTGAGTCATTATGTGGGATGGTGATATCCCACACACCACTACTTTGCAAGAGGATGTGACTTGTGTCAGGGATTTGCAGGGGGAAATTCCTAAGACTCGAGCACGCATACCATCACAGGCTCCCTACTCACATAGGGGAAATGACACGAGGCCCCCACCACAGTGAGAAGTCTAGAGGTGTGGACAGTTATATGAGTATACCAGGAGAGACCTTCGGAGGAGGAAGTCATGCTTCACTTATTAGGAGCCTTGGGCACCAGGCCATACATGCACAGTGGGCAAGGCCCGTTACATTGAGGTATTCTCTTATAGTGACCAGGAGTATGACGTGGAGTTATAGATAGGCAGGGGTGACAGCGAGACACATGCAGAGAGGGTACCACCACCACCACCAACACCTCGGGGAGAACCTTTCGCACCATCTTGAGGATTTCTAGCTTCTTTGCGTGGGATTCCCAAATATTTGAACTTGAGGATAAGAGGCAAAGTGTAGGGGAACTGTCTTGGTTTTGGTAGACAGTGGAGCCACCCATAATTTCATTGATGTACAAATGGATCAGAGGTGAGGTATCACTACAAAGGATTTTGAATGGTTTTCAGTTCTTGTGTCTGGGGATAGGACCATGAGTGTACCCGATATGTCCTCGCTTTGAAAGTGACCATAGAGAACTACTCAGTGATAGATCATTTCTTCGTGGTGGATGTGCCAGAAACTAATGTGGTAATAGGTGTCGAATGGCTCTACTCCATTGGGCGGGCAACTATGGATTGGAGGAAGTTGGAAATGGATTTCAGGGGACCAGATGGAAAGTTACTTTTTTTTCAAGGCATGCATTCATATCCTCCATATATAGTTTCAGCACATAGGATGGAGGTTGACTTGAGGCATAGGGACATATAGAGGGTAGTGGAGTTGAATATTTCAAAGGTTGGGAGTCAGCCCAAGCCACCACACCCCAATATACAGGCCATCTTGGACAATTATTTGGTAGTGTTTGGGGACATACCACCAAGGCAGCCACCTTACAGAGGATTTGAGCACACGATTGAGATAGAGTCGAGGGTACAGGAAGTTATAACCACTCCATATAGACATTCCAAGCCCTACATGGATGAGATTGAGCAAGCTATTCGAGGATTCTTGGCACTTGGGTACATTAGGCCTAGCTCTAGCCCCTTCGCTTCATCATTTTTTCTGGTGAAGAAGAAGGACGGGACATTGCACATGTGAATATTTTACTAGACACTCAACAAGAAGACCCTGAAGAACTGCTACCCCATTCCACACATTGATGAGCTAATTGATGAGCTTAAAGGATCCAAGTAATTCTCTAAGATAGACCCGTGTTTGGGGTACCACCAGATTAGAGTGAGGGATTAAGAAATCCCCAAGATGACCTTCAGATGCCACTATGGGAATTTTGAGTTATTCTTCATACCCTTCGAGATGCCCAACTCACATGCCACTTTCCAGTCCTGTGTGAACCATGTGTTTCGTGGGAATTTGTGAAAATTTGTGTTGTTATTCTTCGTTGACCTTTTGATGTACAACGGTACCTAGGAGGAGCATCTACAAAACTTGGAGGTGGTGTTGCACATTTTAGAAGAGCATTAGTTCTACGCCAAGTTGTCCAAGTGCAAGTTTGGGTTGAAAAACATACTCTATTTGGGGCATATTATTAGAGAGGATGCCGTGTGGGTGCATGAGTAGAATATTTGGGCCATCCGAGATTGGCCAGTACCTCAAAATGTGACTGAGTTGGGGGGATTTGTGGGCATATTTACCTATTACAGGAAGTTCGTGAAGGGCTTCCACAGTTGGAAACTCCTCACACAAATCTGACCAAGAAGGGGGACTTGGCATGGATAGATAGGGCAAAGTTAGCATTTTAGCACCTCAAGGAGGTGATGAGTAGTTTTCTAGTATTAACACTCTCTGATTTCACTTATTCATTCACCTTGGAGTGTGCTGCATCAAGTGAAGGATTTGGCACAGTTTTGTCTTGGGAGGGCCATATTATCACTTTTGAGAGCTAGAAGCTCCTTCCGCATGAGAGGTCGTATTATATTTACAACAAGGAGATGTTGGGCATTATGCATGCCTTGGCCAAATTCCGACAATACTTAGTGGGAAACAGGTTTAGAGTGAAGACTGACCACAATAATATTTTCCATTTTCTGGGGTAGCAGGGCCTCAATGACAAGCATAGGAAGTGGTTCAGCAAGGTCCAAGCCTATGATTTCGATATTGAGTATTTCAGGGGCAAACACCATGTAGTAGCAGATGCATTATCCAGGAGTCCCACGACTCTTTCACTCATGAGCATATGCCATGATTGGAAGGCACATTTTTTGGTAGAGTACTCCAAAGATTGGCGTGCGTGCAATATTTTATAGGGTACACATGTTGATGAGCATTACAGGGTGATGGTTGACATCATCTACTATAATGGATGCATATTCTTAGTGTCGAGTTCACATTTTCATGAGAGTATTCTCCATGCAGCCCATGACTCCTTGTTTTTAGGACACTAGGCGTTCCTGAAAACGTACAGGATTATCATAGAGTGCTTCACATGGAAGGGCCTCAAGGGAGATGTGTTGAGGTATGTGTAGGAGTGTGAGGCTTGGCAAAGTAACAAGGGAGAGTTTACCCATCTGGTTGGTGTTGAGGTATAAAAGGTATCCTTTTAACACCTATTTATCTCACATTAATTATCAATCCATGAAATAATTTTTGTTTCAAGAGTGTACTCTGTTTGAGACTGCAATTGCTAAGAGTAATGCTATGAAAGATGTAGTACAATTTTCTAAATACAAGATTAAATGGATGCTCGAAAAAGAAATCTAATTACAATAACATGAACTCAAATTCTCTTAAAATCTATCTATTCAGTCAACAACCATCAATCGAGGATATAGTAGCAATAACTCATTCCTCTAAAAATTGATGCAATTGAAATCAAACTGAAACAAGACAATCAATCTGGGAACGTGGAAGCAATAACCAATATTCTCTACAGTTGACAGTCCTGCGTTAAAGCAATTAAGGAGAAATAGAAATTGAACTAAAGTTGCTATTGAAAGTAAACTAAGAAAGCTCTTCGAAAGCAAACTCTTTGCAATCTATTAACTAATGAATTGGAAATGAACAACACACTGAAATTGAACAGCAATGTAAATGAATAACCAACTGAAACTAGAAGAATCGAATAGCAAATATTAACTAATGAATCTGAACAGTAGATCTTTAACTTAATAAAATCAAACAGCAATTCTATTAAATACCAAAACCCTGTCGACAGCAAACGTTGTTAAATAATAATCGACATGAACAGCAATCGAACGGAACAACAATTAATTGGAAAAAGACATCTAATGCTGAATAGCAATGCTCTGTAAGGTTTAACAAGATGATTAATACAGGAATTAAAGTCCTTACTGAAACGGAACAGCAATGCAATTCATTAACATAATGAAATCAATCAATAATTCAACGGCAAACTAATTAACTTGAAAATGTAATGAGAACAACCACAAACTATCACAGGACAATAATTGAAAGGTAATGATACAACCAGTAGATCGATCCACCTGGGTCGGGCCCTCAACCACTAGTGAAACGTTGTTGGGCTTTACTCCATTGTTAAGAAATTAAATGGCAACAAACTCTTGTATTAATCAGGCATGAATAATGTTTACAAACAGTTCATAATCTCTTAACAAGAGTCGATACACAATTCTGAAAATTACAACAAGGAAAGTCTCCCCAATGGCAATACATGCTTCTCCTTTTATAATCAGAAATATGAGAAATTAAATAGTAAATATGATCTCTCATAACAAAATTGGATTGTCCCTAACCAATTGATCAACAAGAAAATATATTTCCATCAATCTTTCAACAAGGGCAAGTCGAATTTGGATTTGCAGCTGAGATCATTTAGAGGACGGCCGCAACAGTAAATCTAAGAAAATCATGCTCAAAGAACCTTGTGTTTCTATCAATACAGACCAAATTTTGGCAAACCGTTATTTTCTAAAGTTAATTTGGTCCGTTCTGGACAAAACCCATGTTCCCGATTTTTCAGATTCGTCTCCATTTTCCCAGAATCTCAACCGCAAAACTGTCACTTCTTATTCCAACGAATTTCTGAGTTGGAATATTTGATAATGATCTGGAGATCAAATCTACAATCTGGCAAATATCTTGGAGGCTAAAATGGTGAGTGATGTTACAAAATATATCAATAAATCATCATTGATAAAATTATGCATAATAATCATCAATTTATTAAAAATAAAGAAGAAGAAATAATATTTATCCATAAGAGCATAAATAATTATAAAATGGATTTATATGAGAGATTATGATAAATTACATGATAAATAAGAGTAGAAATGGATGAAATAAGTGTTAAAAAGTGGTCGTATTCACGGCCCAACATTTGGGTTGTTTCAGCCACTTCTCATTCCTGAGGGGAAATGGGAAAGTATCTCTAAGGATTTTATCAAAGGGCTACCCATGGTGCAGGGCAGAGACTGTATATATGTGGTGGTGGGTCAATTGACCAAATGTGCACATTTCTTTGTTATTCCAGCCCGGTATTTTGGTTCGCAAGTTGCGAAGATATTTTTCAGAGAGGTATTTCGTTTGCATGGTCTTCCTAAGGCCATAGTCAGTGACAGGGACAACCGCTTCATGGGAGCATTTTCGCAAGAGATTTTCATATTAATGGGCACTGAGCCCACCCCCAGCACCAGATACCACCCACAGATGGACGACAAAACTAAGAGAGTCAACAAATGTCTAGAGGCATATCTATGGAACTATGTGACCGGGTAGCAGAGAGCATGGATATGGTGGTTGCATTTAGGAGAGTACTACTACAACACCACCTATCACATGTCCACCGGTATGTCACCTTTATGTTCTTTGTATTGATATGATGCTTTATCTTTTCTTGACATTGTTTTTGGAGACAATCCGGCCCCAAAGGCCAAATATTAGATCCAAGAGAGCCAAGATATCCTTAAGGCTCTCAAGGACAACCTACTTATTACTATTAATCAACAAAAATTGTTCACATAAAGGCATAGGATCGAGAGGAAGTTTGAGGAGGGGGACTTAGTCTTCCTGCTACAACAGCCATATAAATATTCCACTCTGAAATAGAAGGGTGTCGAAAAGCTACAACCAGGTGATTAGGAGAGTTGGAGAGATGGCCTATAAGCTAAAGCTTCCACCGAGAAGAAAGATCCACAATTTTTTCCATGTATCATGCCTCAAATCAGTTTTGGGACAGCAGGTGACACCAGCCACAGAGTTACCTCCATAGCTTGATAGACCTTACACATCGAAATACAAAAAAAACTAGAAATACGCCTGTTACAATGGTCAATCATCATAAGTGATAAAAACATGATTGTATGACCCCATTTCTGGAGGTGGAGGTGGATGGTATAAACAACGAACATGTTGCTAAAAGAGAGCAAGCCATGTTTCTAACTTCTCAAGCTTCTCTACGAAAAAATTCTGACAACACCAAACAACCAAAATTCTCTCATGTACATGGCATTGAAAGTAATGTAGTTGATTAAGCATGGCCAGAACTACCTTGTTTTCTTCCCTCCTAACATTATCATGAGATTCCAACGTGTCTAGGATTTATTGGAGCATCTCATGTTGAGTCGAAGTCCGCATGTTCCAACCAGTAGCTACATTCCCAACCGACCTGGATTTTCCCATCCTACTACTCTGACCCCGCGAACTCGGACCTCGTCCCCACCCTATACCCCTACTCCTGTTGTTAGCTCTATGACCGTCCTACGTTAGGATTCCGCCACCCTTTTCACCCAAATAAATGGCCAATGTTTTTCTCCCACAGCATACTCTGCAGCCCCAACAAGCTTTGCCTCGCATATTACCTGTGCCATCATTGTTGTTATCATCACTGACACCCACCCTGACACCCCGATTTTAAGCTAGCTCTCTCATCCCCTCTCCGAGCTGGGACAATTCTGCCTTCACCAACAAGGATCTCATGAGGTTCGTGCAGATGCCTTCATCTTTAAAGCCTATCCAAAACCTAAATGCCCGTGACAGACCCAATTCATCACCATGTCCACCAAGACGAACCTTGAATCACTTCACTAGCAATAATAGACCCTACCAGCTAGTCCCTTCCCACCAGAGTCCCTGCACTCCACACCACAAACAGGAAGAGTGAAATAACCCAGAACCGCAGATCTCCACTACCCAAATTCACCAAAAACCTATCACAAACCCAGGCCAATACTACAACATATTTTTCCCAAATCAACTATTATTGCATTTTTTATTCAAAAATTTTATATGCTTTTCAATGATCAATTGATGAGCACATTAAATGGCTGAAAAAAACTATGGGACTTACAAAACTTCTCAATGTTTTCAAGTATTTTAATGCAACAAAAAAATAACAAAAGTATTGTTACACAAAAGCCAGTACTCATATAATTTTGGTTGTCACACAAGAACCAACCATAAAAAATATATGTTGCAATCAAATGTATTTCAAAGTACACTATGCAAAAAGAATAAAATTTTCAAATGATATGAATATGCAAAGTTAAAAGAGAATTAATACAAAGCCAAAGCTCATATATAATAAAAACATTTCAAGAATATCTACTTATGATTAAGGGAATTAATGCAATAGTTGCATGAGGACATGCAATATCTTCAATTGGGGGTTATGTTGGGCCTCCAAAATGTCATTCACTTTCACCCTCATTTCCATCATTTTACCCTCATTTTGAAACTCTATAACCCCATAACCTTACATTAAGTAACAATTTTCATTATCATATGGGTTTAACATTAATATTTTCCAAGTCATTAATTTTAAGTATTTTAAGTGAGTTTGTGATTAAATATTAGGAAATTAACATGTTTTCATATACATCTAAAATCGTTATGAGTTTTGTGATATTGTATGCCTACTTGGAGATTCTAGAAGGGTCCTATTTGGCCAGTCAACCACAAATTAAAATTTCAAATTCCAACTCATAAATATTTGTGGAATATTTATAGAGGATGTGGATCATAAACTATGCAGATTCAAAGGAAAAGAATCATGGATAAGCGAATTTTGAGAGGATATGTCTCTTACATTTTTAGGAGATTGGTTGTAACCACAAGAGATAAATTTGGATTTAGGAGAGATCTAAGGATCTATATTTATTGTATATTTTTACTCATTTTTTGTATAAATGGGAGTGCACCCCTCATACAAAGGGTTGTGAAATGTAGGTTGTCAATTGTAAGTTGTAAGCTAGTGGTTAAAGGTTATAGGTATCTAGTTGTTAATTACTAGTTGGAAGTTTCAAGTTCCATCCAAGATGTGATTTGTAAAGTGAGGAGAGAGAATTCTTGTAATACCTTGTAACTTCATATTTATGAAATACATACTACTATTTTGATCTCCAAGATTTGATAGTTGATTTGATGTGCTTACTGAGGAATGGAGGGTCCCCATCAACTACATTTTGCACATTTTTGTACATATTGGTAACATAGTATAGTTTTGTTATTTCATTTCTTTTATGCAAGTGTGCTTTTTCCTTTCAATAAGAGTGATTTACTTTCCAGCAGGTGTGATTTCAATCATGCAACTGCGGTCTGATTTCAATTCTGAAACTGTGACTTCAATTATGCAAGTGTGGTGTGGTTTCATTTCAGCAAGTGTGATTTCAATTCTTCAAGTGTGCCTTCAATTATGCAAGTGTGGTGTGATTTCATTTTAGCAAGTGTGATTTCAATTTTGCAAGTGTGATTTCAATTTGAAGCAAGTGTGATTTCCTTTATGTAAGTGTGATTTCCTTTATGCAAGTGTGATTTCAATTTATTTATGTCTGGTTTGATTTGGTTTTGAATTGGATTAAGTTATTATGTTTTGTAATTAGTTTTAATTTCATTAGATTAATCTAATTTGAAAGATAACCAACTATATACCTCGTCTGTTTATGAAACCACAATTAAATCACCCAACAGCAAGGTGGGCTGGATGATCAGATGCCCATGGGAGATTATTTCCGGGAGTGGCATTCCATGGGGGAGGATTTCAAAGCATCATTGTCCTTCAAAGATATCTGCCAGCTCAAGAAAAACGAGAGAGGCAGGAGCAGCGGGGTGTCCAGCACATAGAGTTCAGAGTTGCAGAGTACCATTCGGACGATGTATTTTCCCACGTATGATGGATCTATCCAATGCACAGCTCGAGCTTAGGTGGACAATTTGGATACCAATTTCCACTTTAATCGGATAACAGAGGTGGAAGCCATCAAAATGGCTACCTTGTACTTGGAGGGAGAGGCACATGACTGGTGGTTTCATGGCTTGACCATGAAGGAGCATACTAGCTTGACCCCTTATGAGTACTTTACACGAATAATGGTGGAGCATTTTGATAGGAGGTACTTAGAGGCCCATTTCAGAGAGCTGACACAACTCGGGAAGATTACTCATCCAGAACAGCATATATCAGAGTTTTTGAGGGTCTCGGTCATGGTGCAAAATTTTTCTGATGTCAGGAGGGTGTACACATTTGTAGAGGGCTTTCCTAAGTCATTGTGTGGGCTGGTGAGATCCCATAGACCACTACTTTGCAAGAGGATGTGACTTGTGTTAGGTATTTTCAAGGGGAAATCCCCAAGACTCGAGCACCCATACCATCACGGGTTCCCTACTCACAGAGGGGACATGACACAAGGCCCCCACCATAGCGAGTAGTCTAGGGGTGTGGACAGTTTTATGAGGATACTAGGATATACCTTTGAAGGAGGAATTTATGCTTCACTTATCAGGAGCCTTGGGTACCAGGCCATAGATGCACAGTGGGCAAGGCCCATTACATTGAGGCATTCTCTTATAGTGATTAGGAGGATGACATGGAGTTAGAGATAGGCGGGGGTGACAGTGAGACACATGCAGAGAGGGGACCACCACCACCACCACCTCGAAGAGAACCTTTTGCACCATCTCGAGGATTTCTAGCTTCTTTGCGTGGGGTTCCCAAATCTTTGAACTTTAGGATCAGAGGCATAGTGAAGGGGCAGTGTGTCTCGGTTTTGGTAGACATTGGGGCCACCCATAATTTCATTGATGTACAAATGGTTCAGAGGAAATGTATCACTACTGAGTATTTTGAAGGGTTTTTAGTTCTTGTGTCTGGGGATAGGACCATGTAGTGTACCCGATATGTCCTCGCTTTGACAGTGACCATAGAGAACTACTCGGTGAAAAATCATTTCTTTGTGGTGGATGTACCATACACTAATGTGGTGATAGGTGTCCAATGGCTATACTCCCTTGTGCAGGTCACTAGGATTGGAGGAATTTGGAGATGGATTTCACAGGGACGGATGGAAAGTTAGTTGTTTTTCGAGGCATGCATTCATATCCTCCACAGATAGTTTAACTGCACAGGATGGAGGTTGACTTGAGGCATGGAGACATAGAGAGTGCAGTGGAGTTAAGGATTTCAGAGACTGGGAGTCAGCCCAAGCCACCACAACCCAACATACAGGCCATCTTGGAAAAGTATCTGGTAGTGTTTCGGGACATACCACTAAGGCAGCCACTTGACAGGATTTTAGCACATGATTGAGATAGAATCGAGGGTACAGGTCGTTATTACCACTCCATATAGACATTCCAAGGCCTATAGGGATGAGATTGAGCGAGCCATTTAGGAGTTGTTGGCACTTGGGCACATTAGGCCTAGCTCTATCCCCTTCGCTTCATCAGTTTTTCTGGTGAAGAAGAAGGATGGGACATTGCGCATGTGAATATTTTACCGGGCACTCAACAAGAAGAACCTAAAGAACCGTTACCCCATTCCACACATCGATGAGCTAATTGATGAGCTTAAAGGATCCAAGTAATTCTCTAAGATAGACCTGTGTTTGGGGTACCACCAGATTAGAATGAGGGATTAGGACATCACCAAGATGACCTTCAGATGCCACTATGGGCATTTGGAGTTATTTTCCATGCCCTTCGTGATGACCAACGCACATGTCACTTTCCAGTCCTATGTGAAACATGTGTTTCATAGGCAGTTGTGAAAATTTGTGTTGGTATTCTTCATTGACCTTTTGATCTACAACAGGACCTGGGAGGAGCATCTACAAAACTTGGAGGTGGTGTTGCACATTTTAGAAGAGCAGTAGTTCTACGCCAAGTTTTCCAAATGCGAGTTTGGGTTGACAAATATGCTCTATTTGGGGCATATTATTAGAGAGGATAGCATGAGGGTGCATGAGTAGAATATTTGGGCCATCCCGGATTGGCTAGTACATCAAAATGTGACTGAGTTGAGGGGATTTGTGGGCATATTCACCTCTTATAGGAAGTTCGTGAAGGGTTTCTCACAGTTGGAAACTCCACACACAAATGTGACCAATAAGGGGGCCTTCGCATGGATAGATAGGGAAGAGTTAGCATTTGAGCACCTCAAGGAGGTGATGAGCAATTTTCTAGTATTGACACTCATTGATTTCACTTAGCCATTCACCTTGGAGTGTGATGCATCAAGTGAAGTATTTGGCACAGTTTTGTCATAGGAGGGCCGTACTATCACTTTTGAGAGATAGAAGCTCCTTCTGCATGAGAATCTGTATTATATTTACGACAAGGAGATGTTGGGAATTATGCATGAATTGACCAAATTCCGACAATACTTAGTGGGCAATAGGTTTAGAGTGAAGACTGACCACAATAATATTTTCCATTTTCTGGGGTAGTAGGGCCTCAATGACAAGTATAGGAAGTGGTTCAGCAAGGTCCAAGCCTATGATTTTGATATTGAGTATTTCAGGGGCAAACACAATGTAGTAACAGATGCATTATCCAGGAGTCCCACGACACTTTCACTCATGAGCATATGCCATGATTGGAAGGAACATTTTTTTGTAGAGTACTCCAAAGATTGGCGTGCGTGCAATATTTTATAGGGTACACATGTTGATGAGCATTACAGGGTGATTGTTGACATCATCTACTATAATGGATGCATATTCTTAGTGTCGAGTTCACATTTGCGGGAGAGTATTCTCCATGCAGCCCATGACTCCTCGTTGTTAGGACACTAGGCGTTCCTGAAAACGTACAGGATTATCATAGAGTGCTTCACATGGAAGGGCCTCAAGGGAGATGTGTTGAGGTATGTGTAGGAGTGTGAGGCTTGTCAAAGTAACAAGGGATATTTTACCCATCTGGCTGGTGTTGAGGTATAAAAGGTATCTTTTTAACACCTATTTATCTCACATTAATTATCAATCCAGGAACGAATTTTTGTTTCAAGAGTGTACTCTGTTTGAGACTACAATTTCTAAGAGTAATGCTATGAAAGATGTAGTACACTGTTATAAATACAAGATTAAATGGATGCTTGAAAAATAAATCTAATTACAATAACATGAACTCAAATTCTCTTAAAATCTATCTATTCAGTCAACAACCATCAATCGAGGATACAGTAGAAATAACTCATTCCTCTAAAAATTGATGCAATTGAAATCAAACTGAAACAATACAATCAATCTGGGAACGTGGAAGCAATAACCAATATTCTCTACAGTTGACAGTCCTGCGTTAAAGCAATTAAGGAGAAATAGAAATTGAACTAAAGCTGCTATTGAAAGTAAACTAAGAAAGCTCTTCGAAAGCAAACTCTTTGCAATATGTTAACTAATGAATTGGAAATGAACAACACACTGAAATCGAGCAGCAATGTAAATGAATAACCAATTGAAACTAGAAGAATCGAACAGCAAATATTAACTAATGAATATGAACAGTAGATCCTTAACTTAATGAAATCAAACAGAAATTATATTAAATACCAAAACACTGTCGACAGAAAACGTTGTTAAATAATAATCGACATGAACAGCAATCCAACGGAACAACAATTTATTGGAACAAGAAATCTAATGCTGAACAACAATGCTTTGTAAGGTTTAACAAGATGATTAGTACAGGAATTAAAGTCCTTACTGAAACGGAACAACAATGTGATTCATTAACATAATGAAATCAATCAATAATTCAACAGCAAACTAATTAACTTGCAAATGTAATGAGAACAACCACAAACTATCACATGACAATAATTGAAAGGTAATGATACAACCAGCAGATCGATCCACCAGGGTCGGGCCCTCAACCACTGGTGAAACGCTGTTGGGCTTTACACCAGTGTTAGGAAATTAAATTGCAACGAACTCTTGTATTAATCAGGCATGAATAATGTTTACAAACAGTTCGTACTCTCTTAACAAGAGTCGATGCACAATTCTAAAAATTACAACAAGGAAAGTCTCCCCAATGGCAATACATGCTTCTCCTTTTATAATCAGAAAGAGGAGAAATTAAATAGTAAATATGATCTCTCATAACAAAATTGGATTTTCCCTAACCAATTGATCAACAAGAAAATATATTTCCATCAATCTTTCAACAAAATCAAGTCGAATTTGGATTTGCAACTGAGATAATTTGGAGGACGGCCGCAACAGTAAATCTATGAAAATTATGCTCAAAGAACCTTGTGTTTCTCTCAATACAGGCCGAATTTAGGCAAACCGTTCATTGAGTAAAGTTAATTTGGTTCGTTTTGGACAAAACCCATGTTCTAGATTTTTCAGATTCTTATCCATTTGCCGAGAATCTCAACCGTAAAACTGTCACTTATTATTCCAGCGAATTTCTGAGTTGGAATATTTGATGATGATCTAGAGATCAAATCTACAATCTGGCAAATATCTTGGAGGCTAAAATGGTGAGTGATGTTACAAAATATATTAATAAACCATCATTGATAAAATTATGCATAATAATCATCAATTTATTAAAAATAAAGAAGAAGAAATAATATTTATCCATAAGAGCATAAATATTTATAAAATGGATTTATATGATAAATTATGATAAATTACATGATAAAGAAGAGTAGAAATGGATGAAATAAGTGTTAAAAAGTGGTCATATTCACGGCCCAACAGCTGGGTTGTTTCAGCCACTTCTCATTCCTGAGGGGAAATGGGAAAGTATCTCTAAGGATTTTATCAAAGGGCTACCCATGGTGCAGGGTAGAGACTGTATATATGTGGTGGTGGATCAATTGACCAAATGTGCACATTTCTTTGTTATTCCAGCCCGGTATTTTGGTTCGCAAGTTGCGAAGATATTTTTCAGAGAGGTATTTCGTTTGCATGGTCTTCCCAAGGCCATAGTCAGTGACAGGGACAACCGCTTCATGGGAGCATTTTGGCAGGAGATTTTCATATTAGTGGGCACTGAGCTCACCCCTAGCACCAGATACCACCCACAGACAGACGACCAAACAAAGAGAGTCAAAAAATGTCTAGAGGTCTATCTATGGAACTATGTGACAGGGTAGCAGAGAGCATGGATCTGGTGGTTGCATTTAGGAGAGTACTACTACAACACCACCTATCACATGTCCAACGGTATGTCACCTTTCTGTGCTTTGTATTCATATGATGCTTTATCTTTTCTTGACATTTTTTTTGGAGACAGCCCCCAAAGGCCAAATATTAGATCCAAGAGGGCCAAGATATTCTTAAGGCTCTCAAGGACAACCTACTGACAACTATTAATCAACAAAAATTGTGCACATAAAGGCACAGGATCGAGAGGAAGTTTGAGGAGGGGGACTTAGTCTTCCTGCTACAACAGCCATATAAATATTCCACTCTGAAATAGAAGGGTGTCGAAAAGCTACAACCAGGTGATTAGGAGAGTTGGAGAGATGGCCTATAAGCTAGAGCTTCCACCCAGAAGAAAGATCCACAATGTTTTCCATGTATCATGCCTCAAATCGGTTTTGGTACAGCAGGTGACAGCAGCCACAGAGTTACCTCCATAGCTTGATAGACCTTACACATCGAAATACAAAACGAACTAGAAATACGCCTGTTACAATGGTCAATCATCATAAGTGATAAAAGCATGATTGTATGACCCCATTCCTGGAGGTGGAGGTGGATGGTATAAACAACGAACATGTTGCTCAAAGAGAGCAAGCCATGTTTCTAACTTCTCAAGCTTCTCTACCAAAAAATTCTGGCAACACCAAACAACCACAATTCTCTCATGTACATGGCATTGAAAGTAATGTAGTTGATTAAGCATCGCCAGAACTACCTCGTTTTCTTCCCTCCTAACATTATCATGAGATTCCAACGTTTCTAGGATTTATTGGAGCATCTCATGTTGAGTTGAAGTCCGCATGTTCCAACGAGCAGCTACATTCCCAACCGACCTGGATTTTCCCATCCTGCTACTCTGACCCCGCGAACTTGGACCTTGTCCCCACCCTATACCCCTACTCCTGTTGTCAGCTCTATGACCGTCATATGTTAGGATTCTGCCACCCTTGTCACCCAAATAAATGGCCAACTTTTTTCTCCCACAGCATACTCTGCAGCCCCAACAAGCTTTGCCTCGCATATTACCTATACAATGATTGTTATTATCAGCACTGACACCCACCCTGACACCTCGATCTTAAGCTAGCTCTCTCATCCCCTCTCCGAGCTGGGACAATTTTGCCTTCACCAACAAAGGATCTCATGAGGTTCGTGCAGCTTCCTTCATCTTTAAAGCCTATCCAAAACCTAAATGCCTGTGACAGACCCAATTCATCACCATGTCCACCAAGACGAACCTTGAACCACTTCACTAGCAAAAATAGACCCTACCAGCTAGTCGCTTCCCACCAGAGTCCCTGCACTCCACACCACAAACAGGAAGAGTGAAATGATCCAGAACCGCAGATCTCCACTACCCAAATTCACCAAAAACCTATCACAAACCCAGGCCAATACTACAACATATTTTCCCCAAATCAACTATTATTGCATTTTTTATTCAAAAAGTTTATATGCTTTGCAATGATCAATTGATGAGCACATTAAATGGCTGAAAAAAACTACAAAAAATTCTCAATGTTTTCAAGTATTTTGATGCAAAAAAAAAATAACAAAATTATTGTTACACAAGAACCAGTACTCATATAATTTTGGTTGTCACACAAGAACCAAACATAAAAAATATATGTTGCAATCAAATGTATTTCAAAGTACACTATGTAAAAAGAATAAAATTTTCAAATGATATGAGTATGCAAAGTTAAAAGAGAATTAATACAAAGCCAAAGCTCATATATAATAAAAACATTTCAAGAATATCTACTTATGATTAAGGGAATTAATGCAATAGTTGCATGAGGACATGCAATATCTTCAGTTGGGGTTTATGTTGGGCCTCCAAAATGTCATTCACTTTCACCTTCATTTCCATCATTTTACCCTCATTTTGAAACTCTATAACCCCATAACCTTACATTAAGTAAAAATTTTCATTATCATATGGGTTTAACATTAATATTTTCCAAGTCATTAATTTTAAGTATTTTAAGTGAATTTGTGATTAAATATTAGGAAATTAACATGTTTTCATATGTATCTAAAAGCGTTATGAGTTTTGTGATATTGTAGGCCTACTTGGAGATTCTAGAAGGGTCCTATTTGGCCAGTCAACCACAAATTAAAATTTCAAATTCCAACTCATAAATATTTGTGGAATATTTCTAGAGGATGTGGATCATAAACTATGCAGATTCAAAGGAAAAGAATCATGGATAAGAGAATTTTGAGAGGATATGTCTCTTACATTTTTAGGAGATTGGTTGTAACCACAAGAGATAAATTTGGATTTAGGAGAGATCTAAGGATCTATATTTATTGTATAGTTTTCCTCATTTTTTGTATAAATGGGAGTGCACCCTTCATACAAAGGGTTGTAAAATGTAGGTTGTCAATTGTAAGTTGTGAGCTAGTGGTTAAAGGTTATAGGTATCTAGTTGTTAGTTACTAGTTGGAGGTTTCAAGTTCCATCCAAGATGTGATTTGTAAAGTGAAGAGAGAGAATTCTCGTAATACCTTGTAACTTCATCTTTATGAAATACATACTACTATTTTTATCTCCAAGATGTGATAGTTGATTCGGTGTGCTTACTGAGGAATGGAGGGTCCCCATCAACTACATTTTGCACATTTTTGTACATAATTGTAACATAGTATAGTTTTGTTATTTCATTTCTTTTATGCAAGTGTGCTTTTTCCTTTCAATAAGAGTGATTTACTTTCCAGCAGGTGTGATTTCAATCATGCAACTGCAGTCTGATTTCAATTCTGCAAGTGTGATTTCAATTATGCAAGTGTGGTGTGGTTTCATTTCAGCAAGTGTGATTTCAATTCTTCAAGTGTGCCTTCAATTATGCAAGTGTGGTGTGATTTCATTTTAGCAAGTGTGATTTCAATTTTGCAAGTGTGATTTCAATTTCAAGCAAGTGTGATTTCCTTTATGTAAGTGTGATTTCCTTTATGCAAGTGTGATTTCAATTTCTTTATGTCTGGTTTGATTTGGTTTGAATTGGATTAAGTTATTATGTTTTGTAATAAGTTTTAATTGCATTATATTAATCTAATTTGAAAGATAACCACTTGTATACCTCGTCAGTTTATGAAACCACAATTAAATCACCCAACAGCAGGGTGGGTTGGATGATCAGATACCCATGGGAGATTATTTCTGGGAGTGGCATTCCATGGGGGAGGATTTCAAAGCATCATTGTCCTTCAGAGATATCTGCCAGCTTAAGCAGAACGAGAGAGGTAGGAGAAGCGGGGTGTCCAGCACATAGAGTTCAGAGTTGCAGAGTACCATTGGGACGATGTATTTTCCCACGTATGATGGATCTAACCAGTGCACAGCTCGAGCTTGGGTGGACAATTTGGATACCTATTTCCACCTTAATCGGATAACAGAGTTGGAAGCCATCAAAATGGCTACCTTGCACTTGGAGGGAGAGGCACATGACTGGTGGTTTCATGGCTTGACCATGAAGGAGCATACTAGCTTGACCCCTTATGAGTACTTTACACGGATAATGGTGGAGCATTTTGATAGGAGGTACTTAGAGGCCCATTTCAGAGAGCTGACACAACTCGGGAATATTGGTCATCCAGAACAGCATATATCAGAGTTTTTTAGGGTCTCGGTCATGGTGCCAAATTTATCTGATGTCAGGAGGGTGTACACATTTGTAGAGGGCATTCCTGAGTCATTGTGTGGGCTGGTGAGATCCCATAGACCACTACTTTGCAAGAGGATGTGACTTGTGTTAGGGATTTTCAGGGGGAAATCCCCAAGACTCGAGCACCCATACCATCACGGTTCCCTACTCATAGAGGGGACATGACACGAGGCCCCCACCATAGCGAGTAGTCTAGGGGTGTGGACAGTTTTATGAGGATACCAGGAGATACCTTTGAAGGAGGAATTTATGCTTCACTTGTCGGGAGCCTTGGGCACCAGGCCATAGATGCACAGTGAGCAAGGCCTATTACATTGAGGCATTCTCTTATAGTGATCAGGAGTATGACATGGAGTTAGAGATAGGTGGGGGTGACAGTGAGATACATGCAGAGAGGGGACCACCACCACCACCACCACCTCGGAGAGAACCTTTTGCACCATCTCGAGGATTTCTAGCTTCTTTGCATGGGGTTCCCAAATCTTTGAACTTCAGGATCAGAGGCACAGTGAAGGGGCAGTGTGTCTCGGTTTTGGTAGACAGTGGGGCCACCCATAATTTCATTGATGTACAAATGGTTCAGAGGAAATGTATCACTACTGAGTATTTTGAAGGGTTTTTAGTTCTTGTGTCTGGGGATAGGACCATGTAGTGTACCCGATATGTCCTTGCTTTGACAGTGACCATAGAGAACTACTCAATGACAAATCATTTCTTCGTGGTGGATGTACCATACACTAATGTGGTGATAGGTGTCCAATGGCTATACTCCCTTGTGCGGGTCACTAGGATTGGAGGAAGTTGGAGATGGATTTCACGGGGACAAATGGAAAGTTAGTTGTTTTTCGAGGCATGCATTCATATCCTCCACAGATAGTTTAAGTGCACAAGATGGAGGTTGACTTGAGGCATGGAGACATAGAGAGTGCAGTGGAGTTAAGGATTTCAGAGACTGGGAGTCAGCCCAAGCCACCACAACCCAACATACAGGCCCTCTTAGAAAAGTATTTGGTAGTGTTTGGGGACATACCACCAAGGCAGCCACTTGATAGAGGATTTGAGCACACGATTGAGATAGAATTGAGGGTACAGGTTGTTATTACCACTCCATATAGACATTTCAAGGCCTATAGGGATGAGATTGAGCGATCCATTTAGGAGTTGTTGGCACTTGGGCACATTAGGCCTAGTTCTATCCCCTTCGCTTCATCAGTTTTTCTGGTGAAGAAGAAGGATGGGACATTGCGCATGTGAATATTTTACCGGGCACTCAACAAGAAGAACCTAAAGAATAAAGAACCGCTACCCCATTCCACACATCGATGAGCTAATTGATGAGCTTAAAGGATCCAAGTAATTCTCTAAGATAGACCTCTGTTTGGGGTACCACCAGATTAGAATGAAAGATTAGGACATCCCCAAGATGACCTTCTGATGCCACTATGGGAATTTTGAGTTATTTTCCATGCCCTTCGTGATGACCAACGCACATGCCACTTTCCAGTCCTATGTGAAACATGTGTTTCATGGGCAGTTGTGAAAATTTGTGTTGGTATTCTTCTTTTACCTTTTGATGTACAACAGGACCTGGGAGGAGCATCTACAAAACTTGGAGGTGGTGTTGAACATTTTAGAAGAGCAGTAGTTCTATGCCAAGTTTTCCAAATGCGAGTTTGGGTTGACAAATATGCTCTATTTGGGGCATATTATTAGAGAGGATGGCATGAGGGTGCATGAGTAGAATATTTGGGCCATCCCGAATTGGCCAGTACATCAAAATGTGACTGATTTGAGGGGATTTTCTGGGCATATTCACCTCTTATAGGAAGTTCATGAAGGGCTTCTCACAGTTGGAAACTCCCCACACAAATCTGACCAATAAGGGGGCCTTCGCATGGATAGATAGGGAAGAGTTAGCATTTGAGCACCTAAAGGAGGTGATGAGAAATTTTCTAGTATTAACACTCATCGATTTCACTTAGCCATTCACCTTGGCGTGTGATGCATCAAGTGAAGGATTTGGCACAGTTTTGTCATAGGAGGGCCATACTATCACTTTTGAGAGATAGAATCTCCTTCTGCATGAGAATCTGTATTATATTTATGACAAGGAGATGTTGGGAATTATGCATGAATTGGCCAAATTCCGAAAATACTTAGTGGGCAATATGTTTAGAGTGAAGACTGACCACAATAATATTTTCCATTTTCTGGGGTAGCAGGGCCTCAATGACAAGCATAGAAAGTGGTTCAGCAAGGTCCAAGCCTATGATTTTTATATTGATTATTTCAGGGGCAAACACAATGTAGTAGCAGATGCATTATCCAGGAGTCCCACGACACTTTAACTCATGAGCATATGCCATGATTGGAAGGCGCATTTTTTGGTAGAGTACTCCAAAGAATTGCGTGCGTGCAATATTTTATAGGGTACACTTGTTGATGAGCATTACAGGGTGATGGTTGACATCATCTACTATAATGTATGCATATTCTTAGTGTCGAGTTCACATTTTCGGGAGAGTATTCTCCATGCATCCCATGACTCCTCGTTGTTAGGACACTAGGCGTTCCTGAAAACGTACAGGATTATCATAGAGTGCTTCACATGGAAGGGCCTCAAGGGAGATGTGTTGAGGTATGTGTAGGAGTGTGAGGCTTATCAGAGTAACAAGGGAGATTTTACCCATCTGGCTGGTGTTGAGGTATAAAAGGTATCTTTTTAACACCTATTTATCTCACATTAATTATCAATCCAGGAATGACTTTTTGTTTCAAGAGTGTACTCTGTTTGAGACTGCAATTGCTAAGAGTAATGCTATGAAAGATGTAGTACAATGTTATAAATACAAGATTAAATGGATGCTTGAAAAAGAAATCTAATTAAAATAACATGAACTCAAATTCTCATAAAATCTATCTATTCACTCAACAACCATCAATCGAGGATACAATAGAAATAACTCATTCCTCTAAAAATTGATGCAATTGAAATCAAACTGAAACAAGACAATCAATCTGGGAACGTGGAAGCAATAACCAATATTCTCTACAGTTGACAGTCCTGCGTTAAAGCAATTAAGGAGAAATAGCAATTGAACTAAATTTTTTATTGTAAGTAAACTAAGAAATCTCTTCGAAAGAAAACTCTTTGCAATCTGTTAACTAATGAATTGGAAATGAACAGCACACTAAAATCAAACAGCAATGTAAATGAATAACCAACTGAAACTAGAAGAATCAAATAGAAAATATTAACTAATGAATCTAAACAGTAGATCTTTAACTTAATGAAATCAAACAACAATTCTATTAAATACCAAAACCTTGTCGATAGCAAACGCTGTTAAATAATAATCGACATGAACAGCAATCCAATGGAACAGCAATTAATTGGAACAGGACATCTAATGCTGAACAACAATGTTGTGTAAGGTTTAACAAGATGAATAATACAGGAATTAAAGTCCTTACTGAAACGGAACAGCAATGCGATTCATTAACATAATGAAATCAATCAATAATTCAACGGCAAACTAATTAACTTGCAAATGTAATGAGAACAACCACAAACTATCACAGGACAATAATTGAAAGGTAATGATACAACCAGCAGATTGATCCACCAGGGCATTATGCATGCCTTGGCCAAATTCCGACAATACTTAGTTGGCAACAGGTTTAGAGTGAAGCTGACCACAATAATATTTTCCATTTTCTGGGGTAGTAGGGCATCAATTACAGGCATAGGAAGTGGTTTCGCAAGGTCCAGGCCTATGATTTTTATATTGAGTATGTCAGGGGCAAACACAATGTAGTAGTGGATGCATTATCCAGGAGTCCCACGACACTTTCACTCATGAGCATATGCCATGATTGGAAGGCACAATTGTTGGTAGAGTACTCCAAAGATAAACGTGCATGCAATATTTTATAGGGTACACATGTTGATGAGCATTACAGGGTGATGGTTGGCATTATCTATTATAAGGGATGCATATTCTTAGTGCTCGGTTCAAAATTTCCGGAGATTATTCTCCATGCAACCCATGACTCTTCGTTGTTAGGACACTAGTGGTTCCTAAAAACGTACAGGATGATCAGAGAGCGCTTCACATGGAAGGGCCTCAAGGGAGATGTTTTGAGGTATGTGTAGGAGTGTGAGGCTTGTAAGAGTAACAAGGGAGAGTTTACCCATCTGGCTGAGTTTTTTCAGCCACTTTTGATTCATGAGGGGAAATGGGAAAGTATCTCTAAGGATTTTATCACAAGGCTAGCCATGGTGCAAGGTAGAGACTGTATATAGGTGGTGGTGGATCAATTGACCAAATATGCACATTTATTTGTTATTCCATCCCAGTATTTTAGTCGGCAAGTTGCGAAGGTATTTTTCATAGAGGTCTTTCGTTTGCATGGTCTTCCCGAGACCATAGTCAGTGACAAGGACAACCGCTTCATGGGAGAATTTTGGTAGGATATTTTCATATTAGTGGGCACTGAGCTCACCCCCAGCACCAAATACCACCCATAGATTGACGACCAAAATAAGATAGTCAACAAATGTCTAGAGGTCTATCTATGGATCTATGTGACAGGGAAAAAAGGAGCATGGATCTGGTAGTTGCATTTAGGAGAGTATTGCTACAACACCACCTATCACATGTCCACCGGTATGTCACCTTTCTATGCTTTGTATGGATATGATGCTTTATCTTTTGCTGACATTATTTTTGGAGACAGTCCGGCCCCAAAGGCCAAATATTGGATCCAAGAGAGCTAAGATATCCTTAAGGCTCTCAAGGACAACCTAATAAAAACTATTAATCAACAAAAATTGTGCGCATAAAGGCACAGGATCGAGAGGAAGTTTGAGAAGGGGGACTTGGTCTTCCTGCAACAACATCCATATAAATAGTCCACACTAAAATAGAAGGGTGCCGAAAATATACAACCCTTTTTCTATGGGCCATACTGGGTGATTAGGAGAGTTGGAGAGATGGCCTATAAGCTGGAGCTTCCTCCTGGAAGCAATATCTACAATGTTTTCCATGTCTCATGCCTCAAAACGGTGTTGGGACAGCAGGAGACAGCAGCCAGGGAGTTACCTTCGTTGGAAGATGAGGGAAATATAGTGTTATAGTCTGAGGTCATTTTGGATACTAGAGAAAGGAGGTTGAGGGCGAGAACCATCAGGGAATACTTGGTTCATTGGAGGAACTTACCCGATGAGGATGCCACTTTGGAGGGTGAGCACATACTACAACATCCAGCAATACAGTTGCTTGGGGACAAGCAACATTTGGGAGGGGAGGACAGTAATATTGCTTCCTAGATTAATTTCCCTGAATTTAATTTCACAATTTTGGCATTTTTTACTATTATAGGGGCCCGCAAAATTTTTGGGTTCAGACTTAGGAGATGGAGGCCAAAATCATTTTTTTAGTGGAATGTGGGAGCCACACCCTCATGAAATATGCACTCCTTTGGAGGAAAAATAGAATTGCTAAGGTGGGATGTCGAAAGGATTTATGGAGGGTCCCACATGACAAGTCGAGTCATAATTATAAATAGAAGGGGTCTAGCAGCTATTGGGGTAATTTTTCAAACTAACAATTCTCTTGTCGCTCAAGTTGTTTAGATGAGTCACAATGTTGTTTAGCACAAAGCTTTCCAAGGGGAGAGATCGCCCTTCTTTCACTAGACTTCGAGTGCCACATTAGGAAGGTAAGATGTTTGCTACATTGGAGGGAAATTTGTGGAGTTCAGGGTGCATCGTACAACCATTTCCCTTAGTCAATTCATTCTCTAGGAGGACGCAGTAGAGGATCATGTGCCACTCATTTCAGCTATTTTTGGTAGGTGTTTTCTAAGATAAATTTTTCATAGCTGATCCAGTGGAAGACAAAACCTTGTGAGGAGTTTTGGGGCCAAATATTTTTGCCTTGAGGCAAGTTGAATTTCTCTTACCCAAGGCTTGCGCAAGAGCCAAATTCTGGGTACACGTGGGAAGTTGAGGAAAGGAATTGGGGAGTTAGGTTGTGTCCAGAATCAGAGGAAGTCATATAGGAGTAAAGTAACAATTTTTGGAGTGATCGGAGGGTTGTTACAGTGAATTTCCAGATAGGCTATATTTTCCATCCAGTTGACAAGGACAAGTATTTGGGGGTCGATTTTCAGAGGTCAAAACTAGACCAAACCCTTTCTGGGTTTCGGTGGTTTTATTGAGAGGATACCAGGGCTAATTTTGTAGAATTTTCTAAGCACTTGAGGTGGGGTTTTCAATAGTTTCTTTCCAGCAGACAGTATATTTTCTCCAAGGCAGCGCAATGCATATTTGGGGCATCTCATTCTCTCATCTAGGCATTGTATTTTCCAACCTAGGGCTTGTCTAGCTTGTCATTGAGGCAAGCCCAGGCGCACTCCTTTAATACCTCATTGTATTATTTCTCCATATATATAATAAAATGGCTCAGGCAGATAATTTTTTTGGAGATTTCATGCGTGTTTACTTATATTTCTGAATTTTGTGTATGCATGTCATTTTTGCATTGTTTATAATTGTTTTTCATAATTGGGAACATTACACATTGCATAGGTTTTATTGTGCTACTGGAATTGGCCTTCTTTATTTTTTTTGTAAAAACTTTCTCGCCTTTACTTATAGTTTCAATTTTATATGTAAATGTGATGTGAGGTAACAATTATGCAATATCTTAATCGGCACACTGCACGGACATGTTCCTTTCCGTATTGTGGTTTTATTTGAAATGTTTGGATATGGACATTGAACAAGATATTTTTGGTACATCTACAAAATGTGTATACATGCATAGGAATGGGGGGATCCTTTTCTGTGGTGGTCATGTTAATAGATATATATGTGGGAATATATGAACATCTATATGTAACAACTTTTTACTATGATATAAAGTTGAGTTTTTTTCTTCTAAAAAATAAAAATAAAAATTGTCTTAGGCTAATATTTCAAAAGAGCTATACTTTCAACCTTAAAAAAATTACTCTTGATAATGACATTTTGATTTAGGTGTTGATTTTTAAGGTTCTTATTAGTCATGATATTTGGTTTATAATAAAATAGTTTTAAAATGTTGAAATTTTAAGGTTTTTTTACTCGTAATATTTTGTTTTAATTCCATTGTTGAAAATGTTGAATTTTAAGGTTTTTTGGAGTCATGTTATTTGATCTTTAGCGGCATGTTTGAAAATTGTCGGAATATAATGATTTTTTGTAATTATGATTTTGGTTTTTAATGCTATAGCTCACAAATGTTGACATTTTAACTCTTAACAAAAGGGTGATGCAACATCACCACTTTTATTTTCTTTTTTAAGTCGAAATTTTTTCATTACTCAAAAGATAAGTACATAAAGATCAAAATGCATGTGTTCTCACCCTGACCAGGTTTGTTGACCAATATTATCACCATACTATAGACAAAAATAAAAATACCCAATTGAGAGGTCCATAGCCTGATAGACCTTACACACCGAAATACAAAAATAACTAGAAAGACGCCTGTTACAATGGTCAATAATCATAAGTGATAAAAGCATGATTGTCTGACCCCATTCCTAGAGGTGGAGGTGGACAGTATAAACAACAAACATGTTGCTCAAAGAGAGCAAGCCATGTTTCTAACTTCTCAAGCTTCTCTACCAACATATTTTGACAACACCAAACAACCACAATTCTCTCACGAACATGGCATTGAAAGTAATGTAGTTGATTAAGCATGGCCAAAAATACCTCGTGTTCTTCCCTCCTAACATTATCATGAGACTCCAATGTGTCTAGGATTGATTGGAGCATGTCATGTTGAGTTGAAGTCCACATGTTCTGAACAATAGCTACATGCCCATCCGACCTCGCTTTTACCATCCTGCTACTCTGACCCCGTGAACTCGGGCCTTGTCCACACCCTATACCCCTACTCATGTTGTATGACCTATGACTGTCCTATGTCAGGATTCTGCCACCCTTGTCACCCAAGGAAATGGCCAATGTTCTGCTCCCACAACATACTCTATGGCCTCCATGAGCTTTTCCTCGCATATTACCTACACCAATACTATTGTTATCAACACTGACACCCCAAGCTTCATCTAGCTCGCTCATCCCCTCTCTGAGCCTGGACGATTCCGCCTTCACCAACAAAGGATCTCACGAGGTTCGTGTAGTTGCTTTCATCCTTAAAGCCTAGTGAAAAACTAAATGCCCGTGACAGACCCAATTCATCACCACGTCCACCAAGATGAACCTTGAACCACTTCACTAGCAACAATAGACCCTACCAGCTAGTCGCTTCCCACCAGAGTCCCTGCACTCCACAACACAAATAGGAAGAGTGAAATAACCCAAAACCACAGATCTCCACTACCCAAATTCACCACAAACCTATCACAAACCCAAGCCAATACTACAAAATTTCCCCACCTGAAGAATCTAGAGGAAAACCTCCCAACTGAATACAAGAAAGTCCAAACACCCATTCTCCAAGGAACCCATCTAATGCCAGAGCCACTGGGCTTCCCCGTAAGGAAATATTTGTCCTACATCCCAATAAATGAAAAACCATTCAATGTAGATCACGAAGAACCAAAATATGGCTTGCACTAGAGGCTCATTCCAAGCACTACCAGCGTTGCCAGAAACCTGAGCACCTTTGTCACAAGCGTTGACCACCTTACACTGGGAACCAAAGCACCACCACTCGAAATACCCACAGAAGAATCTAACCAAACCAAAGACACCTTCAACTGACACCAATCACTTCTCCAACCAGCACACCCTCCGACCAAACAAGGAAAAATAATGCTTCACCTAGAATGGCAAGGGGAGAGTTGTTACCTTACTATCCCCACAGAAGGAGTGATGACGAAATTTCCTCCACCAATCCCACACGACTCGATGAAATGGAAACTTAGTTATTTTTTCATTCTGTAGAGAGCTTTATACCAGCTAAACTACCACAAACTCAATGCATCTTGATTCTTACCACCCCACCACAGACTCTGTGAATCCTCGAGATTGTCCAACCCCCTCCCATGCAGGTGAGGGATGATTTTTCACATGCTCTGAGGCAGTGTCATTAACCAAAGCATAATGGGAGGGTAGATTACTTTCCCTCCACCCATGCCACATGTCGTCATTCCTCGCAGCGTGGAAAAACATAAAACTAGGTTCGTGGCTAAAGGGTATGCTTAGAAGGAGGGGATAGACTATGAAGAAAACTTCGTTCTAGTAGCCAGATATACTTTTATTAGATCTATGATATCCCTTGCAGCACAGATGGGGTGGGAGATTCACAGGATGGATGTCAAGACTGCGTTCTTGAATGGGGTGATAGAAGAAGAAGTATATATCGAACAACCAAAGGGATTTGAGACACATGAGCAGAAGACTCGTGTATGTAGGCTTAAGAAAGCTTTGTATGGACTTAAGAAAGCACCTAGAGATTGGTACGGTCGAATTAATGGTTACTTGCAGAAGATGGGATTCATCAAGAGTGATGCAAATCCTAATCTCTACTATCTGACAATAGGGAATGAACCTATGATATTATTATTGTATGTGGATGGCCTATTGTTACACTAAAATCTGTCATCCTGACATTTTACCATGAGTATGAGCTCATTATTACTCATACTTCCTCCTTTTGCAAGTCTAACATACCAGCTCCTCATGTCAAGCTTCAAAATCAGAGAAAAGTCCCTAAAATCCCCTAAGAATTGGTATCGCACTTTCTCTATACATTCCCTGCGGTCCCGCACCTAAAGTTCAGACTGCCTGCGGAACCATACCGCACGTTCTTTGTGTAATGGGTGCAGACCTCTGTAAAATATAAAAATGCGAGAAAGTAAAGATAAAAAGTGAGTTTCAGATGAATTCTAGAAGATTCTGGATGGGAATTTTTGGGAATGGATACGCTTTGAGAAGGTTCATGCATCCCTCACTTGATGGAGCTAACCCCTTGATGTAAGGAGCTTATCCCTTTGAAGGAGGATTCTATCCCTTCATATTTGGAACAAGAAACCTCCTCTTTTCCACTATAAAAAGAGGCCTTGGGTAGCCTCAAAGGGAGTTCAAGCTTAAGAGATTTGAAGTTAAATGTTGTTGAGATTCAGTATCAAATAACTAAGACTTTATGTGAGGTTAAATCACTCTTTCTGTGAGGTTCAATCACTCATCTCTAGTTGTCTTAGTTCAAAGAGTGCAATGCTTGTCAAACTAGAAGAGATTCCTGCTTCGGACCCCGGGAGGACCTGCACAACATCAAGGCACAGGTTGTAAAGGTTTTCTATATTTGAAGTTAATACAAATATACTCATTTCTCTCATTAAACTGTCTTTTCATGGTTTATTTCATAAATTCCTTGATCATTATGATAAGTATGATTTATAATAATGTCTATACAGGTGCTGCTTAATCTTTTTGCTTGTTTGTGACTGCAGATTCACAAGGAATGTTCTTTCAGTGCACGAGAAGGACTTCAACGAAATCAAGCAAGCGTTGGACATAAGGTAGGCCTTACACCTATATAGTGTTTTTATGAATCGTATATGCTTAGAGAGAGATTAGTATAATTGGTTGTTTGTTGCTAGTTACCTTTTGTACTAGAGAGATCGGTCTTGTCCGCAAGACGGATTAATCTACACAACACCTATTCATGGTAGTTTCATCTAGGTTCATGAAGGATTGCAAGGAGAACCTAGCTGTAGAATTCGACATGAAGGATATGGTACTGATGGATTATTTTCTGGGGTTGGAATTTTGGCAGCAAAAGGGTGAAATCTTCCTTGGTCAAGGCAGATATGGTATAGAAATTCTTAAGAGGTTCAGGATTTAGGATTCTAGACCCATGGCTACTCCAATGATCACCAAATGGAAGAAGATTAAGGTGTCCAAATATTATGAGGTTGATCCTACCTTGTACAGGCAACTCATATGGTATGTTATCCAAGATAACACTTAGGCTTGTCTTTGAGTCATTTGGTTTAGTTAATTAGGGTTTTCAAATTTTTTTTAAAGAATCACATGTATTTAGGTATTTTTAGTCTTTTATTCATTTTTTAGGGTCATTATGAATTTAGTAGGGGTCATCATAAATGGGAAAATAAAAAATTATATGTCCCTTGAGCTTATCCAGTCATTGGACAGTTTAGCCAACTTTCACAGCAACTCTAGTTTAAAAAGTTCAGGGTTTGCTACGAAAGTTCCTAACACTTCCATAGCAAATTTTCCTTCCCCGGCATTAATCCCGCTACGGAAATATATTTTTTTGTCAATGGTAGGGAAACGATACGAAAATTTCAAAATGGTTATGGTCAGAGGTTTTTTAGTCATGATTACATATTTTTGTCCTTATCTACCTTTCCCAAAACACGTAGTTGCATACCCATTTCATTTTATTTCCACTTTTGAATAGCTTTTCTATCACAAGATTGGCCTCATCTCCATATGAGCTATTTTTTTGTCTATAGTTTCATCACTGTTGTCTTGTGGGTTGGTTGGACGTCTTTAGGAAAAAAAAAATTTGAGTGTCATAGTTGGTCTAGTTGTCCTTAAGATATTTGCGGGTGTCAGGAAGCCTCTCACTGTGTGTTGAAGCCATGGAAGCTCGAAGGAAGTAGTATAAAGGAGGGTCGGTGGTGAGGTAGGAGCCCATGGATATGAAATTGCTTGAAGAAGACCCTACATTCACCCAAGCATTTTTCGGCATGGGGTGTCTTCATTTCTATCAGAAGCTACAGGGATTTCATGGGAAAATTGCTAAAAAAAATTCCATCAACTTTACAGGGATAGGGTCTAAAGTGGGCATGTTAAATTTTGCAGTGTCCCCTGACACCATTTCCCAAGCTACAGAAATCCCCAAGTCAAGAGAATTGTGGTTCAAGGTGCAAAATTTCAAGCTGCAGAATTGTGATGAGTTCTTGAAGGAAGAGCACAAAGGCATTGATATGGCTATAGGCATTCCTAGAACTTGCCTTAAAGACTATTTTTCAAAATTCCTTTTGGTAATCCAATAGTGCTTCACTTGTGAGGGTAGATTCCACTTGGTCTATCAATACCATTTCAAATTTTTGGTGCACTTCACAGGTAAAAAACCCTTAGATATTCCTTTTTATTTATTTAGAAGCTTGGGAAAGATGGATGACAAGGTTTGGGCCAAGCCTGATGCCAGTAGCACTTCATTTTTTCATCATGGTCTTATTAAGTTGCTGGTGGTTGAAGAGTTCAATAGGATGAAGAGATATTGGCCGACATATTTATTTTTAATTGGCTATGAAGTGGATGTTGCCACCCCTAAGAGAACTCCAAAGTCCCAACCTATAACCCAAGGGGAGGAGAAGTAGTCTGAGACACAGTTTGTAGCTGAGCTTAAAATAGAGACAGAACATATGTTAGACCTTGAAGGGGAACTTTAAGCTGAACATGTAAAAGATCTTGTTGTAGCAAAAAAAATTTCTACAAGCACCAAGATAAAAACTTATACAAGAAGGATGACTATAAGCCAAAGCAAAGGGAAGGGTAAATTGTAAAATATCCTGGAAGCTATTGACATTGAAGAAAGCCCCATTGTGCAGCTTGTAGAGATCAAAGAGACAGAAACCAAAAAGAAGATAAAAAGAGCCAAGAAACTGGATTTTACTCAAGAAGCTTCGGGTTTATTTTTAAGCCCAGAAATCCTATCACAAGATCACATCAACTAAAAGAAAATATGCCTAATCTTCCCTTAGAAGAAGATACGCCTCCAGAAAAGGTAGAACTAGTGAAAAAAGGGAAAGGTAAGGGACCTGTACAAGAAAAAGTGAAGTGGAAATGTTGCAAGAACAGCTGAGAGATGCTAGGAATGAGGTAGTAGAATCAAAATTCCCTTTTGAAGAATTGAAGGAAGACATATCAAAGAAACTTGACTTCTATAAAAAAGTTGCAAATGAATTTGGAAGAATGATAAAAATAAAATTACCTTTACATATAATAATGAAGCATATCTACAAGAGGAACATATGGTTACAAGCAGATAGGAGACGGTTTCAGGAACAAGTCAGTTCCTTAGAGACTCAAACTGAAATGATTAAGGTGGAGCTTGCAAAAATAAATCTCAAAATCATTATTGAGGTTGATGGCACTCCATGAACATGGTAATATCATAAATTTTTTCTTGTGCTATGGAAAATAGATATTTTTAGTAATATACAAGCTTGTATAGGTTACTAGAAGTGTTTTGGAGGTAAAAAATATTGAAAAGTAAAAATCTCAGAAAACTAGGCAGTTTCATAGCAACTCTCCATATTAAAGGAGAAAATTTGCTATGAGTTTTTTGAAGCTTTCAATCGATAAAAAGACAATTTTAAATCTCAGAAAGGGAAGTGTTCTAAGAATTTTTTTAGCTTATAAACGTCATAGAAGACCATAGAACAGTCAGAAGAATTAGATAACTCGTAGGAGAGTGTTTTTGGCATTTTCTACTAAAATTTGCAACCAAATTTCTTATACTCTATTTTTTTAGTGTAGTGAAGATTTGATGAATTTTGGGCAATCAAACAGTAAATAAATTGATAAAAAATATGTCAAATATGTCCACATCAGCAACCTATGAAATCTAACTTTTCAAGGAAAAAATGCAGGAGGTCAACCTCCACGTGGCAGCCAACACATCATGCCAACTTATCATGACAGCTCATACCTTTTCATATTCCAGTTCATCAACCATCCAGCATATCAGCATTTATATTCGATGAGTATCATTAGAAAATTCGGTTAAAGCTCTTAAATGGTGATGGAATCCTTTTCGTATACAAACTCTGCAAAACAAAAAATATCCTTAAAAATTCTATATGTTTTGTAATTCAATTTGAACTAGGTCTCTTAGCTAAAGCATCGATTCTAGCCCAGGTGGAAGACTATAGTAAAAGAGGCCTCACTTATCACTCTCCCCAACTTCCTAAGGCTAACAGTAGGATTGGAGAAAGGTAACCACAGACCAAAATTTAGGTCAGGTAGCTAGCCCTACCCGGACCAGAGAGGGCTATCTCTTTGTCACTTTAAACAATCAAATGAGTGGTTGAGTATCATAAGATTTTAGGCTAGATATGTAAGATTAAATGAGTAAATTTTGTTTGATATTTTGAATTCTGAATAGGAAAGTCAGTAAATGAACTGTAAATGATATTTTTAGGTTTGAACTTCAAGTGAACCTGTAGAGAGTGTGTGAGGTAAGATAGGTATTTTGGAAACATATTAATCAGTTGTTGAGTATAGGATGAATATGGAGTAGAGTTTGAATGAGCAATGTGTTAAACCCTTAGTTAAACTAAGAGGGGGGGTGAATCAATTTATTGCATTCATGGTCTTGTAAAACTTTCTTTTACACTTATTTACACCTTCATTTCATGATCAACTTAATGTATAATGGAACAGCAATTTTAATAAGTGAGCAGCAAGTATTAAGCAGATTAAATACATAATATAAACACATAAGCATCATACGCATAGAAAACAGATATAAGTGGAAACCCATAACATATAAAACCACATCTTATTGTTAGTGTGATGCAAAGGCAAGCTCCATCTCCCTCTCACCACTGATTATTTGTAGGCTCCAACCTACAAGAGGCTACTACCTCAATTCTACAAGCTACAACTTTCAAGGAAACTCCAACTCCCATATATTTTCTGCAGGCTACAACCCATAGGAGGCTCCTACCTCAGCCAGCTACAACTGGACATCTATCAAGCTACAACTTGAAACGGAAGCACCAAATCCCATGTATTTTCTGTAGGCTACAACCCATAGGAGGCTCCTACCTCAACCAGCTACAACTGGACATCTATCAAGCTAAAACTTGATATGGAAGCACCAACTTCCTCACTCTACAATAAAATCACATGCTGATTTACCTGGATATCAACTCTATTTTTCTCGTTCTTCACTGTTGTCCTTCCAGCCTTTATATCTGCTTTAAATCATCTATGGATCTTCACGTCTTCTTTATCTGCTCCTTCTTCTTCTTCCACTCTCTAACTTTTCAAGCATGTTACAATAACATCATTTATAGAGATCACCTCATAGATTTTTTCAATCCATATGGGAGTATGAAATGAATAGGTATGACTCTTTGCCTTCCACCTTCTCATTTTCTCGCTCAGTACATTGAGGATGTCACAGTACTATGTACTCGTTTCAGTATTACATTGGAGTTTTTCTTTGCCTACCGAATACTTGCCTTTGCATCACAAAAAATATAAAATTAAATAATAAATTTATAGTTACAATCAGTTATTTATTCAGCCCTTTCAGTTTCTTAGCTTTTCCGAGTGTTCATCCTCTTTTTCTTGTTGTCCTTTTGTCTTTTCTGTTTATGCTGTTATATTCCAACTTTGCTGCATAACTACCATTTTCCTTTGTTTTCTGAGTCTTTTTATTCCATGTTCAGCCTTTTCGTTTACCCTACTACCATAACATTGTTCAGCACGAGCTCCTGGTCCTTTTTTATGTGCTCATGTCTTTCCTTTGTGACCTAACGGATATGGCACACATAAAACTCCCTTTTAACTCAGCGGAGTATTACAATTCCGAGTTTTATCAAAAAATTGATCAAACATCACATAATTATAACATACATATGTTTAACAATAAAACATCGTGTATATACATGGAACAAGGCATATAGGGTCCCACAGTACCTTGAACCAATCACAATACATCGCAAATACTTGCCCACAACTTTTAATGTTTATAACTTAAACATATCTCCTGTCGTGTGCAATATGCGATTGCATTGCATCGCATCCAACTTACCTTATCATGCAAACCTTAACCATAAAACCATAAACTCTGCGATGTTCGCTAATGCGCAGTGTCGACACTATTGGAAAAATACTGAGAGGGTGAGGTGAATCAGTATTTAGAGCTGACTGACAATTTTTTGGTTTTCCTTTCTCTTAGAACCATATGTTACATTACTGCATCCAACTTGTATGTCCAGAGATCTTATTATGTCTTTACTTAGATCATTGCATAATTTATTCATCAAATAAGCAGTAAGCATGAACAGAAATAACAGAAAAAACCATCAAACATAAGCAACACATATGAACACCAGGATTTAAGGTGGAAACCCAATTCGGGAGAAAACCACCGCTGCTGTTATCTCAGTCTTCAATATTTATTATAAAGAAAACTTCTTACAATTTTATGCTGGTGCAGACTCGTACCAGCACGCAGGCACCCACCTGCAGAAAGCTAAAACCTTCTCTCATTTACCAGCCTCTCCTGGAAGGGAGCTACAAGCCTCTGCTCTTGTTTACCAGCTACCACTGGAAGGGATCTACAACCCCCTCACTGAAGGCTTCGACCCTCAAATCTACTACGGACCACGTTTCATTCACTTCCACACAACATACCTTGTAGGCCACTAGATTTATTTATTTTGTCCAGAGGTGCATCCTTAATTCAGATCTCTCAGCAATATGTTACCCATTCCATACAGATATACTTCAGAGTGAAGTATTCATTTGCAACCCTTACTCATGCATACGTTCTTCATGATTTCGTCAGTCGATTAAACCAAGAATTAATCATCATATGATCTAGAGATCTTGATCAATCATCATATTCACAGGTGCACCATAGATTCAGATATATCAGAGTTTATTCATACAAATATCTCTAAAAGATATTCGTTTATTATCAACCCTTTCGCATGCACACACAGTTCTTCATGATTCTCATCACCTTATATAGTTTTCGCCTTTATTAAAACCTTGGGTCAAAACCATTCAATTGCTAATGGTATTCCTGGACGGGGTCAAAATAGATAACCAACGGGGTTTCCATAACTCACACTATTCTATTGATCTTGGTAATTGATTTAATACTTTTGAACTTAACTTTAGGATTAAGGTTAACCCTTCGCATTTTAACGCTTCCAAACAATATGATAAACCTTTGACCCTGGGCCCACAAATATAGTCAATATCCAATCAAATACGTGCATGGTACCAGAGGTAAACTTCGCGCAAGTCCAGCGTCCGATCACCGTTCGATAGCAAGCTTCCATATCAACGACATATATGCATATCGCTCGACCTCTGATGCCGAACGTTAACATGCGATGGCCTGCCATACTTTGGTTATTCTTCTTGCACCTTCCTCATACGACCATCGTCCGATGGCTTCTCTCTAGATCAACAGTGCACAACAATATCGCTGGGCGTCCTGGGTCGAACTATAACACACAGTGACAAGCGGTTTTTCGTGGGTCCTCCTTGCCACATGTCAAGTGATTTATGGAATCGCTCCCAACTCCTCAAATACCACTCACTCCGCATAGGTGGTGCGATGAAAACCATAAACCGCCTTTACTGTTCACTCGGTCATGGTTCCGCTCTTCCACACAGGGTTCCATCACCCTTTCAATGTATTATTATAATTAAGTTGTGCTTTAAGGTTTTTCCTTTTATTACAATTCCATTGCTAAGTTTAACGCTTTGTTCACAATTTCGTTTGAGTCTTTAAACATACATTCTTTACACCGGTTGCTGCCTTCCGACCTCGACACAACACAATGTCGCTCTGTCTTCAATTCTGTTATGATATATATAATATATCAACCTTCCATTGCATGTTCGGAGTTCTATCCTATCATAGATCTGCTTCTAATTGCACATTCAAGTTCTTGATTCCGCAAGCTGATCACTATACTATGGTCCATCACAATTATAATCTTCTCTACATTCATCATATCTCTGCAACCATTAATTCCTTCAATGGATTTCTTACTTATCACAGATTACCATTCACTTATTCCTTACTATTCGATGACCTTTTTCTCCTACTCTGTCTCTGGACAATTCTTCTTCAATTATGCATTCTACTTCTATTCACTGTCTCTGCGTTGTCTACTGCCTTAGTTCCTTATCTGCCTTGCTTCCTCTCTACTTCTTTGCTCTTTCTGCTGGTCTCTTTGCTGCCTCTGCTATCTCTCTGTTACTATCTCTGCTTCTTGTTTAATGCTGCTCCTTTCTTCTCTGTTTGCGTTGTTGTTGTTCAGATGATCCTTCTTTGCTACTTCCTTTGCCATCAATGACAACATTTCCAACAATCTCCCCCTTTAGCATTGATGGCATTACTCTTCCTCTGATGGTCTTATAGAAGCCCTTTGTTGCTTTTCCTCCCCCTTTGACATCAATGGCAAAGAGTTTGATCAAGATCCTTTGAACCAACAATGCCATGCTCCCCCTGAGATCATGTTGCATCTTCAAACATAATATGACCAACAATTCTTCCTTTTCATATGACCAATGCTCCCCCTTAGCCTGTGCATTAAGAGATGCCTAACAACACCTCAAAACCAATCTAATCTTTTGTATTTAAGTAGACCTGATCCTCTGCATGGCAGAGACTACTCCCAGTTTCTGTCTGAGATATTCGAACGCTTCCCTGGTAGAGGTTTGGTAAATCTATTAGCAACTTGTTCTTTGGAGGAAAAATACTCCAATTTCACTTTTTGTTCAAGCACTTGTTCATGTAAGAAGTGATATTTGATGGGAATGTGCTTGGTCTTGGAATTCATAATAGGATTCTTTGAGATACTGATGGCACTTGTATTATCACACATAATGGAGATAGGAGGTGAACATTTGATTTGAAAATCTTGTAAGGTTTGCTTCATCCAAAGAAGTTGAGTGCAACATGATGCGGCAGCCACATATTCTGCTTCTACTATGGATAAGGCAATAGAGCTTTGCTTCTTGCTAAACCAAGATACTAACCAAGGCCCCATATAGAATGCACCACCACTAGTGCTTTTCCGATCATCAACACTTCCAGCCCAATCTGCATCAGTGTCTGCATGAAGAGTAAGATTGGCATTCTTTGGATACCATAGTCCAAAGTCTTGAGTTCCTTGTAGATATTTGAATATTCTTTTCACAGCTCGAAGATGAGACTCTTTTGGATTAGCTTGGAATCGTCCAACAATCCCAACTGCATGATTGATGTCTGGTCTTGTCCCAGTGAGATAAAGTAGACTTCCTATCATAGATCTGTATTCTGGTTGATTCACCGTGGGGGAATCATCATTAGAACTGAGATTACATTCGGTTATCATTAGTGTACTTACAGGTTTGCAATCTTCCATGCCATACTTCTTCAGGATTTGCTTGAGGTATTTTTCTTGTGATAAGAATATGCCATCTGTTGCTTGTTGCACTTGCAAGCCAAGAAAGAATGTTAGTTCCCCAAGTAAAGACATTTCAAATTCTTGCTGCATATCAGAAGAAAATTTTTGACTCATAGACTCTTCATTACTTCCAAAAATGATATCATCAACATATACAACCACAATCAATAGTTTTTCATTTTCAGTTTTTGTGTATAAGTTGCTATTAGCAGACCCTTTTGAAAATCCTTGTTGATGAAGATATTTGTCAAGACGATAGTACCATGCCCATGGAGCTTGTTTGAGACCATATAGAGCCTTTTTAAGTCTACAAACAAGTTTTTCATCATTTCCCAAAATGAATCCTTTTGGTTGTTCTATATAAACTTCTTCTTCTAGATCACCATTGAGAAAAGCAGATTTAACATCCATTTGATAAACTTTGATTTGTTGGAAGCTTGAAAAAGCAAGAAACATTCTTATGGCTTCAAGTTTGGCTACAGGAGCAAAGGTTTCTTCAAATTCTATACCTTCTTGTTGAGCATACCCCTTGCAAACAAGTCTAGCTTTATTTCTTATAACATCCCCATTCTCATTTAACTTGTTTTTTAATATCCATTTAGTTCTAATGACATTTTTGTCATGAGGTCTTGGTACTAATTCCTAAGTGTGATTCTTTTCAATTTGATCAAGCTCTTCATTCATGGCTTGAATCCAACATTCATCTTTGCTAGCTTGACTGACATTGTGAGGTTCAATAGTGGACAGAAATGCCAGATTGCTAGAAGATCCCACAAGAGTCCTTCGTGTTTGTACACCTGATCCCTTTTCTCCCAAAATTTGAGATTCTAGATGATTCTTTTGAACATATCTGGATGGAGCCTTTTCAGACAAATCATCTTCGGGTTCTTCACTGGGTTCACTGTTTGTATCATTACTATTTGATGTAGAAGGATATATGTCATCATCATCATCTTCGTTTGTTGTTTGTTTTTCTTCTTTTCGAGCTGCTGGAGACTCATCAATAACAACATCTATACATTCAACAATCTTCCGAAGTCTTTTATTGTAACATTTATATGCCCTACTCCTAGAGGAGTAACCAAGAAATATTCCTTCATCTGCTCTAGGTTCAAACTTGCCAAGTTTTTCATCATTATTTTTGATAAAACATTTGCTTCCAAAAATTCTAAAATGCTTTACAGTGGGAGAATTACCATACCAGAGTTCATATGGAGTTTTATCACTGTTTACACGAACATGTGTCTTGTTAAGAATATTTTTTGCTGTATGTGCTGCTTCTCCCCAAAATGTGTCAGGTGTTCCGGAATCATCAAGCATAGCTCTAGCCATTTGTTTAACTGTTCGGTTCATTCTTTCTACAACGCCATTCTATTGTGGAGTGCCAGCTACAGAAAACTGTCTTTTTATTCCATGTTGTTCACAAAATTCAAGGAATTCATTGGATGTATATTCTCCTCCTTGATCAGATCTAAGACACTTGATTTTTAGATCTAATTCATTTTCAACCAGTGCTTTGAAGATCTGAAATTTCTCAAATGCTTCATCTTTGTGTTTAATCAACCCAATCCAACACATTCTAGAGAAATCATCAATGAATAAGATATAGTATTCTTCACCACGTGGTGACTTTTTCCTCATAGGTCCACATATGTCAGTATGAATGAGTTCAAGAGGCTTACTTGATGATCCTTCCTTGGCATTAAATTGTACTCTGGTTTGCTTACCGAATTGGCAAGATTTGCATATGATATTTTGAGGTAGAGGAATATTGGGAAGATCATGAACAGCTCTAAGTCTGCTTGATTTGTTGATTTGAGAGAAGCTCAGATGCCCCAACCTTCTATGCCATAGCCAGTTTTCTCAAGATTTACTCAAGTAACATTTTTCTTTGCAGTTCTTCAATACATACAGGTTGCTTGGAGTTCTTTTTCCTTTTATAATTGCTTTACCTGTATCAAGATCACGTACCACACATTCTTTTGAACTAAATACAACTTCAGTTCCTTGATCACACATTTGACTTACACTTAACAAATTATGCTTTAATCCATCCACATACATAACTTCATTAGCTTTCACCTTTTCTTTTAGAAAAATAGACCCTTTTCCCTTAATGACCGCAGGAGTATCATTTCCAAATGTGACATTCTTTTCTTTTTCTAAATCACTATATGCTAGAAGTTTGTTTTTCTCACCTATCATGTGTCTTGAGCATCCACTATCAATGTACCATTGGTTTTCTTCATCTTCTGAAAATAATGCTATGCCACAATTTTCAACCTGTAATTCCTTATTTTTCAATACTTTGGAGCTTGAAGGAACATGTTCTTTTGGCTGAACTTTTCTCCTGCATTCAAATTCTTCATGGCCAAAGTTATTGCAATAAGCACATTCAACTTCATTTTGAAGAGGAGAAAAGTTGTTATAAGTATTATTCTTTGTTTCAAAATCAATCCTTTTCTTTCTTGCTTCTCTTGTCATGATGGTTTTATATGCAACACATTGAACAGCTTTATGACCAAAATTGTGACATGAGAAACATTGTCCATTGAAGAAGAAATTTATGCGATCATGAAATCTTCTACTTGAATTTACCTGTTGATTGGTGTTTCTTTGAAAGATATTCCTGTTAGTGTTCTTTGAATTGAGATGATCATGCTTTACCTGTAAATATTCTTTATTCCCTTGATGAGTGGCAGAATGTTGTATACTAGCTGTAGCTGCTTTTAGATAATTTGGTGCTGAAGCTTGAGAAGATTCTCTGATATATCCAAGACCTGTCTTTATAAGAGGAGAACGTTGTACCTTGATAATCTCATCTAAGGTTTCAGATCCTTTAGCAAATCTAAGATTCAGAGTCTTTACTTTCTCAAGTTCTTTTCTTAGACTTACTACTTCACACTCTAATTTCTCATTGTGTTTTTCCTTTTCTTCAAGCTGATTTTTCAAAGTTTCTATGGTTATTTTACTTTCTTCTAAGCAAATTTTTAGTTTATTGTTTTCATCAAGAAAATCATTGTCTTCTAGAGCATCCACAAAAGTATCCTTTTCTTCTCTACATTCTTTTTCAAATGCCATGAGAAGTCTAAGATCTTGTTCACATTCTTCCTCACTATCAGATAACCCATCACTGTCTTCATGAGTATAGTAACTCTTTCTATTGCTAAAACGATTCTTATTCCTTCTTGCTACTTCCTTCCCCTTTTTATGTGTTTCTTTATAAGGACACTTAGCAGCATAATGACCAACTCTTCCACAATCAAAAATTTTGAAAGGAAGCTTACCTCTGAACCGTCCTGTGCCAAGTTGAAGTTTCTTTAGAAAGTTTATCTCATCTTCTTCTGAGATATATCCTAATCCTTCTGTTTTTTGTACTTCCTTCCCTTTTGTAGAAGTTCTAAAGACTACTTCTTTGACTTCAGATGTTCCTCCTCTTCTCATTTCATATGCAGTTAGTATGCCATGAAGTTGCACCACTGTAAGATTTTGAAGATCCTGCTTTTCTTCAAGAGCAGAAACTTTTGACTCAAATTTTGTCGTTAGTGATCTTAAGACTTTCTCAACCAAAGTAGATTCGGTTATTGTTTCTCCCAGATTTCTCATATGATTTACAATATCATCAAGACGTAAAAAGAAATTGGCAATGCTCTCCTCATTATCCATTTTTAGATTCTCATATTGAATTCCGAGAGTTTGGACTTTAGCACTTTTTACCTTTGCATCACCTTCATAGCTTAGAATGATTTTGTACCATATTGCCTTTGTTGTATTCAGTTGCATGACTTTGAAAAATACTAATTCAGTTAGACTTCCCAATAGAGCATTGACCGCCTTTGCATTTGTTTCATAATTCTTTCTTTCCGTCGGATCTATTGGTACTGCAGCTGGATATTGATATCCCCCTTCAACAATTGCCCATACCTCTTCTCCCAGAGACTGAAGATAGGATCTCATCCTTTTTTTCCAGAAGATTAAATTGTTTCCGTTAAAGAGCGGAGGCCTGATAGATGTTGTTCCATCTTGATTGCTCATCTTGCTTGATCTTCCTTCTAGCGGCTAAGCTTTTTCAGAAGGACCTGCTCTGATACCAATTGTTGGAAAAATACTGAGAGGGGGGCTTGAATCAGTATTTAGAGCTAACTGACAATTTTTTGGTTTTCCTTTCTCTTAGAACCATATCTTACATTACTACATCCAACTTGTATGTCCAGAGATCTTATTATGTCTTTACTTAGGTCATTGCATCATGTATTCATCAGATAAGCAGTAAGCATGAACAGAAATAACAGAACAAACCATCAAACATAAGAAACACATATGAACACCAGGATTTAAGCTGGAAATCTCAGTCTTCAATATTTATTATAAAGATAACTTCTTACAATTTTATGCTGGTGCAGACTCATACCAGCACGCAGGCACCCACCTGCAGGTGGCTACAATCTTCTCTCATTTACCAGCCTCTCCTGGAAGGGAGCTGCAACCCCCTGCTCTCGTTTACCAGCTACCACTGGAAGGGAGCTACAACCCCCTCACTGAAGGCTTTGACCCTCAGATCTACTGCGGACCACGTTTCATCCACTTCCACACAACATACCTTGCAAGCCACCAGATTTATTTATTTTCTTCAGAGGTGCATCCTTAATTCGGATCTCTCGTGATACGGTACCCATTCATACGGATATACTTCGAGTGAAGTATTCACCCATACTCATGCATACGTTCTTCACTTGATTTGAAATCAATCGATTAAACCAGGAATTAATCATCATCTGATCTAGAGATCTTGATCAATCATCATATTCACAGGTGCACCATAGATTCAGATATATCAGAGTTTTTCATACAGATATCTCTAAAAGAGATTCGTTTATTATCAACCCTTTCGCATGCACACCGTTCTTCATGATTCTCATCACCTTATATAGTTTTCGCCTTTATTAAAACATTGGGTCAAAACCATTCAATTGATAATGGTATTCCTGGACGGGGTCAAAAGAGATAATCTAGCGAGGTTTCCATAACTCACACTGTTCTATTGATCTTGGTAATTAATTTAATACTTTTTAACTTAACTTTAGGATTAAGGTTAACCCTTCGCATTTTAACGCTTTCAAACAATATGGTAAACCTTTGACCCTGGGCCCACAAATATAGTCAATAGCCAATCAAATACTCGCATGGTACCATAGGTAAACTTCGCGCAAGTCCAGCATCTGATCACCGTTCGATAGCAAGCTTCCAGATCAACGACATATATGCATATCGCTCGACCTCCGATGTCGAACGTTAACGTGCGATGGCCCGCCGTCCTTTGGTTATTTTTCGTGCACCTTCCTCATACGACCACCGTCCGATGGCTTCCCTCCAGATCAACGGCGCACAACAATATCACTGGGAGTCCTGGGTCGAACTATAACACGCGATGGTGCACATTTACAAGCGGTTTTCCGTGGGTCCTCCTTGCCACGTGTCGAGTGATTTATGGAATTGCTCCCAACTCCTCAAATATCTCTCACTCCGCATAGGTGGTGCGATGAAAACCGTAAACCGCCTTCATTGTTCACTCGTTCATGGTTCCTCTCTTCCACGCAGGGTTCCGTCGCCTTTTCAATGTATTATTATAATTAAGTTGCGCTTTAAGGTTTTTCCTTTTATTACAGTTCCATTGCTAAGTTTAACGCTTTGTTCACAATTTCGTTTGAGTCTTTTAACATACATTCTCCGTCGCCTTTTCAATGTATTATTATAATTAAGTTGCGCTTTAAGGTTTTGCCTTTTATTACAGTTCCATTGCTAAGTTTAACGCTTTGTTCACAATTTCGTTTGAGTCTTTTAACATACATTATTTACACTGGTTGCTGCCTTTCGACCTTGACACAACACAATGTCACTCTGTCTTCAATTTTGCTATGATATATATAATATATCAACCTTCCACTGCATGTTCGGAGTTCTATCCTATCACAGTTCCGCTTCTAACTGCACGTTCAAGTTCTTGATTCTGCACGTTGATCACTGTACTATAGTCCATCGCAATTATAATCTTCGCTACATTCATCATATCTCTGCAACCATTAATTCCTTCAATGGATTTCTTTCTTATCACAGATTACCATTCACTTATTCTTTTCTATTCGATGGCATTTTTCTCCTACTCTATCTCTGGAAAATTCGGCTTCAGTTATGCATTCTACTTCTATTCACTATCTCTGCGTTGTCTGCTGCCTTAGTTCCTTATCTTCCTTGCTTCCTCTCTGCTTCTTTTCTCTTTCTGCTGGTCTCTTTTCTACCTCTACTATCTCTCTGTTGCTATCTCTGCTTCTTGTTTAATGTTGCGCCTTGCTTCTCTGTTTGCCTTGTTTCTGTTCAGATGCTCCTTCTTTGCTACTTCCTTTGCCATCAATGATAAAATTTCCAACAGACACATGGCTCCTCCCTTTCACCGCATCACAACTTTCTAACCTTACTGCATCGCAAACAAATTAATATTTCCTAGCGCTATTTATTAACATTTGCGATGTGCGGGCTCGTGATTCACCGACCGTCGTTGATCTGCCCCCAGATCTAATGGTCCTCATCTGATTTCACTTCACACTTTATAAGATTTACTTTGTGGTTATACTCTATTTCTTGCAATCCACGATGTTGTGTCGTGCCAACATGTGTCTTCTCCATTTCGCATCACAAATACTTTAGCTTACCATGCGACGCCTTAATGGTAACCTCTTAAATGTTGTGATTTGTGAAATCACTCCTGATGCAATTCGATCTCCGTCGTCCATCTCTCACCTTCACTTCTGTGATCTAATCTTGAACGACCGTTCCCCTCCTTTGGAAATATTCTAAGTGATCTCTACCTTAGTCAATTTTTGTTTGTTTATCCTATCGCTTCTCTGCAACACCGGATCCTCCATGTTGCTCCTCCCTGAGATTTATTCAGTTTATAAGTGCACTGATGCAATTCTCTTGCATCTCTTCTTCATCTGTTGCCTCTGTTGTATATGCTTCTTTTTTGCCTCTGCTGCCTTTGGTGCCTTCTTCGCTGCATTCGCTGCCTCTACTGCATTTTCTACCTCTCTATTTTTTTTGCTTCTCTATCTTTTTTGTATCTCTATTGCCTTTGGTGCCTTTCGTTTCCTTTCGTGGCCTTAACTTCCTTTGTTATTTTTCTACTTCTTTCTACTTTAGTTTATACTTCTATTATTTCTCCTTTGCATCTCTGTTGCACATTGCTACATAATGCTTGATATGCTCCTTTGCCTTTTAACCGCTGCTTCTTTGATATTTTTCCATCAACGATGATTCTGGTGTTGCTCCTTTCTATACCTTTGCCATCAATGAAAATATTTCCAACCGTCTCCCTCTTTTGCATTGATGGAAATACACCCACCAATACTCCAATACTTCCTCCAGGACTTCCTCCCCCTTTCATTCTGAGAAGTGTGTTTCTTCCTATGCTTTCTTTTCATAAGAGCCTTTCTTCTTCTGCTTATTTTTCCTCCCCCTTTGACATCAATGGAAAATAGTTTCATATATCCCAGTGTAGATTCTATCTTTACATTTCTTCTCTCTGAGTTGTGCTTAGGCCTTCTTCTTTTGACTTTATACCTTGCTGCTCCAGACTGGTGTACAAGAGTTGTTGAGAGAACACTTTTGAGAATCATTGAACTTGTATATACACAGTAAGTTGATACCATCCCAAAACACAGACTCCTTGCACTCGTTTACAGCTGAAAGTTATGATAAGGACACTTCATAGAACAAAATTATATAATCAGACTTATATGATCAGAGATGCATTATTGGAACAATACTAAAATACTGAGAATGCCCCATACGACATATAAACTCTGCTCCAAATATACTTTAGTCCATATTATGATCTTCATTTGAGATACAAATATGTAGTACACATCTATTCAAATATGACGATGCCAATATATCTTTTATAGTTGTGGTTCACCTTTACTGACTGTTGGTGGTGATATGAGCTAGGCTGTTGACAGGGATATTACACTTAACAACTGAAAGGTTTTTATTACTTATGTGAAAAATGAATCAAACCAGAGCTTACAACTTATTGTGAGATTAGAAAATATCTTTCAATCTAAGGGACCAAATGATTTTACTGCTTGTACATTGTACTTTCAAAACAAACCCTTGAGGCTAGATACATTCAATGTATTGGTCAGTCTCACTTATCAACTATGAAATTTTATTTATGACATAAGTGGGTATGTATGTCAATGATCAACCTCTCTTTAATGGTGAAATACTAGCAAATCCTTTCTGCTGAAGTATGCTTTAGATGAATCAATAACAGACTCTTGAGCTTCAAATGTAATATTAACACAACTAGTCCTTCATACTTCAGATACTTTAATTGTTTTATCATGATGATCTTCAGCAAAACATCTTCAAGTTTTTTAATTGAAGTCTCAGCAAACAAACTTCACAGAGTTTTATGAATGATCTTAAGAAATAGGCCTTGAAGATATATCTGTAGGTTTTAACCCTGTACAGAAATTATCTGCAAACGAATCATTAAAAACAGAAAGTAAAAAATAGTGAGAGCATAAAACATAAAATAGATAAACACAGAGATTATCCCCTGGATCCCAAATCGGGACGACCAGCTTGATTTTTCATTATATTCCTTTTAATGTTACAACACATATATATACATGCCGAAGCATACATAAACCCCAGTCCATTAACCCTGGATTAGAACATAACCATAGTTCCCTTGACTGGATCTACAAAATACCAGGGAACGAATACCATCATGCCCCAAAACCATGTCCAAACCCATGCACAAAACCATGGGCGGGTCCGCCCACCGGAAAATAAGGACCAAAAAAAATTTCCCGGGACATTGCCCCAGACCCTGACAAGGGGGGCTGCCGCCCCCCCTGTTGTACCCGGCGCAACATACAAGACAAGTTGTCACCCCCCCGCACGTGACTAGTCGTGGAAATAATATAACACATACCCAACATTCTCCCACTTGTTGTTTTCTTTTCGCAGGGGGCCACAGGAGAGCTAAGTCATTAGCCCAGCTTTGCAACACCCATTGTTTCTCTACACCAAGAGAACTTCTGAGTGCTCACAGAATTTGTCAATGCATCTGCAACATTCTTCAAAGTGTCCACCTTTACTAGCAACACCCTTTTACCCTCAACCATATATCTCACAAAGTGATATTGAACATCAATGTGCTTTGTCTTTGAATGATAAGCAAGGTTCTTAGCCAGGAAAATTGCACTTTGGCTATCACATTCTATCCTTATAGCTTGTTGCACCAACCCCATACTTAAACACAATATCTACAACCAAAATAATTCCTTGCTTGCATGAGTGGCTACCATATATTTTGCCTCTGTAGTTGAAAGAGCCACTACAGATTGTCTTTTACTCATCCAACTGACTGCACCTCCAAATAGGCTAAACACATACCCACTTGTAGATCTTCTTTGGTCCAAATCTCTAACCTAGCCTGCATCAACAAAACCACAAATTTCCAATACTCTTTCCAATCCTAGTCTTCCCTGGTAGCACAAACCATAATCACTAGTGCCACACAAATATTTGAAAACCCGCTTCACTGTTGTCCAATGCTCCTTCCCTGGGTTTGACATAAACCTGCTCAATACTCCCACTGCATGTGCAATGTTTGGTCTAGTACAGACCATTGCATACATCATTCTACCCACTACACTTGCATATGGAACACGGGACATATCCTCCTCTTATTCTTGTGTCTTGGGACACTGTTCAGTAGACAGCTTTGTACCTACAGGAATCGGAATATTCATTGGTTTACTATCATGCATATTGAACCTCTGCAATATAGTCTCGACATAATTCCTCTGGTTTAACCAGAGCTTCCTCTTTTCCCGATCTCTCTTAATTTCCATGCCCAAAATATAGCTTGCAGCACCAAGATCCTTCATGTCGAATTTGGAGAACAGTTGGGTCTTCAAATCTTGGATAATTTCTTTCTCATTTCCAATCAACAACATATCATCCACATACAAGACCAAATAAATAACACGGTCACCAATTAATATAAAATAAACACATTGATCCTCCTCTCTTCTGGTGAAGCCAAGTCCCTGTATATAGGTATCAAATTTTTGATACCACATCCTTGGTGATTGTTTTAACCCATACAGAGACTTCTTTAACCTGCATACCAGTTCTTTCTCCCCCTTCACCATAAAGCCTTTAGGTTTTTTCATTTATATCTCCTCTTCCAGAGCCCCGTGAAGAAATGTTGTCTTCACATCCATCTGTTCTACTTCAAAATCAAATGCAGCAGCAACAGATAAAATTAATCTAATAGAAGTAACTTTGGAAACAGGAGAAAAAATATCACCAAAATCAATTCCCGGCACCTAGGAATAACCTTTTTCTACCAACCAAGATTTGTATTTATCCACCTTGCCATCTATGCTCATCTTCTTCTTAAACACCCATTTGCTCCCAATGGGCTTCCTTCCAACCGACAACTCCACTAGATCCCATCCCTCATTTTTATGTAAGGATGCCATTTCATCCACCATGGCCTCCTTCTAGAGTTTTCCATCCTCTGAATCTACTGCCTCCCTAACGGTTGGGATGTTGTCGTTGATTATAAGTTAAGCAAGTTGGAAGAAAACGGATGGACCTTTTCGGTTATGTTCTGCCTAGAGTTGATCTTCTCACAGCTGGAGTTTGTGGCTCTTCCTCTTCTAAGTCTTCTTCTGTTGTAGAGTCGGATTCATCCTCCTTTAGCTCAAACTCTATCCTCTCAGGTTTCTTTGGTAGGACTTCATGTTTAACAACACATTTCACCTCTCTAAACACGACATCTCGGTTGTACACAACCTTCCTTGTTTCTGGGTTCCAAAGCTTGTAACCCTTTAAACCATCCTTACACCCAATAAATATGCACCTTTCAAATTTATTATCCAACTTGATCCTTTTCTCCTTTGGAACATGTACATATACATCACATCCAAATACCCTCAGATGTGAAAGAGAGGGTTTCTTACGATCCACTGCCTAATACTAGGTCTTATCCTCAACAGTGATGAAGGTGATCATTAGCTTATTAACATGCGATCTCCATTGCCTGCGCGAATTCTTGTCCTAACCCGGTACCATTGAGCATGCTTCTTGCCTTTTCCATCGGCGGTCTGTTCATTCTTTACGCAACTCCGTTTTGACAACTCCGTTTCTTTGAGGTGTGTGTGGAGTAGCCTTCCCCATCGTGCTATACGACACTTCTTACGGAACTTTTCCAATTCCTTCTTGCGAACTCCCCACCATTATACATCCTCAACACCTTTGTCTTCTTCTCTATCTCGTTTTCCACCCCCGGAGGCCTTAAATTCTTTAAATTTGTTAAAGAACTTCATATTTCTTCCTCAAGGAATATACCTCTTGTATTCCTTGAGAAGTCATCATGAATGAAACATAGTACCAGACACCCGGTGATGGGCAAACATAGGTCCAAACACATCATTGTGCACAAGCTCTAATATCTTGTTCGCCCTCTTAGCACTAGAAGGAAAACTCACCCGATTCTGCTTCCCATATACACAATGTTAACAAAAATCAAAATCCAGAGAGCTATTAGACATACCTTTTACCATAGCATTTCCATGCAGTATCTAGAGGCCCTTCTCTGCAATATGTCCAAGCCTTTGATGCCATAGCATGGTCTTTTCTCCAGAGACCGCTAGGCTTTCCACTCCACCTTTAGGAACCACAGAACTATTGCACCCATCAATAACGATGCTGCCTTGAAGCTTGTACATAGTTCCAATGCGAACTCCCCACATTAATACCAATGCTCCTCGAACCATCTTACAGGTATCTTTCTCAAACATTATTTTTACACCTGCATCATCCATCTTGCTTACAGAAATCGGATTTCTAGCCAATGCAAGAATGTGCAGAACACCAGGAAGTGTTCTAATCCTTCCACTTTGTAGCTTCAACTTGACTTTTCCACGTCCGATGATTTTGGCCTTCCTATCATCACCTAAGAAGACATCACCGCCATCATATTTCTCATACTCACAGAACCACTCCCTATGGGGAGTGAAGTGAAAGGATGCACCCAAGTCAATCAACCATGACTCATGATCTACATGTGTATTTGAAGAAGAAGCCAAATACACATCCCCACCTTCATCCGAGGTGGTTTTTTCCTCTGCAGAAGGAGCATCATCAGATCCCTTTCCTTTCTCAGGAGCTTTAGATCTACAGTCTTTTTCTAGTGCCCTTCCTTTTCGCATTTCCAGCACACCTTTACAAACTTTCCAGGAGATTTAGATCTCCCTCTAGATTTAGATCTCCCACTCGAAACCTTATTCTTGTTTCTGTTTTGGGACCTTCCTCGTACAGATAAGGCATCTCCATTCTGGCCCTCCATATTTCTCTGTCTCATTTCCTCCGACAGCAAGGCTGAGACAATGTCATCAAAATTCAAGTTAGTGGTATTGCTACCTATTGCAATAACCAGACTGTCCCATGAATCTGGTATAGAACACAAAAAACTGATGCACTTATCTTCATCTGAGATTTTAATATCAACATATGATAGCTGACTTACCACAGTATTGAAGGCGTTCATATGCTCTGTCACTGAGCCTCCTCCTTCATTCTCAAGTTATACAGCTTTTTCCGCAGGAACAAATTATTCACCAGAGACTTAGATTGGTACAAAGCCCCAAGTTTGTCCCACAAGGTCTTCGACGTAGCTTCCCCAGATAAATTCAAAAATACTGAATCTGAGACACACAAGCGTATTGTGCTCTTTTCCTTCTGATCCAGCTTCTTCCAGTCTTCATCTGACATTTCCGTTGGTTTAGTACCCGAATCTACTGCGATCCATTGATCTTTATCCAACAGCAGATCCTCCATCTTGAGCTTCCACAACTCAAAACTCTTACCATTAAATTTCTCGATCTCTATCTTCTCGCCGCTCGCCATCTTCTTCCACCGCAAGAATCGATCTCGCAGATCTCCCACTGAACAAGGTCTACCTCAGGCCCGAGCAAAAAACCCCTCAGCAGCAAAGGCGTCCCCTTGAAGCCGAAACTGCTCTGATACCAAATGTGTTGGCAATATGATGCAGAGTGTTGTCCTTGATGGCAACCTACTTGATAAAGTTGATGGCAACCTACTTGATGAAGTTGTCCGTGATGAAAATGATGTAAATTTGATGTATCTACAAATCAGTTCAGAAGTAGCAGAAGAAAGGAATTCAGAAAGTGCCGGAATAATGTTGAACAAGGTATGTCACAAGGAATATGCGGGTTTGTTAAGGAAAAGTCGCGTATGTACGCGGAAATGAACGTGCCAAGTCGTGTATGCCAATTTACACTCTAATTTTATAAAACTAGGGGGCTTTACCATGGTATTGGCCCAAAGTATTGAGCACTTGATTATCTATTTGATCCCATCTAGGAATACCATCAGCGGTTGAGTGGTTTTGACTCATGGTATTGATAAAGGCCAAATCTATTTAAGAAGAAGAAAATCATAGTGCAAGGGGGGTGCAAGTGTCTGGGCTTTAATGAATACTTCACTCTAAAGTATATCTGCATGGTTGAACTCTGTTCTTAATTAATATATCTGAATATATGATGCACCTATGAATATGATGAAAGTTAAAGATCTCTAGATCTAGAAATGATGAATCTCTAGGATGATCTGAAAAGAAGTAATGAAGACCTGGCGCAAATCTGATAAAGAAATTGAAGAAATCTGGGTAAGTTCATAGATCTGATCTGTTCTGCAAAGTTTATCTTTTATAAATCTATACGTAGGTTCACTTAGGGAAAAGTGCGTGTATACGCGGATCTGATTAAATAAAAGCGCGTATTGGCAATTAGGGTTTTTCTGAAAAATGCACAGATGTATACGCGGGTTAGTTTCATGAAAAGCGCATGTATACGTGGGTCTGATTAAATAAAAGCGTGTATGGTATCTGAACCAATGGTTGCTCAAGGTTGAATATGTTTTTGCATGTCTATTTTGAAGTCTGGGTTATCTCTGGTATTCTGGTTACAGTGGTTTCACTGTTCTGTTTGAAGCATTGGGCAAAGTATGACTTTTGATAAGTGAAGGGTTGTATTGAAGTTGTTTGATCCAGTTTGAAAATTGATGAAACGTGGTTGGCAGTAGTGCTGAGGGTTGAAGCTTTCAGTAAGGGGGTAGTAGCTCCCTTCCAGTAGTAGCTGGTAAACGAGAGCAGGGGGTAGTAGCTCCCTTCCAGGAGAGGCTGGTAAATGAGAGCAGGGGGTTGTAGCTCCCTTCCAGGAGAGGCTGGTAAACGAGAGAAGGTTGTATCCTTCTGCAGGTGGGTGCCTGTGTGCTGTTATGAGTCTGCGCCAGTACATGATTGTAAGAAGGTTTCTTTATATAATAAATATTGAAGACTCAGACGACGGCAGTGGTGGTTTTCTCTCGAATTGGGTTTCCACCTTAAATCTTGGTGTTCATGTGTGTTTCTTATGTGTGGTGATTTATTCTGTTCTTACTGCACCTGTTTACTACTTACCAAACATCTGATGAATGAATGATGCAATGATCTAAGTTAAGAATTAAATGCATAATTAGATCTTTGAGCATACGCAATTTTACTTAAGGATATCCGCGTGTATACGCGAGTTGTGTTCATTAAAGTAGCGTATGGGTTTAAAAGCAAGAAAAAGTTAAAAAGTTTTCAGTCAGCACTAAATACTGATTCACCCCCCCTCTCAGTATTTTTCCCAACAATTGGTATCAGAGCAGGTCCTTCTGAAAAAGCTTAGCCGCTAGAAGGAAGATCAAGCAAGATGAGCAATCAAGATGGAACAGCATCTATCAAGCCTCCGCTCTTTAATGGAAGAAATTTAATCTTCTGGAAAATAAGGATGAGATCCTTTCTTCAGTCTATGGGAGCAGATGTATGGGCCATTGTTGAACGAGGATATCAATATCCAGCTGCAGTACCAACAGATCCAACTGAAAAGAAGAATTATGAAACAAATGCAAAGGCAGTCAATGCTCTAACGGGAAGTCTAACTGAATCAGAATTTGTCAAAGTTATGCAGCTGAATACAGCAAAGGAGATATGGGACAAAATCATTCTAAGTTATGAAGGTGATGCAAAGGTAAAAAGTGCAAAAATTCAAACTCTCAGAATTGAATATGAAAATTTAAAGATGCATAGTGATGAGAATATTGCCAGTTTCTTTTTACGTCTTGATGATGTTGTAAATCATATGAGAAATCTGGGAGAAACAATAACCGAATCTACTTTGGTTGAGAAAATTTTAAGATCTCCAACGACAAAATTTGAGTCAAAAGTTTCTGTTGTTGAAGAAAAACAGGATCTTCAAAACCTTACTATGGTCCAACTTCATGGCATACTAACTGCATATGAAATGAGAAGAGGAGGACCATCTGAAGTCAAAGAGGCTGTCTTCAGAGCTTCTATAAAAGGGAAGGAAGTACAAGAAGCAGAAGGATCAGGATATATCTCAGAAGAAGATGAGGTAAATTTTGTAAAGAAACTCCAACTTGGCACAAGACGGTTCAGAGGTAAGCTTCCTTTCAAATATTTTGAGTGTGGAAGAGTTGGTCATTATGCTGCTAAGTGTCCTCATAAAGAAACACCTGCGAAAGGGAAGGAAGTAGCAAGAAGGAATAAGAATCGGTTTAACACTAGAAAAAGTTACTATACTCATGAAGACAGTGATGGGTTATCTGATAGTGAGGAAGAATGTGAACAAGATCTTAGACTTCTCATGGCATTTGAATCTATAGAAGAAAAGGATACTTTTGTGGATGCTCTAGAGGACAATGACTTTCTTGAAGAAAACAATCAACTCAAAATGCGCTTAAAAGAAAGTAAAATACTCTTAGAAGAAAGGAAAATAACCATAGAGACTCTGGAAAAGCAGGTTGAAGAAGCAAAGAAACACATTGAGAAATTAGAATGTGAAGTGGTAAGTCTAAGAAAATATTTTGAGAAAGTAAAGACTCTGAATCTTAGATTTGCTAAAGGATCTGAAACCTTAGATGAGATTATCAAGGTACAACGTTCTCCTCTTATAAAGATAGGTCTTGGATATACCGGAGAATCTTCTCAGGATTTAGCACCAAATTATCTAAAAGCAGCTACAACTGGTTTACAAAATTATGCCACTCAGCAAGGGAATAAAGAATCATTACAGGTAAAGCATGATCATCTCAATTCAAAGAACACTAACAGGAATATCTCTCAAAGAAACACTAATCAAGAGGTAAATCCAAGTAGAAGATTTCATGATCGCAAAAATTTCTTCTTCAATGGACAATGTTTCTCATGTCACAATTTTGGTCATAAAGCTGTTCAATGTGTTGCATATAAAACCATCATGACTAGAGAAGCAAGAAAGAAAAGGATTGAATTTGAGAAGAATACCTATAACAACTTTTCTCCTCTTCTAAATGAAGTTGAGTGTGCTTATTGCAATAACTTTGGGCATGAATAATCTGAATGCAGGAGCAAAGTTCAGCCAAAAGAGCATTTTCCTTCAAGTTCCAAAGTATGGAAAAATAAGGAATTACAAGTTAAAAATTGTGGCATAGCGTTATTTGCAGAAGGTGAAGAAAATCAATGGTACATTGATAGTGGATGCTCAAGACACATGACAAGTGACAAAAACAAACTTCTTGCATATAGTGCTCTAGAAAAGGAAAAGAAAGTTACATTTGGAAATGATACTCCTGCTGTAATTAAAGGAAAAGGGTCTGTGTTTCTAAAAGAAAAGGTGAAGGCTAATGACGTCATGTATGTGGATGGATTAAGGCATAACCTGTTAAGTGTAAGTCAAATGTGTGATCAAGGAACTGAAGTTGTCTTTAGTTCAAAAGAATGTGTGGTTCGTGATCTTGATACAGGTAAAACAATTATAAAAGGAAAAAAAACTTCAAGCAACCTGTATGTATTAAAGAACTGCAAAGAACAATGTTACTTGAGTAAATCTTCAGAAAACTGGCTATGGCATAGAAGGTTGGGGCATCTAAGCTTCTCTCAAATCAACAAATCAAGCAGACTTAATGTTGTTCGTGGTCTTCCCTATATTACTCTACCTGAAAGTATCATATGCAAATCTTGCCAATTCGGAAAGCAGACCAGAGTGCAATTTAATGCCAAGGAAGGATCATTAAGTAGGCCTCTTGAACTCATTCATACTGACATATGTGCACCTATGAGGAAAATGTCACCTCGTGGTGAACAATACTATATCTTATTTATTGATGATTTCTCTAGAATGTGTTGGATTGGGTTGCTTAAACACAAAGATGAAGCATTTGAGAAATTTCAGATCTTCAAGGCTCTGGTTGAAAATGAATTAGATCTAAAACTCAAATGTCTTAGATCTGATCGAGGAGGAGAATATACTTCAGATGAATTCCTTGAATTTTGTGAACAACATGGCATAAAAAGACAGTTTACTGTAGCCGGCACTCCACAACAAAATGGCGTAGCAGAAAGAATGAATAGAACAGTTCAACAAATGGCTAGAGCTATGCTTGATGATTCTGGAACACCTGACACATTTTGGGGAGAAGCAGCACATACAGCGGTAAACATTCTCAACAAGGCACATGTTCGTGTAAATAGTGACAAAACTCCATATGAACTCTGGTATGGTAATTCTCCCCCTGTGAAGCATTTTAGAGTTTTTGGAAGTAAATGCTTTATCAAAAATAATGATAAAAAACTTGGCAAGTTTGAACCTAGAGAAAATGAAGGAATACTTCTTGGTTACTCCTCTATGAGTAGAGCATATAAATGTTACAATAAAATACTTCGGAAGATTGTTGAATGTATTGATGTTGTTATTGATGAGTCTCCTGCATCCCCAAAAGAAGAAAAAAAAACAACAAATGAAGATGATGGTGACTTATGTCCTTTTACATCAAATAGCAATGATATAGACAGTGAACCCAATGAAGAACCTGAAGATGATTTATCTGAAAAAGCTCCATCCAGATATGTTCAAAGAAATCATCCAAAATCTCAAATTTTGGGAGATAAGGGATCAGGTGTACAAACAAGAAGGACTCTTGTGGGATCTTCTAGCTATCTGGCATTTATATCCACTATTGAACCACACAATGTCAATAAAGCTAGCAAATATGAATGTTGGGTTCAAGCCATGAATGAAGAGCTTGATCAAATTGAAAAGAATCACGCTTGGGAATTAGTACCAAGACCTCATAACAAAAATGTCATTGGAACTAAATGGATATTCAAAAACAAGTTGAATGAGAATGGGGATGTTGTAAGAAACAAAGCTAGACTTGTTTGCAAGGGGGTATACATATTGAAAGGCTACTGTTTTACCAAGCTGCTCTTTGTAGCTAGACTTGAAAGCCATAAGAATGTTTTGTGCTTTTCAAGTTTCAACAAACGTCAAAGTTGTCGAATGGATGTTCTAAATGCGCATTTCCTCAGCTGGTGATCTAGAAGAAGAAGTTTATATAGAACAACGAAAGGATTATTTGAAGCTTGATAATCCATTTGTAATTAAAAATTATGATATAAAAACAAACTCCAGGCATGGCTTGTACAATAAATAAATATCTTAATCGTAAAGGATTTTCAAAGTGCTATTTAAATGTGACTTATACACAAAAATTGAAAATGATAAACTATTAATTGTAGTTGTATATGTTGATGACATAATTTTTGGAAGTAATGAAGAGTCTATGAGTCAGAAATTTGCTTCTGTTATGCAGAAAGAATTTGAAATGTCTTTACTTGGGGAACTAACATTCTTTCTTGGCTTGCAAGTGCATCAAACTACAGATGGCATATTCTTATCACAAGCAAAATATCTTAAGCAAATTCTGAAGAAGTATGGCATGGAAGAGTGAAAACCTATAAGTACACCAATGATAACTGGATGTAATCTCATTTCTCATGATGATTCTCCCACGGTGAATCAACCAGAATACAGATCTATGATAGGAAGTCTACTTTATCTCACTGGGACTAGATTTACATTGTACGTAGGTTGGGAATGTTGGACAATTGCGCTAATCCAAAAAGTCTCACCTTCAGGTACATCAAAAAGAATATTCAAATATCTACAAGGAACTCAAGACTTTGGACTATGGTATCTAAAGAATGCTGATCTTACTCTTCATGCTTACACTGATGCAGATTGGGCTGGAAATGTTGATGATCGGAAAATCACTAGTGGTGGTGCATTCTATATGGGGCCTCGGTTAGTTTCTTGGTTCAGCAAGAAGCAAAACTCTATTGCCTTATCTACATCAGAAGCAGAATATGTGGTTGCCGCATCATGTTGCACTCAACTTCTTTGGATGATGCAAACCTTACAAGACTTTCAAATCAGATGTTCACCTCCTATCTCCATCATGTGTGATAATACAAGTGCCATCAGCATCTCAAAGAATCATGTTATGCATTCCAAGACCAAGCACATTCCCATCAAGTATCACTTTTTACGTGAACAAGTGCTTGAAAAAAAGGTGAAGTTGGAGTATGTTCCCTCCAAAGACAAGTTGTTGATATCTTGACAGCCTGCCCGGGGAAGCGATTCGAATACCTCATCTCAAACAGAAAATTTAGGAGTAGTCTCTACCATGCGAAAATCAGAGCTGGCAAATTCGAAGGTGGGGTGGATACGCGGTTCCTAAAAGACATTATATATACGCGAGTTTTATAGAAAGAAAATCGTGTATGGTTGATTCTTGTAAAATTTTGCGGTCGACATTCTTCGACTATGGTACAATCTTTGTTGGTATCTTTATTGATGTTTAGCTCTTTATATTTTATTCATTTACGTGTTGGGTAGGAAGTATGCCAATGATTGGAAATTTGTTGAAAGTGTTCAGTTTGCACAAGCTAAGGAGGAGTTTTGGTCATATGGAAAGGATGCATTGGATGCACAGTTTCACAGGTAGCATTAGCCTTGCTAAATGCAATGCATTTTTGGCATTATGCTGATTCTGAAATATGATCTCTCTTGAGGTCTTTTTGATATTGGTTATAAAAAGTCTTATGTGTAATTTGATGAAAAGGCTATGACCTATGATGTAAATTGTAATATTCAGTGATGTAAACGGCTCGTTCAAATTTGTAAACCCACTTGGTTGGGTAGTTGAGTCAAAATGTGTAAACCCACTTGGTTGGGTACAAGAGTCATATATGTAAATCCACTTGGTTGATATTTGATGTAAGTATGGGTCCTTGGTTATAGAGTCATGTACTTCATTGAAAAATATGTTTGAAGACTCAGCATGGACTCAGGGGAGGCATGGTAACTTCAGTGCACATCAGATCTACAGAGCTCTTCTTTCTACATGAGAAGAAAAACCTTGTTTTGGTTTTTGATCCGCCCTTTGCCCTTGATGTCAAAGGGGGAGAGTAACATGGTGTTTGAATAGGGGGAGAGTTTCATGATGTTTGCATAATGGTTATAATACATGTATCTATCTGTTGTGATGATCAAACGCCATCATGGTTTCCATCAAGTCCAAAGGGGGAGATTGTTGGCAATATGATGTAGAGTGTTGTCCTTGATGCCAACCTACTTGATAAAGTTGATGGCAACCTAATTGATGAAGTTTTCCATGATGAAAATAAAGTAAATTTGATGTATCTACAGATCAGTTCAGAAGTAGCAGAAGAAAGGAATTCAGAAAGTACCAGAATAATGTTGAACAAGGTATGTCAAAAGGAATACTCGGGTTTGTTAAGGATAAGTCACATATGTACGCGGAAATGAACGTGCCAAGTCGCGTATGCAAATTTGCGCTCTAATTTCATAAAACTAGGGGGCTTTACCATGGTATTGGCCCAAAGTATTGAGCGCTTGATTATCTATTTGATCCCGTCTAGGAATACTATCAGCGGTTGAGTGGTTTTGACTCATGGTATTGATAAAGGAAAAATCTATTTAAGGAGAAGAAAATCATAGTGCAAGAGGGTGTGCAAGTGTCTAGGCTTTAATGAATACTTCACTCCGAAGCATATCTGCATGGTTGAACTCTGTTCTTAATTAATAGATCTGAATCTATGATGCACCTATGAATATGATGAAAGTTAAAGATCTCTAGATCTAGAAATGATGAATCTCTAGGATGATCTGAAAAGAAGTAATGAAGACCTGGCGCAAATCTGATGAAGAAATTGAAGAAATATGGGTAAGTTCATAGATCTGATCTGTTCTGCAAAGTTTATCTTTTATAAATCTATACGCAGGTTCGTTTCGGGAAAAGTGCGTGTATACGCGGATCTGATTAAATAAAAGCGCGTATTGGCAGTTAGGGTTTTTTTTTTACGAAAAATGCACGGATGTATGCGCGGGTTAGTTCCTTTGTGTATACGCGGGTACGATTAAATAAAAGCGCGAGCTGGTATCTGAACCGATAGTTGCTCATGGTTAGATATGTTCACATATCTATTTTGATCTGGGGTTATCTACGGTATTAAGTTCTGATGGTTTCTTTAATGCTGTTGAAACGATGCCGGCCAGTATGATTGTTGATAAGTGAAGGTTGTGTTGTTTGATCAGTTTAAAAAATTGATGAAACGTGGTGACGGTAATCACCGAGGGTTGAAACCTTGGTAAAGGTAAGTAGCTCCTTTCATTGTCGTGGTAAAAGCAAGAAGAGCGGGGGGTAGTAACTCCCTTCCAGGAGAGGCTGGTAAACGAGAGCAGGGGGTTGTAGCTCCCTTCCAGGAGAGGCTGGTAAATGAGAGAAGGTTGTAGCCTTCTGCAGGTGGGTGCCTACGTGCTGGTATGAGTCTGCGCCAGTACATGATTGTAAGAAGGTTTCTTTATATAATAAATATTGAAGACTGAGACGACGGCAGCGGTGGTTTTCTCCCGAATTGGGTTTCCACCTTAAATCTTGGTGTTCATGTGTGTTGCTTATGTGTGGTGATTTATTCTATTCTTACTACACCTGTTTACTACTTACCAAACATCTGATGAATGAATGATGCAATGATCTAAGTTAAGAATTAAATGCATAATTAGATCTCTGAGCATACGCGAGTTTACTTAAGGATATCCACGTGTATACGCAAGTTGTGTTCATTAAAGTAGCGTATGGGTTTAAAAGCAAGAAAAAGTTAAAAAGTTTTCAGTCAGCACTAAATACTGATTCACCCCCCCTCTCAGTTTTTTCCCAACAAAATGTAGTTTTTAACCTTGTACAGAAATTATCTGCAAACGAATCTTAAAAATAGAAAATAAACAATAGCGAGAGCATAAAACATAAAACAGATAAATACAGAGATTTTCTCCTGGATCCCAAATCGGGACGACCAGCTTGATTTTTCATTATATTCCTTTTAGTGTTACAACACATATATATACATGTTGAAGCATACATAAACCCCAATCCATTAACCATGGATTAGAACATAGCCGTCGTTCCCTTGACCGGATCTACAAAATACCAGGGGCTAAAAACCATCATGCCCCAAAACCATGTGCAAACCCATGCACAAAACCATAGGGGGGTCCGCCCACCGGAAAATAAGGACCAAAAAAAAAGTCCTAAGGCGATGCCCCGGACCCTGACAGGGAGGGCTACCGCCCCCCCTGTGACCCCCCTATTGTGCCCAGCGCAGGTTATCGCCCCCCTGTGACCCCCTCGCGTGTGACTAGTCGTGGAAAGAATATAACACATACCCAACAATATATGTACTAACTTGAGGAAGGCATGCAGTTATATCTAGAAATAGATACTACTTCAATTCTCAATATACTACTTCAAGTGTAAACAAGATAATGATATTTTTGCACTTTCATTGACCTTTTATTTCTTTAATAATGCAGATAACGTTGGGTATACTACCTTGATGTACTTATGCCATAATACTCTGATCCTGAGGACCTGTACCATACCACTTCTTCACTGATAACACTTGGTATTCTACTGATAGGCAGGCTACTTGATCCAAGTACCAATTGATACTAATTGATAAACTATGCAGTAATTTCACTTCAGCTCACACATGCACCCATAGTTAATACAACCTTCATAGTTTCTACTATTGAGCTCTCCACTGTTCTTACGAGAAATCATCAATATACTAAATCTGATCTTGGCATCATTAACCTTTTTCTTATTTTATCATTTTTGTTTAAAATAATGTCACTGCATATTCCTTTTTAGGACTGCTCCAGAATCATTGTTGCTCTATATACAATTCAAATGTTCTAACATAATGATCTTCGGGAAGGCATTTTCAATTTCTTTACTTGGAATCTACAAGGGAGGACAACTCATAGTGTTATCACTCACTTAACAACTTTCCTCCAAGGGGACCTTCTATAGATGAAATATGGAATGATATAATGATGATAAACATTTCTCTTACTCATCCTTCTTAAATTTGTTTCATTGCTAACTCTTGTAGTGTAATTCTCACTGTGATCATCCTCTATGGATCTTTCTAGTTCTATAGCTCAAATCATGATTTTTGTGATTTTAATCATTCATCACTTAGTGTGTTGTTGTCTTCTTAGCTTACATGTTCATGCTGATGTTCCCTCTACTACCATGGCTGCTTGCTGCCTTCTCTCATTCCATCAACCTGTTGGCTATTGAATGCTTCAAGTATTCTTATTCCTCTATAGTTCTCTATTAGAGGAATTTTCCTTTCCCTTTCTGAACTTTTAGCTGTTCTTATTTCATGGAGCTCTTCTTAGACTACTTTTATGGGGACTAATTATGAACTACTCTCCCCCTGGGTTGTTGCTTCTTATTTATTGTTGGTTGGGTATTAGTGTTGCTTCCTAGAGCAGCTCCCCCTGAGACTATGATGAATTCATTATGTTATTGAAGTAACAGGCTCCCCCTTTCTCGTTTCCTTCCAAACTTTATTTGGGTGCTTCATAATGTCTGCACTTCTTTTTTATTCACAGTTTTGTCTAATTTGATTAGATTCCATCATCTGTCTAGATTTCTTTAATGTATATGGAAGCTTACAGTCTTTTGCTTTGTGACCAAGCTTGTGGCATGAATAACATCTTATTTTACCTAAGAAAGGTTGAGCTAATGTATGGAATTTGTCCCCCCTTTTTAATACAATTTACATTCAACAGATTTATGTCCAAATTCATTGCATGAAAAATAGTATCCGTGGAATTGATTAGTGTACCTGGTGAAAGGTTGTCCTCTCCATTTGTTTGCTTTAGGTAGTATTTTCATTTTCTGCATCCTTTGTTGGTTGGACTGGATTTTCTTTGTCTTACAGTATGCTACAATATGTCCATGTTTGTGGCCAGAAAAACAAGTGATACTTCTCATGGGAGGAAAGAACCTCCTTTGACAGCTTCTGAATTTATTCAATTCATATTCAGGAATGTATGGGCCTTTTGCAGCTGATTGTTTCTTCCTCTCATTCTCTGTCCTTTCATGTTGTCGCTTGTTTCTGTTAGTTTCTTTACAAATCATGTTCTTGTTGGCTTATACTTCTGTGGGAATATTTTGAGCTACTTCATTATCCTTTACATCTTTTACAAAAGTGATATTCCTATTATCTTCTACCTTGGACTTACTTGTTTCTCCTTCATAGCCTAACCCAGTATTTATGAGAGGACATCTTTGAGCATTTAGTATTTTGTCCAACTATTCAGAGCTTTTCATTCATGGAGGGTTCATAGATAATTCCCTTTGGGTATTTTCTAGTTTATTTCTCAAGCATACTACTTCTTCTTCCAATTTCTCTTGCTCCCGATGTTTATCTTTAATTTTCTTAAGCAGAATCCCGCCCACTTTCCTAGCTTCTTCAAGTTCTACTTTCAACTAAATGAGGTTTTCCGAATCAGGTTCTTCCTTTACATATATCAGGAGAATGTCTTTTTGTTTTTTGCACTTGAGTCTAAGTCTGTCTATTTCCTCCAGGGCACTCCTTAGCTCCCCCTAAAGATCTACCTCACCTTCTTCCTCATCTTCCAGAAGGAATCCTTTAGGCTCTTCCTTGGCCATCAACACAAATTTAGAGGTTCCTTCTTCATTTGAGGATTTAATTGAGCTTTCATATGCACTGCTATCTTGCTGAGCATAAAATTATTTTCTATTGACTCTCTTCCCTTTCTGCCATTTATTTATTTTGTTTTTCTCTGTCTCTTGTGGTTGGTTCTCTGTTTTCTTATGAGGACATTTAGATGCATAGTACCCCACTCTTCCACATTTAAAGCACTTAAATGGAAGTTTACCTTTGTATTTACCCGTGCCTTTATCCAATATTCTGATGAATTTGGCCTCTTCTTCATATGAGCATGAACCTGTATCTTCCTTCTCTTTCATGCACTTGTCTACCTTAAAGGCTGCCTCCCTCACATTTGACTTCCCTTGTGGAAGTCTCATCTCATAAGTTGTTAAGTTTCCAAGCAATTGGTTCGTGGTAAGCAATTGGTTCGTGGTCAAGGTTTCCCAATTTATTGTTTCTTCTATGGCTGAAACCTTAGGGTTAAACCTGGATGGTAAATATCTCAATATATTTTGCACAACTACACATTCCATAATGGGTTCTCCTACAGCTTTCATCTTATTCAAAATTTCCGCAACCTTTAAGAAGAAACTAGCTATATCTTCATCTTCATTCATTTTTACATTTTCAAACTGAGCTCTATAGTTTTGCAACTTGTCCATCTTCACCTTTTTATCTCCCTCATGGATACTTTCTAATGTGTCCCATATTTCTTTGGCAGACTTGATGTGCATTACTTTGATAAATTTATCCTCACACAAACCACTTAAGAGTGCATTCATGGCTTTTTCATTAGTTATAAAATATTTTTTGGCTTCTTTCTCTGTGTCAGAATCCTTTGGGGCATATCATAATTCAACAACAGCCCAAACTTCTATTCCTAGAGACATTATGTACGTCCTCATTCTTATTTTCCAAAAGGCATAGTTTGTGCCAATAAAAAAAGGGGCTTTATTTGTTGAGTATCCTTCTAGACTAGCCATCTTGGGGACGTAGGATCTCCTTCCAGTTGTTAAACTGATATAGAAGGAACTGGCTCTGATACTAATTGTTGAACCCTTAGTTAAACTGAGAGGGGGGCTAAATCAGTTTAATGCATTCATGGTCTTGTAAAAATTTCTTTTACACTTATTTACACCTTCATTTCATGATCAACTTAATGTATAATGGAACAAAAATATTAATAAGTGAGCAGCAGGTATTAAGCAAATTAAATACAGAATATCAACACATAATCATCATGCACATAGACAACAGATATAAGTGGAAACCCATAAGGGAGAAAACCACATCTTATTCTTGTTTTGATGCAAAGGCAAGCTCCAACTTCCTCTCACCACTGATTTTCTGTAGGCTCCAACCTACAGGAGGCTACTACCTAAATTCTGCAAGCTACAAATTGCAAGGAAGCTCCAATTCCCATCTATTTTCTGCAGGCTACAACCCACAGGAGGATCCTACCTTAGCCATCTACAACTGGACATCTATCAAGCTACAACTTGAAATGGAAGCACCAACTCCCATGTATTTTATGTAAGCTACAACCCACAGGAGGCTCCTACCTCAACAAGCTACAACTGGACATATATCAAGCTACAACTTGATATGGACGCACCAACTTCCTCACTCTACAATAAAATCATATGTTGATTTACCTGGATATCAGCTCTATTTTTCTCTTCTTCACTGTTGTCCTTCCAGCCTTTATATCTGATTTAAATCATCTCTCGATCTTCACAGCTTCTCTATCTTCTCCTTCTTCTTCTTCCACTCTCTAAATTTTTAAGCATATTAAAATAACATCATTTATAGAGATCACCTCATAGTTTTTTTCATTCCATATGGGAATACGAAATGTACAAGTATGACTCTTTTTCTTCCACCTTCTCATTTTCTCGCTCAACACATTTAGGATGTTACAATACTATGTACTCATTTCAGTATTACATTGGAGTTTTTCTTTGCCTACCGAAGACTTGCCTTAGCATCACAAAAAATATAAAATTAAATAATACAGTTACAGTTACAATCAGTTATTTATTCAGCCCTTTCAGTTTCTTAGCTTTGTTGAGCGCTCGTCCTCTTCTGCTTGTTGTCCTTTTGTCTTTTCTGTTTATGCCGTTATATTCCAACTTTGCTTCATAACTGCCCTTTTCTTTTGTTTTTCGAGTCTTTGTCTTCTGCATTCATCCTTTTCATTTTCCCTACTACCACAACACTATTCTACACGAGCTCTTGGTCCTTTGTTATGCGTTCATGTCTTTCTTTTGTGACCTGTCAGATATGGCCCACATAAAACTCCCTTTTAACTCAGTGGAGTATTACAATTCTGAGTTTTATCAACATACATACGTTTATTGATCAAAAAACGCATATGTATAACATACATACTTTTAATAATCAAACAGTGCTTATATACATGGAACAGGGCGAATAGGGTCCCACAGTACCTTGAACCAATCACAATACATCGCAAATACTTGCCCGCAACTTTTAACGTTTAGAACTTAAACATATCTCCTGTCATGTGCGATATGCGATCGCATCGCATCGCATACAACTTACCTTACCGTGCGAACCTTAAGCACAAAACCATAAACTCTGCGATGTGCGCTAATGCGCAGTCTTAACACATGGCTCCTCCCTTTCACCGCATTGCATCTTTCTAACCTTATCGCATCGCAAACAAATTAACATTTCCTAGCGCTATTTGCTAACATTTGTGATGTCCGGGCTCGCAATTCACCAACTGTTGTTGATATTCCCCTAGATATAATGGTCCTCATCTGATCGCACTTCGCACTTTATAAGATTTACTTTTTGGTTATACTCTATTTCTTGTGATCTACGATGTTGCGCCGTGCCAAAACATGTCTTCTCCATTTCGCATCACAAATACTTTCACTTACCATGTGACGCCTTAATGCTAAACTCTTAAATGTTGTGATTTGCGAAATCACTCCTGATAGAATTTGATCTCCACCGTCCATCTCTAGCCTTCACTTTTGCGATCTAATCCTGACCGTTCGTTCCCCTCCTTTGGAAATTTTCTAAGTGATCTCTACCTTAGTCGATTTTTGTTTGTTTATCCTATCACCACTCTGCAATATCGGTTCCTCCACACTGCTCCTCCCTGAGATTTATTCAGTTTCTAAGTACGCTGATGCAATTCGCTTGCCTCTGTGCTTCATAGCCTCTGCTGTATCTTCTTCTTTTTCAGCCTCTATTTCCTTGCTGCCTTTGGTGCCTTCTTAGCTGCATTAGCTGCCTCTGTTGCATTCACTGACTCTCTATTTTTGTTGCTTCTATGTCTTTGTTGTATCTCTATTGCCTTTGGTGCCTTTCATTTCCTTTCGCTTCCTTAACTACCTTTGTTCTTTTGCTGCTTCTTTTTGCTTTAGGTTATACTTCTATTGCTGCTCTTCTGCCTTTCTGTTGCACATTGCTACACAATGCTTAATCTGCTCCTTTTCCTTATAACCACTGCTTCTCTGCTCTTATTTCATCAAAGATGATTTTGGTGTTGCTCCTTTCTATACTTTTGCCATCAATGACAATATTTCCAACAAAATGAGGTGAATCCATTCAATTTAAGAAGAAAATAAACATAATATGGTGAATCTTGTCTGAAAAAGAGCATGCATAAAATGAATTATGCTCTCAAACTTACAAGATAGACATATATGAAGAATTAGACATGGTCTTAAGCATAATATAACAAGACAACATGAGAAACACAGTTGTTTCAAATCATACCACAAGTATCTCAGCACAATTCATGCAAATTTGTCTTCGATTTCATTCCACAAGCTGGTTACAAGAGATTCAATGAAAAATATGAGACTATCCAACAACAAAAGACAAAATAGACTCTACTTATAGAAAATATAGACTATGACACCTCATCGGGTCTAAATCCCATCCAAATGGATCATAAATGCAAAAGATGAGTCATTTCCTAGTTTCTAAGGAGGTTAGAAACCATTCCCTGAATTTTATCTATAAACTATGAGTGTTTATCCCTTACATTAATTACATATTCCATCATGATAGGAAGCTAGAAAAACCCAATAACTCTAATGAATCCTCATAGCCTCGAATTTGTGACCATTTCTGAGCTTGACAAGTGTCTTGAGGGAATCTAATGCTGATCAGTGACAATTCTAACTGAATCTTTCAAAATTGGTTCTTTGATAGCAAAAATAGATATGCTACATAGCTAATGAAGCTTCAGCCAATAAATCCAATTTTTCCTTCTCCTTGAGAATTTTTTGCGCCTCTTTAAGGCTCTTTTTGACTTGTTTCAGCCTTATTTGAGAAATGGTATCCCTGGTACGATAATGACTTGTCATGTGCCTTTGCAGCTTGTTATCCTTTTTAGATTTATTCAATAATTTTTCTAGATTCCCATTAAATCTTTATAGCCAAAGCTCTCTATCCTCATTGATCTCCATGGAAATGAGCTCGTCAAATGTCAACTCTTCAGATTGATGAATTTGTTGTCTCCCTTGATCCAGTGCCTTTTTGAGGACTCTTGTTATTGGTCTCTTTGTATGTGCTTCAGCCTCCATATCCTACACTTAGTCAAAACCAACAAAATTCTTGCCTTTACCTCTGTTTTCCTCCATTTCTGATATGTACTTACTTTGTTGGAGTTGATTGACTTGAAATTGAAAATTTTTCTGCTCAAGGAAAGTAATTCGGGATTGTGCAATGGAGAAGGCCTCTTTCAACTCTGCAATCTCTTTATCCTTATCTTTGATGATGTCTTCAACTGATTTGACCTCCTCATGTTCTGATACCTTAGGCTCCATTGGCACTAACTCATCATGCTGATGCAAAAGAGGCTACTCCTCTATCTGAGATTACTCGTCATGGGTTCCAAGTGTAAGAAATATCCTAGTAGACTTAGGCACAAAAACTTCTCTCCTCCCTCTCTCATATGTGTGAGAAAATCCCACAACCCTAGGGACATCTAAAAGCTGAAAATGAATGCTAGAAGAGCCAATCTCCATTGGTTGTGGTGATGATGTAATAGGAAAGAAAGAAATCTCTACGAACAACCTCTCCAAGAAGTCTTCGCATGTCATGTTTATGGAGGACAAGTGATGCAGCATAATGAGCTTGATTAGTCCATAATGAAAGAGACTAGTATGATGATATTCTCTTCTGCTCTGAACCTTCTCATCCATATTAATCAAGCTCTTGTATAAATAATGAGGTAAATCAAGTGTTTTGACTATGGTAAAATGCATCAATAGTCTGAGGTGATACATGTATAGCCTAGAGAATCTTCCTTCGCATGTAAAGTACTTCATTATAAACTTCATCAAAGGAGCATACTTGTTTCTAATATTTCTAAAAGGAAAAATAAATTATGGATCATCTCTAGCATGAGGCTTCAGAAACTGTTTGTAGTTTTCAATGTCAAGGACCATACCATTGAAACATTTCTCTCCATGAGAAGGGATACTTGTAGCTAAAGAAATTAGTTCAGATGATAAGTTGATATCCATACCTGCAAGAGTGACCTTTCCCATATTGTAGCTAGTTGCAAAAAGGCTGGACAACTGAAGATGATACCCTCCTTTCATAAGCCTTTCACAAAATGTTAAACATTGATTTGTTTGAAAGCATCTTCTGGCCAATGGCGAAGCATTAATCTCGTGCATGGTGAATGGCTCAAGTTTGAGATGGCGCCCTCCTTTCAAGCTCTTCTTGTCAATTTCCATTGTGTTTGTCAGTGGAATGATGAAAACCCTAGAGTGTCAATGCAATTAGTGAATGAGAATGGAAATTTGGAAAACAGAGTGTATGAAGGTGTGAGATTGGTGGATGAAATGGAGGATCCTGAACCTGAGAAAAATTCTAGAAAAATTTTATTAGGTAGTGTTTGTGTTGGCTTCAAGTTGAAGGGGGAATGAGAGAAAATGGATGAGTGGAAGGTGTCAAAATGTCTAAAACACAAGAAATTTGCAATTTTGACTGTGAAAATAGCTTGTGCAACAATAGGGTAAGTTTGTGAGGTGAAATAGGGATGTTGGGGTTGAAAAAAAATTCTGAAAAAAAATTCAGTGAATAGGATGGTGTCTTGTCTCCACAATGAAGGTGGAATTAAGGAAAATGAAGTATTTTAGGTCATTCAAAACCTCAAAACACAGTCATTTCCCAATTTTGACTGTGGAAAAAAACTAGTGAAGAATTATTTTTCATTTTTGAGGGTCATGGAGCTTCACAAAAAATTTGATAAAATTGCAGTGGGTAGGCTAACACCTTAGCTCCAAAGTGCAAGTGGAGTGACGTCAAATGGATAATTTTAGGTCCTTAAAAACCCTAAAACACAATCAATTATATTTTCATTGTTTTCACTTCTCTCACTATGTACAATAGCATTAGATTATGATTTTATTATTTTTGACATGTCATGGAGGGTAATGTGATAGGAATGTAGATGGGCATTGGGGTGTATGAATGTAGTTTTTGTGATAGGTTAGGGTTTAGGTTTGAATAGGTTAGGTTTGACAAAACAATTTTTTTATATGAGGACAATGGAGAGATGGAGAAGACATAAATGATATATAAAAAACAATGAAAATCTGATCCAGAACAAGAAAAAGATGGAAACTTACCTTGTGAATTAGCCACACCAAGGAATGAGCTCGAAGGTTGGAGGGTTTGTAGGGTTTCGGGCTTCCAAAACACCAGAACTGGCCACCTACAGGAGTGTAACAATGTCCCTCTTTACACCACAAAAACATAACAATGCCTTTCTTCACTCTCAGAAACATAACAACTACATTTTTATCCAACACGATAGGAGTGTAGCAATAGGTTTCTCAACTCACAAGGAGCGTAACAATGGGTTTCCCAAATCACAGGAGTGTAAACCTTGAGCCTGATACACCACAAAAATATAACAATGCTTTGTTAAGTCCACAGGAGCGTAACACAAAGGTTATTTACGCCACCCAGAAGCATAACAAAAGGTTATCTTCCACACCACATAAACGTAACAATGCCGATAGTGAGAAAAAAAAACGTAACGAAAGGTGTTTCTTTGAGGGTTGTAAAAGGGTTTTGTAAGTGTGTAAGGGTAAACGACGTAGAGAAACGTTTCTCTCCCACTCACATGTAAGGTTAAAATGACAAATGAAGTTTTCTCACCCTTTTATAAACTTTGATTGACCCTTACCTTTTCCAATGAAATTTACACTGACTTTTAACCCTTTTGCGCTTGAACAATGACTTTTGGGGTCTTTAAGTGAGATGAGAGGACAAATTTAACCTCTTTTGCATTCCTTGACAATTGAGGTGACCTTCTTTGGCATTTAAAATGATACATTGAGACAAATTTTCTCCTTTTCATGAGATAGCAAGATTGTTATTAAAAACTTTGAAATCTTTCACCTTTGGACTTTAACATTAGATAGTGACTCTTCAAAAATAGATAACATGTCTTTGAAGCTTGAAAGGACATTGTTTTTCATTTGACTAGGATAGTAGGTCAAAATTACCTCCCTTGGAGCTCTAATAGTCAATGATGACTTTTTAACCTTAAATGATACAGTGAGACAAAGTTTTTCAATTTTCATGAAACAATGAGACAGAGATGAAATGTTTGAAACTTTTTTGAAACTTGGGCCATATGAAACAAGAGAGATGGCTTTATTTGAACTTCATAAAATTTCTTTCTCCTTCATTAGGTTTTTACGAATGGAATAGATGGTTACTACCGTTAGCACAGAAAATTTTAATGGTGTGATCGCCATTGTATCATTGTTTTCAAATTATTATTTTTAATGTCCTAGTCCATCTCGAAGTTTGATTCATTTTCAATAAAGGTAGAAAATGAGTCTCAAAATCAAGGTACTTTTAAGTGTATAGGTGTTATTAGTGCTTTAGGTAATTAAAATAAGTTAAAATCACTATTTTAACTAAGTTAGTGTCGAAGGCTATTTTTCGTTTGGGTAATAAGGTTATAGCCACCCTATCCGAGATAATAGCTACCTCTGTTTTAATTTCATTGTTACCACAGTGATATAATGGAAGGCAACTATTTATCTAAATTGAAGGTCATATTACTCACACAGTGAAAAGAGATGCTATTTCTTCAAGGACCTGTTCATAGTGGTAACTCAATGAAAATTTCAGTTAGTTCGCTGAGATTTGGTTCATTACAAATTAGAGGTAAAGAAATATATTTCTCAAGCATATAGTAGTAGCAAAGAATATTTTTAAAGCAAGGACCATTCATGTTTGAAGATCATTGAAGACCTCCTATGCTATAAACATGATTATTCTTTTTAAGATTAATATTGTTTGACCTAGGAGGATTATTATTAGTAAGTGGTTATAGTATCTATGCAACTAACATATAGCTACCCCACTTAAGTGAAGTGGAGATCATATTACGAGGTATTTTTCATTTAATGATATTGTGAAGTTTTAAGCATAATGGGATGACTTGGCACTTGTTTTCGAATTATTTCAAAACATGCCATTACTCCATACCATGATTACAAGCGCGAAATCATAGGAGAGAGTTTGGTGTTCGCTTAACCAAAGTTATTTTTGCAGGCTACAGGTAAACAGAATTCATTCCTCCAGCAAGAATTTTTAGTATTTCAAGGCAGGAAAACCAGGGCTTCGTGTAGGGTATTGCAACCAGAATTGAACAGTTGTGTTTGTAAGCAGTCTAGATCTTGGAAGATATGGGAAAAGGTGGTAATGTTAACAGGTCTGAGCCAGAAAATACTAGATTCATTGATGCTAGGGCCAAACCGCAATTTAAATCTACTGGTTGGTATAAAATTTCTACAAAATTTTTATGGGGAGAATGTGGCTCTAGCTCAGGATTTTGCCGAGAGCTACGATGGTGAAAAGGTCAAGCTCGGAAGTAAGACATTCAACATCTCTGAGGCCATCATAGCTCGTGCTACCCAAACCTCTGCAACTGTTGAACGTTGGTTCAAAAACAAAATGTTTCCCACAGAAGTAAGTCTCTACCTTAAGCCTGAACATGTCAATGTTAAGTGGAATCCGACTGCACATATTTCTTGCTTTAAGGCTGAATGGAAACATGTGATTACCATAGTGTAAAAATACATTACATGTGAGGGTAGGTTATCCTCTGTCCACCATTATCAGTTAATATTCCTTGCTCATATTTCAGGAGATAGACCTATGAAATTTCCCTATTTTCTATATGAATCCTTGCTCAAAATGTCCCTAAAACTATAGAAGACCCTTAATTACTCTTTGCACAATTTATATCATAGGGGTATAATTAAAATATTTATTTTCTACCATCTTAGAAAGAAGAAGATCACTTGGGATAATTTCCTGAGAGAGGAAGGGTTTGGTATCATAAACTCCAGGAGAAGGGTAGGGAGGCCCAAGAAAAGAGATACCCTTGAAAAAACTAGTGTAGCCCCTATTACAAACAGTTCACAGCCTAACTCTATCCATTCATCAGTTTTCTTCCAAGTTGATCCTCCCTCCATCTCAGTGAAAAGGCCAACTAGAAACTCGACCGGGAAAGCTGGAGGCCTTATGCCTATGCCAAAAATGTCACCAGTTAATGTAGCCAATGTCAATATTTCACCTAGAAAACCCCAGACCCTAAAGGCATTCATGGAGGAGTATAAGAAGAAATTGAAATAGAAAAATGTTATGCCTCCTAAAAAGTCTATGTCAAAAGACAAGGAGCAAATAGCTTCCTCTTCAAGAAGCCAAACTAGGAAGAAGCTCTTCATGGCAGAAGAACCAGTGGAAGTCAACCCTAGACTTCTAACATCTAAGCCTGCTTTGTCACTAGTGGAATTCAACCCTGGTGTGAAAATATCAATCCATGTTCCTGGTAAATCTCATCAAACACAACCAAGAAGTGGTACTTCTCTCACAGAATCCACTCCCTCACAGGTATTTCTATCTCTTAAGAAAGGCAAACATAAAATGTCAGAGACTGTTATAGAGGAAGAGCCTACTCTAGCTCAACTAGTCTCCTCCAGTGGCTCTTTGATCAAGAAGAGAAAGAAGATTGTAATACACTCCTACTCCTCTTATGAAGATAGAAGTGACCCTGAGTACACAGAATCAGAGGAGTAAGAAGGAGAATCTAGTAGATTCATGCATGGAGGTAAGAGGTCTAAGTTCATTCCAAATCCTTATAAACAGAGACCTCATAATAGGCCCAAAAATAAACTCAGACTAAATAGTAAGTTGATTTCTAATCCTTCATTAAGAGATGAAATTATCAATATTGAGTAGAGTCCATAAGACAAAATCAAGAAGAAGAAGAAGACTCAAGCACAGAGAAAAAGGTCGGATAAGAGGATGACTAAAGTTGAGGCCTTCAGTATTTTTTCCTCTATTTTGGACCTCTGAAGAATGAAGGAACAGGGCTGCCTTGGGAGAAATTCTTCATTTTTGGGGTTAATTTTCCATGTTTCTAGATATAGTTGATTTTTCTGCGAAGGTAGAATTTATTTTTGAATATTAACATATGATGAAAAGGAGTTGCTTTTTGTTTTATTATCATGATGGTGACATCAAATCAGGTGCAGTGGAGGATATTTTTAGTTATAATGGATGCTGCCAGGTGTCATGTACCAAGCCTCCTTCAAAATTTCAGGGTTTTGTTTTGCACTTTTTAAGGATAACATCCACATGTCACTTTCACTGTTGTTTACACTTTTTGTGAAGTTGGTTGCACCATAATAGAGTAGTAGCCTTCCAAAAGACTGCCACATCATACAACCACTTCGAATTGTTAGCCTTCATGATGTTTACTTTATTTATGATATGTGTTGGGTTTGTGTTATATTCTTTCAACGACTAATCACGTGCGGGGGGGTAATAGGGGGGCGAAATCCCCCCTTGTACGTTGCACTGGGTGCAACGTCAGGGGGGTCACAGGGGGGAAGTAGCCCCCCCTGTTGGGGTCTAGAGCAATGTCCCGGATTAAAATATATATATAATAAAATAAATAAATAAATTTGGTCCTTATTTTCTGGTGGGCAGATCCGTCCATGGTTTTGTGCATTGGTTTGCACATGGTTTTGGGGTACGATGGTTTTTGGCCCCTGGTATTTTGTAGATCCGGTCAAGGGAACTATGGTTATGTTCTAATCCAGGGTTAATGGATTGGGGTTTATGTATGCTTCGGCATGTGTATATATGTGTTGTAACACTAAAAGGAATATAATGAAAAATCAAGTTGGTCGTCCCGATTTGGGATCCAGGGGAATATCTCTGTGTTTATCTATTTTATGTTTTATGCTCTCGCTACTGTTTATTTTTTGTCTTTAAGATTCGTTTGCAGATAATTTCTGTACAGGGTTAACACCTACAATATGGCACTTTGTATTTAAGTTTATAGATAACGCTCATCTCTTGCACGAGATTGTAATAACTTTTTGGAACAGATTCACTCCATTTCTGGAGATGACAGTATTGTGTTTTTGTATATATGTGACAAACTTCTATGAAGAAAAGGTTGGTGGTTTTAGAATCCTGACTCATATGATCAATATTTTTTTAGTGAATGAAATTGAAAGAAACTTTTGAGGACTTATTATCAATCTGGTGTGTGTATTGTTAATTTTCACCTATGTTTCCATATCTTATTATATTCATTTTCAGTTTGCAATCGCTCATGTTGTTATGTGTTTTTATCAGTCTCTTGGCATGTTCATGTGTTTTATCAAATTTTATTAGTCTCACACAGTGAGCCTTCTTGGTAAAACATATATAATAATAGTGGAAAGAGCATCACTTATGACAGTTATCTTTCATAATATTTCAGTGAGAATATTGTAAGACTAGACTTGTTGAAATATTGTTAAATTGCTACTTGTGTTACTTTCTACCAAAATCAGTGGATTTCTGCCTTGCAAACCCACTGTTTCTTCTTCCATTTCAAATTTTTTTCTCCTCACATGCTACAAACTCACTCTTTTTCTACCACATCGAGATCCAATACCCTCATTAGTAGAACAGTGGATTTGACTGAAAACTCTATTCAGTGAATAAGAGTTTAAACCACCTACCAATCTTATAACCTAAATCATCAAATTGCCTTAGAGTTTAGGATGTGTCTTCTCAAGTGCTTGATGCAATCCAACTGCTGATTCCAACGCTAACAACTACCTTATGTTCAGTGAAAATTTGAAGATTTTTCTAAAGGCAGGGTTGAATCTAGACTTGACCTAAATGAAATGAAATGGCATAACCCTAGACTTCTTGAATGATGATGATGGAGATGGCGACCTTGAAATTGATGATGGTGATGACCTTGAAAATGGTGATGATATATGAAATGAATGAGTAGCATACATGGTTTAGACCTCTTTAGTGGCAAAAATTATTTCTGAGCACTGGTTCGAAAAAGTAAAAATTTTGACTTATGATGTAATGGAAAACAACTGAAAGAGTCATTTGATCACTGACATACCTAGACTAACATTGGCTCCAGCTGTGGATGGTAACTCCTTTAGGAGGTGTCAAGAACACCGTAGATCAGGTAGCCTTACCATTGGGCGATGGAATCAAACTGGATTTTGAAATACTTTGACAAAATGGAAATGATGAACTAAATCTGGAAATGACTTGGAATAAAAACGACTAACTTGACTCTGACTTGACAACTAACTGAAAAAAAAATTTGGACTATTTGAAAGAAAACATGAGTTGTATGTAGAATTCGCATGGCCTTCTCCTCAGGCTTCAAAGTTCTGCAAAAACTTCCTTATCTGCTGAGACATCAAATTTAAAATGATATGTACAATGACAGTGAATTTATTCTTCAATGATCAAGTTAGATAGTGTTTTAGGAACCTACCATTGATTGGTCCTCCCAAAACTTCTCTCCCTTCAATATCCTCTAGTAAAAATGCTTTGTTTCCTCTGAATGCAATGATCTTGTAAGGTCCTTTCCATAGATTGTCGAACTTTCAATGCTTACTCTTATCTTCATTTCGGGCATCCCAGTGAAGAAAAACATCCCCAAGCTTGAAATCAACCGCTTTGGTCTTCCTACCATAAATATTTTTTATTTTCTCATGAAGCTTTGAAGTATAACTGAAGACTTCATCTCTTGACTGTTTTAGATGGATCATTTGGTTGATTATTTTTTGAATTTCATTAGGCTCAATGTCGATCTCTTGCAGAATTTTCATCACCAGTACAGCTAGAGAAGAAGGTAACACCGTGTCAATACCATAGACGATTTGGAAAGGTGAAATGTTGATTGATATCTTGGTGCTAACTCTATCCACCCATAGAGCATTGATGAGTTTCTTGTCCCAACTCCTCTTGTTTTCTTGCAGCATCTTTTTTATTATATTCACCAAAGTTTTATTTGACGATTCAGCAAGCTCGTTTCCCTGAGGATAGTATGATGTTGAATGACCTAGCCTAATGTGATGTGTGTCACAAAATTCAATGATATTCTTAGACTTGAAGGCAATTTAATTGTCTGTGATGATCTTTTGTGGATAGCCAAAACGAGACAGAATACTATTATCAGAAAAATGAATCATAACAGTATCGGTAGCTTGCCTCATAGGGATGGCTTCAATCCATTTGGTGAAATAATATGTGGCAGCGAGTATACATTTGTGCTGAGATGATGATGGAGGATGAATCTCACCAATGAAGTCAAGTCCCCACTGCTGGAATGGTGCTTGAACTTCAATTAGTTTAAGAGGTAAAGGCAAGAGCTTCCTTTTACCCTAAAATATTTGACATTCATGACAGCTCATGACTGTTTTATAAACATCAAAAAATAAGCTTGTCCAATAGAAATTTTCCCTCAAGATATTATTAGTTGTAGTCTTCCAATCAAGATGACCGCCACAATAACCTCTATGAAAATCTCTCATGATTTTTTCAACTTCTCCTTCAACCAAACAATTTAGAAATACTCCACACGGATCTTATCAATATAAGACACCATTAAGAATGCAGTACTTAAGAGATTTTAACTTTAAAGATATAACCTTACTACTTGGAAAGACGAGAAGGATTCAAATGTTGCAAAACATGTACTATATCAGCATACCAAGGCAATGAAGAGAAAATTTCAGCTACTTCATGTAATGTTTCAGCATCTTGTTCTTCAGATAATGCAGCAATAAAATTGATGTCCAAAGCATGAATATTTGAATCCGCCATGAGATTCGCCAAGCCCTGTCCTTTGATCAACTTTGTGGGCTTGATCTCCAAATCATACTCTAACATGACAATGATCCATTTACCTCACCGCCCTTCAGGATCATTATGTGTAAGCACATCTTTGACAGCAACATTTGGAACATATGAAATGACATGAGAATGTAAAATTTAGACCTGTAAGTACTTTGACTAATGCCAAGGCCTGTTTATCAATGATGTTATACTTCAATTTTGCGCACTTATGGTTCTACTAAAGAAGGTGATGGGTTGCTCTGTGTTTTGATTTTTATTTTGCATGAGGACAATAGCAAGAGTATGCTCTGAGGAAAATGATAAAATGATAAAATCAAGTGTATAATTCAAATTAAATGAGGATAGGAGCATGAGATAAATCCAACTTAACTTGATTGAATGATTTCTTTTCCTCTTCAGAACACTTTACTTCACTATCTTTCTTTAGCATGTCAGTAATCTACCTTAAGTGTTCAGTAAGATTGGGAACAAACCTTCTCAAAAAATTGGTTTTTCCATTGAATGAATGAATTTTATTTTTGCTCTTAGGATATTCTAAGGTCTAAATTGCTTCAATCCTTGAAGTATCTATCCTAATTCCATCTTTTGATATGATATGGTCCAGCATTTTACCTTCCTCCTTTGCGAAAAGACTCTTCTTTGGGTTCAATGATATGCCAAACTTATACATCTCTGGAAGACTGTTTTCAAGTGTTGCAAGTGTTGCTCATCTATCTTGGAAAAAATAGTGATATTGTGAAGAGAAATGACCAAAAATACATCCTTTTCATTAGAAAAAGTAATGTCCATTGCTCGCTGAAAAGTAGCCCCTGCATTCTTCAATCTGAAAGGAATTTTGGTGTACATTAAGGTACCCCAAGGTGTTGTGAAGATTTTTTTTTCTTGATCATCTAGATGAAAAAGAATCTGATTATAACCAGAGTATCCATCCAACAATGAAATTCTAGAAGATCCAACTACCCTTTGCAGAATCTGGTCCATCTTCGGTAGTGGGTAATTGTCCTTCAATGACACTTTGTTCATATTTTTGAAATCAATGCACAAGTGAAACTCTCTTGTCTTCTTCCTTTCTGGTACTAGATTAGACATCCAATTTTAAAAGAGGATAGGCACAATGATACTAGCAGTGAATAATATATTTACCTCCTTCTGGATAGAGGGAAGTAACTTGGGATGCATTCTTCTTAGCTTCTGACGGAAAGGTTTCTGATCCAACTTTAAGGGAATGGTATGTTGAATTATACTATTATCATAGACTTTCAAATCAAAATATTCCCAAGCAAATACATCAGAAAACTGAGACATAAGCGTTGCATATTTACCTTTCATTTATGCACTCATAGATTTTGAAATTTTTACCATTTTTGGCTTTTCTGAAGTGCCAAGATTGAGATCTTCCACTCCAACTTTTGTCGGTAACATGGTCGGTTTGTGTGCAACATAATCTTGATCAAAAATCTCTTCCAAAGGTAGCAAAACTCTTGGAATGGATTTATCTTTCAGCTAAAGCACTTACATATCTGCTACATCAGTTTCTTGGTCATCTTCATAGCACTAGTTGTCCATTTGAGAATTTTCAAACTCTTCTTCTATCAGCAAGAAGTTGTTGATCTATTTATCATTTGAAATACTTGCCAATACTGAACATTATCTCAGACAGCACGGTGGTGTTTTACATTTATCTCATACTTCTTATTAGGATACAATGGAATTTTGAACATGCTAGCCGAAGTGGCTAGAGAATCAGCAATAACATTCTTGTCTCTTGGAATCAAAGATAAAGTGTACTAAGAAAATGTCTTGAGGATATCTAGCACTGTGTTTCGTTAAGCTCACATCCTTGGATTCTTGGCCTAGTATTCCCCTTTGACTTTCTTTATCACTAACTCGGAGTCGCCATATACAGAAATATTCTTTGCACCCATCTTCTTGAGAATTTTCAGACTGACTATCAAAGCCTCGTAGTCAGCTTCATTGTTTGAACATTCGAAGGATAGCTTGTAGGGGGACATTTGAACATTGGGAGGAATGTTTAATCACTTATTTACAGGGCGTTGAATCCACACTCCAATTCCAACCCCTTCTTTTCCCAAAGCTCCATCGAAGTCCATAGTCCACAAATTACTTTCCTCATCTGGAAACTGTAAATCAGATTGTTGAAATTTGCTTGCTGTTTGAGAGACCCAAGTTGTACAAAAAAATTTAATTCTTTCATTTTTCCATCACTTTTTTGAGTTTATGCACTCGGTTTCAAATCATTTGGCACTTTTTTATAAATTTCTACATTTTCCAATTCTAAAAAAGAATTTGAAAATTCATAATTTTCTACAATTTCTTCAATCAAATCTTTGGAAGACGTTGAACATTAATCATTGAACAAGATAAAGGACTCTAAATCTATATGAACAACATGTGTAGGATGGTTATTTGGCTTTTCTCAGTTGTTGATCATGTACTTCATCTTACTTTCCCGGTATAGTTTCTTAAGTTGTCCAAAGATGGGAATGGTACCATAAGAAAAATCAAGTTGTAAGGTACCTCTAAGCTTCGCTCCCCATATCAACCACAAAAACGTCCATGAGGACATTCTTGGCTGGGATTTTCTTTAATGACACCACTAGGTCCTTGATGAGGCCAAGGCATTTCGCCCTCCCTGAATCAAATGAGTAAAGATCATGATAAGGTCTCGTGATGTCCAGTACTAATCTATCCATAATGGCCTTGGGCATGAGGTTGTGAGAGGCTCCATAATCAAGCATGGCATTATGAATGATAAAGACATGGATTTTGAGGCTTAGATTAAATGGAGGGACTTCACTATATTCTAAATCGCCATCAATAGTAGGACAAAAAAGAAGCTCAGGGCGATCATCACTCATATTAACCATGTCTGACATTTGATCATATTTAAGCAACTTAGAAAGTTGAAATTTGTACTGATCCTTATTAACTATTTTAGTTAGAGAAATGGAGACTTTCAACTTGGAAATTTCATTTTCAAGAGAAAAAATAGCCATATGTTTTTCTACCTCTTTCAATGATGCATATTTCTTCTGAAAATGATCTTTGTGTGAAGACTCTTTCTTTTGTCCCCCTTCTTAGACTTCAATATCTTTCCTTTTAATGTTGGAAGAAGCTTCATTTCCTTTAACATGATTAGGAACAGCAGGTCCCTTGTATTTACTTTGAATCGGGGCAGTAGCTTCTTTGGGATGAGCATCTACTTGAGCATTCAGTTTTTTCTAATTAGAGGTTATAGGAACATTCATATTCCTCAAGGCATAATGTCTTTGCACTTAAGAAAGAGAAGTTTGATATCACCTCTGATAATATTTCGTGCATACTAATAACATGTAATCATTTGACAATACAAATTGATGATCATCAGGTGCACAAAATTCTACATAAATCTGATCTTCTTCAGTGAGGAAAATAGGATATTGATTCTCCTCAAATAAATGGTTCTCGCCAAAAATTTCTTCTTCATCATCTTCATCAGGGCCTTCATTATAATTCTGTTTAAATGGAGTGTGAATTTTATGCTGACTTTGTGGATCCTAACTGTATAAATTTGAATAAATGATATATCATTCACCAAGATTCTCCTGATCACACACTATTTTAACTTCATGCACAATACAAAATCTCTTCTACCATTGATCATTAATTGCGGAAATAAAAACAATCGCATGCGCACATTAAAACCATAAACAATCACACATATGAACACAGTATTTTATGGGAAAGCTTAAAGTTGAAAACCCCCAACTATCTGTATATTATATTTCATAGATATCATGTAACAATAATTATACAAAGCTCCTCACGAGCTCTCAGTATAATCTCCAATTTCTACACACTAACTGCTTCCATCTGGGAAAATCATAAGGCCACAACTCTGGGCCACCCGATAGCCCGCTCTACCGCAATCACTGCGAAAGAATGCTTCCAATGAACTCGAATTGGCCCGTACTCTACCACAATCCTCATTGGCATCTCCAATCACTGTGTGTTTCAAATCATGCAACACTATAGTCACAACTGATAGTCAACCTGCTCTTTCACCTACCTCTCCACTGGTCTCCACTGAAACTGTCCATGCACTGTAGTTAACTGATGTATTCTTCAGTTGATTAATGAGTTATTATTTAGTGAATTAATTAACTAATTAATTCACACCACTCCCACTAGTGTATCAATCAGTTAGACTAGATACAACTAGCTCAACTGAGTCTAACTGAGTTAAAATGAATACAACTCCACCAACTACTTCTATAACTCCACCAAACTAATATGTTATCTAAAACGAAGTATCCAATGAAATAGCTCCACTTAATCCTCATAGAATAGGTTAATTCCCTCTCAAGCGGGCCTCTGTTATACCCACATTGCAGTAATCTTTAACTGAAGTGTTCCAAGAGAATAAGATAATGTTTATAGTCCAAATATTATTAAGAGCTAATAATATTCGACATATCTATTTTTAGAATGGCAATCTAAAAATAGATTCTGCCCAGTATGTCTAAAAATAGAAGTCCATATATTTTTCCTGACTTGACCAACCATCCACAAATAGCATCCTGCAACTCATAGAATATGATCGACATGTCTAAAAATAGACATAGTCTAAAAATAGACTTTGCGCCAAAAATAGCATATGGACCCACTTAGTGAAGGCGAATTCTTTCCACTAAGCTCATCATCTTGTTGCAATCTCAACACTGACCCCTCAATTCCCTTTACTTGATCATGTATTGGGGCTGCTGATTTTGACCCCTGAAATTGGGATATCTAATGGAGGGTTCAGCTTTCCGATCAGCGATGGACATTTTATCCATCATCTTCTCCATGGTCTTGATCAAGGTATCTAATTTTCCTTCAGATGAAGTGGACATTTCTTCTTTGATAGTGACCCTTTTTTCCATCTTGATTTTAGACTTCTTGATGATCAAATTGGCTTCCACGCTCATTGTGTTTATTTGCATCTCTTCAAGAGTTGATGGGTTTCTTTCCCTCAGCTGATAGGCCATGTCAGGATCGAAACCATCAGGATAATGAAGTAAAGCAAGGCCTGGAGGAGGCTTAATATTCTCATGAATTGAATCATATATATTTTTTAAATCTAGTTGTAAAGTCTTGGAAAAAATCATTAGGATTCCTTTTCAAGGCATTATACTCAGCTATGATCTGCAATGGATTTTTATTCTCTTCCCATTTCACCATAAAAAAATCAATCAGCTGATGTGAGGTACCTATTGAACCAGTTGTGAGTGAGCGAAACCATTTCTTTACCTCTTCGGAGAAACTATGTGCAATGATGTGCATCTTGGCCCTTGTCATTGTCGATCTCTTCAAGATCTATGATGTTAATTACTTTGCCAAAATGTTGATAAGTTGTAACCTCTGATGTTCCATCAAAAAGAGGAAGCCTTTGACCATAATTCTGAGGTAGTGGAGTAAGCTTAAGCAATAGGATCAACAGAGAAAAATTGGCCATGACTAATGGAGGAGGTGATGGAGGTGTTGATGGAGTGAAAACTTGCAGAGGTAATGACGGAATGAAAGGAGGGATCGATGATGTAGCTGTATAAGAAGGTGAGATGACAGGTGAAGAAAAATTCTACTGTTGATATTAAAAATAGGCCTTCTCTAAATTTTCTTGAAATTTGTTTACCAAGCCCTTGAGTTTATAAAAATTAGACCAAACTTCACTATCGACTTCGGACTCCAAAGATTCAAAAAATGGTGCAAAGGACTCGAAATAGAAAGGATCAAATGTGTCTTCTAAAAGAAAAGTTTCAGACTTGGTTCTAAACAAATATTTTTCAGATTCTAGACTATAGACAAAATCTTCTGGAACAAATATCGTAGGCAAAGAATTTGATTTGACAAGTGGAGGAACAACTCTTCCAAACTTCTGAGACTTGGTTTTATGTTTTCTAAAAAGACTCTCAGGATCGTACACAATTGGTGACGTATTTGGGTCTAGATTTGACCTGGTATGTCTTTTAGGAGCCATATTAAGATAGGAATTTTAGACTTTGGCTCAGATTTTAGAATTCAGCCTATTTTGAATGCTAGATCTTGTCACCTACAAGTCTAAATTTTAGAGGATTAAAGAATACTCCCAGGGATTGTTCAGAAATCGCTCCCCGGCAACGGATCCAAGAATGTTATCACTCTTCACAAATTCCTAAGGCTGACAGTAGGATTGGAGAAAGGTAACCACAGACCAAAATTTAGGTCAGGTAGTTAGCCCTACTCGGACCAGAGAGGGCTCTCTCTTTGTCACTTTAAACTTTCAAATGAATGGTTGAGTATCATAAAATTTTAGGCTAGATATGTAAGCTTAAATGAGTAAAAAAATTTTGATATTTTGAATGATGGATAGGAAAGTCAGTGAATGGACTGTAAATGAGATTTTTACGTATGAACTTCGAGGTGAACCTATAGAGAGTGTTTGAGGAAAGATAGGTATTTTGGCAACATATTAATCAATCATTGAGTATATGATGAATATGGAGTAGAGTTTGAATGAGCACTAAGGTGAATTCATTCAATTTAAGAAGAAAATAAACATAATATGGTGAATCTTGTCTGAAACAGAGCATGCATAACATGAATTTTTCTCTTGAACTTACAAGATAGACATATATGAAGAATTAAAAATGGTATTTTTTGGGTGTGGAGCCTCATTATCTTGTTTATTTTGTATCACAGCGTTGGCCCCGTAATTAAAAACTGCCTGGGGGGTCCAGGGGGGGCGGCTGCAACTTTATGGAGCCCCCCCCTGGCGGGGGGTTTCGGGGGCAGTGCCCTCGAAGCTAAAAACAAATGTAAAATTTCCTTGTAAAATTAAAGTAATTTCTAGTCAATTTAGGCCATTCATTAGGCGGATGATCTGACGGTAGAAGTTATGTTTAGTTTAGGGTTTTTTGCCCTAGAAGGAAACCCCTTGCTTGTATGAGGGTATTGTAATACGACTGTGTATTGCATGTGTATTATCAGAACGAGAAATAGATAGGGATACTGTGAGAGAGAAAAAAGGATATTATAGCTGATCTTTTATAGGTTGTGTCTCTTCATTTTGTTGGATAATAGAAAGGAAGGACTGGTTGTTCGGGGTGGATGTAGCCCAAACTGGGTGAACCACGTATATCTGTGTCTCTTTGATTTTATGTGTTTTGTGTGCTTGTGTTTTTCTACATATTTTATGTGTTGCATTGCTCTGTAATATATAATTTTCTAACAGTATTAAGCATAATATAATAAGAAAACATGAGAAACACAGATGTTTCAAATCATACCACAAGTATCTCGACACAATTCCTGCAAATATGTCTCTGATTTCATTCCACAAGTTGGTTACAAGATCTCCACTGAAAAATATGAGACTATCCAACAACAAAAGACAAAAGAGAGTCTACTTATAGAAAATATAGACTATGACACCTCATCATGTCGAAATACCATCCAAAATGTATCATAAATGCAAAATATGAGTCATTTCCTTTGTTTCTAGGGAGGCATTAGGGGAATTTTGAGGTCTAAAATGGACCTCCTAAGGAAATTATAAAATAATAGTGGAAATAATAAAATAATATTTGATGACATCATCAAATTTTAGAGGGAAAAAAGAAAAAACGACTTTTTCAACTCATATTTTCAACTTATCTCCCAAATTTTTTACTCAAATTTCGAGAGGGATTACTCTTTGGATGAAAAATTTAATTCCTTATCCAAGGAGTACCCATGTTGCATACTTTCGATGGACCCTGCTACAGGAAAAATGAGAAATATATGAAAAAGTGATTGCAATCACGTTTTTTTTCCTGTATTTCTCATTTTTCGTGTAGCAGGGTCCATCGAAAGTATGCAACATGGGTACTCCTTGGATGAGGAATTAAATTTTTCATCCAATGAGTACTCCCACTCGAAATTTGAGTAAACAGTTTAGGAGATAAGTTGAAAATACGAGTTGAAAAAGTAGTTTTATTATTTTATTTTATTTTAATCATTTTACCCTTTTACTTAAAAAATGGTGAATCATCCCCCATGGTTGACATCATCATATTGAATCCTATTGGTTCTTATAAAGTTTATTTTGTTTGTACATATTTCTTAGGAGGCCCATTTTAAACTTCAAAATTCCCTTGATGTTAGAAACCATTCCCTGAATTTTAGTTATAAACTAGGAGTGTTTGTCTCTTACATTAATTACATATTACATCATGATAGGAAGCCAAAAACAGCCCAATAAATATAATGAAAACTCATAGCCTCGAATTTATGACCATTTCTGAGCTTAACAAGTGTCCTGAGGGAATCCAATGGTAATATGTGATAATTCTAACTGAAGATTTTAAAAACAATTTTCAGAAGCATAATAGAACTTTGGAGGTACTTTTTAGGCACTTTAAGAAGTCAAAATTCACTTCTTAAAAAATGGTAAACTAGACCTATGTGTCTAGCTTCCAGAACATCTTGAATTTTTCAAAATGAACCATGGGAAGGCCTTCAAAAATTCATTATCCCAGAGTCACTGAAAAGTGTAACAGAGGGTCCAAAAAGGAGGCAGAAACATGAAAAATAAATGGGTTTTGAGCTTTTTCTCCCAAATTGTAGCTTTTCATACTAGGGGGGTTACTGATCTATGATGCACTAATCAAAATACGTCCACCATGTAAATAAATCACCATTTCGATGCCTACAAAACAAAAATTCATTAGTGTCTGTTACCCTTCTACAATGAGAAATTTCCAGAATTCTGCCGAAAATGATGTAAAATACCAAAATTTCTCCAAAGCTTTCAAAATTGGTTCTTTGAAATCTGAAAGAGATATGCTACACATATAATGAAGCTTCAGCCAACAAATCCAATTTTTCCTTCTCCTTGAGCTTCATTTGCACCTCTTTAAGCCTATTTTGGACTTGTTTTAGCCTTATTTGAGAAATGGTATCCCTGGTACGATAATGACTTGTCATGTGCCTTTGTAGCTTGTTATCCTTTTTAGATTTCTTCAATAAATTTTCAAGATGCTCATTAACTCTTGATAGCCAAATTTTTCTATCCTCATTGATCTCCATGGCAATGAGCTCATCAAATGTCAACTCTTCAGATTAATGAATTTGTTGTCTCTCTTGCTCCAGTGCCTTTTTTAGCTCACTTGTCCTTGGTCTTTTTGTATGTGCTTCAGCCTCCATCTCCTACACTTGGTCAAAAAAAACAACCTTCTTACCTTTACCTTTGTTTGCCTCCATGTCTGATTTGTACTTACTTTGTAGGAGTTGATTCACTTGTAATCGAAAATTTTCCCGCTCAAGGATAGTAATTCGGGATTGTGCAATGGAGAAGGCCTCTTTCAACTCTGCAATCTATTTATACTTCTCTTTGATGATGTCTTAAACCGATCTGACCTCCTTGTTTTTGGATACCTCAGGCTCCTTTGGCACTGACTCATCATGTTAATGTAAAAGAGGTTGCTCCTCTATCTAACATTGTTCATCATGGGTGCCAAGTGTAAGAAATATCCCGGTAGACTTAGGAACAAAAACTTGTCTTCTCCCTCTCTCATATGTGTGATCAAATACCACAACCCTAGGGACATCTAAAATCTTAAAATATGTGCTAGAAGATCCAATATCCATTGGTTGTGGTGAGATGTAATAGGCAAGACAAAAAGCGTTGATGACAACCTCTCCAAGAAGTCTTCCCATGTCATGCCATTATGCAAGACAAGTGATGCAGCACAATGAGCTTGATTATGCCATGATGAAATAAAATAGTATGATGATATTCTCTTCTGCTCTAAACCTTCTCATCCATCTTAATCAAGCTCCCATATAAATAATGAGGCAAATCAAGTGTTTTGACTCTGGTAAAATGCATCAAAATCCTGACGTGATACCTATATATCCTGGAGAATCATCCTTCGCATGTAAAGTACTTAATTATAAACATCATCAGAGGAGAATTCTTGTTTCTGATATTTCTATAAGGAAAAATAAATTATGAATCATCTTTAGCATGAGGCTTTAGAAACTGCCTGTAGTTTTCAATGTCAAGGTCCATACCCTTGAACCACTGCTCTCCATGAGAAGGGATACCTGTAGCTAAATAAATTAGGTCAAATGATAAGCTAATCTCCATACCTGCCAGAGTGACCTTTCCCATATTATAGTTGGTTGCAAAAAGGCTAGACAACTGAAGATGATACCCTTCTTCCATAAGCCTTTCACAAAATGTTAAACATTGCGTTCTTTAAAAGCATCTTCTGGACAATGGAGAAGCATTAATCTCGTGCATGGTGAATGTCTCGAGTCTGAGATGGTGCCCTAATTTGAAGCTCTTCTTGTCACTTTCCATGGAATTTGTCACTGGAATGATGAAAACCATAGGTTGTCAATGAAATGAGTGAATGAGAATGGAAATATGGAAAACAGAGTGTATGAAGGTGTGAGTTTGGTGGATGAAATGGAGGGCCTTGAAGCTGAGAAAAATTCTAGAAAATTTTGAGTAGGTATTTTTTTGTGTCAGATTCAAGTTGAAGGTGGAATCAGAGAAAATGGATGAGTAGAAGGTGTCAAAATGTCTAAAACACAGGAAATTCCCAATTTTGACTGTGAAAATAGTCTGTGCAACAGTAGGGTAATTTTCTGAGGTGAAATAGGGGTGGTGGGGTTGAGAAAAAATTTTGAAAAAAATTCAATGAATAGGATGGTGTCTTGTCTCCACAATGAATGTGTAATGAAGGAGTTTAGGTCATTAAAAACCTCAAAACACGGTCATTTCCAAATTTTGACTATGGGAAAAAACTAGTGAAGAAGTGTTTTTTTATTTTTGAGGGTCATGGAGCTTGAAATTTTTTTTGATAAAATTGCAGTGGGTAGGCTAACACCTTAGCTCCACAGTGCAAGTGGAATGAGGTCAAATGGATAATTTTAGGTCCTTCAAAACCCTAAAACACAGTCAGTTTTATTTTCATTGTTTTCACTACTCTCACCGTGTAAAATAGCATTAGATTAGGATTTTATTGTTTTTGAAATGTTATAGAGGGTAATGTGATAGGAATGTAGATTTGCATGGGGGTGTAGGAATGTAGCTTGTGTGATAGGTTAGGGTTTAGGTTTGAATAGGTTAGGGTTTGACAAAACAAATTTTTTATATGAGGACAGTGGAGATATGGAGAAGACATAAATGATATATAAAAACAATGAAAATCTGATCCAAAACAAGACAAATATGGAAACTTACCTTGTGAATTAGCCACACCAAGGAATGAACTCAAAGGTTGGAGAGTTTGTAGGGTTTAGGGCTTCCAAAACACCAGAATTGACCACCTATAGGAGCGTAACATTGTCCCTCTTTACACCATAGAAACATAACAATGCCTTTCTTCACTCTCAGAAATGCAACAATTACGTTTTTCTCCAACACGAAAAGAGCGTACCAATGGGTTTCTCAACTCACAGGAGCATAACACTTGATCCCAATACACCACAGAAACATAACAATGCTTTTTTAATTCCATAGGAGTGTAACACAAAGGTTATTTACGGAACCCAGAAGCGTAACAAAAGGATTTCTTCCACACCACATAAACGTAACAATGTCCGACAGTGAACGAAACAGAAACATAACAAAAGGTGTTTCTTTGAGGGTTGTAAGAGGGTTTTGTAAGTGTGGAAGGTAAACGAAGTAGAGAAACGTTGCTATCCCACTCACATGAAAGGGTAAAATGAAAAATGAAGTTTGCTCACCCTTTTATAAACTTTGATTGACCCTTGCCTTTTCTAATGACATTTACATTGACTTTTAACCCTTTTGCACTTGAACAATGACCTTTTGAATCTTTAAGTGAGATGAGAGGACAGAGTTAACCTCTTTTGCATTCCTTGACACTTGAGGTGACCTTATTTGGAATTTAAAACAAGACATTGAGACAAATTTTCTCCTTTTCATGAGACGGCAAGATTGTTATTAAAAACTTTGAAATCTTTCACCTTTGGACTTTCACATTGGATAGTGACTCTTCAAAAACAGATAAGATGTCTATGAAGCTTTAAATGACACTCTTTTGCATTTGACTAGGATAGTAGGTAAAAATGACCTCCCTTGTAGCTCGAACAGTCAATGATGACTTTTTGACCTTAAATGATACAGTGAGACAAAGTTCTTCAATTTTCATGAAACAGTGAGACAGATATGAAATGTTTGAAACTTTTTTGAAACTTGAGCCATAGGAAACAAGAGAGATGGCTTTATTTGAACTTCATAAACTTGCTTACTCCTTCATTAGGGTTTTATGAAGGGAATGGAGGGTTACTGCACTATGGTCAATGAAAATTTGAATATTTTCCAAAGGCGAGGTTGAATCTAGACTTGACCTAAATTAAATGAAATGACATAACCCTAGACTTCTTGAACGATGATGATGGAGATTGTGACCTTCAAACTGATGATGGTGATGAACTTGACAATGGTGATGATAAATTAAATGAAGGAGCAACATACATGGTTTAGACCTCTTCAGCGACCAAAATTATTTCTGAGAACTGGTTCGAAAAAGTAAAAAAATTGACTTGTGACTTAATGGAAAACAACTGAAAGAGTCATTTGATCACTGACACACCTAGACTAAGAGGAGGGACTTTTTCACTTTGAAGGGGTTGATGAATAATGAAAGAGCCACTTTTGTAATCTTTTCTTCATGAGCTAATATACAGTTTGCAGCAGATTGTTTTCAAACCTGAGATACTCCTTGACTTATGTGTCTTTCATCTCCTTATTTTGTATATTGTTATCAGTTTCATCGCAATATGATCACTTGGGATTCATGATTTAATGCTCCAACTTCCTTCATTTGTTGTTTTTTTGTTGTAAGAGTTGATTTTTAAGCCAATTTTCTTCAATTTCCATGAATACAATTTGTCAATAATTGAATTTTTTTTATAGAGTAGATAAATGTCTTTCGGATTAATCACATAATTAGGATTAGGTCGATGTTTCGAACCAGCTAATGTGGTTCATCCTCAGGACAAGGTGGAGAAACTAATCGATCTCAATGAATAAATAGTGGAGATGCATCATTGCTCGGAAATATTCGTTGAGAACTAGTTGTTAAGAGCTAGCCATTAAGACTAGTTGTTAAGAACTAGCCGTTAGAAAGTTAGTTAGTTAAGAATTAAAATTAAATAATAAATTAATTAAATAAATAAAATTTATTAAAAATGGGTTAATAAATTATTATGTAATTAAAATAAATTTAATAGGTGATAGGGAGGGTAATTTTTTTTAATTTAATAAATAGATGAAATAAAATAATAATTAAATTAAATAAATAAATAAACAAATTAATTAATTAATTAATTGTTTGAAAATAAAATAAATCAATAAATTAATTAATTAATTAATTGTATATAAAAATATATAACTAAATAAAAATAAAAATAAAACATAATTAAATAAACAAAGCTACCTATGGAGGTACTAGCGAGGGGTAAAATGAATTTCTTTAGCTGACTCTGTGCATATTGGTGGTTGTCATTACACTCTTCCACCTACAAAAAATCACATAAATTATAAACAAACTTAGCCATATGAAAATTAAATTTCATGTTGAATATTTCATTGTTTTCTTTGAGAGAGCCCACTCTGACTGGAAATGCTAACTTCTAGTTTAAAGTTGGTTTGAAATAGTTATTTTAGTTTGATATTTGACACATCCCAACTTGTTCCAGCTTCGTGATAATGGGGTCCCTGATGTATCTGGTTAACACTAGGCCAGACATTCGTTACACAGTCAACACCCTCAGTCATTTCATGGTGGAACCAAGGAGGGCACATTGGGCAGCAGTCAAACATGTTCTCAGATACATACGAGGAACAATCAAGCATGGATAAAGATACGCCTGAGGCAATTACATCAGATTGAGTGGGTTCACTGACGCATATTGGGCTTTAATTTCAGTAGATCGGAAAAGTACTAGTGGGTATTGTTTAAACATTGGATCATGGATGACTTCCTAATGCGGTAGGAAACAAAATTCTGTAGCTTTGAACTCAGTTGAGGCAGAATATATGGCAACCAGCACAGCTTTGTGTGAAGCCATATGGCTTAGGAAGTTGCTTTTGAATCTACTTGAGGAAAATATGGACGCGACCAAAATTCTATGTGATAATAAGAGTTGCATCAAACTCTTTGAGAACCATGTGTTTCACGATCGGTCGAAACACATTGACATCAGGTGTCATTTTATTAGATACTATGTCCAATGGGGAGCCGTACAGTTTCACTACACTTTGACAGGAGAACAGGCGGTAGACATCCTTACTAAGGCTCTGTGAAGAACTAAGTTTGTTTATTTCAGAGAGAAGATGGGGATGATCAAGAATATGTTTCAATAGCAGAAATGGACAAGTGCAGAAGTTCAGAGGGAGTTGCAGTACATATGAGGCAGTGACAGTGGGAGTGTCATGGGAAGTAGTACAGAAGGCAGTAGCACAGTAGATGAGGGGCAGCAACCAAGCATATGCAACGTAGAGGATGTTTCAAAATTAAGAGCAGTATGTAGCAGAAAAATTGCTAGAACACATTCCTCGCTAAGAGGGATTTTTTTTTTTTGTAGCATCAAAAAATTATCTAAGTCTCATTTTTGGTGAGGAGGCTTGGACACTAGTACTCAAAATAACCCAGAAACCATTTGTGGAAATTCCACTCGGATCATATTTTATTAAAATAATTAATTAATTTAATGGGGACCCTAAGTCTAAACTTACGGAAATTAAATAATTAATGGGTATTAATAAAACGAAGTGTGAATCTTCTAGAGAACCAATATCAAGTCAATATTTAATCTTAGCCATTGATTAGACGTCTAATATAGGTCATTGATTTATCAATGAGAAGATTATAAAGGAAGATTTGAGGGCCATTTGGAAAACAAGTCGGGAAAATACTCAAATACTTGAGGGAAGTAGATTCCTCAGAAGTTAGAATTTGATTTCAAAGGGAGAGTTGCAGGGCAAAGGAAGATGGGGGTTTCAGCAGCAGTCATAGCTCAAGGAACAAGGGCATAGAGACAACATAGAGGTTACGCAGAGAGACAGCACAATGGTGACGCAATCCTCATGTAGTCTCCGTGGAGAGGATCATGCAAAGGTGATGCATTAAGGGCCAGAGGGCCTCTCAGGTGTGAGAAATTCTACGGATGTCAAGGGAAAAATACCTCAGGTGTTTTCTTTGATATTTCTCAGTTATTATACCAGTCATTCCTTGTAAAGAAATTGTTGCTAGAGATTAATATATAAACCCTCATCTGCTGCACCAGTTTTCCCACATTGTGTTTTCCCAGGGACAATTGTCCAAAAATAACTATGTTGATGTGATTGTTTCTTGTGCTTGTATTTCACTTTTATTTTTTCTATATGTACTTGTGTGATAAATACAGTAGAATTTATTTCAGAATTTATTGAAGGGTTTACTGTAAATAACTTATTGTGAAAAATAAGTAGGAGAAATGAATCAACAACTAGAGTATTATTTCATATTTGAAATTTTCACACTAGGAACATCATGATGACAGTCAATTCTTGTCGACAATAAATGTGCAATTTATAAATATAGACAATCCACATTTTGTGAAGACAAAGTTAGGCATGCCTTGATGACATTTATTGCATGTCTTGATCTAAGGGATTGCACAGTTCCTTATGGAATTCAACTATGCAACTCCTTGTTAGAGTTAACTATGCAACTCCTTATGGCATACAGTTGTGGAAGAAACCTATGCACTTCAATGAGATAACCAATTGTGCAGTCTCTTGTGCCAATGAATTGAGCAGTTCTCGGAGATAGATGATTGTGCGTCCCTTGAAAATGGGAAGTTCACACTTCCTGATGATAGCCCATGTACACTTCTATATGGTAGTGTGGCATGATTTTTCAAGTTTCTATCTTTACATGTGTCAATTGACTAAGTTTATCTTCTTAATTTTAGGCATGCACGCTTGAAACCCTAATCTAACTCTATCAGCACTCATCTATATAATAAGCCATCTTAGAGTTCATTCTCACACTCATATTTGGAGCTTTTACTATTATCATGAGCACAAGGAGCTTTTATTTTCATTTGCGCTGCTTTTCCGGGTAAGTTTCTTAATTATGGATTTTTGTTGCTTTTGCTTTTTCTTTCGCTTTTGATGCTTTTTCTTTCCTAAGTGTCATTTTTGCTCGTTTTTCACATAACAAGTGTCGGTTTTTCTATTATTAGATTCTGCATGTGTCGATTTACCTTTTCATGTTGTTTTTCTAGTGTCACTTCGCATTTCATGTGTTTTGATATGCCAGTAATCATTGTTGTTGAGTATATTAATGCATCTTTGTCTTCTTACTTTCATTTTTCTTCTCAATGTGAATGCATACTTGGTTGAATCTCGAGCTGATCCACATTCTTGCTCCACCTTACTCCCTTCAGTTTTTAGATCTCAAGCCTTTCCTTCTATCATAAGAGAGTGCGCAATTCCCAAATCCTCCCTCTCTCTCCAATTGTGAATTGCGCAATCCCAGACAACAGATGGGCTTGTCTTACCCATTGCGATTGCACACTATACAATCCTAGGCCCCAGTTGCGCATTCTCATCCAGCACTGAGTTCCCTCTTGTCCACTGTCATTGCAAACTACATAGTAGAGAAACCTCTCTCCATCAGCAATTGCGCATTGCATAGTCACAGGCCACAATCCCTCTCTCTTATTCACTCAGTCTGCACAATCCTCCTTCACCCACAACACAATGTGCATTTCCAATGACCAGTGTGTCACTTTTCATTCCCTGTGCTCAAGAATTAAAAAATTACCCCTCTCAGTGATTATCTTCTGATTTTGATTGATTTATAGATTAGTTGAAATTTTATGGAACTGACTTACTGTTACCATGAGTGCATATGTTTCACTAGGTATTGCAGACAAAGATCATATTAGTATTTCATCATCTGCTAGTATCATGCCTCCAACTACTTAAAAAGGACCATCAAAGGAGGTTACATATAATAGTACTAAGGATGTCATGGAAATTATTTTGACAAGAGTGCCCATCTTATCATACACTCCATGTTTTATTGACAAATTTTTTACTCTTACATGGATAACCATCGACGATTCCTTCAACCATAATGAGTCCCCTGAGCATCTAGAAGATAGGGAAGTTTATGAGAATATCAAGAAATCAGGGTTCCACCATGTGTTGTTGTAATTAGATGGATACTACATGGTCTAGACACCAAGAACGTGGTGTTTAAGAGTGTTAGTAGCGAACAAAATTCCTCTTACCATCCGCATGAGTTATACTTGTACTACAAATTTCCCAAGCCTCAAGAAAAATTTAATTCCCATTCTTATGCAGCCTGGAGTTATTTTGATACTAGAGAAGTGATTAAGTCATAGTGGAAGGAACTAACTAAGTTTTTCCAGAATCTAGATGCTATCTACAGGACTAAGTCTCTTAGGACAATTTACTAGTACCTGATGGCTATGTGTTGTATGATATATGGGCATAAGAATATTGAGTTCTGTGATGAGGGTTGGATCTTCATGCTTTATCCACTTGTCACAGAAGGAAAAATATTAAATTGGGAAAATTTGTTGGCCCAGCAGCTGAATATTAATGTGATCAAGGCGAAAGAACCACCACATGGAAAGCAACCACAATTCTATACGCCTGCCTACTTACTAGATGGCATTTGTTTCTGCCATGTGTTCCTAGCTCTAGACAGGAAGCGGACTAAAAAAGGACTCCCTATCAATGTTCATTGCAGTTTTCTGTCAGAATAAAACTACAAAGTAGTTTATGATAAGCTTGATGATCACTTCTTATTTTAATTATATCATAAGATCTTTGAACTAGAAGCCTCTTGTCAGTCTCATGAGGCCAGAAAAGTAGTTGTAAATATAATAGATTGGTTTTCCTCACCTCAAGGCACATACCTTAGAGTGTTTGGCTCTTAGAGGCCTCCAAATATCATGCCAAGGTGTGTCTAAAAAAGTGGTCATGCAAGAATTTAGATACCAACTTAGCATAGGTTTATCTCAATTGTTGTAGAAGAATAAGAAGGCACCTTGGCATCCCTTTCCTCTGCAAATGGGATCTAATGACCTCAAGAGATTGAACGTTGTAGAAATAGAGGTTGAGGAACTTACCTCCCTTAAGTTTTGTGGGATGGGTTTCCACATATATGATCTCAGGGGTGTGTGTAAAAAAAATTGTGCCAAGTTGCATTTTTCCTGTCCATATAAGTATGATCATCGAGAAGAAGAAGAAAATATAAATAATTGGTACAATGCTTCCCAAGCACATGCGCCAGGTCATGAGGCAGGCCCTTCCAACATGGCCCACAAGAAGGATGTTTTTGAAGAAAGGAATAAACAAGAGGTTTTCGCTCTAGTTAGCATTTCCAAGCCTAAGAGGAAAGTTGTGCATGATCATGAGGAGAAGAGGAGATGGAAGTTTAAATAAAATCCTATTACTACTAAAGGGGCCATTGAAGCAGAAAAGAGGAGAGAGGAGCATAAACAAGAGGAGAAGCAAAAATAGGAAGAAGAAATAAAGCGGAAAGAAGAGCAGGAAAATAAGGAAAGAGAAGACATGTATAAAATATAGGAAGAGATAAGAAAGAAGAAAGAAGAGGAAATTAGAAAGAAACAATCTGAGGAAATGTGGTAGAAGCAATTTGAAGAAGAAGAATGACAAAAGCAGTTGGAAGAAGAAGAAGAGCAACAAAATTAGTTTAATAGGAGGAGCATGATCAAGAGGGAGACATTGTGCCTATAACAGAACAAATCATCTATCAACCTCCACCTACTCTTATTGGTGGCCACATCCCATTCAATGATATGGGAATATATCCTCCACAAGATGACTTGGTCATGGATATTTCCAATATTACCTTCGATTAGTTGACGAGTATAATATGTTATCCAAGAAAACCATTAGTTTTGTTTTGAGTCATGAGTCTAGATGGTTAGGTTAGTTGGGGTTTAATAGGAATTTTTTTATTTTCAAACAATCACATGCATAAAGGTCTTTTAGTTATTTTGCAAGGTCATTATGGGTCTTAGTATGAGTCATCACAAAGAGAAAATCCAAAGTTTTATGTCCCTCGAGTTGATCTGGTCATCATTGTGAGTTTGACACTTTTTCAAACTTTTGCAACAAATCTAGTTCAAACAAGTCATGATTTGCTACAGAAGTTCCTGACACTTCTGTAGAAAATCTGCCTTCCCCAACATAGTTTTCACTAAAAAAGTCAGTTTTTTTGCTAACAGTAGGATAATGGTACAGAGTTTCAAAAAAAGGTATGGTTAGAGGTGGTCAGAGCTTATTGGGTCATGATTGGACCCTGTTGTCTTTATCCATTATTTTCTAAACACGTGCACCATATAGTTGGTCCTTCATTTCGTTACTTTTCACCTTTATTACAGATTTGTTGTCACACCGTTCTCATTTCCTCCTTATGAGTTGCTAAGTCGTATGAACATCAGTATTTTTGTCTTGTGGACTATCTAGTTGACGTAGGGTAAGTTGTCTTAGTGTCAAAATTCGGTTTGTTGTCCCTAAAATCTTTTGTAGATGTCAATAAACTACTCACTGCGTGTTGGAGCTATGGAAGCTCGAAGGAAACAGTATAAAGGAGGGTTTGTGGTGAGGCATGAGCCCATGGACATGAGGTTGCTAGAAAAATACCCCATATTAACCCAAGCATTTTCCAACGTAGGGTGTCTTCGGTTCTATCAAAAATTGCAAGGGTATGACGATGATCCAAAAATACTTCACCTGTGAGGGTATAATCCACAAGGTATATCAATGATATTTAAAATTGTTGTTTCACTTCACAGCTAAACAACCCTTAGATATACCTTTCTATTTTTTTAGAATCTTGGGAAAAATGGTTGACAAGGTTCAGGCCAAACCTGATACCGGTGACACATCAATTTTTTATCATGCTCTCATTAAGTTATTAGTGGTTGAAGAGTCAAATAAACAGAAAAGAGATTGGCCCAAATTTTTGTTTTTAATTGGTTATGAATTCGATGTTGTCACTCCTAGGAAAACACAAAAATCTAAATCTCGTACTCGCAGGGAAGACAAGAAATATATAGCAGAGCCTGTAACTCATCATAAGGCGGAAATGGAGCCATTGCAGAGCCTATAGAACTTGAAGTTGAGCATGTGAAAAATCCTGTGGTGGCAGAGAAAATTCTATAAGCATCCAAGTAAAAACTTATACAAGGAGGGTCACTAGAAACCGAACTGAAGGAAGTGGTAAGCTATCAGATATCCTGGAGGCTATTGAAATTGAAGAAAACCCCATTGTGTAGCCTATTGAGATCAAGAAGGTAGAAACTCAAAATAAAAATAAAAGAGCCATGAAGTTGTATTTAGCTCAAGAAGATTCAAGTTTTATCTTCAAGCCCATAAAACCTATCACAAGATCACAGCAGTTGAAAGGAAAGATGCATGGGCAACCATTAAAGGAGAAGTTGCCATCAGAAGAAGAGATAACAGAATTACCTCCAACAGAAGTAGAACTTGTGAAAAAGAGGAAAGGTAAGGAGACAGTTTAAGAGAAAGGTGAAGTGGATATGTTGCAAGAACAGTTGAGAGATGCTTAGAATGAGGTAAAAGAATCAAAATTGATTTTTGAGGAATTGAAGAAATACATATCTAAGAAACTAGAATTTTACAATGAGGTTGCAGATAGATCTGGAAAGATGTTAAACAGGAAATTTCCTTTACATGGGATGATGAAACACCTACGCAAGAGGAACATATGGTTGCAAGCTTATAGAAGGAGGTTACAGGATAAAGTCAAAGATTTTGATGTCCAAATGGAAATGATACGAGTTGAACTTTTGAAGGGAGGCCTCAAATTCATTACTATTACTGATGATGCCCCATGAATATGGTAAGACCATAAAGTTTTTCTTATGCTATGGATAATGGTACTATATAGGCTCATATAGGCTTTTAGAAGTGTTTTGGAGGTGAAAGAATGACGAAAATGCAAAATCTTAGAAATAAGGCGCTTTCATAGCAACTCTGAGGCTTGAAGGCAGAAAATTGCTACGAAAATGTTCTAGATTTAAATGGAGGCAAACACCAATTAAAATTTCAAAAATAAAAATTCCCAAGGCATGTATTTAACTCATTAACCTCAGATATGACCCTGTAACAATCAGAAAATTCTAATTACATCCAGAAGCGTTATTTTGGGAATTTTCTACTAAAATTTGCTACCAAACTGCTTGTACTCCATTTTCCCAGTGTTATGGGGTTTTTATGATTTTTTGGAAGTCAAAGAGTGAAGAAATGGATAAACCACCAGTCAGGGGCATACACATCATTATCTCATTTTTCAAAGGGAAAACTCAGCAAGTGAACCTCCATGTAGCTGACAGATAATCAAGTTGACTTATGATGTCAACCCAGAACTACAGCTCAAGCCTATTAGGTCTTTATTCCAATGCAGCATCTATCCTACACCTCAGCAATCACTTGGCTTCGATAAGGATGACTAGCATAGTTTGTTAGATTTTTGTTAAAGTTATTTAATGGTTATAGTTTCCTTTTTGTATACAAACTCTGTCAAACAAAAAATATCCTTATAAAATCTCTATGTGATGTAGTCCTACTATAATTAGGTCTCTTGGTTAAGGTATTGAGACTAGCCCAGGTGGTAGACTATTGTAAAGAGGCCTCACTCTATAAATCATGGAGTTTTTCACTTTGATGGGGTGGATGAATGTTATGAGGGGGCTTCTATGTAATTTTTATTCATAAGCTAATATACATTTTCCAACAAACTCTTTTACAACCTGAGATTATCCTTGGCTTATGTGTTTTATCTCTTCACTTTGTGTATTTTTATTAGTTTCATGCTAGTATGTTTACTTGGAATTCATGGTTAAATGCTCCAATTTCCTTCATATTACTGTGCATGCTATAAAATTTTATGTTTTAAGCCAATTTTCCTCAGCTTCCATGAATACAGTTGTTTGTAAATTGATTCCTTTGCTGACTCCATGCCTAATGGTAGCTATCATACACTCTTCCACCTTCAAAAAACCACATAAAGCATAAATAGACTTAGCCATCTACAATTTAAATTTCATATTGAATATCCCATTGTTTTCCTTGAGATACCCCTCTCTGATTAGAAGGGCTAACTTCCAGTCAAAAGTGGTTTCAAGTAGTTATGCTAGATTGATGGTTGAACAACCCAAATACTCCAGCCTAGTGACAACATTTTGGTGCATCTGTCAGGAGTCTGAAAGTTATATCATCCTAGGTAATTTTTTTCAAAATAACTGAGCTCTTGAAGGTAGTAGGAGGTCAAACCATTCAAAGGTTGTGTTTCTACCTTGGTGACTCCACTGACATCTTCAGCTTAAAGGTGGCTTCCAAGAAGATACATATGAGGAGAAATCCAAACCCTCATCCACCAGCGATCATTGATGATCCAGAGAAAATTATCAGAGGTGTTGGTAGTGTTATCACTCCGCCAGATTTCTAAGGCTGAAGAAGAAATCCCAACAGAGGTAACCACAGACCAATCGTTTGGCTTGGTATTTATCCCTACCAAGCTGGAGAGGGCTCTCTCCACAAAGTCACGGCCAAGAGGGTTGGATGAATTAGGGTTTTATGCTAGGTATAAGTAAAGGGGTTTGTTTTTTTGGTTTTGGGTTGCTCGATAAGGATAATTAGGTCAAAGAGGTTAGGTCAGGGAAAATAATATTAGGGTTGTAGATATTAAATGGGGCAAGGTGGGTAGAAAACCTAACACTTTAGGATTTCTCGAGTGGGATGGATCAGACATGTGAGGATCTATAAACAGAAAGGCTAAGCATGAATTATTTCTAAACTGAAGAAGATGGACAAACTATGAAGGTTTTCCCAAAACCTATCATGAGAGATGTATTATTTTTATCAACTTAAAAACTAGCATATCGTATAAATGAAATGGATAATGAAACAAAACATTCATACATAATTAGACATAAGAAGAAAAATGATAAATTTCCATACCACAGATATCCCAAATAAATAGCTACAACCTTTTCATTAAGTTCCTGCCAAAAATGATTACACTAGAGTCTCTGATCAATGCATCAACATCCAACAATATCCAACTACTCAAAATGAGTCAAAAAGTACAAGATATAGACCTAAAACAACCTCTCCCAACCTCAAGGTTCGAATTCCTAAGTTGAGGAATTTTTCCACCAAAAACTTAGCTGAATACCTAGAGTGTAGGGAGGTCAAACTAACTCATCCCTCACTTTTTGCAAACTGATTCATTACATGTCATCAAACTTTTCACCTAATTTATTTACACTAGGTAAGCCAACCACATCATAATTACTTTCACGTTCATGATTTAAATTGGTAAAAATCTCATTGACCATGGTCAAACTAGAAAAAATTGAGAAATTTGAAAAATATCAGCAAACTGAGAAAATGTGTCCTATGTGCGGCGCCACTGTCCTACGCACAGCACCATTTTCTAGCTAAGTTTTGAGGGAGTTCCCGTTGTCCAAATTGAGCTCAGGATAACTCATTGGAAATATTATCCAGTATAATTTCAAAATATGTGATTATTTTTCATATTTGGCTTGATTTGACCTCCCAAAAATTGATTATTTTAAGACTGCTCTATGTGCAGCGCCAAGGTGAAAAAGGAGGCAGAAACATGATTTTTTGGGTGTTGGTTTGACCCTTTCAATGACCAGTTTGTCCAAAAAAACTTAGAAAAGTTGCTAGGGTGCATGTATTCATCATTATGAATCCAATGGTGGCCTTCTTTTTACCAAAATATGCCTCAAATAGGTGCGCATATCCTAAGGCGATGCGTACAGGACAGTCAAACTATGTAAAAATTCTGAATTTTCTGGAAAAAATCGCCTCCAGTATGGAGCTATATCTCACTCTAAATGATGGTTTTTGAAAAAAAGAGATATTTTTTTGTTATTTGGCATGTTTTGAAAAAAGCGTTCCTCCAGTTTCTCAAAATTCTTTTTTTTTTTGCCACAATCTTCTCTGCAAAAAGGTTTTTCAAACAGGATTTTGCACAGGCAAAAAAATAGGTTGTGAAGATGTGAATGGATATCTCATTATGTAATACCTGTGTAAAACGTGAGATTGGTTTTTTTACTTTGATATCTTATGAACAAAAACCTCCTCCAGTTTCCAAAAATTCTTTTTTTTTCGGCCACAATCTATTGTGCAAAAAGGTGACCAAACAGGAAATTTATGGAAAATGTGCCTTCGAATAGTTTTTCAAATATTCCCAAATTTTCTTCAAATTTCCTCAAGATTTTTTCATACTTACTTCATGGAGAACTGATATGGTATGCTATGCGATCCTGGATGCATCAATGAGCAAATCCAACTTACCCTTCTCTTTCTGCTTATTAGGGTTTCAAGTCTTGATTTGGCCTTTTGTAGCTTTGAGCTTGCAATTTGGTTTTTCTTGAAATAGTGCTTGGCCCTATTTATAAATATATCATTTTCCTTGTTTTCCTTCTCCAATATCTTCTCAAGACGATGTTTTTCCCTCTGAATCATGTTGCAAAAATCAAGACAACCTACATAGTCAAAACTAGTGACAGTCATAGGAGAGGCCATCACTTCATTTGTGTTGGTGGGCTCCAGCCTTAGGATTCTCCCTCCTTTGTGTGGCCTTCTCTATTTTATTTCCTCCTCCTCCAATCTATCTTCCTCCTCTTTCCTATCTTTCTCTTCTTCCATATAGGCTTTGTCGTCTTCCATGGTGTCTTGGTCTAGAAACCCTAGGGAGATGAATTGGGAGTGAAATGTAGGTTTAGGGAGTGCAGAATGGGATGGAAAAAATTAGGGAGATGGGGGAAGGGATTATTAAATTGAGGGAGGTGACACAGAGTATAAATTTTGTGGGATTTGATAATATGAATTTTATTACAGGTATGGGGATTTGGGAGCCTAGGAAATTGAAATACCTAGGTCTTAGGGTTTAGAGGATAAAGGGCTTTAGAGAAAGGGATACCGTGAAATAGGGGTTGGGAAAGGTTAATTGTAATGTGGGAAGGGTAGTGGAAGTCTTAGGAAGTGTAATTGAAAATTAGGAATGGAACTAGGGTTTGCAAGCTTTGAAAACTCCAAATTTCACACAAGAAACTTAACACCATGAAATTTTCACTTAAGAAATGCAAGGAGGGTATGATGAGACCTTACTTACTTGCTAGGAGGTGAAGAAATTCTTTATTGAAGGTATGGAGTACTTGCACAAATTTTTGGAGCTTGCAGACGAAATTGGACAGGTGCACAGCGCCTTTGCTCTATGCGTAGCAGCTTTTCTCTATGCGAAACACCACATTCTCTATGCACAATGCCTTCTTGAAAACCGCTTTTGGAGGCCTTCCCGGTGTCCAAATTGAGATCATGATAGCTCGTTGGAAATATATATCTCTTGGATACAAAATGGAATTATCAAGCACTTAAAATGATTAATTATATCCCCTCAAAAATCATTTCTCCCAAGACTGGTCAAAAAGTGCAAAATGGGGGTGCACCAATGCAGTGTGGTTTTACAGGTAACTTTTGGAGGCCTTCCTCAACTCCAAATTTAGATCATGATAGCTCATTGGAAAGGTCCCTCTGTATTATTATCATTTTACTTATTAACAAAGTCATTTGGACACTCCATCAGGGATAAAATTTATTTTTTCCAAGATTACTCTAGAAAGTGCAGCAACTCTCTTGTAGCAACTGTATTTTTGACATTTCTCTAAAACCATGACACCTGTGAAAAAAATGGAGGCTTTTCTTCCTTGACCTATGATGGAAAATAAACTCTTTAAATTTTGTAAAATTTATCACCATTTGGTCATAAACATAGTTTGAAGAAAAACTGGCCCTATGTGTGGCAAATGATTTGTCCCTTGGAATGACTTCATGAAAAATGATGGATACATTATGTTTATGAGTTGAAATGACCTCATACTTTTTGGTATGACCTCCCTTATGCCTCCTCTCCTCAAATGTCTATGATTCCATAGCAAACCCTATCTCAGTGGGAGAGGAAATTAGGTTTTAGTGCTTGTGGAAAATGATGATTTTTTAGGGATAGGAATGATGGAAAGTGTTTAGGAACACTAATGCCTTTTGGAACTTTGAGTTATTTGGCTGATGGAACCTTGAGTATGCAGATACCTTGGAACCATGAGAACTTATTACATTTTTAATGACATAAAATTACATAATGAAAATTAGAAATTTACATCTTAAAACCAAAATTACATGTTGAAACAAGGATTTCTCTTTACAAATCATCTTCATATGGCAAAGAGATATTATTTGATCAACCTTTACTTGCTGGTCTTATGCAATGGAAATGAATTTTTATTGGACCATGGAAACCCTAATGACCTAATGACAGCCTTGAAAAACCATAAAATACCAAATGATACCTTGAAGGATTGAACTTCATAATGGCATGACTGATGTGATGACATGATGACATTGACTTTATGGATCGTGTGCAGTCATCAAGGTATGAAACTATGCCAACAAGTAATAAATTTGATGAAGGGTGATGTTTTTGGACTAGGGCTACCATCAATGACTAAATTTTTGCATGACCTAGTGGAATGATAAAAAAATTCTGAGTGGGACCCTTAAAATGATATGAAAAGAGGATTTTTGATCACTGGTGGGAGGATGCAAATACTGACACTAAAATTGGCTCCAGTTTGGGATGGTAGCTCCTTGGAGGTTCCAAGAATACCGTAGACCAAGTGCCTATTCATTGGGCATGGATTCTATTGTGGCTTATTTTCATTTACCTTTGAAATATTTTTCAAAACACCAAAAAATTATATATGATAGAAAATGTAAAATTTTGTGTATCGTAGAATAATTCTGATTTATATGTTGGTACATTAACATTATGGGATGAGATGTGAAGGTGGTTCAAGTCGAGCTCATCCACGTGCATAACAGTTCAAGAGTTGGACCAATGGGCACATTCAGAACATTGCACACTAGACAGGGTCGAGTCAGGCTCATTTGCAAGCTCAGGAGGGACTAGCGCAACAGAACATCGGATAAAATCAGGAGGGTTACACCCTGGAGCAAACAAACGAATTTCCAAAAGGCGGAGAAATGGCGCATTTCCCTTAAAAACTTAAGAGTTTTGGAGGAGGCGCAAAGGGAAAAACAAATGTTCAAGATCTGTAAATTTTTGTAGATGTTCTATACATCATGCAACTTTACTTTTTATCCCGATATCAGTCAGCAATCACATAAAAAATAAAGTAAAATCTTGGCAGAACATACCAGTAGATCGACAAAAGACAAGCCATAAATATATAAGTGTGTTGGTGCATTACGGCGGTCAACAAGATGCTTCAAACAACAAAGTCTCAATACAATCAGCCAACCAAAAGTGTCACACAACCCTCTAGGACAACCAAAATAGTCAACCCCAAAAGTCAAAAAAATTCAACATTGTCAGTCAATGGTTAATGTAAACAGCAGCAGCAGCAGCAAGGTCAACATAGCCAAGTCAAATTCAATGTCCAACCTTGGGAATAGTGCCAAAAAATGTGGATTCAGAAAATCGAAATTTTGGGAGAGTTTCGGGTCAATTTTACCCTTCGTTGACCAAATTCAATGTTGGCCAACGCTGCTGCAGAAACTCTAGGCCAAAAACATAAATATTTTGCTTGCTAAAATTTCCCACGTATGAAGAGAAGAGCCTCCAAGGTGATCGAACCAATCAGATGAGGAGAGAGAAATGTGTGAGGATGATATGAGTGAAAATGTCCTCCAACGTTGACCAATATATATCCGTCAATGAGGGTGTGTGACACAACTGCTGGGGCACTAAACCTTCAGGCCGACCTGCACATATTTTGAATCAATTTAAAATAAATGTTCTGCTCATCAGATCAAGATGATCTTTAGATCGATTGCACCTCTCCGAAAGAGGAATCCAATAAAAATATTGGCATCTTCATCTAAGCATCAGAACATGGAGTTTGGACCTATTTGTCCAAAATTAACACTCCCTCTCAACTAGGGAGAACTCCATCCACCTGTGCAATCCAAACACCGTGCGTCATCCCGCCGTAACTTGCTTTTTTGGCTTCTTTATTTCAGAATGAAAGTGGATCAGTCACAAATACATCGTTCCTGGCTAACAAATTCAGCCTAGAGATCTAAAACCTCTATAGGACTCAAAAAGAGTCTCATACCAACCTGAAGTTGGTTTATCTGACCTAAAGTCAATAGGAGGTCCAAAATCTCACTAGACTTGATCCCAGATCAAGTGGTTGGACATGTGCCATCCTAGATAGAGAGTATAGAAATATCTGATGCGTCCATCAGTATTTTCTACTAGTCTCTAGCTTTTCCCACCTCATTGGCCAAATGAGAGGTACTTCCCATGAGCTCTGAACTCAATGGGTAGGATTCATATGGGGCACAGATCATGAGAGGTGAACCAACTGAATATCATCATAATGGTGGGGCAGAATCACACCAACAAGGTTCGGAAATCCTAGCCCTGTGGTTGCTTATAGCTCCGAGAAGCTATCCCCAAAGCCCCTAAGAGCTCGCAGAGCTCATCGTCCAACAGGACCCTCAGCATAGGGTCGTTCCACGATACCAAGATTCTCACAGAAGGTTATGAACTTGATCTTCCCCAGGGGATTTATGAGAATATTTGCGACCTACTCATCAGTTCCTATATGATCGAGCCTTACGGCGCCTAGCTGTACCATATCCCGGATAAAGTGGCACCTGATATCAATATGCTTGGATCAATCGTGGAACACAGGATTCTTGGACAACTGAATCCCACTCTGGTTACCACAGAGTATCACAGTGGTATCTACCACATGCCCAAACAGCTCACTGAAGAGCTTTTGCAACCAAACTACTTCAAAACATGCCATACTAGCTACAATGTATTTGGCCTCTGCAATGCTCAAATCCACAGACTTCTGCTTCCTACTCATCCATGATATCAAAGCATAACCAAGTTTGAAGCAGAATCCCAATGTGCTCTTACAATCCACCACACTGCCAGCCCAATCGGCATCAGTATATCCATGGAATGTCACGCTCTTGGCAGTGTATCTCAACCCATGGTTTATCGTGCCCCGAAGATATCTCAACATATTCTTGCCACCAACCCAGTGAATGTGATGAGGCTCAACATATGTTGACACAAAGTGTTCACTGCAAAACATACATTCGGACGGGTGTTCACTAAGAACATCAAGGCCCATACAAGTTGACGATACTCAATAGGATTTGCTAGCACAGGCCCAGCAGCGCTGCCACTCAAATTCTTGAAGTTGAGCTTCATCAATGTCAACATGGGCTTATAGTCCACCATACCAAATCTTTCCAGAAGCTTCACAATATATTTTTCTTGAGAAAGGAAAATCTCGCCAAGTCTCTACCAAACCTCCAGGCATAGGAAGTAATGCATCAGTCCTAGGTCCTTCATCTCGAACTCAACAATGAGCTCCCTCTTGACTGATGAATGAGAGGGTCAGCACCTATCAGGAAGAGGTCATCCACATATGGCACCAGAATTAGAGGCTTTTCTCTATCAACATTGAAGTAAAGGTTTGGATCAGCATTACTACGAGTGATGCCCAGCTTCATCAAGTAGCTATCTATCCTCTCGTACCAAGCTCTGGGTGCTTGCTCCAACCCATAGAGGGCTTTCTTAAACCTCTAGACATAGGTGTCCCGATCCTGGACTTCGAACCCGAGAGGTTGCTCCACATACACCTCTTCCTTTATCACACCATGCAGAAATGCGGTCTTTACATCCATCTAATGAAGACTCCATCCTTGTGTAGCAACAAGGGCTATGATAGATCGGATGGTGGTATATCGGGCCATCGGTGAAAATATGTCATCATAGTCTACGCCTTATTTTTGAGATAAGCCACGGGAAATGAATATTACCTTGAAATTTTTATCACTTCCATCAGATCCATGCTTGATCTCGTAGATTCATTTCGAGATGAAAACTGATTTGTCCTCCGGTCTTGGAACCACATCCCAGACATCATTCTTCATTATGGACTCATACTCTTTTTTCATAGCATCCTTCCAGATTTGATGATTTATGGCTTCCTCAAAAGATCCAGGCTCAGATTGTATGATAGTACTCATGGCTGTTAGATACCCTTGGTATCTATTCGGCTTCTTGCTTTCACGAAATGTCCCCCTTGGGGCCATATGTCCCTCGACATCCTTGAGAGTGTCCTTGAGCCATGATGGTCTCTTCCCCATCGAAGGAGGTGGATGAATTGGGTCCATTAGTCCTTCAGCATCGGGCATCGTCTCATCCTTCGGTTCTTCATGATCTTCCTCAGATCTCGGAAGATTGACTACTTTCCTTAGGGAAGCATCTTCGTCAAAGGTAACATCGTGGCATATCTCCACTTCCCTTTGACCAATAACATAGACTCTATAGGCCTTCAAAAAATTTCTATAGCCCACAAACATTCCCTTCTTTCCAGAAGCATCTAGCGTGCTCCTCTTCTCCTTCGGTACATGAAAATAAACAGGACATCCAAAAACTCTAAAATGTGAGACATCGGGTTTCTTACCAGAGAAAACCTCTTCAGGAGTTTTGGAGTCCATAGCGGAATTCGGGCATCGGTTTTTTATGTACACAGCAGTGTTCATAGCTTCTCCCCACAGAAACTTCGCAAGACCTTGGTCACATAACATGGCATGGGAAACTTCCAAAATGGTCATGTTCTTTTGTTCAGCAACGCCATTCTGTTCAAGAGTATAGATAGTTGTGGTCTCCCTCTGGATGCCAGCTTCTGTGCAAAATTTCTTGAACTCGTTCGTCTCATATTCAGTGCCATTATCGGTCCTCAATATCTTGATATTCGGCCCTGTCAGATTTTCCACCAAGGCTTTGAAGGTATGGAACCACATGAAAGCCTCATCCTTCTTTTTCAAGAATTATATCCAAGTTTCGCGAGAGAATTCATCTATGAATATCATATAATAAGAACATCCTCCCAAGGATGTCACGGGCAGCATCCTAAACATATCATAATGTATCAATTTCAAGACATCAGATGTCTTTGTGACGCTTGAGGGGAAATTTCCCCTTGTATGCTTTCCTTCGATACAACCCTGACATACACCTTCATGATCATTTGCAAATTCGAGCATCCCCATCACCACCTTCCTTTCTTCAGGAAGGGCTTTGTAGTGAAGGTTTCCAAACCTCCGGTCCCATAGTTCAGTCTATCGGATAGTATCACATGTCATCGCTCCCAGTGGACTTCCTCCAACCTGGTAGAGTGTATCAACTCTAAACCCAATCGTGATAGCTTCCTTGAAACTCTTCTTCCAAATACACACCTTCCCATCAATGAATGCCACATTGAAACCTTTTTCTTCCATGTTCGATATAGACACAAGGTTCTTCTTCAAGTCGGGTACATAGAGTACATCCTGCAAGCGGAGGACTTGACCTTGAGACAAGTGGAGGGTCACAGTCCCTGTCCCTTTCACGCGATATGTGGAATTATCTCCAAGGATAATTTCTAGATTAACATCCTTCCCAACCATGTCAGAAAGTGATTATTTGAGCCCAGTGATGTGCCTTGAGGCACCACTATCTATCAACCAGACATCCATAGTGTCGAGTGGAGATGCATTAGAGAGGGAAGATACAAGAATGAATTCATTTCTTTTATCAACAACATTTGATTCTTCATACCTGGAATTTCTCGACCTTTTGTAAGGTTGCACATTTCCACCAGAGGAAGCCTTCCTCTTTCCTTTGAACCTGTTGTTCCTTTGATTTCCATTCCTCCAGTTATTGTTGTAGTCATCATCATCAGGAGAATCCTTCTTGTAAGGGCATTCTCTAGCATAGTGACCAGGCTTGTGACAAGTGTAACATTTACCTTTCTTCCCTTGCGCCCCTGCTCTTCCTTTGTTCCTTGGACCACCAAAGTTATTCTTCTTAGTATGAGTAGTGAAGGCATTGTTTCCTTAATTTTCATATTCCTTCATCCTTGTCTCTTCTTGTACGCATCTCGATAGTACTTCGTCAAAATTAGGTATCACATTTTTATTGAGAATGGTAGTGTTGAATACATGCCGTTCAGATGAGAGACCTCCAAGTGCGGTGAGAACCTTCTCTCGGTCTACTATTGTCTCCCCAATAGCCAGCATATTATTCCTTATTTCAGACAGCTACATAAAATATGATTAAACAGACTCATCCCTACCTCTTCAGATTCTTCAATTGGTTCTTGAAGAATAGGACTTGATTCGCATTGTTGGCCTTAAAAATTTTGACCAACTTATCATACATCTCCTTGGATGTGCACACCTCAGAGATGTAGGAAACCAAACTCTTATGAATTGAGTCCCTTATCATCAGCTTTACTTTGATCTCCCCCTTCTTATACTTTGTTTTGGCAGCAATAGTTGCAATGGATGGAGGCTCTTGGATTTTACCTTGCACATAGTCCATGACATCTTGGTCTTCCAAATTAAGATCCAATGTCATCTTTCAAGCATGGAATTCATCCTTCCCAGTCAATTTTTCATCAGCCTTAAAGCCATTGTAGTTAGAGGAAACCATGCTCTTCTTCGGTGATTGCTACAAACTAGGGCTTTGTCTTCACCTCAGCTCTGAAACCATGTAAATTTTTGTAGATGTTCTATGCTTGATGCAACTTTAATTTTTATCCCAATATCAGTCAGCAATCACATAAACAATAAAGTAAAATGTTGATAGAACATACTAGTAGTTCGATAGAAGACAAGCCATAAATATATAAGTGTGTTGGTGCGTTACGGCGGTCAGCAGGATGCTTCAACCAGCAAAGTCTCAATATGGTCAGCCAACCAGGAGTGTCACACAACCCTCTAGGAAAACCAAAATAGTCAACCCCAAAAGTCAACAAAAGTCAACATTGTCAGTAAATGGTCAACAAAAACAGTAGCAGCAAAAGGTCAACACATCCAAGTCAAAGTCAATGTCCAGCCTCGGGAATAGTGCCAAAAAATATGGATTCATAAAAGCGAAATTTTGGAAGATTTTTAGGTCAATTTGACGTTGTTTTGACCAAAGTCAACATTGGTCAACGCTACTGCAGAAACCCTAGGCCGAAAATAGAAATATGTTTCTTACTGAAATTTCCCACGTGTGAAGAGAAGAGCCTCCAAGGTGATCGAACCAATCAGATGAGGAGAGAGAAATGTGTGAGGATGATATGAGTGATAATGTCCTCCAACGTTGACCAATATATATCCATCAATGAGGGTGTGTCACACAACTGCTGGGGCAGTAAACCTTCAAGACGACCTGCACATATTTTGAATAAATTCAAAATAAGTGTTCTGCTCATCAGATCACGATGATCTTTGGATCGATCTTGCAACTCTCTGAAACAGGAATCCAATAAAAATATTGGCACCTTCATCTGAGCATCACAACATGGAGTTTGGACCTAGTTTTCCAAAATTAACAGGATCAAAGCGCAGATCAGAAAAGGAGCAGTGAGGACTATTGGATCTGGGCATAGATCAACGGCGGAGGTTAAATCGCATATCGCATACCGGCGAGTTTTACATTTATATGATAATAAATCGCAAGTTAAACTGTTTAAGTTGCAATGCGAAGCATATCAGCAAATGAGCAGTGTGGATCGTTGGATCTAAGCATTGATCAATAGTGGAGATTAAATTGCATATCGCATATCGGCGAGTTTTACATTTATATGATAAGAAATCGCAAGTTAAATTGTTTAAGTTGTGATGCGATAAGTCACAGAAACTGCGAAATGTGAAGTGCGGGCGATGACGTGGGAAGATGACATGAAAGTGACGTGGCAAGCTGATGTGGCAGATGACGTGGCCCTGAAACCATAGATTGTAGGTAATTTATGATGACGTGGCAAGGTGACGTGGAAGTGACATGGCAGGGTGATGTAGCACGATGACGTGGACCTGGCCCGCATACCGCACATCGAAAGTTTTAAAAGTTAACTGCAAAGGGTAAGTGTTATAATCCCCGAAGTGCGATGTGCGATGTGGTAGGGCTCAATCACAAATCGCAAGTTTTAAAGGATAATCGTGGGAGTTAAGTGATAAAGTCGCCGAGGTGTGATGTGCGATGTCAGGTGGGACCCGATCGCATAGCGCACATCACAAGTTTTAAAAGATAAGTGCTAAGGAAAAGTTAAAGACAGCAAAATGCAAAGTTTGATGTTGGCACGGATGCGAAGTGGTTCCAAGATTAAATCTAAAGGATTTCAAGTCCGGGCTTATGAGGTTTGTGCATAATTTTATGAAGAAATAGGAAAAAAGCTGCAAAGAGACTCGGGTAAGTGACCCGACGCAGATCAAAGGAGAAGAGAAGACTAAACACAACAAGCACACGCAAAAGAGGCAAAGTCGGGTAGCAGGTGACATGATGACAATGTTTGAAACACAAAAGGCATAGGCAGAGTCAGGCGGAAGAACATATAGTGGCATTGTGGGAAGCACGACAGCTGGGTCAAGTTCAGCACTGAGGCATTGTTACAAAATTGTGTAGCTACCGCATAATAACCAGAAAGGACACCTCAGCACTTTGGGGGGACACATCAGCAACATCAGATTCAGTAAAACGAACGATATTTCTAGTTTCAATTTGTTTTCTTGGTATGAATTCATAAGTAATCTTAACAATTTAGGTAGTCAAGTAGTTTCGAGAAGTTCATGAGTTACAAACTACTTGGATGTATTTAAGTAGATAGAAATAAAGAAAATAGGTTCCGATTTTTTGACCTTTGGATGACTGTTAATTTGGTACTGAAATTTCTGAGAAATAAATGAAAGAAGATCAAGTTTCCTACACCTGTTGATGTTGATATGTCTTTCCAGTTTCGCTCTGTGTTTATTCCTCTTTGAGATGAAGAAAAGTAATGTAGTAGCCGGTCTCTTAATTACATCTGTGAGTAAGAGTTAAATAACCTTAATTTGTGCTCCTTCACTTCATCTCTTCTCCCTTCAAAAATTTTCCCTGAAACTTAAATGTAACAGATTCTGTGTTTACAGCATATTATTTCGAGTTTCCTCTCTCTCCATGAATTTCCTCTTAAACTTAAAAGTGATAGATTATGTTTCTCAGCATATCATTTTTAGTTTCCTTTACAGTTCTTCTTTTCATTTCATTCAAATATCAGCAGTTTATGGCATTGTGAAGGCTTTCATTATATCAAATTATTGAGGGTATTAAGTAATGAAATTACAAAGGTGTTAAACATAGGCCATTTGATACTGTAATCATGACATACATTTACAAAATGTCTTAAGCATTGATTACTTACCACAACCAAGGGATTAATTCTTGAGATACAACATTTTCTGGCGCCGTTGTCGGGGACGAAGAAACAAAGTTTATTTTTCCCTGGGTTTTTCACATTATTTCCTCTGGTTGTTCAATGAGGAGGAACTATTGGGTTGTGTTTGTATTTTCAAAATTTTGGCTTTCAAAAGGCCTCACACGAGGTCAGATACCTCACAGCATATAGTCCCTGCTTTGCCAGATATAGAAAGATTGGTTTCTAAAAAGGCTCAAAAACCTAAAACTCCTTTAACACCTGATCCCACATTGTCTGCTCCTGGCAGCAGTTCTCATAACCCTTTGTTTGAAGATATTTCCAAGAAACTCTCTTTCTTGGAACAAGATTCTCCTTCCACACCCATTCATTTTCAAGAACCTAAGTTAGAAGAACATTCTTTCGAGTCTATTTCTTTTACCTTCTCAAGCTCAACCAAATATAGTTGATGGTTCTTTTGCCACTTTTCATCAACCCACTCCCATATCATCTTCCCACCACCTTCATTCACTTTCACAGCAGGTTCATCAACCTCAACTACCCAAGGAACAGTTAACCAAGGTGTAAATATGGCAGCACCATCTTTCTTAATGAATAGATATCCACCACTAAATCTTGTGCAACCAATGAATGCCATGCCTCAAGAATACCTCAAATTACTTCCTAGTTTCACTGGAGAAGATGAAGAAACTTCATAACAAAATTTACCCTTATTTTTCCCTTTTGCTGAGAATTTAAATGTAGAACATCTTGATGTTGTGATGATACTATTTTTGCAGGGTCTAAATGGAGAGGCTAGAAAATGGTTCAAGGGTTTACCAAATGATTCAATAAATAACTGGGAAGAGTTATAAGCTCAATTCACTTAGATATGGGGAGAAAAGAGAGATCATGGTTACTCATTGACAAAGTTTAATGCAATTAAAATAAGGCCTAATGAAAACATTTATGAGTTTGTAAAAATATTCAACAAATTGTACAATAGTTTACCTATAGAGATGAAGCCCCCCCTGTAGGAGTGAAGGTAGTTTTTGCTAGGGATTTTGAAGCTAATTTTAGCTTTACATTGAGAGGGAGAGAAGATTCCCTACTCTTGAGAAAATATAGACATATGCTTTAGAGATCGAAGCTAATATGACTGCAGCTGGAAAGGCGAAAGGGAAACAGCAAGTCCAAGAGAAGGGGAAAGAAAAATAAGAATCATCACAAGATCTAAGAAATGAATATATGAAAAAGGTGATGAAAATTTTAAAAAATAATCTAGATAAGATGGAATTGGAAAATAAAAAATCCCAAATAAAAGTACAAAAAAACCAAGGGGGCTTTAACCCTCAATTCAGAAGACATCCCCTACAAATTTTTCAAAGGGAAAGAATAGATCAAGACCAGGTTCAAGCACCATTGTATATAGAAGTACCACTCAGAGAGCCAGTAGAAGATGACCAAATGGAGCCTGAGGATCAGGTATCTGCTATGTATACAATAGAAGAGGCTGAAGAGGAAGATTGTGAGGGAGAATATGTTGAAGCTGAAGTATCTTTTGATCCAGATGAAATGGATGAATACTGTAGACAATTCACAGATTTCATGCAAGCTGAGTTACATAAAACGTATGATTTAAGGTCTAGAAAGAGATCTAGAGTGTAGGATAATGAATGTGAACAAAAAGGTTCCATTCCTCCTCCAATGGCAACTCCACAAAAAAAGGACCCTGTGAATTAGGCCAGTAAGGGGAAACAACCTGTAAATTCACTTAATAAAACAAATGTGCAACAGGCTGAATCCTCCCAGAACAAATCAATTGACACTAATATTTTGGAGAGAGTTGTTCTTGTACCCCGAACAAGCAGCAAATTCTATAAAGAGTGAAGAAGAACCTAAAAATAACATTAAGCATACTCATGCTTTCAATTTGGAAAAAGATTTGGAGAAGGTTAAAATATAGGTACCTCTTCTAGAATTAGCTAAAATACCAGCTTACAAGAAAGAAATTTCAGAATTTATTAATCTCACACAGGTGGAAGACATAAGTGACACGGTGAACTTACAAGAAGAAAATCTAGTGGTCACCTTTGGTCCTCATGTAGAAGAAGTAGATCCTTCTGTTCCACCCTTATATATTTCTTTGTTGCTTCATGATTTTACTCTACATAATTGCATGTTGGACTCAGGAGCATCCCATAATCTCATGCCATTGTCTGTTATGAAGGAACTTAACTTGCAGATTACCAAACCTTATAGGGATCTGTATTCATTTGATTCCAAAAGGGTGAAATGTGTTGGGCTAATTAAATATGTAGCAGTTTCGTTAGCACAAATCCCAATAAAGAGTATAGTCATGGATGTAGTGGTTGCTGACATCCCAGCCAGGTTTGGAATGCTCCTGTCAAGATCTTGGGGAGCAAATTTGGGAGGTGTTATAAAATTAGATTTCACTTATGCTATCATTCTAGTTTTTAATGGGGAAGAAAGGATATTCTATAGGGAAACAAGGTTTGTAAATACCACCTCCAAGAAAGATGCAGGAAATTCCCACATTTATAGTCAAGAAACATAAGATTTTTCTTGTTTCATACTGCATGAAGATGAAAAATTTGCTAAAGACAGAGGGAAGAAGCTCTCTTCAGCAGTTGAAAATAATGAGTTGCACTCAAGGAATATTTGGAAGTGCTACTTTGATGGTTCCTACTCCAAGGAAGGCGTGGGTGTTGGATTCTTGCTAATTTCACCAGAAGGTAACCTCATGCCTTTCTCTTTTAAACTAGAATTTGATTCAACAAATGAAGTGGATGAGTATGAGGACTTAATCTCAAGCCTTCAAGTTGCTAAACAGATGGGAGTTCAATGTATTTCAATTTTTGGTGACTCTAAATTGATAATAAGGCAGATTAAAAATCGTTGTCAAACCAAGCATCTGAGGTTAAGATCATATAGGAATGAAGTTTGAGATCTGATAGAAAACTATTTTGAAGCCTTAAATCTTCATTTTATTCTGAGGGAGGAGAATATATTGGCATATTATTTAGCATTTGCAGGCATCACCTTCAAACCTCCAAAAAATACAAGGCTACGGTATGAAATTGAAATTAGACATAGACCTTTTATCCCTGACAATGTGAAACATTGGCAGGTGTTTGATGATGATGAGAAGATAAATCAGTCCCTGAAAATGATTTGAAACTTCGAAGATGCTGAGATAGACCAAGAGGAAGAACAAACAGAGTAGAAAGTAGAAATAAGAAACCTTAAGCATTCAATAGGTGAACAAAAGATTATCTAATTGAAAGATAATGTGCTCCCTAAAGGGTTGGTTCCTCTTGAAAGATTATTCGATTCTAATGATGTTGTTGTTGATTCAAATAAAACACATAAAGAAGAAGAGATGGAAGATTGTAATTTGGGAACTCAGCAAGAACCCAAAATAGTGAAATTGTTCAAAGGTGTTCCCAAAAAATACAAAGAAATATACATTGATCTTTTTAAGAAATATATGGATGTGTTTGCCTGGTCATATGAAGACCTGAAAACATATGAAAAAATAATAGTTCAACATAAGATTCCATTGAAATAAGGACTCAAACCACACAGATAAAAGCTCAGACAGATCAATCCATTGTTGCTAGCTCCAATCAAAAAAGAAGTGAAGAAATTGTTGTAGGCGAAAATTATAGTCCCTCTCAGATATTTAGGTTGGGTTTCTAATCTGGTCCCTGTAAGAAAGAAGAATGGAGAGATAAGATTGTATGTAGACTTCAGGAATTTGAACCGAGCATCTCTAAAAGCTAATTATCCTTTGCCTAAAATGTATTATATCTTACAGAAGGTGACAGGAGCTCACAGGTTGTCTATCGTTGACGGATTTTCTAGGTATAATCAGGTAGCAATAGAAAAATAAGATCAGAAGAATATTGCTTTCATGACGCCCTGGGGCACCTTCATGTATGCAAGGATGTCATTTGGCCTTATGAACGCAGGTGCAACATTTCAAAGGGCCATGGACATAGCCTTCGTTGGGGATAGGTTTTTCGTTATATATCTTGATGATGTAACTGTTTTCTCAAGGTCATATGATGAACACTTGGAGCATTTGCAAAAAACTATTCAAAAGTGTAGAGAGTTTGGTCTATCATTAAATCCCAAGAAATATTTATTTTCCTTAGAAGAAGGTAAATTATTGGGTCACATAGTTTCTAAACAAGGATTAAATATTGACCCAGCAAGGGTGGAAGCCATTCAGACGATTCCTGTACCCAGAAGAAAGAAAGATATCCAGAGATTCTTGGGAAAAATAAATTTTCTAAGGAGATTTGTGCCCAATTATGTTGAGATCGTGAGAAGTATAACAGATATGTTGAAGAAAAATGCAAAAGTGTAATGGGATAAGGAAGCAAGAGATGCATTTTCTAGAATAAAGGAAGCACTGCAGGAAGCTCCAGTTCTGATTAGTTCAAACTATCAAAAATCCTTTCAGGTATTCTCATTTGCATCCCTCACTATTATTGCTGTTGTGTTGTTGCAGAAAAATGAAGATAGTAAGGAGCAGCCAGTTGCATTTTTCAGTGAATTTCTCAGAGATGCTGAGCTCAAATACAATATTCTGAAGAAACAAGTATATGCTTTGGTAAAATCATTGAAATCCTTTAGGACTTATGTGTTACAGTCTCAAATAACTTCTTATGTTCCTAATTCTACTGTGAAAGACGTGCTGGTCCAAAGTGATGTTGAAGGAAAAATGGGGAAGTGGATAGAAAAAATCCAAGAGTATGATTTGGACATCAAATCCACCAAGTTGGTCAAGGGACAGGGGTTGGCGAAGTTATTGACAAAGATAAATTTTCAAGCCTTGGGAATTAATATGTTGGCACCAATGGATGGATTTGTTAATGAAGAAGGTCAAAGCAAGTCCAAAATAGGTATTCAATACAAATTTGTGTGCTTTGATTGGTATAAAGATATTTTTCATTACTTGTGTTTCTTTTCCTGTCCAACTTCACTAAATAGAACAAAATACAGAGCTCTCAAGCTCAAGTCTCAGCCATATGTGATCGTAGAAGCAAAGTTATACTGGAAAGATCATGCTGGTATTTTGTTGTTATTTTTTACCGAAGGAGAATCTATTGAAGTCACCAAACAATATCATGAAAGTTTGTGTGGAGGAAATTATAGTTGGAAGGTCACTGCTCATAAAATTCTCAAGTCAGGCTTTAATTGGCCAACCCTATTTGCAGATGTTTATAGGCTGGTCAGAAGTTGTCAGAAGTGTCAGTTGTTTGCTGAAAAGAAAAAACTTGCTCCATTACCTCTCATCCAAGTATTTATTGAAGAACCTTTTAGGAAATGGGGATTGGATTTTATTGGAGAGATAAATCCACCATCAAGTGGACAGTTCAAGTGGATTCTAACTACCACTAATTACTTTACAAAATGGGTTGAAGCAATACCCACTAAGAAGGCGAATGACCAATTAGTGATGAAGTTTCTGGAGGAAAACATTTTCAACAGATTCGAATATCCAGTCAAAATTGTGACTCATAATGCTCAGGTATTCAAATCTGCTCGTTTCATTAATTTCTGTCAAATATATAATGTAATTTTATCACACTCCACAGCATATCATCCCCAAGGGAACGGATTGGCGGAGTCCTCAAATAAGACATTGGTCAGAATCTTGAAGAAGACAATCACCGAGAAGCAGAAGGATTGGGATATGAAGTTGAAATTTTCCCTCTGGGCAATTCGAGTCACTACCAGGAGATCTACTGGGAAGTCTCCCTATGAACTGGTTTATGGAACTCAAACACTATTTCCTACTCAACTGGACAAACTAGTGATTTATTTCCTTCAAGAAGCTCAGAAATAACTTAATGCTCTAGTAAGAATATTGAACAAAATAATTGAATCAAGTGAAAACAGAAGAAAAAAATTCAAGGATAACTTGATTACTTATCAGGAACAGATGAAGTCTATATTTGACAGAAAATCCAAAGAAGTTCTCTTTCAAGCAGGATATTTGGTACTGAGATGGGACATCAGACGAGAAGAAAAGGGGAAGCATGGTAAATTTCACCCTCTATGGTATGGTCCAGACAGAATCTCTGAGGAAAGGTCAAATAACACATTCATTTTGGAATATCTAGATGGATAGTCAGTGCAGCTGCTTGTGAATGATCAGTAATTGAAGCATTATTTCGAGCATTAAAAGTCAGCATTCCACCATTGTAAATACTAGATTTCTCATTGTTCATATGCCACCAAGCAATATTTGACTCCATGCCCAATGGATAAGGCACTAATCTACGGTTCTTAGTGCTTCCGTGGAAAAAAAAATTATCCCCAAATGGAGCCAGATGTTGTGGCTCATTTGCATTTACTTTTGAAATATTTTTCAAAACACCAAAAAGGCATATATGATAGAAAATGTAAAATTTTGTGCGTTGTAGAAGAATTTTGATTTATATGTTGGTACATTAACATTACGTGATGAGATGTGAAGGTGGGTCAAGTCGGGCTCATCCACATGCAGAACAGTTCAAGAGTTGGACCGATGGGCACATTCAGAACATTGCACACCGGACAGGGTCGAGTCAGGCTCATTCGCAAGCTCGGGAGGGACTAGCACAGCAGAACACTAGATAAGCTCAGGAGGGTTACACCGTGGAGAAAACAAACTAATTTCCCAAAGGCGGAGAAATGGCGCATTTCCCTTAAAAACTTAAGAGTTTTGGAGGAGGCACAAAGGGAAAAACATATGGTCAAGATCAAAGTGCAGATCAGCAAAGGAGTAGTGAGGACCATTTGATCTGGGCATAGATCAACGATGGAGGTTAAATCGCATATCGCATATTGGCGAGTTTTACATTTATATGATAAGAAATCACAAGTTAAACTGTTTAAGTTGCGATGCGAAGCAGATCAGTAAAGGAGCAGCAGGGATTGCTGGATCTGGGCATTGATCAATAGCGGAGATTAAATCGAGTATTGCATATTGGCGATTTTTACATTTATATGATAAAAAATCACAAGTTAAAATTCTTAATTTGCGATGCGATAAGTCACAGAAACTGCAAAATGCGAAGTGCGGGCGATGACATGGGAAGATGACGTGGCAGTGACATCGCAACCTGACGTGACCCCGACCCCACAGATCGCAGGTAATTTATGATGACGTGGCGGTGACATGGCAGGGTGACATGGCACGATGACGTGGACCTAGCCTGCATACCGCACATCACAAGTTTTAAAAGTTAAGTGCAAAGGGTAAGTGTTATAATCGTTGAAGTGCAATGTGCGATGCGGCGGGGCCCAATCGAAAATCGCAAGTTTTAAAGGATAACCGTGGGAGGTAAGTGATAAATTCGCTGAAGTGCGATGTGTGATGCCAGGTGGGACTCAATTGCATAGCACACATCGCAAGTTTTAAGAGATAAGTGCTAAGGAAAAGTTAATGACAGAAAAATGCAAAGTGCGATGTTGGCACGGACGCAATGTGGTTCCAATATGAAATCTAAAGGATTTCAAGTCTGAGCTTATGAGGTTTGTGCATAATTTTATAAATAAATATGCAAAACACGGCAGATAGAATCGATTAAGTGACCCGACGTAGAGCAAAGGGGAAGAGAAGACTAAACACAGCAGGCAGAGGAGGCAGAGTTGGGTAGCAGGTAACATGATGAAAGTGTTCAAAATGCAAAAGGCATAGGTAGAGTAAGGCAGAAGAACATATAATGGCATTGTGGGAAGCATGATAGCTGTGCCAAGTTGAGCACTAAGGCATTGTTACAGAACTGTGCAGCTACCGCATCATAAACATAAAGGACACCTCAGCACTTCGGGGGGACGCATCAACAACATCAGATTCAACAAAACGAACGATATTTCCAATTTCAATTTGTTTTCTTAGTATGATTGCATAAGTAATCTTAACAGTTTAGGGAGTCGAGTAGTTTCAAGAAGTTTAGTAGTTACAAACTACTTGGATGTATTTCAGTGGACAGAAATAAAGAAAAGAGGTTTCGATTTTTGCACCTCTGGATGACTGTTAATTTGGTACTGAATTTTCTGAGAAATAAATGAAGGAAGATCAAGTTTCCTACACCTGTTGATGTTGATATGTCTTTCCAGTTTCGCTCTGTGTTTATTCCTCTTTGAATGAAGCAAAGTAATGTAGCACCCGGTCTCTTAATTACATTTGTGAGTAAGAGTTAAATCATCTTAATTTGCGCTCCTTCGCTTCATCTCTTCTCCCTTCACAAATTCTCCCTGAAACTTAAAAGTAATAGATTTTGTGTTTACAGCATATTATTTCGAGTTTCCTCTCTCTCCATGAATTTCCTCTTAAACTTAAAAATGATAGATTATGTTTCTCAGCATATCATTTTGAGTTTCCCTTACAGTTATTCTTTTCATTTCATTCAAATATCAGCAGTTTATGGCATTGTGAAGGCTTTCATTATATCATATTATTGAGGGTATTAAGTAATGAAATTCCAAAGGTGTTAAACAGAGGCCATTTGATACTGTAATCATGACATACATTTACAAAAAAATTTAATCACTGATTCCTTACCACAGAAAAGGGATTGTTTCCTGAGATACAACAGACTGAAAAGCTAAAGAACAACTAAATACTGAAAACTTGACTCAATAAGTTGACTCAAGACTGACTGAAAAATAATTGAAAAAGATGCTCAGAATTGAACTTATTCAACGAAACCTACTCTAACTGATCTATTCATCACCTGATCAAGTGAAATGGAACATCCAATGCAACCATGTAAGCATTATGGCTGCTAGTTGAATTCTCTGCAAGTGCTTTCTTATGAGCAAGACGAGAGAACTATTGAAAGGAAACTCCCATGAAAACTTGTCAACATATTGAATCTTAATGAAATGGAAAAGCATCAGCCCACCGACTAACCTCAAGAATGATGCAAAAGGGTCTTCATAGGAATACATATTGATTTCCAGCCCATCTAATACATTACTGTTATATTCTAGGCAGTCTTCATGACATGAATATGAACTTTCATCTTTACCCTTACTTTCTTGATATGGCCGCAAATGTTCGGATGAGTTTTGTAATGAGACTCCTGCTGAAAATGACAAAAAAACCAGCTGCCAGATCAATTTTATATCAACACTCTTTTCAGGCTTATAGTTAGATAATGGAAAAGGAATTTTACTGCAGATATCATCCAACACATCAGCTATAGGGTCATGAAAAACTTGAAAATACTACTGCAACCTATTTTCCATTGGTTCTAATGAGATTGCATGACTTTCTACAGGTTGTTCATCCTTTGCTTTAGATACATTATGTAGAAATTATATAACTTATGTGTTATATATCCAAGATTCTCCTGATCACACACTATTTTAACTTCATGCACAATACAGAATCTATTCCACCATTGATCATCACATGCGAAAATTAAATCAATTGCAATGCACACATGAAACCATAAAAATTCACACACATTAACACAGTGATTTAACGGGAAATCCTGAAGCTAAAAACCCCAAATATCTGTATATAATATATGTCATAGAGATCATGTAACAATCCTCATACAAAGCTAAACATGTCAAGCTCTCAATACAATACAATCACTACACACTAATCAGGTCCGATCTAGCAAATCCATGCACCGATCTCTGCCACCTGCTAGTCTGCCTCTACTGCGCAATCCCTGCTGAAGAATGGCTCTGAATGAACTTGAATCCACTTGCTCGCACTACACAATCCTCATTGGCATCTCTCCGTTAAGTGTTGGATGCAATCAATGCATCACTATAGTCACAACCGATAGTCACACTTGCTCTTTCACCTATTTCTCCACCGGTCTCCACTAAAATTCTGTCCATGCATTGTAGCGAACTGATGTATTCTTCCGCTCGATTACTGTTATTATTTAGTGAATTAATTAACTAATTAATTCACACCACTCTCATTAGTGTATCAATCAGTTAGACTAGATACAACTAGCTCAATTGAGTCTAACTGAGTTAAACTAAATACAACTCCACCAACTACTTCTATAACTCCACCAAACTCTGTCACATGAGTTCTAACTGAATTCCTCATACATTAGCTCCAGTAAACCCTCAAGAATAGCGTAATTCCTTCTGTCAGCTGTTGTGCCACATTTGTGCACTTAAATGAAGTGCTCCAAGAGAATAAGACAATGTTTAGCGTCCAAATATTATTAAGAGCTAATAATATTCGACATATCTATTTTTAGACTGGCAATCTAAAAATAGATTCCACCCAATATGTCTAAAAATAGAAGTCCATCTATTTTTCCAACTTGACCAACCATCCACAAATAGCATCCTGCAACTCCCTCATCCTGCAACTCCCTCATCCACCCCGATCCTGTCTCTATGGTATTCGAATTTGCTCCTAGTGAACGCCTTCGTCAGAATATCTACATCCTGATCCTCTGTAGGAATGTAAGATAGCAACACGATCTTCCGCTGCACACAATCTCTGATGTGATGGTACTGGATGTCAATATGTTTAGATCTATCATGAAATACTAGATTAACCGAGAGTTTAATGCAACTCTTATTATCACAATATATCACAGTAGGATCCAAGTGTGAACCGATAAACCCGACCAGGATATTCCTCTTCCATATAGCCTTGCATGCAGCCAACCTTGTTGCCATGTACTCGGCCTCCGCTGAACTGAGTGCCACGGATATTTTTTTCCTGTTGTACCAAGAAACTGTTGTAGACCCGATACTGAATATCCCTCCAGATGTGCTCTTTCTGTCCGTTGGGCTCACTGCCCAATCTGCGTCCATGAAGCCATGCAGCTTCACCTCATCCGACTATATGTACAATAGTCCATATCCTTATGTTCCCCTGAGATACCTCAGGACATGCTTGCCTGCCTTCCAAAAGAGCTTGGTAGGCTTAAGCATAGCTTGTGAAAGTTGGTTAATAGCATAGCATATGTCCGGTCGTGTATTGACTAGATACATGAGCGAACCAACCAACTGTCGATAAATAGTGGCATCCACTACCTCTGCCGATGTAGCATCCTCTTTCCTCCAACCACCAGGAAGAGGAGTGTCGATAGCCTTGCAACCTTGCATGTTGAACTTCTCCAGTATCTCCTAGGCATACTTGCCTTGAGACACAAACAGTCCACCCTTCCGCTTCCAAATTTCCAATCCCAGGAAATAATGAAGGAGGCCCAAGTCCTTCATCTCAAACTCCTTTGCAAGATCTGCCTTGCATGAGTGTATCAACAGTTCATCACCTGTTAGTATCAAATCATCTACATAAAGTACAATGATCAGCAACTTACCCTCCACCGCAATCCGACAGGTTTTCAATCGCCTCACTCTTGGTGAATCCAAGTCCCAGGAAATAACCCGTCTATATGTGTGTGTGCCCATAGAGGTGCTTTTTTTCAGCCCATACGCCGCTCTGTTGAGCCTGCCATGTTAGACTTGGGCCGCCGAAGATTTCGAGACCTTCGTGCTACTCACACCTCCTCCTCAATGACTCTCTTGAGAATCCAGCCTTCACATCCATCTAATGAATGTGCCAACCCATCTCACCCGAGAGAGAAAGGATGTCCAGATAAGAATACCTTGCGACAGTAAGTGTTTGCTAGTCATCCCCCCGATCCGTGAGAAGCCTCCTGTGAGAAGCCTCGGGCAACAAATCTTGCCTTGTACTTCTCCACAATCCCGTCAGCTGCTTGCTTCACTTTGTAGATCCATCTCGAACCTACCACTGATTTCCCTTCCGACCTTGGGACAATCTCCCATGCACTGTTTCTGACAATCGAATCATACTCTTCCACCATGGCATCTACCCATGCAGGGTCCTCCATAGCTTCCTCGAAAGAGGATGGCTCCGTCATAATACACTTGCTCATCAGAGCCATGTATCCATTAAATCGGTCAGGTGACTGTCTCTGTCTGCGCTGTGATGTAGGTGCTCCTACATTCTGCGCTGCATCAAGATTTAGTCGCTCATCTTCTGTAGTGCGCTTCCGTCCTCTGATGTTTGGCGCTGCATGAGCGGTTTCTTCCACTCCATGAACCTCCTCTTGTGGCTGACCCACATCCTGAGGCTCATCTTTAGGAACTAGTAGCTCCTCATCTGCATGCAAGTGTAGCCCCATCTCAAGCGACAACTTCATGGCTTTCTCCACATGAAATTTGATATCCCATCGCAAAACAGTCTTTCGAATGTCTGGAAAATACACACGATAGTTGTGGGGTGTTTCTATGTACCCCAAAAATATCCCAACCTCTGCGATTAGCTCCAGCTTCTTCCTAGCATTCTTCGTCACATGAATGTAAACAGGTGAGCCAAAAATCTTCAAATGAGAAATATCATGCTTCTTACCAGAAAATGCCTCTTTGGGTGTACTCATGCCAAGTACTCTATGAGGACAACAGTTTCGCACATAAACCGCAGTGTTGCATGCTTCAGCCCACAAGTGTATGGGAAGGCCCTGATCATGCAACATTTCCCGTGCAACACCCACGATCGTTCTGTTCTTTCTCTCCACGACCCCATTCTGTTGTGGGTTATGAGGCGCTATGAGCTCTCTTCGAATTCCTTCTGCGCTACAAAAGTATTTGAATTCACTAGAGATGAATTCACCACCATTATCACTCCTAAGAGCCTTCACCTGCTTCCCCGACTCTTTCTCAACCAGTGCCTTGAACTCACAGAACTTTGAGTATGTCTCGCTCTTCTTTTGAATGAAGAAGATCCAGCACTTACGAGAAAAGTCATCAAAAAATATCACATAATACCTGTGATTTATTGTCGAAGCTACTGAGAAAGGTCCACACACGTCTGTGTGAATTCTCTCAAGGACCGTCGTGGCGCGAATATCCTTCTCATGAAAGGTGGCTTTCACAAATTTTCCCAAAGTACATCTCTTGCACTGATCTGACTGTGCGAGTGTACCCTTGGGAAGCCCGGTAGAAATCTGCTACAAAATTTTCAAAGCGCCATGGTGAAGATGGCCCAATCTCCTGTGCCACAATTCGCCCTCATCCCGGCTCACCACTCCTTCTGCTTTGCCTTCCATTGCTGCGCAGCCATCTACCTGCAATTGATAAAGGTTCTTAACTCAAACCCCTACCCTCCGGGTTTCACCAGTTGCCTTACTGCGTAGGAAAGCCTTTCCCTCGCTAAAAAAAACATCATATCCCTTGTCTTCCAACATCGCCACAAAGATCAGATTCTTCTTCAATCCTGGAACATGCATGACATCCTTCAATATGAAAGGTTCACCAGACTCCCTCTCAAAGGAAATGGTCCCGATACCAGTGGTACTATATCTACTATCATCGCCCATCTCGATGTGCACTCCAAGATACTTCTCATCCAAATCACTGAACAAATATTTGTCTCCGGTTATATGGAAAGATGCACTACTATCAATAAACCACACCGATCCCATCACACTTGAAACAAAGCATGCGATCAGCGAAAAATCCAGCTCAAAATGCGAGGCTAAGGCCTCTCTAGCTGCAGATCTAGCAGCTTGCTTATTTTTCTTCTTCTATGGAAAATTAGTGGTGTAATGTCTGTGTTGGTGACAGTGAAAGCACTTCACCTTGGACAAGTCCTACTTTTTGCCTTTCGCAACGGATTGAGAAGGATTTTTCTTTCCCTTCCCTTTTCTTGCTTTGGATGCCAAAGCGCAATTTTCTTCATCTTCATTCTTTGCTGAACATCCATCCCTGGTACCCCACCTTATCTCCTCCTGCACAAGATCCGACCAAAGTCGCTCCCATCCTGGCAGTTTCTCCCGACCATTGACAGAGTCCTCATAGCTATGCCAACTCTTCGGAAGCCCAAGGAGAGCCAAGCTCACCAAGTCCTCTTCATCTACAGTAACCCCCACACTTCCCAGTTCAT